>JAOYRS010000041.1:1027500-2250000 GCA_032432895.1 Dryadula phaetusa
ATTCCCAAGACATAGTATTATTTTAAATTAAATTTCTTGTAAATATTTTAATCTTCACGCTTTTATCCCGCATGGCAGGGTAGACAGGAAGTACCTAATGTGAAAAAACTCCGTACGTCACTTTCCACCAAATTCTAGACATTGCGTGTTGAGTGGTGGAACTCAACGCCACACTTTGTCTTTTATCAGAGCGAGGATGTGAATATAACTTATATATAATCACTCCCTCCATTGGGGATCGAACCCACAACCGATCACGTTAACAGTCAGACGCTATCCCAATGTGTCGCGACCGGACATATTTAAAAAAAAATTAAAATAATAATAAAACGAATGTCGTAATACTAAATGACGTTATTTTGTAGCCAAATTGTATTTTGTTTATGACTCGATCGCTCGACAATGTTTCTCAAATTTATCAAACAACTTTTCTCATTTCAAAACAGCAATCTTTCGTGGATGAATACACATTACATTTAACTCAACTTTGTAAAGATTTGCTCATCATATATTCATTATCCATACCCGTCGACCCCCTTAGGGGAGATCCTTAATTCAAAGAAGGTATTTATCACTTACACAAAAGGTTTGTTTACTGAGATTAAAGCAAAAATTTTCATGGAATTACTGATATTTTCTGCACCTGTCAGGGCTAATAATGTCGGAAGTCTAAAATTGAAATAAGCTTCGAGATTTTATACTTAAAGAGGCTGCAAATTTCAACTCATTTAGTATGAAATATGACATCACTTTGAAAAATGTGATAAATCTTTTACTTATGTAAACACAATGGAATATATATATATATATATATATATATATATATATATATATATATACATATATGATATGGGTATATAGACGAAATAGATATTGCTAATATGTTTTACTTAAGATTTAGATCAAAAAAATTAAAATAAAATATGATAATAAACTAAAAGTTATATACATATTATATTTTAAACCTATGTTAGTAGCTTCACGCTTTATCCCGCATATTACGATCGCCAGAGACAGTCAAGACACTCTGTTGACTGTGTTAAGTGATGGATTTAATATGGATATTGCAGGTATTATTCAATTTAGATCCTCTTTGCTATACATATAGAGCTGTATATAATTATATTGGTCATAGTGTCCATGGAATCAGTTCATTGTTCAAAGCAAGAGATTTGGACATGAATAGGCAAATTTCTACGTATGTGTGTGTTTAGGGTACGCTAATCAGTGTATGCGTGGTACGATTGTAAAACATAGTAAATGTAAAATTGTTTAATAAAAACTATCTAATAACTATAAACATTATAAATTCTTGCTCATCAAAGTCAAAGTCAAAATTATATAATTTTATTAAAAATACAAAAGAAGTTACATACTTAATTTTTTGAACATCAAATAATTTACTACGAGTTCACTAAAGTTAGTGCCTCAGACCTAAGAAGAACCGGCGCGGGAAACTCAGGAGAACGTTTTGGTTTTTTTTAGCTTCACGTTTTTATCACGCATAGCAGGGTAGACAGAAAGTACCTAGTGTCAAGACACTCCGTATTTCGTTTTCCACCGAATTCGAGACATTGCGTATTGAGTGGTGGAACTCAACGCCACACTTTGTCTTTACCAGAGCGAGCAAGTGAAAATAATTGAAATATAATCACTCCTCCGAGTGGGGTTGAACCCACAATTGATCACGTTTTATAGTTAGACGCTGTCCCACTGGGCCACGACCGGCCTCGTTTTTTTGTAAGCCAAAAATGAACAGAACATATAATATTACTAACAATGATACCTTTGAAATAGACTGAACGGAGCATTACGTTCCTAACGCGTGTTGCCATTTATAAAATCGTTTATATGATACTAACCTTTAATACATAGACGTCTTTTCATAAATTTTTAAAATTGTGATATAAAACATTCTTCAACGTCGTCTGGGATCCTGTTGTAAAAGCGTACACTTGTCTCATAGAGAAATTGCGGATTCGATGTAATCGAGTTACAGGTGTTGTAAGTGTCTACCATTTCTAGTAATATTTTGTCTTTGATAAAATCGTTAATATTGAAAATTAATACAAACATATAGGGGCCGTTCGTGGCGATCAATTCCCATTCGGGGGAGTGATTATATTTAATAAAACAAACGACAAATATCAAGGATTCGATTATAATCCAATACCTTACATCATTATCACCTGCCAATAACTCTCTAGTTAAAGATAAAACCATTTTAAGCATTTTCCTTTAATTTAATTTTAAAATTAATTCGTTATTTAATGCCAAATACAGTATTCTCATTTTGGACGACACTAGTAATAGTAAGCTCAATAGTATTGTATCGTGCAATTGTCCTCATTGTTAGCTATGTTTATACCATGTCAATCTGGATACTTGTGTATTGTGAGTTTATATGTTTAATATGAATTAAGATTTTTAAAATTATGTAGTTATTTAGAAAACGACGTTTATTTAAAAAAGAGGTTTTCTTTTCCTAATAATTTTTTTTTATTTCATACCAGAAATACAGAGTGCTTCATAGATTTTAGTCAATCAAAATTGTTAGTATCGTCTCAAAATCGAATGAAAAACTAAGAACAGTGTATCTACACTGTAGTATTTAAAGTATCTACTTTAGTATGCCTATTTATCTTACTAAATGAAAAAAAGGGTACATATAAATGTATACTTTTTTTAATAATAATATATAAATATTACATTAGATACATGATTTGAATTGATAGTTTTATTTTACTTTTATTTTAATTTGAAAAAATTACAACCAATTTTAATATAGCCAACAATTCTATTATTTCTGAGTACAAAAAACAAAAAAAATCTTTTCTAGTATAATAGATTAACAATAAAGCATTAAATAACTTATGTATTTTGTTTATAAGAAAATTTTTGAAACCTTCCTACATTGAATACGTAATGCTTCGTAAGGAATCCTATTGAGGCAAGTTCTATAGAGGAATGACGGAGACTAATCATCAAGGTTAAAACCCATGTAGGTATTAGACGGTTTAATCACGACATACGTCGTGGTAAATAGCTTTATATTGTCCAATTATTATCGAGAATTATCTAGATTTCAATGGCTTAGTTGAAAAGCTTCTGAAACTCGCAAAGATTGTCAGTTTGATATCGACTCGAGGAGATTATTATATTTATTATTGTCATTTCCCTGCTTGAATAAGTCCACCACTCGACACAAAGTCAAAACTCCGCCACTCGACACAAAATGTCACGACTTTAGGCAAAAGAAGTCCTCTGTAAAACTAATATTTATCGAAACAAAATAAAAATTAGTATAATCTGTATCATTAGGTTTGTCAAATATACGTGAAAATAAAAAAAAACTAATTTGGTTCCGATAAAAGCTGTTCCATATTAAAAAAATATATAATGTCTTTACGTACGACCTTCAGTACATCAATACACGAACTACTTCGTTACAAGGCGTAAAAGTAAAGAACTCAATCGACTTAAAAAAAACATTGTAATCTAAACAGAGCGATGTCAAAGTAAGTATATGGGGCGCGCTAGTTTTCTCAAAGGCGTGCATTCAAAGGCATGTCACCTTTTCAAAGCTAAAAGAAGCAAGTTCATTATCCTTCAGAACATCAGAATTTCTAAAGAAACGCAAAATATGTTGTAAAGTATACTTAGAGATGTGGAAATTTCGTATACCGCCATAATTCTTCGTATTGTCAACGAACCCCTCGTGTACGTTCAAACGTTTTAGAATTAAGCAGGTAAAAACGTAAAGGGCGTTCCCTATGGATATTTCTTCGATTGTCCAGTTGTTAATCTTGTTTGTAGAACTTTTTTCCTGTTTTTAAGAAAATATACATATGTAAATAAGACGTTATTTGGTAAAAACGTATAATATTTTTGAAATGTTCAAACCCGCGCCAAATTGCATGCGTCCAAATTGTATGGCTTAGCGGTTAGAGCGCTTGGATGGTTCAAAAGAGGCTGTTTATATCTTATCGTACAAAATTAAAAAAATATATTTTAGTATAAATATATATATATATATATATATATATATATATATATATAGAGAGAGAGAGAGAGAGAGAGAGAGAGAGAAAGAATTATTCAAATTGTTATTTATAATAATTAAAAAATAGTTCAAATCTACTTAAAACTATATTGTGTTCAAAATACACTTTTATATAAAATATAAGCAAGGTGTATTTTACACATCGATATATAGAACAATAAATACTTAAATATTTAAACTCATATGAGTTGAGAACTTTGCTACGATTATAACATGATATGTACAATACAATATTTTAACAATATTTTCTAGCATATATTTATTAACTTAACTTATTTTAATAATTTCAAATTGTACCAACTTTAGCTATTAATTCCAAGTGGATTGATCAACCATAAAGCAAATCTACATAAAAGCGTTTCCCTTAAATTGTAATTATTCAATACTAAATGACACTGTCATAGAATTTATAATAAATTATATTAGTGATTAATTATTCCGTTGTAAAAAGCTTTTGGTCTAACAGGTTAATATAAAGCTTAAAGATGTATTTAAATAATACAAAACGGTAATGATATGCTTTATCGCACAAGAAAATTTAGGTAAATTGACATTGACATGGTAGAGCAGACGGCATTATAGCTAACAGCGATCTGATAGTAACGATAACAATAACGTACGAATAATGACTTAAATTTTACAAGCACTTAGATTTTTATACTGTTTCGGCCATTTTCCGTTTAGTCAGGCAGTCAGAGAGCATCTAGCTTCCAGATACTCCTTCCCAATCATTCTCTTAGCGGGAAATGGCTTCTCAATTAGTCGCATTTGTTTCAGTGTGTTACTATGGGTTCCATTAAAATATATGATTTAGATAAAATCTAAATAAATAAATAATGCCAAAGGAAAATAGATTTTAAGCTATTTTACCAAAAAAAAATTATACACATGCAAAAACCACTGTCGTGTTTGCACTACCATATTACGAACATAATATCATCTACAAAATGCATTAATACTTGATTAAATCGTGCATATAAAAAAAAACTAATTTGTTTTCGAATTACTTGCTCCATATATATATATATATATATATATATATATATATATATATATATATATGTCGATAATCGATCGATTTAAAATGGTACACAAATACGTTTCGTACATATAGCTCTCTAATTATTTTTTACATTTTTACCCTTCATGGTTATAAAAATTGAGTTTTTCTTTATAAAATTTTGAAATAGCTAAGGACTAATTTCAATATAGGCTTCAATCCCATTTAAGCAAACTTCGTAATAGTCAGATTAATGTTATATGAAATAGAAGAAACCGTCGCGGCGCAGTGGGGCTGAGTCAGACAGTTAATACAATTAGTTATTAGCGGATACTATTCCCAATCGAGAGAATTATCATAATTAAATTTTTTATTTACTTTTCTCCACTCTTTTAAGAAAAAAGCGCAACGCTGAGTGCGTAACTATATCTCGTATTTCCTCGTTTTTGGGCGGAAACTAGATAACGTATTGTTTTGACACAAGGCTAGTTTTATCTTGCATAGTAGAGTAGTCAGAGACAACCTGGTCTCAAATTTTAATTATGATTATTATCTCGTGTGGGAATCGTATTTGCTACTAATTGTATTAACTGTCTGACTCAATTCCACTGTGCCACGACGGCCTATTCTAATTTTTATACAATTAACTCTACTATTACTAAGATTGCTTAGGGATTAAAATAAATCATTAGCTATTTGAAAATCTTTATAAAGAGAAACTCAACTTTTACTGCCATCGTCTTCACGGGGAACGTGTCTAACTAAATACAGTACACATGTTAGTAAGTTTTAGTTCCACTTACAAGAAAGACTATATCATAGTATTCAATTTTTTCCATGGTCTTATTAGAAATAGAATGTAGAAAATAAACTGGATAGGAAAACGGAGAAATATGTTCTATATGCCTTCTTTGAAATGTAGAAATTACGAAAAAAATAAACCTAGCAAATGATGATGGTCATCAAAAATTAACATTTAAAGGAAACAATGATCCATAAACTACATTATGTCAAAGATAGAAAATATTTCTTTGTATCGATTTGTTTTAAAAATTTGTACCTTATTACTCTAAACATACGGTTGATTTTTATTTAAAAGTAGCTTTGCATGGAAAATTAAACTCTATCGCTTTAGTTTAAATTTTGAATTTGTATAAACGATGAAGACAGCTACTGTTGATTTGTGCTTACAAAATTGGTTTACGATTTCCGCTTTATAAACCAGCCCAAGTCATTTTGTATAGGGGTGTGCTTGTTAACGTGCTTTGTTAACGCACATGTGTGATATATTGAGATAATAGTAATTACGTCAGTATTATAAGAATAAGCACCGAACACAATCTTCTATACAAAAGTCAACGAGTAACAGACCACTATGGCTTCGATTTCCGACTTATGTAGGTATCGAACAAAGGTATAGTAAAAAAGGAGGGAAGGTGTTTTCTAATAATATAATCCTAATCTTGGACCCTCTAATCTTGGGCTTGTTACTCCAATAGCACCTGACGAAACTCGGAATTGTCTTCGACGCATGAAGAATCGGAAAGCGGTGGGACCTGACAACGGGGCTCTCTTGGTGTACTCCTTTTTAACCATATCATGAATAGTGGAACAATGCCACGTCAGTGGCGGTCAGTGATAATTATAGGAGTATTAAGATTATGAGTTACACCCTGAAGCTCTCGATGAAGCTGTCGATGCTCGCGCGATCGACCTCAGGCTTCGCCGATAGTGTGCTGTATCTGGGTGTCAATATGGATTTGAGTAAGGATCGAGTACCATCGATGCCATTTTTTCCCTCAGAATTTTGATGGAGGCATACAGGGAAAAAAGGAGAGCTCTGCACGTGGCATTTTTAGATCTACAGAAGGCCTTTGACTGTGTGCCTCATCAATGCATCTGGTGGGCATTGCGATGAAAAGGGATCCCTGAGGCCTGAGGCCTATATTGACATTATCAGAGATATATACCGCTATTCCGCTTCAATAATTAGGCTGCTGGCGACAATAAACTCTTTCCGATTACGGTAGGGGTTCACCAAGGGTCGGCTGTTCTTGTTTAGTATTGTGCTGGATACTGTTTCGGCTTATACCAAGCCCAGCCTCTCTGGCTAGTGATGTATGCCGTTGACATAGCACTTATGTTTTAACCTAAATGTATTAAAGGCCGAGTAAATGTATTAAAGGAACCCGGTCTCTAGCATTATCAATATAGGTCCTGAACCAGCCATTAAGTCGGAGAAGTTCAGGTGCCTTGGATTCATCGTGCATGAGTCTGGAGGCATTGATCACGACATCCACGCCCGTATCAACGCTGCTTAAACCAAGTGGCAAGAGGTCACAGATGTGGTCTGCGACCGCAGAATACTGCCCAAACTCAAGGCTCAAAGCTCTTATATGACAGCGAATATTGGCCAGCACTATCTCCTCACATTCAGGAGCTTCACGTTACAGAAATGAAGATGCTAAGGTGGAAGTGTGGCATAACGCGGGCTGACCGCATACGTAACACATTCATCTGAGGTAGTCTTGGAGTCCGTAACGTAGCGGATAAGCTTCAAGAGCGTCGCCTGAGATGGTATGGACACGTTGCATGCCGGCCTGAGAACTATGTCTGACGAATATGCCTTGATATATCTGTCCCTGGGGCTAGATCACCCGGACGCCCAAGGAAGCGATAGCTGGATGTCGTGAAATAGGATATGAGAGCCAATGGACTTACCACCGAGGATGCCAAAACTGTGCAAAGTGCGCATGCATATCCCATATCTTGCGGTTAAGGTAGGTACACCATAGTCATATGTAGTTAACTCGGATTGCCACTTACCGTCACCTTATTGCAATTTCTTTAATCAAAATCGAATCGACGACTATTACTTATATTGTCAAATACTTAAAAACTACATAATGATTGCGATAATTTTAAACACACAATATTATTAAATTGATCTTACCAGAGAGAAACAAGAGGAAAAATAGAATAATACAACTTTCCCCCAACTGGGAATCGAACCGCAACCATCGCAACAACATTCAAACACAATACAAGTTAACTGAACATATAGAAGTACCTAATAAAATTGGATCATTTATAACGTCACAATTGACTCCCAAACATCATCCCACGCATTATAGTTAAGCCGCACAAAGCGTAAATAAATACGTCATTTAACCGCCCACTCCACGGTAATTGCCAATAACTATCGCTTACGAAACGACTGTTGTAGGGCTTTATGGTATGATCTTTTGATTTTACGATTTAATACTATGTTTTTTTCATCGTTAATGACATGTTTGTTTTGCTTAACTTATGGCATCCGCAATCCAAAATGTCAATTATCGTTTAAATGATGTTAAATAAAGTAAGGGTATTTCACGCTTTATATCGCATAGCAGGGTAGTGATAAGGATTCAGTATACAGACACTCTTTTGACTTTTGATTATGATTAACAAGACAAAAGTTTTTATTATTTGTGATAAATTAGGCCATTTAATACTAAGTAGAAGGTAACAAGTTAGAAACATTTCCGAGTCTCTTTCAAATCATTTGACATTGTAATATAATATTTAATATTTTGGTATTATAATATTTAATATATATATATATATATATATATATATATATATATATATATATATATAGAAGTATATCGACGCAACTAGATGCGTCTTAGCGGTCAGAGTACTTGGGCGGTTTCGAAGAGTCGCGGCTACGAATACCACAGCGTTCTAATTTTCTACGTTTTCTTGTAAATATATTCCCTCATTAGTTTATAAAAAGTAAAAAGTTATATATATGTCATGAAGTAGGTACGTACACATGGCTATTCAAAAAAGTTGTGATTTTTCTACCAAACAGTTTTATCTATTTTATAGTATTGCCTATACTTAAATAAAAAGATAATGATATTGTAGGGATTTAATTTATTATTATCCTTTGTAATTAAAGAAATATTTATATACGTAATAACTAGAAAAATATTTTTTTAAAAAACACAGCCGCGACATTAATTTTCTCACCTCAATACACAGTGTTTTTGATACGGGCAGAAAGCAGAGAACTGAAAGCCAGGACACTAAGTTAGCATTACTAAAAAAGGCGTAATGGAGTTTTATTTAAAAAAATGAACATTTAAATATACGTTTCAAAATGTAGACAGTAAAAAGGCTGGCACTGTTAACTCATTAATTAGAACATTCTTAACGCTGACGAGTGGTAAGAGCTGCGCTGTATAGTCAAGAATAGACTTCATTTTATATGAGTAAGTAGCAAGCAAAATTGTACAATTTTTGCAAATAAAATTTTATATAAACACATGTTATATTTTTGAAATAATACTTCCTATACGAGCGAGTACGCTCGTATAGGAAGGTAAACAGAAAGTACATTCGCTGCCGTATTTCGCTTTCCCCGAATTCGAGACATTGTGTGTTGAGTGGTGGAACTCTACGCCGCACTTTGTCCCACTAGAGTGAGAAAATGAAAATAATTTAAATATAATCACAAGTGGGAATCGAACCCACAAATGATCGAGTACTCGTATAGCTGTGTTAATATTAAAGTCAAAGATGTCGTTTATGTGAAACAGTAAATGTTACTCTTTTTTTTGTACCGATTACAACTTTAGGACTCTCTAGACGCTCCTCAAGTCCAACACTCTTCAAGGAACATATTCAAAATGTTAACGTTCTACTTCCAGTGGTTTTGGCGGTACGTTGTTTGCAATCACTTAACTAGTAACGAAAATCTTTTATCTATATAAATAAATAAAATTGCATGTCATTTTGTAATATTAAAGTAGTCATGTTTTATTAAATGCTTAGATAAACAGAGCCTAAACAAAATAAAATAATAAACAGTGTGTTTTTTGTAAACATTTTTTTAAGATGATTTTGGATAAATACTAACTAAATTTGGATAAATACTAACTAACAAAATGCTCAAAAATTAAGCCTTTTTTCACATTCACAATTTTCATTTTGTAATTTCTTAGCTAACAGCGTTAAGAACCGCGCCCAAAGCGGAACTAAACTCCAAAAATTTGGGAGTATATGGATATGGATTTCTATGTATTATATGTATTTGATGTATGTAGTGGTAGCTCAATAAAAGCAATTAGCTACAACAATCATTGTCATTTGCGAGATAGAAAGACTAATTAGTGGCGTGTTAGTTAGGAGTGGCCGTAGGGAAGAGGTCACCTGACACTGTACAAAGAAATAAATTAATGATTCACTTTAGAACTTAATTTATTGCAATATAATTTACGTCCCATAAGGTGAGAGAATAAGAAATGTTGACATTTTTGAAAATCGTATGAAATTTTTGTTTTGAAAACAGCGGGATTCGAACCAGCGGCTCTTGTAAACCGTCCAGTTTTTATAGTTGAACGCATGGCTTAACGATCAGAGCCTTGACTTGTTTCAAAAATGTTTTTTAATCCTAAATGTGGAATAACACTTTAAAAATAATAAAATAAGGAATGTCATAGAGTCATATTTTAGGTATCTTCAGTATTTGAAATAATCATAGTGTAGTGGGATAGCGTCTGATTATAATATCAATTGTATATAGGTTCTATTCTCAGTTGGGGAAACATTTATATTTTATTATACTCTCCAGGCACACTGGTCCATACCTTTTTTAGATTTTTTTATTATGATTTTTTTATACAATTTAAAGTGTTTAAGACTAATAGAGTCCCTAGTGCCTTTATATGTTCCCAAAGGAAGTCCAGGATTTATAATTAGTTGCCTAACTTAGTTTTTTTTAGCTTCACGCTTTTATCTCGCATAGCAGGTTATACAGAAAGTACCTAGTGTCAAGACACTCCATACTTCGCTTTCCACCGAATTCGAGACATTGCGAGTTGAGTGGTGGAACTCAACGCCACGCTTTCTCTTTTACCAGAGCGAGGAAGTGAAAATAATTTAAATATAATCACACCCCCGAGTGGGGATCGAATCCACAACCAATCGCATTTACAGTTAGACTCTATTCCACTGCGCCACGACCGGTTTCTACTTACTTAGTTCCCTTACGTTAAATTTAATTGACTACTATATATATACTATTACTTTTTTGGTATCTTGAATTACTTTCATTTCTCCGCTCTGGCGAAATAAATCCCTGAGTATATAAGTCTGATAGACCTGTTTTTTTATTACTACACTAAAAAACCATTACTATTCATTTTTATTATATACAAGACCTTTGGATAAAAAACAATCTAATAACTCAAGACGTTATTAGGCATTTTGCCAAAAAATTCTAAGACAAAATAAATGTAATAATCTCATTAATATTAATGCCTGTTTGAAATATGATTTAGTATTAAATATTCATAGTTAATTAGCATTCGAGCGTCTTGAATTTAGATGTTGCCGAGATCATACAGTCCAATTACTGTCTCATATCGTTTAATTCCAATCCCCCTAAGAACTAATTGAATTGTATTCCCAGTGTAATGTATCACTTGAAAAAGAAATTAAGATGGATTTGTTTTAAACCATCTTTCAATCGCTAAACAGAAAATAATCCTAAAAATTATGTGTTCAACACAAATGAGCTTTTTTTAGCTTCATGTTTTTATCCCGTATAGCAGGGTAGATAGGAAGTACCTAATGTCAAGTGCCCGCCGAATTCAAAGGGTTGTATAAATCGGTAACGTATAATTATTAGTAACATTTGCATGCTTTGATATTGCTGGGTATCATATAAATATATATTTTGTAATTGTTTTTGTACTGATTCTACTTATTAATAGATATTTTATTAAATCAATAACACCGCCAAGTTATTTATGCTTTTATAATTTTATCCACACAATAGACACATGAACAAGTGAACAAATTACTCTAAATGTTTTCATTAAACGAGTGTCATGTAGCGATGCCATTATATGACACAAAAGGGAAATTCGAAAATTAATTAGCTCTTATTAATTTTAATTGAACAACGCCAACGCCGATCGTTGTTTTCGTTTGGAAGACCAATAAATTACCGTTTCATGTAAAAATTACTTAATTAATACTCTGTAATGAATAAACAATATTATGTGATCGATTATAGAGTAGCAAATGTTTAAAATAATCGATAATCTTCATTATCGATTTAAATTTAAGAAGTTGTAGTTTGAGCAAGTAAAAATAGAAATACAGTTTTTCCCAATAGGGATGATAGGATTTTGATAGCTCACAGCCGCCATCTTAGCTATTTAACAGTTGACATTTGTATTGTTTTGTATTTAATAATGTTTGCCATTTAATCATGAACAAGTTTACGTTACCTCAACGTTTGAAAATTGTCCTAAGTTTCTATCAAAATTCGAGAAGTATAGTCTCTACTCAAAGAGCATTTCGTGCTAAATATGGTCGTCTTGGTGCACCGTCTGAGCTCGCTATACGTCGCATAATCCAAAAACTGGAAAGTGACCAACACGACAAAGGACAGGCCGTAGTGAAGAAAATATTGCCGCATTTTACTTCAGTAGTCCGTAATCTCAGATACGCGAACAAAGAAATGGAGGTAGATTGATATAATTAATTTTTGTATCAACCAATAGACAAATCTCACCTCAGTAACTCGTGACCACGGACAACTGTAAAGTGTTTGAAGCGATAGGTAAAGAAGAATATATATATATATATATATATATATATATATATATATATATCTTCTTTCAACTCTTGTAATGTAAGGTTTTCCATTGACACTACCCCTAAAAATAATACAATTGGAGTTAAACATGTATATTTTTAATTTTACTCTCATAGTAAAATTTAAAATTACTTACATAATTGATAATGTCTGTCAGGCACATCGGAATTTTGAATATATTTCAATTGTTTTCTTTACAGGCAATTTGCTAAAATAGGCAAAACGTATGTAACTTTGGGTTTTGTTAATAAATCTTCTATACACATTCTTACCAATGTTTGTATAGGAATTTAAAATGATGAATGAACGAGCAAATAGCATCGACCTTAAAAAGCCATAGGACACGAAATGTAATAAATTCAGGACACCATTACATAAATCAATATATAATACATGCAACGTTTTGATTATTGTTTTTTTTTTATAGAAAAAGGAGACTAGCGAGCAGAAGGACCATCTGATGGTAAGTGTTCACTTTTGCATGCGTTGCCGGCCTTGGGATAGAAGTGAAAGGAGAAGAGGGAAAGGATGGGGGGGGGGAATAGGGAAAGCTGGCTTACATTACATCGAACCGGAAAACATCGTCAGATATTTGGAGGTTTGTTTTTGTCATGATAGTGGTCGCGAGCCAGTCGGAGGATTAACCTCCTTCTACCAAATTACTGAGATATTTTACGGGGAAGGGGAATTGTATTCGGAGTCTAGCGGAGGGGAATATAAGGTTATAAAGAAAAATATCCGCTTAGAAACGGATGTACAAGCTACATAGATGTAGCCACATATTCTCATTAATGGTGCACATATTCTCATTAATGGTGTATTTTTTTTTAGCTTCACGCTTTGAACCCACATGGCAGGGTCGACAGAAAGTACCTAGTGTCAAGACACTCCGTACTTCACCTTCCACCGATTTCGAGACATTGCGTATTGAGTGGTGGGATTCCACGCCGCTCTTTGTCTTTACCAGAGCGAGGAAGTGAAAATAATTTAAATATAATCACTCCCCCGAGTGGGGATCGAATCCACAACCCATCGCGCTTACAGTCAGACGCTGTCACACTGCGCCACGACCGGTCTCGTGTACAGTATTTAATTGATAATGATTGTACACTTCGTTATTATTATAAATAGCTCTCAATTTTGTCTAATTACCTTTAGTTCTTAACTTTTAACTAAATATATTTAAAAAAATAGTATTATTAACAAAGTCAACAGCACTTGCCTCGCGCTCTAATTCTCACCCTTTTATTTACGTAGCTGACTCTTTAAACTAAGTCTTGCATATCCGTATAACAAGGCTTACAAAAACTCGTCACAGTAACGTTATTGCCCGACCCAATTTCAAATAGGTCGTGTTAAATAAGGAATAGACCCACTTTCCAATTGCAGTGTTGTATGTAATTGTGTTACACTGTGAATGGTGAATTAAGAACTCTGAGTAGATTTTAAGGAGCAGTGTTAGTTGTGTCTGCTAATGAAAACGGGTAATGATGTAAGTATTGTGACGTTAGAATTGTATAGAATGCTGGGTAGTTTCTGAGTTTAATATGGCGCTGAATTTGATTACTAGAGGTCTTTTGTATTTCAATTTTACGTGTTATTTAACTTATTTTTTTAACTTCACGCTTTTATCCCATATAGCAGGTTAGACAGAAAGTGCCTCGCGTCAAGGCAATCCGTACTCCGCGCCGCTGCATTTGAAACATTATGTGATGAATGGCGGAACTTAACGCGATGACTTAATTGTAATTTTATTATTATTTTATCTATTTATATTCCATAATTTTATTTATTTATATCCCAGTAATATTGCATTACGTAACATACTTATATTAAAAGATATTTCACTCCGGCCATACGTTATAAGACAAATTTATTTGATAAATCATTCAAACACAGTATTATTTTTTTTAAAAACGTATTAATATTTTAAATAATTCGGAGCCATATTTATTGAAAACTGTTCAAGCGCTCAAATGCATAAGCCATGCGTTTATCATGATATTTTCTAGTTTTTTTAATAATATTTTAAAATAGTTAAAAAATCACTTCAAAAAAATAAAGGATATTATTATTTTTTATGTTTGTATCGCATCATTAAAAAAAACCTAATTTAAGTTAAAAAAGTATAAGAAACATTTATATCTGGGTGAGACAGTTAGTCGTTAGCGCTTGTATATTTAAATAAAAAGACAAATTGTGTTATTATATTTTATTATTGAAATCAGAATAATTTACATTGTAAAAAATACCCATACTCAGTACACTAGGGTTAACAAGTTCGGATCTATGTAACAAATTTATTTTTTTTAATTTTTATTCTGAGAAATAATGTACGAAGATCTTCTTTGTTTCAGCCTTATCAATACTGACATTTATTTTTAGCTCACAATCAAAAATATGATTCTTTGAATTTAAAATGTTTTTGATATATTTTTAACTTAATTAAAACACAGTATTCATATTATTGTGAATAAAAAACTTTTTTATGTAATACAGAAGTTATTAAAGTATTATTTCAATTTTAATGTGAGTTTCCTGTCAACTTACTACAATATTTGAGATGATATTTTCATATTGATAATAGATATCAAAATTAAGCATAGTTCTTTGGCATAAATAAGCATTTTAACTAGAAACAAAGTGTCAAACGTTATTTTCCATATACGAAAAAAAGATAAAGTAGGTACTTAGAAGAAACACTTATTGTATATATTCCTATAACATTTAAATTATATTATAATTAATGTCCTGAAATCGAAAGCAAAATGCTATCTCACACGTTTTACCTATACTAAATACAGACTTAACTATGTTTTTACACTTATGAGTATTAAAAATAAAAGCTGCATCTTTGGAGTCATTACGCTCTAAACTACATTTTATTGAGTAACTGTCACAAGTTTGAATACTTAAGCGATATGTATTTATTACTTGCTCTGGCTTGAGATCAATAGTTTTTTATTTATTTTGCTATACTTAAAGTGTTACTCCACTCCAAATGGGATTCAAACCTGCGCCTCTTAGATAGTTTCCAGGAGGCGCGGGTTCAAATGCCGCTGCGTTAAAATTTTTATACGTTTTTTAAAAATGTTTTCTAACATTGTTTTTATTAGCACATTGTTGATTTTGATGACAATTTTTTGACGTAATCTGGATGACATTATTTTGACGCAATGACATTTTCTTGATGATATTGACCTAAAGCGCAGAGCTTAGGAGATGAATAAACTACTAATTGACTAACCACACGCGGACTATTGATTTTTGCGCAAACATCACTATTTCACTGATAATCAATTAATTTAATTAATTAGGCATATATGAAGGCAACGATATTGAAAAATTATTTTTTTTATTCGAGTAGTAATATTTTTCTAAGTAAATGTGTTTGAAATCGACGACAACCGTGTGCAGTCAGCTTAGTGCGATGTTGTGCTTATTACGTACATTGTTATTATGTGTAATAAATGAAAATCCCTTAATTATGAGAATTTCTAATAAATATTAATTATTATAAATAACTCCGTAGGTAACAAAAGGATGTAAAAATTATAATATTAATAATGCGTCCATTTCACATCTCAGTATAATTAATTTCATATTCTAATGATAATTGACAAATAAAACGGGAAATGATAAAGAATAAAGCGTTTCTTAGGTACAGCAGCAAACAACAGAAGTCTAGTCACTGACAGTCTTAACAAATTATTTTATACAGAATTTATTTATGAAACATTTTTATACACCACGAATTTACATCAGTTAGTTAGATACGATAGATTGGAATCAAAATAAATTTTACTGGACGGACGGACAGACGCCAAAGGGAAAATTAAAAAAGTAGGGTGTCTATTGAAATGAGGTGAAAATAGAAAACAATATTTGTTACAGACTAAATTGTAATACATACATATGTTATGATTCATAAAACTATATGCGCACCACCATCACTTTCTTTACAAATAGGTCTATTATTTTATAAGGAAACTGTATTGAGTATTCGCGAAGAGAATTGGCTTTGTTTTGTAACAATGAATCGAATTTCACAATGATTTCTCGTTTTATTAGTCTTATTTGTTACGTGACAAAATAAACAAGGACTTTTTGGTGATGCCTAAATATAATTTAATCAAACAAAAAAAATATATATATATGAAAAAATATAAGAATTTGGAATACTTTGGATCACATTACGTGAGATTATTTCTCCAATCGTCTTTCAGTACGGGTGTGGAACAGTTCAAGGCGCACCATCGGGACTGCGCTGTGGGAGGGCAGGGGTTGCCGCCGGGTCTCTGTCGACGTATGATCCTTCTTGTTCGTAGAGCTGATCCAACACAGCCACCATCGTTCCTGCACGGACTCCATTCACCCCAATCAGATACACGGCAGTCTAGAAGCTCTATGGGAATAAATTATATTTTAAATTTGCCTTGTATATTTGTTTATACATTCATATTGAGTTGACACTAGGTACTCAATATACCTTGTATATTGAGTACCTAGTGTCAACTCCGTACTTCGCTTTTCATCGAATTTGAGAGACTGCGTGTTAAGTGATGGAACTCAACGCCATACTTTGTCTTACCAGAGCGAGAAAGTAAAAATAATTTAAATATAAGCACTCCCTCGTGTGGCAATCGAACCCACAATCGCCGATCGCGTTTACAGCTGTCTCACTTCTCCATGACTGATATATGGTTACGGGTGAACATTTTTGATAGAATTTAAACTGGATTAACATTATTTGCTTTGAAGACAGTGCCAAAGATATGTATAAATTTCTTGATCCTATCAGATATTAATAGGAATTCCCATTCATAATATACTTTCTATATATAAACCACTTTATTAACTAAATCTCTATGAATTATCTAATCCACAATTATCTCTAAATCAAGCATATCAAGATGGCCTAATTAGCTTAAAAGTTTATTATCATTTCATAATCATAAAGATCCATACCATCTTTACTAATATATAGAAATAAAAATCAATAGTATTCACTATTTTTAAAGTGTTATTCCACACTCGGATTCGAAAACATTTTTGGAAAAAACGCAGCGGGATTCGAACCCTTGCCTATTAGACGGTATCCAAATTTTTATTCAATTATTTTACTACTTTAACCCTTTTACAAACATAACTAAACCTAAGGTTTTTATTATACAAATATTGAACTTATAATTGAAAGTACAATTAAGCGCTGGTAAAAGCTTGTTCGCCCGAATCGAAGCTATCAGCTGTCGCAAATGCAATTCGGCCGTAATCAATTCCGTTCCCTCGTTACATAAAGACGTTTGTGATTAATGAACGAATGACTGGCTCGGACGGTCCAAATACTAATTGTTGTTACTATGATTTATTATTATCAACTGTTGTTCTAGTCGGTATTCGGTGGTAATGTACTAAAGAAGGCAACACGTTCAATCCTTGAATATACAACATTTTGCGAGAAGTATAAAATTTAGTTTACTTATACTATTTTGATTTTTAGCTTCACGCTTTTATCCCGCATAGCAGGGTAGACAGAAAGTACCTAGTGTCAAGACACTCTGTACTTCGTTTTCAGAATCCGTCCGAATTCGAGACGTTGCGGGTTGAGTAGTGCAACTCAACGCCGTACTTTATCTTACTTACCACAGCGAGGAACTGAAAATAATTTAAATATTGAGTATATTTACTACTCCCCCGAATGGGGACGCTGTCCCACTACGCCACGGCCGCCTTCATAAAATGTGTATGGGATTCCTATAATGGAACCTAAATTCAGAAGAAGTAGTGAAGAGCGGAGTATCTTCACGGTACTCTCTGATTACCCGAAGAGAAAAAGTTTTCTGTTAAAGAGATTTAAAGAAACAACGATAATTTCAGTTCAAACATTTTCTCACGTAATCCGATATAATTTTTATCATAATAACCTAGCAATGAATTATGTTTACAAGAATTCGGTAAACACAACATAATTTTATTAAATTCTATGTTTTTACAAAAAATCTAATCCAAGGTGATTTAAAATAAAAAGTAATTGTTCGCGGAAGATTCTTGAAGATATTGTTATTTGGGAGAATAAATTTCAATCGATACCCGGCGGCAATAGCGACTGAATGATCACGAACAAAATTAACTTAGCCAAATTAAAATGTATAAATTTCTGGACTCTCTTAGGGAACACATAGAGACAGGGTCTCTGTTGATAAAATCTATGTCCATAAAAATAAATAAATAAGAAATATAAAACACGTGAATATGAATATTATATAACAACGCTAGGTAAGGCATTTCCTTATTTCATTAAATACGTATATTATTAAAGACCTTTCTAGACATCACTAAATAATGTTCCGTATTCCGTTCCGTCCACTAATAGTGTTCCGTATCATTATTTATAAAAACGGTAAAGAAATGGAAGTATGGGAGCCCTCTTCTTTCAGTATTTGTTGTTGTAGCGACAACAGAAATATCTGTGAAAATTATAAGTACCTAACTATCAGGTTCATGAAATACAGTGTGGTGATAGATGGACAGACAGAATGACAGCAAAGTTTTACCCTTCGAGCAGTACCGTTTTACCCTTCGAGCACCTTAAATAATTACAGGCTACCCTGGCATAGTGGGCAACAGCGTCTGATTGTAAATGTGGTTGTAGGTTCGATGCTTACTCCAAGGAGTTATTTTATTAAAAAAGTATTGTGGCGGTCATGGCGCATTGGGACAGTGCCTGACTGTAAACGCAATCTGTTTTAGATTCGCTCCCCACTCGAGGGAGTGATAATATTTTAAATAATTTTTCACTTCCTCGCACTGGTAAATCAAAGTCCGGCGTTGAGTTCCATCACCATACTACACCTGGATTGTTCTAAGTAAAGCTACTTTTCTATATGTATATTAAATATTAAGAATTAGAAAGATTATTAAAGTATTCTCACTCGCTCTTTTCCGCTTCCTCCGCTCAGCAGGATCAGTGTTATCAGCGCGCAGCTTGCGGCGTCTACGCGCGCGGTACCGCCTCGCTAGACTCCGTAACGCGGAGCGCTCGCTCGCGCTCGGGTTTGAAGTCGGTACCTCGTTGGCTGATTGTGGCTCCTCTGTTGTTGTGTTGTTGGAACTGGGTGGTAGTTAGATTTTTTTTATGTTATTTTTATAATATTTTAATAGATATTTTAATAGTTCATTTCAAAGCTAAGATTAGATAATATTTTTAGAAAACATATAAAAATATTATAACAAGCGAAGTGCATGGTAGTTTGTTGTATTCATGAATTTGATTTCTTTTGAGCCGGTCGTGGCGCAGTGGGACAGCGTCTGACTGTAAACGCGACCGGTGGTGGTTTCGATCCCCCCTCGGGGAGTGATTATATTTAAATTACGAAGCACGGAGTGTCTTGACACTATGTACTTCCTGTCTACCCTGCTATGCGAGAAAAAAGCGTGATGCTAGAAAAAATGAATGATGATTATTTTTTTATTATTTGTTTATTTTCGATTCTATTTTTACGAAAATTAAGGTGGATGAGGAGTATTGAAAATGACATACTTAATAGCCAATGTTTTTATAGCAGTGCATTAGAAATTCATTAAATAGTTTAAATATATATTACTAAATATAATAATGCTTTTTTTAGGTTCATGCTTTTTATCCCGCATAGCAGAGTAGCCAGAAAGTACCTAGTCAAGACACTCCGTACTCCGCTTTCCACTGAATTCTTTGCGTGTTGCGTGTTGAGTGGTGGAACTCAACGCCGCACTTTGTAAGACAAAGTGCGGCGTTGAGTTCCACCACTCAGAACATGGAAGTTAAAATAATTTAAAATATAGCCTCGATTGGGGATCGAACCCAAAGCCGCTCGTGTTTACAGTCCGACGCTGTCCTACTGCGCTATGACCGTCCTCAATAATAAAACTTTTCTTTCTTTTACCTTCACGCTTTTATTCCGCATAGCAGGGTAGACAGGAAGTACCTAGTGTCAAAACGCCGCGCTTTGTCTTAACAGAGCGGAGAAATATAAAAATAATTTTAAATATAATCATTCCTCGGAGTGGGAATCGAACCAACAATCAATTACATTTACGTCAGACGCTGTCCCACTGCGCCACGTCCGGTTTCCTAATCTCCGGTCTCTCAATAATTAATAATATATATTTATGTATAAGTTGCTTACTAGAGTCACTATTTTATTATTATTAGTTCAAAGTGAAGTTCAAAAAGGAGTAAGCTATTATTGTCACATTAAAAAAATGTTTGAAAATTAAATTATTCCATATTATTTTACAATACAGCTTGAGTTTTTACCTTTTTGTTAAGTACATGAAATTTTTTTATATAAAAAGCAAAACGTATGACAATTTATTTTGTGACAAGGCCTACTTAAAGATTTTATAAAAATGTGAAAAAAAATATCAAAATTCAATACTAATCATTTAAATACACACAAAATACTTACATAGAATAATAAGAATATGCGCTATCAGGCGTAGTCAGGGATCCCTCAGAGTAAATCCTCGGTGCCTCAGCCCGTTCCACTTCCTCAGCGATAGATAGAGCTCTATTTCCATCTAACACGTCTATTTTGTTATTATTAAGCTTGTCGAGTTGTAGCACGTCGTATCGTCGATCGTCGCTGTCGCGGTGGAATACCTCTGAGAGCTCATATTCGCGTAGCTAAAGAATGTAAGAATAATATGTCTTTTACCATTTTCAAAGTATTATTTCACACTTAGGATTAGAATTTTTAAAAAAAAAAACGTATAAAATTTTGAACGCGGCGGGATTCGAACTCACACTTCTTGGAAACCGTCCAAGCACTCTGACCGCTAAACCATGAATTCTATATTCAGCTGCATTGATATTCTTATACGTTTTGTTATAACTTATTCACGTTGTTAGCATCTCTGTACAGAGATGTCCAATAGGCGCCGGTTTAAACCCTGCTGCATTCAATTTTTTATACAAAAGGAATAATATAGATTTTTTTACAGAAAATATGTACTTTACAAGCACTATATATGTATGTATTTAAATAATTGGAATGTAGAGTAATGAAGACGAACTAAAAATATATTACTTGAAGTAATGCTGCGTACGCATATTCTTTTCAAGTTAACAGTTACTTTGCCATTCTTTCTCCAATTAACTTAGTTAAATGTAATTTTTGAATTATTTTTTACTGATTACTTATCCAAAACTACATTTTTTTTTCACAATAAAATCCATCATGAGGCGGAGGTACAGTGTTTTCCTGTAAGCGCGATTGGTTGTGGGTGTGATTATTATTAGGAGTTGTGATTATAATTAAAATGTATGTTCATTTCTTATCAGAGACAACGCAGAGTCAAGAAACTTGCTCGTTTTTGCCCACCCTGCTTACAGGATCAACATTGAAGCTGTAAAAAAGATATTTCTTTTAAAATGAACTAAGAGAAAAACACCAGGTGTCAAGTAATGTTAAAACAACTTAGGTAACAAAAGCTAATATTAGCTTAGTATATACAAAATACATACTTTAATAAACTGGAAAGTGGCTATTGGCGGTAATCTTCTCAGATGAGGGTAGAAGAAAGAGCCAGCAGGATGTGATGGGTACTTAGATGTGATACGGTACGCGACACCCTGTGGAGCGGTCGGCCAGTTCGGCGCAGTGAATGTGAAACCGTTGTCCGTCCCGGCGTCTAATGGATCCACCTGGATGTCGTAAAAGAGAGAGAAAATATAGAATTACTACAGTAGCTGTATGAAATTTAAATATATTCGATAAGACAGCTAGAACTATCCTCGTCTATTTCTGCCAGGAGACATCGCAACGTTAATTTATTATTGTTTGTTAAATAGGCCGGTTTTGGTACAGTGGAACAGCATCTGACTGTAAGCATGATCGGTTGTGGGTTCTATTCCCACTCAGGGGAACTTCCAACTTTATATGTATATAAACTTACGTAGGTGCAGATAAAATTCCACAGCATCTTTGATTCAGATAATAGAACATTTATTCCCTTCTCCAGATACTATCAAAGTAGGGATTCCCCATTGCTCGGTGACATATCTTTTACCAAAGTGCTTTTAGATAAGATTATTGAAACGAAAACGATGTCGATTTATAACAATCCTTTTGAAAAGATTTCAAGATAGAGTTGTATTGTTTTAGTTTTAAAGGCAACTGATACAAGTTCGGTTGATATAAAATGAATTTAGTAAAACTTGATTTACTTAAAAGTTCTTAATAAATTATTTAATAGGCTAATCGTGGCGCAGTGGGACAGCGTCTGACTGTAAGTTAGATTGGTTTTAGATTTGTTTCCAACTCAGGAGAATTTTTTTTTTAATTTTTCTTTTAGTTTCACGCTTTTATCCCGCATAGCAGGATAAGCAGAAAGTATTATATATAGTAAGCAGAATTCGAGACATTGCGTGTTGAGTGGTTGAACTCAACGCCGCACTTTGTCTTTTACCAAAGCGACGAAGTGAAAACAACTTAAATATAATCACTCCCCCGAGTGGGCATCGAACACACAACCGATTGCGTTTACAGTCAGACGCTGTCCCACTGCGTAACGAGCGACCTCATGATTATATTTAAATTTTATTTTCGTTTCCTCGTTCTAGCGGAGTACAAAGTGTTTTGACACTAGGTACTTCGTGACTATTTCTAGTGATAGCATTCATTGTAATCTTATTATAGTTATTTATATACATATATATTTTTTTTTCATTTTTTTAAATTTAAAGTATAAGGTTTATTTAAACATATTAAAGTTTTAAATTAAATTAAACACGATTTGACGAAACTATTGTCATTTTATGTTCGTGAAAATGTTTTTTTTAATAAAAAAATATCGATTCACTCAAATAAATCACTTGTATTGAATCATTTGTGTCTATAGAATAACAATAAAATAGTTTTTTTTTTTTAATTTATTTTTGCAAAACGACGATAATGGTCAAACGTAACATGTTGATTGGTCGACTTAAATTCATTTTCAATTTCAATTCACAAAAAAATTGTTTTATATCAATTTATGGTAAACAAAAAAGGTGATTTGGAGTATTCGACCAATTTAAATTTAAATATTTAAATGAATTTCTTTCTTTTTTAAACTAAATTTAATTTTGTACAGTGAATGTCTAATGTATATGGTTGATTAAAATATATATAAATAGGCTGTTAACAAGCACAAGTTAGTCAACACAAAATGTCAGTATTGTCAGTCCTAAAAGAAGCTACTACCGCCTCGGAAGTGCCTGTGCTGAGAAAAGCCGTAATTAACTCAATAGTCACTCTTTTCAAATAAAGTTTTACAAAGCGTTTCTGATAATAATTAACTTTCTGAGTGAGCATAAACAACATTTGACTTCTACAGAAGTCAGTTTACAAAAAATGTAAATCACCATGTATAATATAACATATTATACATGGTGATTAAAAGTGTTATTCCACATGTAAGATTAGAAAACATTTTTGAAAAGCGTATAAAAATTTGAACGGGATTCTAGAGGCGCGGGTTCAAATCCTGCTACGTTCAAATTTTTATACGTTCTTTCAAAAATGTTTTATAAATGTTATATATTAAACCTGAAACAAACAAAAAAGCCGTCCAATTAAACGAATATCCAATTAAACAATATAATATTCAATTATCATAAGCAATACGTGTACATTCATTAAAGGTCGTTCGTAGCGCAGTGGGACAGCATCTAACTGTAAAACCAATCGGTTGTGGGTTGAATTCTCGCTCGGAAGAATGTATATATTTCAATTATATTCATTTTCATGTTCTGGTAAGACAAAGCGTGGCGTTGAGTTCCGCCGCTCAACACGTTATATCTCGAATTCGGCGGAAAGCGAAGTACAGAGTGTCTTGACATTAGGTACTTCCTGTCTAGCCTGCTATGCGAGATAAGAGCTTAAAGAAAAAATAAATACATACCTCTATAGTTATACTATCAAGCCAGTTGCCGTCGACACAAAGATCAAAGCTGTCCACTCCGATGAACCAGTCTGGAGACGGAATCATTCGTGCCATCACAGATACCTAGGAAATCAGACATTATATATTGTATATATATTAAAGAAATAAAATATGTATACTATATATACCTGCATGTAAACACGGTTGGTTGTGGGTTCGATTCCCACTCGGGGAGATTATATTGCGACTCTCTGATAAGACAAATCGCGTTGAGTTCGCCATTCAGCACGCAATGTCTCAATTTCAAACGGAAAGCAGTTGAGCAAATATCTCGACAATATTGTCTCTGACTACCCTATTATATGGGCTAAAGCGTGAAACTGCTTATTAATATTATGAGAAATACATTATATTTTATATTGTAAAAGAAAGACAAACACAAAGAGTTTATATTTAAATACAAATTTGGTTGCCTGGAAGAGATCACTCTCAGTGATAAGGCCGTCTTTGTGCATTTTATTGTTCTTTTTTTAAAACCTATATACTATTTTATCAATGTACAATAAAGTTTTTAACTAACTAACTAACAAGCTAAATATGAACGGTTTTGTGGTTTAAGATAAATTCTATTACTAGAACTTAATTCATCCTTTACCGAGCGACTAACTGACAACTTACAGTTGAAACGACCACACTATACTATGTACTGAAGTCTAGCATGTAGGATCCATGGAGAGCTCGTGAGAGCGCTTAGAGAGGACTCCATGAAATTCCAATGGGAATGCAAATAAACGGATTATTATTTTATGTTTTATAGTTTAAGCACATCCAAACGAAACCCCTACAATTAGTAGTAATACAGTTACATTATAAGCATTACAGTTACATTATTAAAAATTTTATACGTTTTTTCAAAAATGTTTACATTATAGGCGTTGTGTTAAGAATAGAGTAACAAAACGCTAACTTTTCTTAGTAAAACGTTATAATATATAACTATTTTAAACGGATTAATCGCGTATATTTTGGTATTCGACGGTACTTATGTCTACCTGTGACTACGAAAAATGTAAAGTGTTTGAAACGCCAAGCTTCCAAAAATGTATTTTCGAATACCAAAATATACGCGATCAATCCGTTTAAAGTAGTTTCGTTTAAAATGTGTAAAAATCGCAAATACAAAAGATCTAATCATCATAAAATGTCCTATTTAGTTATGTTATGTTTTTTTATAAATCGATGCAGCGACTTAACGAATATTTTTGATCATTCTATGAATTTATATTAAATTTAGTGTTCGCAATATCTCATAGGTAACACTAACCTTACATTATTTTTTTATGTTTTATTCCTTTGCTTAAGGCAACTTATATATAGTTTACAATAATTCGCTAAAGTAAACAATGTAACAAAAATATACCTAAATAAATAAATAAATTGACGTTTTAAACTATCCGCCGTTTGCAAACATTACTAAAAATTAAATATGAATGTCGATGTCCAATAATTTTGTTATTTTAAATATAAAAACTTAAATATTTATGTATAAAGAATATTATATGAAAACTTATTCTTTTACTAAAATTGAGACAGATAATCAGTACTTCATTACTTAAAGTACGTTATATTTCATATTGAAACACGAAGATAAAGTTAAATCGAAAAGACTACAAAATTGCTATATTCATAATCCTAGGAGCGCCAGAGTCGACTCTAATAGTTAGCAAAGTTTTCTAATTAAGCCACGAAACTATTACCGCTACAGATGCAAAATCGAGCAAACGACAATAGGATTTGATCTAATGTACAATTTAGTTGTATGGTTTAATTTTTGAAGCAAATTATGTGTATTACACACAAAAGTAGGCAAGTACAAAAGCATACGTTTTTTTAAATATTATTAAAAGAAACTTAATGTTTTTGTATACAGCTGATAGTTTAAATTTTAAAAATGCAGGTGTAAAGTACAGTGTTTCCCTATAGGGATGATAGGATAGCTCACAGCCGCCATCTTGGTTGTTTAACATTTGACATTTGTATTGTTGTGTATTCAGTAATGTTTGCCATTTAATCATGAATAAGTTCACGTTACCTCAACGTTTGGAAATTGTCCAAATTTTCTATCAAAATTCGAGAAGTGTTGTCTCTACTAAAAGAGTATTTCGTGCTAAATATGGTCGTCATGCACCGTCTGAGCTCGCTATACGTCGCGTAATCCAAAAAATGGGAAGTTAATATTCTTTGCACGATAGTAGACCACCAACACGACAACGGACAGGCCGTAATGAAGAAAATATTGCCGTCGTATCAGCCAGTGTAAAAGAAAATCAAAATGATTCCGTTCCACGACGTGCACAAGAATTGGGCTTATCCAGAATGACAACCTGGCGAATTTTACGTATGGATCTTGGCCTACATCCATACAAGATTGTGTTGGTACAAGAACTCAAGCCAGAAGACCATCGATTACGTCGTGAATTTGCTGATTGGGCCCTTGAAATGATGGAAACGGACACTGAATTTCATAGGAAAATCATCTTTTCAGATGAGGCTCACTTTTGGCTCAATGGTTATGTGAACAAACAGAATTGTCGTTACTGGAGTGAGTCAAATCCAAGAGTGGTTCATGAAATACCATTACATCCTGAAAAATTGACTTTTTGGTGCGGATTATGGTACGGTGAAATATAGTTCTTATTGGGAAACCCCATATATATTGTTATGTTTTTTAAGAGTCAGGTCATCTCAATATTTTTGCTATTTCCAGAGTATTCTCCTTCGTCCAGTTTATACAATTTCTTGCTTTTTGTAGTTTTAAATTTATTACACTGAAGACTACATATATTAAAACACTTACATATATAAAAAAACTTTCATTAACATTTATTATTTAGAACTTATATTTAAACGATTTTTTTTAACAATTAATTTAACTATTCATTTATATCTATATAATACATATAACATTGTGTTATTGACAAGAATTTGCTTAGAACAGGAGTTTCTACAATGTAATATAGATATTTACTTTCATGTACATATTTCTTATATTTTTACCTGTTTTTAATAAGTTTTATTTGCCTTAAATTATCAAGTGTATGTTAAGACAACCGTGTATTGCTATTTTAGCCCACTTATCGAAGTCCGATTTTCATACTGATCTGTATCAGATGATATTACAACATAAACTCTTTAACAATATTATCATAATGACGAGAAAAATCTTTAATACATTTTTTTTAATCTGTTCAATATTTTTTTTAGCTTCACGCTTTTATCCCGCATAGCTGGGTAGACAGGTAGTAACTAGTGTCAAGACACTCCGTACTTCACTTTCCACCGAATTCGAAGCATTGTGTGTTGAGTGGTGGAATTCAACGCCGCATTTTGTCTGTTTACTGGAGCGAGGAAGTGAAAATAATTTAAATATAATCACTATGCTGAGTGGGTATTGAACCTACAACCGATCGCGTTTACAGGCAGACGCTGTACCATTGTGCCACGACGGGCCTCTAAAAATGTTTTTTTTATTTTTATTAATATTTTATATGTTTCTTTGTAGAATTAGAATAAAAGATATACTTTTATTATAATTCTACTTGCAATTTTATGTTTTGACACTAAGTTTTAACACTAGGCACCTAGTTACCATGCTATGCGCAAAGCGTGATTCTATATATTGTATATTAAATCTCTAAATATATTAATATGATTGATTTAAACTACAGTTTTAATACTGAAATTTTATACTCTATAACGATATAAGGAATAATATTCTCTTATAAAATTATTCTTTCATATATTACGTTACATATAAATCAACTTGATAAATCTTAGCGGAACAGTAAACGGAGTAAATGGATTGCCCACTTTATTAGACATAGGCTATATTAGACATAGGCTTTATAAGGATAGTAAAAAAAGATAAATAATAAACTACCACGCCAACCTCTCTGACCTCTCGACCGCAACACGTCAGCTGATAAATGAAGCAATATAAAAACTCCTGTAAAGCGGTATACAACCGAAATTAGTATCAACTGGCAATAAAATGGCCGCGATGTTACTACGATAAATTTACGCTTTTATTACTCGATTTGAATTGTCCACGGTTTTTATTTGTTAATGGCGTATCGTAATTGTTGTTTGCTCTCCTCTCGGGCATTAATTAGTGTTGAAATACGATACACGCTCTTGTGGTGGTATTCTGCATGTATGTAGGTTTGTATATAGTTTTGGATTCAAGGGTTAAAGTTTAGATTGACAGCTTAGATATTTCCCCTCTTTAGTCATATTCTAAGTAAAGGGAACTGTTTTCTCTGTTTATATGGAAAATGGTGTTATATTTAAGCGATCATAAAAATTAGATTTTAGCCTTGTTATATTTCAAGCAAGCAAGACTAGCTATCATGATAGTTACGGGTTCAAATCAAGTCACTATTTTTCCATTAATTTTTACGATCCTGAATTTATCCTTAATTATAATGTTTTTTTTTAACGATGAGCACCCGACAAGTGTTTTGTGCCAAGAAATCAGAAAATATTATAGGAGTCAGCAGCGGGTTCTAGATTTAATTTATTTGAGGTACTCTTGAAAATAGTTCCACGGACAATGTAAAATATTTTTTTTTTAAATATAAATATTACACACACTGTCGTATATTTAACACACACTGTCATATATTATAGTAGACGCGTTGCCATGGCAACGAATAATTTCGCGCGTGAACGGGTCAACTAATAAAAGTAAACGTACGTTTTATGTTTCACAAAAAGTCGATTGTAAAATTATTGTGACTGTCATTGTGTTTATTGCAATCGTTTCGTGGAACATGCTATCGGTGTATGTGGTTTATACAATATTATTTATGTGTGGGAGTGGCATTATGGTTTTATTTGTAAATAAAACTTTTATGAATATTTTACTAATTAATATAATAGAATAAGTTAAATTAGAAATAATTTTTTGGTCTAAATTCACATCCTTATTGTGTACAGTCATTTTTTTATATTCGTAAGTAAATACATGAAATTAATCTTGTTAATAATATTTTTGTTTTCACCTTCACGCTTTTATCCCGCATAGCAGGGTAGATAGAAAGTACTTAATGTCAAGACACTCTATACTTCGCTTTCCGTCGGATTCGAAACATTGCGTGATGAATGGCAGAACTCAACGTCGCACTTTATTGTCTTAAAAGTTATTTAAATATAATCTCTGCCTCGAGTGGGCATGGAACCCACGACCGATCGCATTTACAGTCAGACGCTGTCACACTGCGCCACGGCTGACCTCATATTATGTATATATATATATATATATATATATATATATATATATATATATATATGTATATATATATATCCCTAAAATTAATTCTATTAATCCGATTTCATCCTGTAAACACTAAGCGTATCTATCGTTGTTAATACTAAGCAAAGCTGACCTACAGTGTAGAATATTCATTATTTTGCAACTTACTCGAATTTAAGGCATCTTATTGAATATATAGTGTATCATAATAGTCACAATATAGTTAAAAAATATGAAAAAAAACACATATGTATTAACAAATATGTATTTTCTCGATATCCTGATTGTTTTAGCAAGAGCACAGCAACTATGAAAACATTAGAATGCTATCAGATTCATTATATTATAATATAATTTCCATATTTTGATGTATATATCAATAAACAAGGCCGGTCGCGGCGCAGGGTCAACCGGTTGTGGATTCAATTCTCACTGGAGGGTAATGATTATATTTAATTTTTTTTTTCAATTCCTCGCTTGTAGGAAAGACAAAGCGCGGTGTTGAGTCACTCAACAAGCAAGTATTTCCCGTCTACCTTGCGGGTTAAAATGCGTGAAGGTGATGCGGGATAAAATGCGTGAAGGTAAAAAAAAACGATAGATAAAGGTGAAACTAATTAAAACCTATTAGAAATATTAGTTCTTGAAGAGGTCGCTGTTTAATGACCAGATCACTTTTGGTACCTTGCATATTTAAATGTGTTTTATTTTATTTTGTTTATATTAAATATTATATTATATATAATAAAGTATAAATAAATAACCGAATTAGACTAAAACCTAAATTTTATTACTTACCCTGGAATGATTGCCATCCACAAAGAACTCAGCTTCCGTCCGACCAGCACCTTGTCCAATAGCTGGTGCACCAAACACGTCCATAGTGCCTGGACTTGAACCCAAAGCATCTGACCTTCCAGATTCAGCGAATTGTCTAACCGGTGCTGATACTCGACGACCCAGCCGGAATAAAACATAGGAGCGACTATGAGATACACCTGAGGAGGAAAATTTTGTATTAGAAATTTAAAATATATGGTATCAAAATAATGACATTGAGTGTTGAACGGAACTTAACGCTGCGTTTTTTCTTGTCAGAACAGAGAATTGTGAACAAAGAATTGTAAATAGCTTTAAATGTATTCACTCTCTCGAGTTCAGATTGAACGTACTTTACCAAAATAATATTTATATTAATATTTAAAAAATATATTTATTAATTACATAGAGATATTCTATTTCCACTACTCAACACGCTATGTCTCTTCGGTGGCAAGCGAAGTACGGAGTCTACCCTGTTATGCGGGACAAAAGTGTGAAGCTAATATATATATATATATATATATATATATATATATATATATATATATATATATATATATATATATTCTAGGTGTGTTTTGCCATTAGCAATGTGAAAAAAGTGAGGAATGGAGTACAACTATTTACATCTTTACCTAGAAAGCTCTTATTATAGAATATAAAATAAAATATGTATAATCTCATGGATCACGGACTACTGTAAAGTTATCATTACATCTGGTTCCCAAAATTTAAAAATATTTTCAAATACCAAAATATTTATGCAATAATACGCGATTAATCCGTTTATTCCCAATAGTTTTATTTAAAAAGGAAATATAATATATTAACGATAAATGAGGACATTTGTTCAATCATTTTCTTTGTAAGATATTAATTTGAGGTGCCTAAAAAAAATTTTTAATTAATTAATATTATTGTATTATTATTATAATAAATAAGTAAATTTTGTTAACTTTGAAACTTGATTTCATGGTTTATGCGTTATTTTTATATAGCTAACGCTTTATCTCACACAGCAAGGTGACCAGAAAAATGCTAGTGACGAGACACTAAGTTGATTATTTTTTGCTCTAAGCATTGTGTGTTAAGTGGCAAACTTTACGCCGTGCTTTACCAGATCGCGGGAAAGAAAATTTTAAGAAAGAAAATCTTTCCTCCGAAAGAGAATCGAACCCCCAAACAATCACGCTTATACACAGGCGCTGTTCTACTGTACACGATGAACTCTATTACTGTTAATTTATGCATTTTGTCACAATTATTAAAATATTTCTTCACTATCGTACTCTGGTTCTAAGGATTAAAGTAGAACGGCAAAGTCACCGTTCATTACGTAACCCTTATATAACATAGAGCTTAAAAGTCCTTTTATTACTTAAGCCTTAATCATTAAGCTTCCCAATACTGTTATAATAAAATATTTCAAATTACTTTTTTCTGTATATTACATTTTAGTACACAAATAAACAAAGAGAACTTAGTGTTAAAACACTTGTTATTCACTTTTGTTGTAAAATTACTTGTTGGATATTCTTCAAAAAAGCTGTCCAAAATATTTTTTTAATATATTAATCGAAGCAATTATCTTCAAAAAAACACAAAATAACGCGCTCCAAGACAGAAGAAGTCTTAATTAAAATATAACACTGTAAACAATTCAAAAATAAATATTCATTACCCAATACCGTTGATTAATAGCAAGAGAAAAATAAATTTTCCGCGGGTGTTCTTTTAATAAAGTTATATATAATCTTAAATGAACGAAAATACGATAAAAGGGTAGCAAATTGCTTTGTAAACAAATCCTAGAAAAAATATTTCACAATTTGCTTGGAGAGATTACGAAGGGAAAGTTAATTCAGCGTTTCTTACTTGAAAAGCGAATCAGATTACAGCACTATCTAGTTTCATTTACTATGAATTTTCTTTTGAGGATTATCGTAATATTATTTATAATGTGTAAAATAAATACATAAAACTACTTTTATAGTGAAACTATTTTATATGGATAAATCACGCAAATTTTGGTATTTAAAAACACATTTTTAAAAATACAACGTTTCCAACACTTTAAATTAGTACTGTAAACTGTTAGAAATGTCAGGTCTTCAATTACCAAATTTTCAAATACCAAAATATACACGATTAATCTGTTTTAAATAGTTTCATTTAAAATGTTTCAAATTCGGGAAATTCAAAAGATTTTATTAAATTCCCACTGTATGATTTGATTTTGCTTTTGAATTAAATGTAATATTATCACATGTTTTATAAAAATAACTATTCTTGAAAAACAAAGTGCGGCGTTGAGTTTGGCACTCAACACGAAATGTCTTGATTTCAGGTGGAAAGCAGGCATCATAGTGGCTTGACATTAGGTTGTCTGTGACTACCCCAAAAAAGGAAATAATCGTTGAAAGAGATTGTTTTTAATAGTATTTGAGTAGTAGAAATTTGTAAAAATATCTCTGCAGAGTTGCTAACAACATAAATAAGTTGTAACAAACATATAAGAATTTCAACGCAGCCGGTAGTAGAACACATGGCTTAGCAGTCAAAGCACTGAGACGGTTCCCGAGAGGCGCGGGTTCAAATTCTGTTGCGTTCAAATTTTTATACGTTTTTCAAAAATATTTTCTAATTCTAAGTGAATAAAATAACACTTTCAAAAAATAATTATTATTTTTCTATATTGAGAAAACAAATTCTTAAAAAGCTCGTGTAGAGTTGGTATGAACTGCATATACGATCTAGTTAGTCTAGTTTCACTTACATTGGATTGGTTAAATACGATATCACTTCAATACACATATGATTAAGTGAATTTATATATATGAAAAACTTGAATTTTAACGATCATACCTTATATTACTCGATAATGCTCTAGATATTTAAGATATTTAAGATATATATATATATATATATATATATATATATATATATTATTAGTACAAGAAAAATAAATATTTATAAGTCTTATACACCAAAAAATCAACATTATAATACAAGATATATTAAAAACAAAAGCTGTTAGTAAAAAAAGGCACATCAATTAAGGCAAAAGCAAAAGTAATCATGAAATAAATAATTAATGAATAAATAATAAATTTAATGATACTAACTTTTTTATTTGAAAATAAAAAATATATAATATATAAAATCTTTCTACCACAGAATGAAATTCATTAGCCATATTCTAATAATGAACAAGGCTGGCCCATTTCCGCGCACTTTGATAACGTTTCAAGGAGAGTGATTCACAAGGAAAGTCGTGCCAATGACATTAAAACAATTGCGAATATCAGTATTTATTATATATACATATAAAATGGATGTTTTACATCGCGATTGTGTTTTGTTTGCTTGTGGAATGCTTATTTAAACTAATGTAATTGCAGATAGTCTTGCAGCTTAGAATATTTTGGTCTACATAATATATGTATAATAATATTTTTTTACTATAGATTTGTTATTGATACTATTTACTTGAGATGAGAACAGAGTAGACAGGGAGCACAGCTTTTGCCGAATTTGAGACATGCGTGTTGAGTGGCGACTTAATGCCGCGCTTTCTCAGAGAAAATTAAAAAAATATAATCATTACCCCGAATAAGAACAGAACTCACAACCAATCTCATTTACAGTTGGACAATGTGCTACTGCACCACGATGGACACAAAAAATTAAACATAATAGATTAAATATTAATTGAATTATTGGTTTTATATAAACTCTTATATACAACTTCAAGATCATTAGAAATGTTTGTAATACGAATAGAATATCGAAAATATAGCTATTTTAGTTTTAATAACGACTGCGATATTGATAAGTCGAGATTCAATCAAATATCTATTGTATAGTTTCTTCTATAATAATAATTTAACAAGGTAATTATTTCATTTTAAGAAAAGCCCATTCTTTTTCTTATTAACCTTAAAATCTCGATATAATAATACATAGCATAATATACAAGAAAGTCACGATTTTTCGAAATTTAAAATATAATATTAAACAATTTTTAAATATTACCAGTATTACATTTCATTAAGCGATCATTCGATAAATACAGGTTTACATTACAGCTTCACGCTTTTACCGTTTAGCGCAGTGGATAGAGAGAATCAAGTATATATAAAGACACTCGACTTTCAGTCCTAAATCGAGACATTGCACGTTAAATGACGTAACTCAACGCCGCAAACTAGAAACTTACCAATACAGCATATGCAAATGGCTTACATATAATCATTTCTCTGATGTTTTCAAGTTTAACCCTAAGATTAAAATCATCACGTCTACTAACATACGTCATCCTATCCTGATTATATTAAAAAAAAGCATATAAATAGGATTTTTTATTAAATTATTATATAACAAAATGAAAACCGTTATGAAGACAAATACTCAATATAAACGATCGTAAATCCTGGTACTAATCGTAAGCTAATAAACACATCAGATTTGACAAGCAAATCTTAATAATCCAATTTAGTCACAACTTGAGCTTTAATACGAAAATATAATAAAATTATTCAGAATATTTTTATTCTTTATTTGAACATCGTTTTATGTTCTTTGAATACTTGCAAAAGTTTATTTTTAAAATTGGGGTGTTTATAGTACTTATAGGTCTATTGAAAGATAAAATATTCATCAAAAACAATTATTAATTGATTAAATTAATTCAAATTTAATGGAAATATTTTGCCGATAAATACTAGCTCAGTACTACAAAGAATATATAAAAATACATTCTTTTACCCACTTTGACCGAGATAAGGATTTCAGAAACTGCAAATAATTTCGTTTTACATATTTTAGAAAAATAAGTTTCCAGAAGCGCGCAACACCCGCGTAGAATAGTAAGATACCTTGTGTCAAAACACTCCATTTACTGCTTTCCGCCCAAATATAGAGAACTGACAATACACCTCGTTTATTGTTTTCCGCCCATCATCTAGACACTGAGGGTTTAGTTTTGAACTTAACGCCGCACTTTGTCTTTCCAGAGTGATTTAAAGAAAATAAATTATAAATCAAGCCCACAACCAATAGTGTTTACAGTCAGACGCTGTCCAATGCTCCATGGAAGCCTCTGAATAACTTTAGGATAAATAATAATATCTACCATATATAATGTAACCACATTTCGCAATATATATTTTATTAAAATAAGAAAAACTTTTTAAAATATAATATATTTTTTTTAAAAAAAGCAAGCAACTGAAACAGAAATAATGTAGAACAATTTATCTGCACTTATTCTCGTACACATCACATATTGTATCGCGGCCAATTGGCAGCGCTGGAGTTCAACAGTCCCGTATCGGGTGAGTCACGCTTATGTAAACAACGTGACACTGACAGCTCCTTACAAACCTATTATTTAAGAGGACGATTTGAAGTTAATACTCATTGAATGTTTCATATATCGAGATATACGTGACACAATGGGACTGAATACAGTGAACTGTACCCGCGATGGTTGTTGGTTCGATTCTCCTATGGAATTGATGATTTTTTTTTGGGCTCTCTGCTAGTAACAGTTTGGTAATTAATAAGACATCGCGCAGCGTTAAACACATGCCATGTCTTAGAGAAAGTTCGCAGTCGATTTCTCTCAAGTCTTAGTTCTTACCTTGCTAACATGATATTAAAAAGAAGAGGTCTTTCAAATCGTAATTGGCAAAGTTAGACGATGTATGGCGCTATCCCAACTCATAATAATATTTGTAGATAAACTTATGGCTTGAAATGGTAGGAATAAGTCATCTCTATTTACCTTCCTAAGAAGTAATGTAGAATGTACCTAAATCACCTTAACTGCCGCTAAAACAAGATTGCTTTTTTAGCTTTATGCGTTTATCCCGCATAACGTAGTAGACAGCAAGTACTTAGTGTCAAGACACTTCGTACTCCGTTTCCGCCAAATTAAGAGACAATATATGCTGAGTAACGGAACTCAACGCAGCACCTTGTGTTACCACAGTGAGGAAGTTATATAATTTAAATATAATCATTCCACGAATGGAAATCGAACCCACCACCGATCGCACTTAGAGCCAGTCGTTGTCCCACTGCGCCAACACCGGCCTCCTAGATAAAATTACTTTGATAAACATCAAATAGCACGTACGTACGTAGAAAGCAACAAAACTGTCTCATTAAAAGTTATTGCGATGCCAATAAGATAGAGCGGATTAACACCCTTGTTAGATTGTTGTATTTTTCTTGGAAAAGAAATATTAAGAGGGAGTGAAGTAAATAACGCCATTACTCTAAGGTACGCCTGCACCTAATTGCGATCGTTAAGACGATACGAGCTAGCTGTCTTTCTTTATTTAACTTTAGATACTTGTTACAATACTTGTTATAGCTTTTGTTAGTTTGAATGTACAGTTTGGGAAAACAGAATATATTTTAAATTATTCATCATCTTAATTTCAATATTTCATTAAATAATATTAAGATGTAAAGAGAATTTAGTGTCAAGACACTATTAATAAACTTGATTATTTTTTTTAGTTTCACGCATAGCAGGGTAGACATGAAGTACCTGGTATCCAGAGTCTGTACTCCGCTTTCCAACAAATTTGAGACTGTGTACTATTGAGCGGCTTATATATAAGTCAATGTAGTAATGTGTAAATATACAATTTTGATAATGTAATTTAGATCCTATTTATACGATTGTATAAATAGGACATTCGGAGAATTAAAATTATTTGATATATTACGTGTGATATTGTTTCGATTTGGTACTTTATGAATATTAAGATAGATATTACGCGTGGAGTGGCGAATTCTAACATCTCACTAATCTCACTACATCTAATACAAATTAAATTTAAGTAAAATTAAAATACAGTATTTAAATTTTACACTATACTACTATACTTATATAATCATATGATATGATTTGTTTAATTTTTTTTTAATATAAAACTATAAACGGGCTCATCAGTGTCCACGGACTCTTAATAATTTTTATTCTGTATTTGGCGCATTTAGATAATATCCAAGACCTGTTCACACAGGTCCTGTTCACACAGGTCCTACCTATTCTTAAATAACTCTTAAAAACTAAGGGTAAAAAGTCCTGACTGATTAGATTTTTTTGTTTTTTTTTTATAGAATATTATTTACATTATATTTTATTATTAATATACATTATACGTATATGTACATTCTCCATTAAATATTAAATAATTTTATTATTAGTTTTAATTTTATTACTAGTTAGGTTTTCTTATTTGATACAAAATTCTCTACAAAAATGCCCCACAAAATTAAAACCAGCAAGTTACCAAAAATATTTGGTAACTTGTTAAGACTGATACTACATTATATTTTAATGTCTCATATGTATAGAACCCAGTGTTAAGGTGTTAAGACATCCAAATAAATATATTTCTTTTAATTTCGGTTTAATACGTAGGGTCGGAAAGTAAAGTAACGATTTGCTTCCCTGAATCAAATAAAATGGCTCTTCAGTGCGCGCGAAATCAGGAATCGAACTCACAACCAAGACAGATACGTGCAGATATTCAAGAATTCTCTAATAGCGTCTATAATGTTGTAATAATGTAAAAAGTATTTCTGGATGGAATCCAAAAATATTTTAAATAACATATTTATTAATTATATTTCGTTGCCATGTGTACATTTCACAAATGTAGTACGACACTCGACCAGGCAGGTTGAAGATTTGCCAACTTTTAACATGAATAATATATAAAGCACATAATGACTAACCCGTAGTAAAATAATTTACTAATTTTATCCCTCGTAGTGGCGTTCGAGAAGTGTTGATTGAAATAGCGTAGTTATAATTCCGTACTAAGAAAAACATGTAAATATGTATATATATATATATATATATATATATATATATATATATATATATATATATATATATATATATATATATATATATATATATATATATATATATATATATATATATATATATATATCTATATATATATATATTTGCATCAGATTTGCTATATTTATAATGTCAATAAATAACTAAGCCGATAATTCTATTTTACCGCGCAAATCTAACATATGAATAATTAAATAACTATTTTACTTAAGACAAAATTCAAAACTTAAAATGGCTGCACTGAAGTTACCAGTTTTCACTTATCAACTTATTTAGTTCTGGTGCTGATTTATAATTTACATTAAATTATAGATAAAATGTGTATTTAATTTAATTATATACAGTTTAAACATTAATCATCTTTCTAAATTGAATATCAAGTATCAAGACACTCTGCTCTATTCTTTTCAACCCAATTGGTTGGTTAGTTTGGCTTGGGTTTTAAGTATAACATTATAAACTGAGTGGGGGTCGAACCCACAGTCACCGTATTTTTAGTCAGGCGCTGTCGATGGCCTTGCATATTATAACTTATTAAATGTATTTACTCTTTCCCATGGTATTCAGTACCTAAAGTTATTACAACATCACTCTTTATGCCGCATAGTACGCTACTCTACACCTCAGAGACAACCCAGTGTCAAAACACTCCGTTGACTTGTTTCCGCCCGAAATTGATAAATTACGTAAATGAATGGAACATTAAATTTTAGCCAATCTGACAAAACATGAGAAATATTTGAAATATTATTAAAAAAGATGATGACAAGAAATAGTAAGAAATAAGAAAAAACAATACAAACCAAACAAAAATCGTCAAAACAGATACAATCGTGTATTAAAAACAAAAGGAGTCCAATTAAAAAAAATTAACAACTGACGGCACCGATTAGTCGGCACTAACAATTGTCTTTAATTCGCCCTCACAAAAGCAATTTTTTGAAGAAAGTGTCATCGATATCCTTTGCCAATACAAACAGTATGTATTTATAAAATGTACCGAGTTGGAAGCGAGCTGTTTTGACAGAATAATCTTGGAGTTTTATTTAGATCAGTTGTTTATATTAGAATCTCTTGTTTATTTCTAAAATACGATAAGCTGGTGATCAATCATTGGCTTTTATGTTATACAATAAGAAATATACGTTTAATATGTATTTTTACATGTATTTTATCTTAAAAGATTAATTGAGCTTTTATCTATCTTTTTGGTATTCGTAGATTCTATTTTTTTTGAATACTCGCTTTTGTACCATATAGCAAAGTAGATAGGAAATACCTAGCGTCAACACACCCAAACTAAACTAAACTGACTAAAAAATATTGTCTTTTCTGTGTAAATACCAGTAAACGCAGATAAACTAACTGTAAATATAACTATCTGTAAATCATTTAGTAATAGGACTTCCTACTATACAAAGATATAGTGGTTAAATATGCAATATTTATAACGATATATATACTTTTAATTATATTTTTTTCAGGATAGAATCTTCTTGAATTGCTTATAATAGAGATTTTTAGGTGTTTTCTTACTTTATATAATAATTATACTTAATATAAAGTAATTGATTTATTAACATTTACAAAAGGTTACCCGATTCCGGTCCTGTTTTGCCTTTTATTTGCCTAAATAGACATCTTTGAATTCCATCAAATCCATAAAAATATGCAATTTTTCATTCTATGTTTCTTATGACGTTATAGAAAAAGACAGCTTGAGACTTTAACCAAGACAATCTAGTGTCAAGACACTCCGTACTGAATTCGTGACATTGTGTGTTATATAGCGGAACTCATCAGCATGCTTAGTCTTACCAGAGTGAGGAAATGAAAAATAATTTAAATATAATCGTTCCTTCAAGTGGGAATTGAACAATATAATTATATACAATATTATAATAATAACAATTAATAAATCTTGTCTAAGCATAGGTTTATATCTAAGTAGCTTAAAGTGGTGAATGTTTAATGTATCCACGTGTAGTTCAAATTGAATAGATCGTTTTGAGATTTGGGCAACATTTACAATGTGTGCGGATAATATATAGGCGAAGTTATATTACACTGCACGAAGTTCACCTCAAATATCAAATATATAGAAATGTATTGTAACAATGGATTGATCAAGCTGGGAATAAAGCGTATAGTTTATTGGTCAAACTGTGTATGTGTTCGTTTCTTAGAGGCGGGAGTTCGATACTTGTGTATTTTCATTTTGTTAAACGTTTTCTAAAACTGTTTTTTTTTTCATATGGATATTATGTGTGTGTGTGTATGTGTATGTGTGTGTGTGTGTGTATGTGTGTGTGTGTGTGAGTGTGTGTGAGTGTGTGTGTGTGTGTGTATGTGGATGTGTGTACATGTTTAATAGGAGGATAGAACGTAGGATTTTAACAAAATAATAAAATAATAAGATTGCTTGTTCAAGAGGTCTTTGAGTAAATTCCTGGCGGTAATTAAAGAGATTTCCGAACTTCAAAGCTTTTATCCCATTTTAGGGGATCTTCGACGAGAAATATTTTCGCTTATTCATCTTTGATACTAATTTTATTAGAGAGTTTCAAGATTAGAAACAAACAAGGTTGGCGAAGGCCGATTCCGGGCAATCAATTTAGCTGTTATGTTCAGACATTAAAAAAACTTTCAACATTCATTGTATAAGTAAAACAAAAATTATTTATAAAGTTATTTGTATAAAAAATTTCATTTTAAGGCTTTCTTGTTTTAATTATACCTGAAGACTTACCGAAGTCTATGTTTTGTGACAAGTACGATTTACTTATATAAATATACCTAACTGTATAAGTAAATAACTTAATACATATATAATGGACGAAAAAATTACCAAAATCTTTTTAGTATATATTATTTTTTCCTTTTATTGTATACTTTCCTTTAATGGTAAAAAATTACCAATAAAGTGTTACACGGACACCTGTAAAGTGTTTAAAAAGTCAGGTTTTACGAAAATCTTATTACATTTTTTATTTTTATTGATCCCACAACCAATGCGTTTATAAGTTGAAAATATTTTTAGTAACAAGCCGGAGCGAGAACATAGACTCGACCGATATTACGTAGAAATATAATTACTAACGCCACTAAAAATTTACTTATAATCGGCCAAAACTAACCTACCTATAAAAAGTGAATAAAAAAAATCCAGTACTTTCAAAGTTCCGAAACACACTTCCTGAAACACAATAGTGTTGTGACGGAATTTAGTTTCCTGTCTATATCGATGAGTCTATTCTCATACTGGCAACACGCCAGTGCTCTTCGTAATGTGTAGTATCAACTTTAATTAAGAGATACGTGTTTTCTACGATAGGTATTTTTTTAACTTCACGCTTTTATCATGCATAGCCAAGGGTAGACAAGGAATACCTAGTGTCAAGACACTCCGTACTCTACTTTCCCCTGAATTCAAGACATTGTGTGTTGAAAGGCGTAACTCAACGCCGTGCTTGTCTTACCAGAGCGAGGAAGTGGAAATAATTTTGAATATATTCATTTCCCCGAGTGGGACTCGAGCCTACAACCGATCGCGTTTACAGTTAGACGCTGTTCCAGTGCGCCACGGTCAACCTGATAGATATTTAATAGCTTTTTTATATTATGTTATAAAAATATAAAGTAAATGTGTGCAATTATTTGTTAATGTTTATTCTGAACGCCTAATTTCATATTTTGATTTACTGAGGTCATTGAGGCATCGAGGTAATAGAACAGTGTCTAACAGTAAACGCGATCGCAATTGCGATCTTTTGGAATTATGAGTTTAAATATAATTTTGGAATTATGAGTTTAAATTTAATAATTAGCTTGAATTTACCTTTTCCCTACTCTGTTAAGACAAAGCGTATCATTGAGTTCCTTTACGTAGTGTCTTGACACTAAGTTCTCTCTGCCTATTCCACTATAATGTTATAAAAAGCGAGAAGCTAATAATAATGTTCTTCATAAATCAATATTTCTTGTATTTATTTACAGATATTACAAAACTAATAAATACTTAAAACGAATGTGCTACAAAAGAGGTACAATTTGATATTTTTATCTGTCTCCTTGAAACTTATAAAGTAAGTGGTAATGAAAATTAAATATGAAGTAGAAAAATATTTTAAGCAGCTTGCGTTCACGCCGCGACTGAGTGCCGTTATTAATTTTATAACATTTAATATTTCGCACTAGTTTAATTTCAATGAATACATTTTATTATAAGATGCTTTATTTTTTTGAAAGCGGTTGTGACGTACTGGAACAACTTTTGACTGTAAACACGATCGGTTGTGGCTTCGATTCCCACTCGGAGTAATAATTATATTTATAAAATTATTGACATTTCCTCGCTCTAGTAAAACAAAGTACGGCGTTGAGTTTCGCCAATCAACTCACAATGTCTCGAGTTCGGTAAAAAGCTTTGTGGAATAAACAGCTTGAAGTTAAAAAAAAAATAAAAATAATTTAATTCCAATTTAATGAATTCTAATAAGAACTCACGTTATCATGTGTCACAGCTAGGTGTGTAATTTATGTTAGTGGTATATCAAATATTAGGTATGGGTGTTTTAATGATTTGTTCCACTACCCAATAAGCATTGATTCTAATGTGATAGTGGAGAATAGAAAGTATAAAATTAATCTTAAAATGAACATACTCAAAGATATTTAAATCCACATAAAACACTATTTAATTTTTCTACTTGTTATTGTGAACTAGTTTATGGCGTGTACATATTTGGAAACTAAGTATACCACAAAATTTACTTGTATTGACCAGTAAACATTTAAAAAGCTTTATTTTATTTAGCTCATTAAACAAATTCAAGAACATAATTAAAATTCACGAGCAACAAATTCTATTTAGATGATTCTAATTTTCCGCAAAGAAACGCATAGAAACTATGTATGTAGTCATTTGTAATTTTGTAAGAAAACATTTCTTTTTATAAAAGCGTATAAAAATTTGAATGCAGCAGAATTCGAACCTGCGGCTGTTGGACACCGTGCAAGCGCTCTGACCGCTGAGCCATGCGTTGTACTATCGGCTGCGTTGAAATTCTTATACGTTTTATTACAATCTATTTACGTTTTTAGCAATTTAAAAAAATGTTTAATGTTTAATGTCATATAAATCGAACGTTAAGTAAGTAATGTCAGTATAAAATAAAAAAAATACTTTCAAAAAGGAAATAACCTAGAAAATCACTACGACATTAATGTTAAAATAAACTTACCATATATTTTAGACCACTGTGCCGGCGGCCTCCAGTCCGGGTAGTGCTTAGGAAATTTCTCCCTGGTCCAATATGTATGCAATACCATTCTGTAGACGGTCATTTTGTCGGGATTACAAGTGTCGGTGTCGGAAGAAAGCGCCGCCGCTGCTAGCGGCAGCAACAATAGTATAAACCAAGCCATATTATCGATATCAACTTTGTACATCACTATCCAGCTTTCATGCTGAGATTTTTAATCTGTAACAAAAATAGATAATTCTAATTATCTGTACGTATTAATTAATTTTATCTTATCTTTAGACAGATGGATATTTCTTCGCTTTTGCTTAAGATTATTTTTTTATATACCTTTATAATTGTTTTTGACAAGGAAATTGTAGGTATAAGTCAAAGTCACTCCGTAATAGGATAAGCACTATTAATTTTATTTTTTATGACATAAAAAGCAGAGAAACCTAGTGTCAAGGCATTCCGCTTGTTCTTTCTGCCTAAAATCGAGACGCTGCTTATTGAGTGGCAAATCCAGCGACCGACAACCGACCAGGGCGGAGAAATGACAATAAATTTTAAATATAATCATTGCTCCGAGTGGGAATCGAACGCACTACAATCACGTGTATAGGCAGACGATAAGCCTTGGGCTTATCGTCTACTATCGGACTACGCTTTGGGCTTAACATTTGTCGTAGTTTTCCACACGCCCTAAGTTTTCGCTACAACGTAACTACTGTGACATAAAAATTTAAAAATATTTCAATTTTAATTGCAAATTATTTTACATAGACAAAATACTTTCAATGACATACATAAATATATTATTAATACCTCTAATGGTAACTATCACTATATTAATTTTCATAAAGAAAAAAAATCTAATATACATAACTAAGGTCATTTTGTAGCTATAATTAAAAACATATAAATTTTGCGGCGTTGAGTTCCACCACTACAATAAATTGAAATCAAGAAATTAGATTTTCTTATACCAGATATATGCTTTCACGTCACGCATTGTGAAACTATAAAAATGTATCCACAAAAAAAGTTACCAAACATTCCCTCAGTATTAAAAATAGCTCGTATCGAAACCAGTGAATGAGTTCGTTAGTCAAATATCACAGTAGTGGGGTCAACGTTCTAATCTATTTCGGTTCCTTTGAGGTGCAAACCGTTTGAATCAACATTGTCAGCTGAAACCGTCGCATCTGTGGAGTATCCTCTATCAAACGTTAAATTACATCTTACGTTTCAGTGGGAGGGAGTCTTAACAAACTAATTATTATTGGCGTTTTAATGAATAAAGTAATTTATATAAAATTTTACTATAAATAATCGGTATGAGGACAGTGTCGGAGTGGGAACGTGATCGGGTTTGGGTTCGATTTCTAGTCGGAATGATTATAGTTAAATTATTTTCATTTCCCCGCTGTGAAGACAAAGCGTTGAGCTCTGCCACTCTGGCAGTCTTGAATTCGGCGGAAAACATAGTACGGAGTGTCTTAACACTAGGTACTTTCTGTCTACCTAGCTATGCGTGATAAAAACGCCAAAAAACTAAAAAAAGAACAATAACAATATTGATTAAAACGTAATATGAAAAATAGAAATAATAAAGAAAGTGTTTTTTATCCTCAAATATTTGTCATTTATTAACTTTCAACTTGAAATGCTTATATATATATATATAAAAGTAACTAAATTTCTAAATAAGTAATCAATATATATAAAAAGATTTGTTCATGTTGTATTCTCTTCGTGCTAACCCCACGTAGCAGATAGATGGGCAGAAATAACCTTTAACTCTGTTTTTTTACCTTTTCAAATGATTTAAATATAATCTTTTCTATATATGGGGTTTAAACTCATTACCATCGTTACAGTTTATAAGAGAGATACTATTCCACTACAACTACTTCCACAATGACAATTACCAAACCAGAATGCATGTTATTTTAGTACACATAGATTTTAAGTAAATGGAATAAATTTGTACATGTGTAATCACGATAATATATTAAAATAAGTTTTTTTTAAGTTTTATCTATATGTCTATAAGATAGGATAGGATATAAGACATATATAAATGATCTATATAATTCTAGATTTAAATTCCTAGCTACACAATTGTAATGTCAAAATTATCAAGACATTTTCTAAGGTAATTATTAAGCAGATAGCCCTTCTGTTTGACTATAAACTGCGACCCCTAAGGGACCGTAGATCATAAATTATCCCTCGTTCCCAACGTCTGTCATTGAAAGGATGATGGACGAATTTTTGTTTATTTAAATAATACCCTAACTTTTGGAGTTGACCGCAGAAACGTGTAAAAAGAATTTATTTTCTAGTGAATAATGACAAGGATGTTTAATTAATTGAGGGTATCTTGGCGCAGTGGGGCAGTGTCTGATTGTAAACAAGAGTCACTCCTTCAGTAAAATGACAGTTTAAATATTTCTATTCTCACTCTCTGATTTCAAAGCGTGGCGTTGAGATCTGCCATTCAACGCGCAAATTTGGATTTCAGGCACAATAAATATATTTATTTATTATCTATATAATCTTTTCGCGATCGGTTGTGGGTTCGATCCCCACTCGGGGGAGTGATTATATTTAAATTATTTTCACTTCCTCACTCTGGTAGAAAGACAAAGTGCGGCGTTGATTTCCACCACTCAACACGCAATGTCTCAAATTCCGTGGAAAGCGAAGTACGGAGTGTCTTGATACTAGGTATTTTCTGTCTACCCTGCTATGCGGGATAAAAGTGTGAAGCTAAAAAAATATAAAAAATATAATCTTTTCTTAAAAGTATTCTTCTCAGTCAGTTCTTTTTTTAGTCTTTAAGTCCAGTTTCAGTTAAATATTCATCGGCATTTATGTAAATATCATATATTTATAAGCTTTAAAGAAATCTTATACCGTTTAGATTGATACCTAATTATTTTGTTTTCTGTTATGAATAATATTTATATCGTACTGAAGCATTTTTTTTATTCTGAGTATCTGAGATTTAAAAAATATTTAATATTAAATAAAATATGTAATATGTATTATTTTCTATTAACAAAAGATTATTTTTCAAAAAAAACCTTTAGATAAATTCATCTGACTCCGGTCGTGGCGCAGTGTGATAGCGTCTGACGGTAAACTCGATCGGTTGTGGGTTCGATCCCTACTCGGAGGAGTGATTATATTTAAATTATTTTCACTTCTTCGCTCTGGTAAAGACAAAGAGCGACGTTGAGCTCCACCACTCAACACGTAGTAACTCGAAGCCGGTGGAAAGCGAAGTACGGAGTATGTTGACACTAGGTACTTTCTGTCTACTCTGCTATGCGGGATAAAAGCATGAAGCTAAAAAAAAAAACAAATTTCTCAGGAAATTTGTTAAAGAATAAATTGAAATGTTTAAAATCATTGCATGGCAATGGCATTTAAATTTAACAGTATCTTAGCGCAATGGAGCTGAGTCTTAATGTGTCAGCTTGATAACCACTGAGAAGAATGATCATATATATATATATATATATATATATATATATATATATATATATATATATATATATATATGGTGAGCAGAGTGTCTTAACACTACGATACAGGAAAAAGTGTAACTTGCATGAATATAATATTCATATCTTTATTCATGGGACGTCTATTGATATGGAGACCATATATAATCCTAGACATTAATAATAGGTATATAGAAATATTTTATAGCTCACAAAACATGATATATGGTATATAATATAATTATATGTATATAATATAAAAAAAAATAATGTATAGTATGCAAGGGAGATCTTACTGCTGTTACTTAAAGCAAGTCGGTCTTAACAAATACGGGTGAGTGCAAAGAAAGGATTTAATAAATATAAATATTAATAGTTTTTTTTTATGAGGCACTAGGTATAAAAGATAAAGCATATTATAAAATTAAATGTACTAGATAGGTTCTACTACATATAAATATTTTTTTTAGCTTAAACATTTTCATACATAGTATACACTATACTCCGCTATACACATACATATATTAGAAAGAAACAATTATGGTTAATATATATATATATATATATATATATATATATATATATATATATATATGATCATTCTTCTCAGTGGTTATCAAACTGACACATTAAGACTCAGCTCCATTGCGCGCTTACTGCTAAATTCAAATGCCATTGATAATAAATGATTTTACAGATTTCAATTTAGTAATGATTTTCTGATTTGCCATTAAAACCAAGAAGTAAACCAAAACAACAAAAAAACAATACAGTGCATTTTTTGAATTATTTTTTTATAGAATCATATTCTCTACCTCTCATTTTATACAATATAATAAGACTGTTGTGAAAATAGAAATCTTATTCATTTGAAATATGTCTTAATTTATTTACAAGAAATAAAGCCTTGTTCTACACATACTTAGAAGCTCACAGAAGTTTGTTCAAACCTGTACACGTGTAAAGGCAATATTGAACAAATTAATGCTTAATACGGTACTTTAACAAAACATTATAGCTACTATGTTTTTTTTATATAGTTGTAATAATATATTAAAAATATATTCATACTAGTTTAACTAAATTTTGGCCGGTCGTGGCGCAGTGGGACAGCGTCTGACTGTAAACGATCGGTTGTTGGTTCGATCTCCACTCGAAGGAATGATTATACAAGGAATGATTATACATATTTAAATTATTTTCATTTCCTCGCTCTGGTAAGGCAAAGCGCGGCTTTGAGTTTCGCTACTTAACACGCAATGTCTCTCGAATTCGGTAGAAAAAGGTGTACCGAGTATCTTGATTGGTACTTCTTGTCTACCATGTTGAGCGGAATAGAAGCGTGAAGCTAAAAATAATAAAAAAATGAATTTTAAGATTAAATAAGTAACAATTGACAATACGTGATTTAAATAAACATACATAAATTAGAAAAAAATAATTATGGAAAATATATATATATATATATATATATATATATATATATATATATATATATATATATATATATATATATATATAACATCCCTTAATAACATAGCTGTCATTTACAATCACCTTCAAATATCATTCCATTGTTTTTATTATAAGGTACAATTTCATTCGAGACACGTACGCAATGCCCATAGGGAAAAATGTCAGCTGACGCAGGTCAATACGATTGTATACATTTTCTTTTTGGATAGCTTTTTAAAAATGTTGAGGAAACTAACAGCTTATTTAAAATTATATAGTAAATATAAATTTAAATGTATTTATTTTGATTTCACTACGAAGACTAGGCTCGGTGGAGTGATTATTTTTAAAATTACTTTCTCATTCTGGTAAGACAAATTACGGCGTTGAGTTCCGCGTCTCTACACACAATGTCTCGAAATCAGGTGAAAATCAGGTGAAAGCAGAGTAAGGAGTATCTTGACTCTGCTTACTTTCTATCTACTCTGTTATGCGGGATAAAAAACTAACTTTAAGTACGTGGCTCTCATAGGAGATCAAAGGAAATAAGCTCTCTATGGGTATTATAAGGCATCTTATGGGCTTTGATATAGTTAATAAAATATATAAAATTAATTAATATTGTAACCAAAGGTACGAATTGTATATAAACGTAAAATAATGTAATAATCTGAGTTAATTATGGATATTTTGCCAAAAAGCACTAAAAAAAAATAAATTTTACAAACGAAAGGGGCTCCATCAAATAAAATTTACTAAAAATATATTAGGTACTTCAAAATCACATAAAATATCCATTCATGAAACATGCTATATGAATAACTAATAACATGATGAAATATTCCGTTTTAAATTTCGGCCCAAACAAGTACATAGCGTGATAAATATCACAATTTAACATCGTATTTTTTATAGATCTATATATATATATAAATATATATATATATATATATATATATATATATATATATATATATTAGTATAAACGAGCTACGCCCGAAATTTCTTTCGTGTTAAATTTCTCAACTCTGGACGAGTATTTTATAGACCTAGAATAAAAATAGGCTAAGATACTCATTACTATATCACATCTGGCTAGTTAAAGTCAAAATCAATTCAGCCGAGATAAGCCGGAACAAATAAATATACAGATATTATGTTTTATATAACGTTTAAAGATTTGAACGCAACAGGGTTTGAACCCGCGCCTCTTGAAAACCGTCTAAGCGCTCTGACCGCTAAGCCATGCGTTCTACTACCGGCTGCGTCGAAATTCTTATACGTTCAAATTCTTACACGTTCAAAACACTGCGTTCAAATTTTTATACATTTTTTTCAAAAATGTTTTCTATATCTAACTGTGGAATAACACTTTAAAAATAGTAAAATATAGAAATACAGATAGCCAAGAAATGTAAAAAACATGTATTTTAGTAAACCATGTTTACATTTAGTTAAATTCAGTTAAAAGCGGTTACTTTAATGTTACATACAGACGCTCCAGTTTTATTTATGTGTATAGAAAGTTTAATGATTTTTTTTTCAAATTTATTTTATCAACACACGCAGAACACAAAGTACATAAGTTTTGTTTATATTTGTTTATTTTTTATTATTATTTATTGTACTTTTAAATTACTTACGACTAAGTTTATAAGCCTCACAGAGACCCTAATATCCAGTGGTTTAACCAATTAGTTCGGGATTTTTTTTTAATTAACTCTGGACTAGAATAAACATATGAAATCCTTATTTCATTTAAATTTGACATTAATACCTTTATAGGGCATAATTTCATACATTTGTATATAAAACACGTGTAATTGAGTTTGAAATTCATTATATACGACCTTTTTAGTCATTTCAAAAGTTGAAATTGTAATTAAAAACATACTTCTTAATATAATTTTTAGGCTCACGATTTTTATTCTGCATAGCAGGGTGACAGAAAATGCCTAGTGTCAAGATACTCCGTTCTTCGCTTTCCACCGAATTCGAAACATTGCGTGTTAAGTAGTGCAACTCAACGCCGCACTTTGTCTTTACCAGAAGTGAAAATATTTTAAATATAATCACTCCTCGGAAAGGGGATCGAACTCACAATCAAAAAAGAAATAGTTTTATTAGAAAATTAAAAGAAAAACGAAATTTAAAAATTGTAACCTTCCTGTATATACAAATATAATCTTGCCAAATGACAATTATTAAATAAAGCTACATATCTAATCACTGTAAATATTGTTTTTACGTGCATCGTAAAAGCCAGTAGAAGTTTTATAATATATGAGATAATAAAATTTCCTGTGCCTAAGGGATACTCACGAGTTGGCAACCCTGCAATAAATTATAGCCGATACACAGGTCTAGCAGATTCTTGTTAAGCGTGAATTACACATCGTAGTTGGGTTCCGTATACAGTTATAAACTATTTCCCAGGAATATATGTAAGGTATATATTAATATTTACTATTTTTAAAGTGTTATTCCACACTTAGGATTAGAAAACATTATTGAAAAAACGTATAAAACGCGATAGTAGAACGCATGGCTTAGCGGTGAGAGCGCTTGGACGGTATCCAAGAGGCGCGTGTTCGAATCCCACTGCGTTCAAATTTTTATACGTTTTTTCAAAAAAGGTATATATTGTTTCTACTTCACCTTCAAATAATTTATTTAATTTAAATGGCGCAGTAGATCGGTGTGACTATAATCGTGCTTATAGTATGTATTCGAGGGAATGATTATGTTTAAATTTTTTTTTCTCCAGTTTAGTAAGAAGACAAAGCGCGGCGTTGCGTTCCCCAAATTAACATGCAATATCTTGATTTCGGGCGGCAAGCAGTCGAAGTGTCTTCACACTGGGTTATCTTTGAATACCTTGCTATATAAGGTGTGTAGTTGCTTTTTATTTAATTTAATACAAAAAGTCAATCCCTAGTGTGAGTGGAAAAGTTATATTACTGTAGTCAAAAATTTTAATTAATTAACTAAGCTCATCTTGGCTCTCTACTGGGACGTTTTATCATGGAAGCCGTTTGTTTGAAGTACTTTAATTTTCAAATTCTTTACTAATAATATATTCACTTTAGTATATATTTTTAATAAAACTTGAATTTTATTATTTTTTTTACGACAACTGATATTCAAAGTAAGTTATTTTAATTTCACTTGACAGTGTTGTTTAGAATTTTGCTAACAATTAAGGCATATAGCGTTTTGTAACAGTCGAAAAATAAAAAATCAATATATTTTATGCTTTTTTATATTTTTTATTAATACAAAACGGTCATAAAAGATGATAGGTACATGATAATCTTTAATACTTATTTTTAGAATTTTTAGTATTTTTTTACGATAAGTCTTCGAACTAAACTTATATATGACTACAAAAATATAGAGGCCGGTTGCGCAGTGGGACAGCGTCTGACTGTAACGCGATCGGTTGTGGGTTCGATCCCCACTCGGGGGAGTGATTATATTTAAATTATTTTCACTTCCTCGCTCTGGTAAGACAAAGTGCGGCGTTGAGTTCCACCACTCAACACGCAATGTCTCGAATTCGGTGGAAAGCGAAGTACGGAGTGTCTTGACACTAGGTACTTTCTGCCTACCCTGCTACGCGGAATAAAAGCGTGAAGCTAAAAAAAAGTTTATTTATTAATTGTGTATTGTAAAAGATTCAATATTTTATTATAATTAACTTGCTTTCTTTAATTAATATATCTACAAACAAATAAAATTCACGTGTCTGTTTGTAATATTAAAATAATTGCTTTATATTCATTTTTATTTTTTTAATATTTATTTTTCATAACACATATTTTTTTACAATTTAATCTATTTGTCTGTTTATTTGTTACGGATAATCTCTAAAACTCTGTAATTTAGTCTATATTTTAGAATTATTAAAAAAAGATGCAGACATGTTAAACTCGTAAATTAAAAAAAACCTAGTATGCGAAGACAGTTTATAACTTATTTATATTTTAACTATATTAATAATTAATTATTCTTTACTCTATAAGGGTAAATAAACACATATTCATCTTTATTTTTTCTTCTAAGGAACATTTTCTCATACACACTTAAATGAGATGGAAAGTTCACTCCACCCAAGTTACTTAATCTTCATCGTAACTGCCATAGCTTGTCATACCCCTTTAATTAAACAAAACGTATAAAGAAACAAAAAAAGAAAAATCCATATTTTTGCAGCCTCACATAACAGAAGTTTAAGGAAACGCTTTAGTGAATGTGGTACTACCCACTAATACCCAGCGCAAATCCTCTATACCTACAAGTACACACATATATATATATATATATATATATATATATATATATATATATATATATAGCAGATTTGAGATAGCATTTCAAAATCTAAAAACATAACTACGTTAAAAATAAAATTTACAATTTAAATTTCAAAATATGAACTAAAGCGCGAAAAAGGGGCAAAGGTTGTACTAACAACCCAAAAACCACAATTTGTTTGCTTTATTATCTTCCCGAGGTGATTAACGCCGGTTGACATTAAGAATAACAAATATTTTAAAAGCTTTCCACTGTACTCGCATCGCATTTATCTTTTACCGCCAGCAAAGTATTATGGAACTAATTACAATCGTTGTGACGCTTCATTTCGTATGCATTTGCCTGACCTACTTCTGTATTTGGCTGTATAATTTGCTAACGAATAATTAAGTGAAAATTGACGAAATATTAAAGTACTAACGTTAATATTGAGCTGGCTTATTGGTTAAATTATTATTTTAAGTTTGAACTTTTACTATAGAAATTTAGTTTTCATTAAGAAAGTAGAATAAAGAAGCTATATCGTTTGTAAAATAAGGGATTATATTTTTTTTAAATTAATTTTTTAACATAAAAAATCAAATAAGTAGATACTTTTTAAATATATTTTAATTAAAATTATATTATATGGCATACACAACTTAGTAATGCAGAATTACTATGAAGGAAAGGTTTTAAAATGAACTCTGCTTCTTCTGCTTCTGCTTAAATCCTAAATCCCTTGTAAACAAGTATTGTTTGCCTGATTCATAGAGTCACGTCAGAGCCTCCATAGTTCGATTTCGCCATTGTCGTACAATCTGTATGCCTCATACTTTATTTTATATAGCAAGTTAGTGAGAGAAAATAGTGTATAAACACTCCTCGACGCGAGATACTCAAATTATACATATATATATAATGTACACGAATTAGAGACATGCATGTTAGGTGGCGGTACTCAACGCCGCGCTTTGTCTTACGAGAGCGAGGAAATGCAAATAATTTAATTATATTCATATATAAATCTGTAAATATTCATATAGATTACTCAAATAAATAAATATTTTTTTTATATTAAAGAAGAGTATTTTATATTAAATAATACATGGTATACTAATTTGCCAAGTATCTCACAGGTTTAAGTTTGGGAATAGTTTCAATGTTCTTTCAATATAAGAATGTACAACGTTTAGTAATTTAAAATAACATTTACTATATACAGTTAGTTTAAAAATGATATATTTTGAGGTGCCAAAAAAGTGCCGAGTGTTTATATTTAAATTATTTTCTCTTCGTCGCTCTGGTAAGACAAAGTGCGGAGTTAAGTCCACCACTCAACTCGTAATTACCCGTCTATGCGGGATAAAAGCGAGAAGCTAAAAAAAACTGACTAACATACATATATATTTTTATGTATATTTCCTTCCTACCTAGTCAAAGAGTCCTCTATACCACAGAGTACCACAGAGTAGAACTCCTAGTTCGTTCAGTCTAGTTCCATCTGTACCACAGAGACTGAATTTCAGTACAATTTTAGCTTTACTATGAAATATTATTTGAAGGCCAAAGTTATTTTAACTCGGTACATAATACTTCAACTATAAGACTTAGTGGGAGTTAGAAACTTGTAGCTTAATATCTTATATTTATGAATGGAATACCAAAGTTTCTCAGTGAGCAATGACTTACGTATTTCCCCAGGTTCGTGGTTTTAATGAAATTAGGTAATTGAATAGTTACTAAGTAATGTACTACTAATTATAATAGTTTTGGGGAAAATTATATGGGTTTTTTTTTGTCATATTTTACTATTTTTACTATTTTTAGTGTTATACACCTTTAGGTTGAATTAGGATTAGAATTCGAACCCGCGCCTCACGGAAACTGTCCAAGCGCTCTGACCGCTAAACTATGCGTTTTACTATTAGCTTCGTTGAAATTCTCATATGCTGGGTAGAGAAATTTTTACAAATATTTGCTACCCAAAGGTTATTAAGAAATATTTGTATGGTAAGATAGAATGCTATTTATTTTAATATTATACTATTTTTAAGGGTTATTCCTCACTAAGAATAAGAAAGGTTTTTGTGTCATTACATTTTATTCGCCATACAGACATAGGGAAGACATCCATCCTTTACCTCGATTTTCATGTACTCTACTTAGAAACTTTCACGAAAAATTATATATATTTATTTTATTGTCTTATTATGAGAAACAAGGTAGATAATATTTATCATATTAACAATATTAATATATTAGTATAGATATTTCTAATACAACTTACTCATTTTTAACGCTTTGCTGGATAGGAGATTTATGTAATAAAAGGCATTTCCTTTACCATAAGATTTAATAATCCGGTATTGGTAAAATCCACAATCATATATATATATATATATATATATATATATATATATATATATATATATATATATATATATAATTTATATGAAAACTGGTGTCACGATTTTTCTTATCCATTCTATCTTGAGATCTAAGATACAAGTGTTTTAAACTCAAGTCTTTGAAATGGTAATTGATGAAATCGATACTCTGTTTAGACATTAAGAACCAGAACTGGAAGCAAAATGATAGCTATTTATTTTACATTTCAATTTAGCTTCTATTGTGTTTGATAAGTATCTTTATTTAGGATCGCCTTACAAAAGGTCTGCAATGATAATATTTTGATTCTTTACCATCGTCTGGGAGAGTTCACGAGAAATTTACTCTGATGGGGTTTTAGCATCTGTATTTAGTTTAAAAACATCGTCAGAATCTGACTGGAAACACGATTGATTATGTGTAAAATTCCCACTGCGGGGAAATATTAATATATGAAAATTATTTTCTCTTCCGCTCTCTAGTAAGATACAGAACAGCGTTGAGACCCGTCACTCAATCCGCAGTGTTTGGAATTGGGCGGAAAGCCGAGTACGGAATATCCTGACATCTATACCATAAGAATAAATAATAAGTACCTATTAATTAAATAAATAAATCATAAACTGCACAGGAATGGCAGGTCTGAATTACGCTCTTCGCTTCGTTTCGTTCTTTCCGTTCTTTTTTGTTTCCCAGCCAATGTCATCTTAGACGTGTGAACTGAATTATTATGTTTCATTTATAAATTATGAACGATTTTACCCACGTGTTTAGCACACTGAACGATTTTAACACACGTGTTAAAGTCGTAGTCGTCATATGCCCAGCAGTACATTAATAGCCTGCGACGAATGAACAAATGAATGAATGAACGAAAAAAAACCTACGTAATGAATATACCCTCGATTTTAATAAGCCACATATATAATTCACCATCATATAGTTTTAGGTATATAATTATGTACAGCCTGTAGGTAGATAGTGTCACGACACTACGTTCTATGTTTACCGATTTCGATGTCGCGCAGAGAGTATCTTGGTTTCTATAATCTTATTTACACACACTTTAAAATAAAGTATTTTAAACTTCTATGTTGAAAATTTATTAAAAGTTCTATTGGAGTAACACGTTTTCTAGAAAATGATCTTTTTTATTATCAACTGACGAATAGAAATATATATATATATATATAAATATATATATATATATATATATATATATATATATATATATATATATATATATATTCTCTAATATATTATAAATATTTTCTCTTTTAAAAACCTCTAGATTATATAGAGCACTAAGTAGTATTCAGCTTTGTTAACGAAACACAATCTATCATAATAAATATATAGAAAATCGAAACATGCTCAATCATTAACTACTCGAATCAAGTTCTTTGTACACGACAATGCTTTTACTAAATGACAGACGGACGGATATGACAACTGATTGTATCATAATATTGACTATCAAACAAGTAATATCAAAAAAGTAATATAATATATATATATATATATATATATATATATATATATATTATATATATATATATATATATATATATATATATATATATATATATATATATATATATATATATATGCTAAGATTAAGAACGAGGCATCCCAATACAAGTATAGAGTTAGTTAGTTACTTAAATAATTAAATATATAAAATTACATGATGTTTTCGTGATTGAATGTATAAAACATTTTAAATCATACTATTTTAACTGAATTAAGTACCTCTGGCCATGAACTAATACAAAGAGTTCGAAAAGCGAATTTTCTAAAATGTATTTTCGAATACATAAACATATGCGATAATTCCAGTTCAAATAGCTTCGTTTAAAATATTTCAGCATTTTAATTCCTTTTAAATTTAAACTAAGCTTGCAAAAAAATGAAAAAAATATATCGGACTTGCAATTTCCCTTAAACGATATTTACATTACTTAGGGAGATACCGACATAAATAACAATTACACTAGCAATTATAAATATATGTATATGGAAAAATGTACGAATAAATCAACAAAAACGTCTATGCAACAGTAAACCTGGTTCAGATATACAAAAAGAAAAGAATTCGTCGTCGTCCCACTACACTCAGAGCTTCGCGTCGAGCAATTCATTCAGCCGCGAAGCTTCCATGAATAAATTACTAACAACTGTTGATTTTAGCAACATTTCTATAACAAGCTATTTTTCATTGATGTTAAGGTTTATTGTTGCGTGTTTACTTTGTATAAGGAGATCCTTTTGTTATCTGAAATATGGTTTTTTTTTAGTTAGTCAAAGAGAGAGCAATTTGGGTCTAGATTTTTTAAATTAATATTATTAATGGTGAAAATGAATACAAGGTGTAACGTGTCAGGCAATTTTGAAATTTTAATGGGAAATACTTTACGAACACGAGAATCTAATTTGGTACAAGGAGAAGCGGTGTCGTACGCACTCTTGCACGCGAAATGCGTGAAAACAGAAAAACGATGTGTTGTAAAAAAATATTATACTCACGAAAATATTTAACCTCACGTCCTATCCCTTATAATCAGTATTTTTCATGTTCATCAACCATTAGAAGGTAGCAGAAGCTATTAATTTTCTTTTTTTAGCTTCACGCTTTTATCCCGCGTAGCAGGGTATACAGAAAGTACCTAGTGTCAAAATACTCCGTACTTCGCTTTCCAACGAATTCGAGGTATTGCATGTTGAGTGGTGGAAGTCAACGCCACACTTTGTCTTTCTACCAGAGCGAGGAAGTGAAAATAATTTAAATATAATCGCTTCCCCGAGTTTGGATCGAACCCACAACCAATCGCGTTTATAGTCATACTCTGTTCCACTGCGCCACGGCCGGCCTCAGAAACTATTTAATACTTAGTACAAATTTAAGAAAATAAGATGATTCATCAACATTGTAGTCAACCTTGCTGAATCGACACCTCTGTTGACACACTAACACACAAATAAATTTAGTACTGCTATTTCAGATTACGCGGTTCGGCGAAGTCTCTTGTCGTTCGCGATAACGTAGTGTTCACCAGAATTTTGATTTCAATGAAAAATAATAGCGGATGGGGATATTGTCACAGTATTAAATACGATTAGAAATTATAAAATCGTGAATTTAATATATCTAGAAACATAAATAAAACATATTTTAAAGAAATTTAAGTTATTGTATTTTTTATGGCGTGATTACATTTAAAATTATTTTCATTTCCTCGCTCAGGTAAGACAAAGTGCGGCGTTGAGGTCTGCCGCTCAACACGTAACCCACGTCTTGTACACAAGGTATTTTCTGTCCACTCTGCTATGCGGGATAAATATAATAAGAAGCTATATCCCGTATAGCATGATACTCAATCCAGTGGTAAAACACTCCTTTTACTGAAATTGTGGCTACCCTACATAGCAATATCTACATATTTAATATGAATCTTAAATTTAAAATTACACTCAGGTTCTTCTATTATAATAAAAAGGGCATATTTTTAAAGTTCGATATTGAAATCGCTTCAGAACGCTATTTTTCTACTGCCCCAGTTGCGCACTTTAAACTTTCAAGCTTCCAAAAGTACAATAATCTCACGATTTTTCTCGGTAGCGAAAAATTGAAAAATTGAAGTTTGCCTTCCTTAAAAATCGGCAGGTTTTCATATTATAGCTTTAAGTTATTTAAAAATAGCTTTGTTACGATATTTTGAGGCCTTCGTGTCGTACATGTTGATGGTACAGCATCTGGCTCTAAATACAACCAGTTATGGGTTCGATTTCGACGTAAAAAATATTTTAATAGTCGTTTAAAGATAATAATATTCAAACGTTTTCTGTAAATGAATAACAAGGTATTTTATATGTTATATTAGAAGGTTAGACTTTCTTGAATAGATTAGCTTATTACGTAAACGTATTATTACTCACATGTTGATATATGTTACCTAAATAGTCCGATAGTGCCTCAGCGGAACAGCGTCTGACTGAAAACGCAATCAGTTACGGGTTCGATTCCCATTCGAAGGAGTGATTATATTTAATTTATTTTCTCGCTCTGGTGAAACAAAGCGCGCCGTTGAGTTCTGCCACTCAACACGCAATGCCCCGAATTCATAATAATAAAACTGCTTATTTTTTTACTTAAGGTCTCAATTAATATACTCAAATTATTCAGATACTTCCCAATTATATCACGGCGGCATCAGCATTCATATATAAAAGGCATACAAAATAAACAATTAAAATAAACATATTCGTGTAAAAATTGTTGACATTCGGAACCTGCTACGTATCTCAAAGTTGTTCGTTTTCTTTGCCGGTTACTATATAATTTATTGACGAAGTAAAAACAGCGTAGAGTTCCCCTATATTTGTGATATACAAAAATAGAGTTCGAACTAGGTCATCGTACGTTAGTTTCGCTTCAGTACGTAAATGTACGGTCGATAACACAAGTGGTTGTAGCTTCCAATAGGACTGACAATACTGACACTTTTATATAAACCACAAATCAAAAGTGCTTGTAAAAACCTGTTTATATAAAACATATTTTGATTTCACTGGACATATTTTTATCCTGCAGGATAGACAAAAAGTACCTAGCGTCAAGACGTATTTCGCTTTCCTCCGAATTAGAGACACTACGTGTTGAGTGGTGGAACTCAACGCCGCACTTTGTCTTTTACCAGAGATTTCACTTGACTTAATTTTCAGATTTTGTTTATTTAGAATAAATGAATATACACATAAACCAGAGAAAACCATTCGAAATAAGATGAAATCGATAGTTATCGTGCGAAAAGATAGATTCTAACCTATGTTTATAAAAATTATATTATTAATATGAATTATTAATTTTAAAATAATACGTAAATTTTTCACTGTTGTTTAGTACAACCTTATTATTATTAAACTGTGTTTATACAACTAATATTAAATTGTTATTAAATTTAAGAGTACCCGTTAAAAACACAATTTATATATCTCTTATCTATATCGGAATCATATAAAAGGTATTTTTAAAATTTCTGTAGAGTAGCTTCCTTAAGAAAAATCGTCTAGTTTTATTTTAAAGAGATCTCATCTTTAAAGCAATCAAATTTTGTCAGTGACCAAAAATTCAGCGTTTCGTACTATTCAAGTTTTCCCAAGCAGAACACTTTGAGTACCAGTTAGACGAAATATAAATTACAGTAAAATTTATTTTAACATTTTAAACGTTCAAGTGCCTTAACTACGTCAATTCTAGAATACTTCAAGTACGGAAAGACTTTTGAAGCCACACTCGAAGACGTTATTTGCGAAGGCTTGACGTTAAAAGTGAAATTACATATATTAGTTGATTAATGTTAATTAAACGATAATTGAGCTTTCTGCGACTGTTTATAATGTATTAATTACATGAATTTGAGACACTGCGTGTTAAGTGGTGGAACTCAACGCCGCACGTTGTCTTTAAAATTTTATTATTGATTAAATACTAGTAAATGCTCGCAACTTTTTCGCCGTTACAAAAGTTTACTTGGACTTTACGGCATGATGACCACAATTTCCGATAATTTTAATTTCATTAAAAACGTTTTTGATAAAAAGTATAAAAAACATCGAAAGCTGTCTATGATCTTGAACAAATTTTGTTAAGGTGATATTAACTAATAGGTTGTAGTTTAGCTAAATTATTATGATTTTCATCAGGTATTCCCAGATCCTGCTTATCGAAAACGCCCCACCGCGCTAAAGAACTTTTTATTTGTTTAGGCGCTATTTCCACATCTTTTACTGTTCAAACTTTAAGAGCTCAAAATGATGAAGCCTCTTAAATTAATTATATCCTATATAAAAATTAATTGCTTGAAAACAAAAACAGAATTTTTAAAATTCGGTCAGTAGTTTCTGAGATTAGAGTGTACATACTGAGAAAAAGACTTACAAAAAAATTTTTTTTAGCTTCACGTTTTTATCCCGCATAGCAGGATAGACAGAAAGTACCTAGTGTCAAGACACTTCGTACTTCGCTTTCCACTGAATTCGAGATATTGCGTATTGAGTGGTGGAACTCAACGCCGCTCTTTGTATTTACCAGAGCGAGGACAATTACATTAAATTATTACAAAAAAATAATAAATATTTAAGTTCAATTCCATTAGTGTTTTATCGTCGCCCTCAATTAATTCTGAGAATAAATATTTAATGTACTTCACTTCTTTACTTATCTAATAACAACAGATTAAACTAAATGTTATATTATAGGTTAAAATGAGTTAATAAGATTAAAATATGATATCAAAAGCTATTTACTTGATATACTTTTCACTAATAAGCTTTATTATAAGAATATATGAATTTGTATTATATGACGCCGGTCGTGGCGAAGTGAAACAGCGTCTGGCAATAAACGCGATCAGTTGTGGGTTCGATTCCCACTCGGGGGGAATATATTTAAAATTATTTTCATTCTTTCGCTCTAGTTAGATAAAAGCGCAGCGTTGAGTTTCACCACTCAACATGCAATGTCTCAAATTCAACGGAAAGTAGAGTAAGGTCTTTTTTAACACTAGGTACCTCCTGTTTACTCTCCTATGTGGGATAAAAATGTGAAAAAAAATAGTCTTATTCACTATTTTAATAAAAGGTGAATACAAGAACTAGTTAAGAACTAGGTATTCATTGTAAATTGATGGTGTAAAATTATTTTTATTCCTTTGCTCAAGTTAGACAAAGAGAGGCATTTAGTTCCGCTACATAATACGCAATGTCCCAAATTCGGTGTAAGTCGAGGTACGGAGTGTTTTAACACAGGTAGTAACCTGTCTACTTGGCTATATGGGATAAAAGCGTGAAGCTTAAATAATTAAAATTAATTCTATTTATAGCGTTTTATTTCTTAAAATTAGGCTTTTAAGACTCATAAACAGGTTACAGTGTCTAGTATCCCTAATATCCAGGATTTATAATAAGTTCCCTTCATTGAAAGATTCTATCTCGTAAAAGCAATTTAGGCGCAACAAAATCTATGTAAATTCGTGTACAGTATTTAATTTAGTCTAAAGCAGACAATCTTGAAGCCACCGTCAAGATATCGTACTTTTATTTGCGTACGTTTTACAGCGAGAGTCGCTTTCAATTTTCAGCTCAAGCACTTTATTGCTTGCTTTGCGCGTGACGAGCGTACGGATGAGCGTATTTGCTGATGGATAAGTATATTATTATATATAATATATTTTTTATTTATTTATTTTTTAGCTTCACGCTTTTATAGCGCTTAGCAAGGGCGAGGGAGAGTACCTAGTATCAAGACACTCCGTACTTCGCTTTTTGCCAAATTCGAGACATTGCATATTGAGTGGCGGAACTCCACGCCGCACTTTGTTTTAAAAGAGCGAAGAATTGAAAATAATTTAAATGAAATCACTTTCCCGTGTGGGAATTGAACTCGCAACTGATCGCATTTACAGTCAGACCCTGTCACACTGTGCTACAATCGGCCTCGTCCTTTTAAATTGATATTCGTAATAATACGTATGTTATAAGTATTTTGTTCATATCCATTTATGTCCAAGACGTTGCGAATTAAATAGAAAAACGGTTATATGAAAGGTTGTTCGTTACTTTTCAGCAATTTTCAGAAACATAAAGTGACGTCGTAACTTAACACCGCGTTTTTAACAATTAGATTGGAGAGTTTTGTGAATTTTGAGTTACTGAATTTTGTGTCTGTAGCTGACATGTAGGCAGACCTGGGTCTTTCCAGTTGCATGACTGCCTCAAACATTGTAATATATTGGTAAGTGGTTTTTCTTTCGAGTATGTATAAAAAAATTGGTTTATGAATGCCTTAAAATTAAAGAATGCCTTAAAAAAATTAGCCGGAACAAACAAACAAACAGAACAAAAAATGTAAAAAACATTATTTTGGTATATGCAACATATATACATACATAAATATATAGTAAATATATATAAAACTCAATGATTTTTAAGAAAAGACGTTATTAAAATAAAGAAATTTTAGGTAATAAAAAGTACGGAAAAAATACATTAATATGTCAGGGAAAAGGCCACACCATTTTTATTGGTCACCGCTCACGTATTGTTATAACACTAAAACGTGCGAGATGTGAACGAACACTGCTGCACTCGTAAATTGAGTTGTTATTTTGGCATCTACGGATATAACTGTTTTGTACTAATAGTAGAGTTGCCATCCATTACTTTATTTTAAATTTTTCATAATGATAATATATATATATATATATATATATATATATATATATATATATATATATATATATATATATATATATATATATATATATATTGCGTATGACTATAAACGCGACCGGTTATGGGTTTGATCGCCACTCGGGGGAGTGATTATATTCAAATTATTTTCACCTCCTCGCTCTGGTAAAGACAAAATGCGGCGTTGATTTCCACCAATCAACACGCAATGTCTCGACTTTGTTGGAAAGTGAAGTTCGGAGTGTCTTGACACTAGGTACTTGCCGTCTACCCTGCTACGCGGGATAAAAGCGTGAACAAAAAAAGAAAAAAAAACAATATTTTTTTTGTTACTTTTCTGTATTTAAAAGCTTTTTTTAATTGGTACATAATGAAAAATCTTTTATATCTTTTATAGTCAAAGCATATAGGGTAGTAATCAATATGTTTTACAAAGTAACGCATTCGTACAAAGTAACAGAACGTCACCAAGGCAACGACTATTTTATATGTCAATAGGGTCAGCCGAAACATTTAACGTTACTGTTTTTTCTACTACAATGAAAATTATACATGATACCTATATTTATTATGGCCGGTATATAGGGTAGTGTCTGACTGTAAACGTGATTAATTGTTTGTTCGTTTTCCACTCGCAAGAATGATTATATTTAAATTATTTCATTTCCTCACTCTCGTAAAACAAAGCGCGGCGTTAAGATTTGTCAGAAAACGGAGTAGGGTAAGTCCTGACACTAGGTACTTCTTATTTAACCTACTATATGGCACACCAGCGTGATGCTAATAAAAATATATAAATAAATATATTTCTTATATTGCTAAAGATACCTGGAAAATTAGCATACACTTTAAGTATATCATAATTTGATATACTCTAACACAACAAATTACTTAATAACATAAATATACGGTTAATATCTTTTGAAAGGAAATAACAATAAAGTTCCACTCGAGTGGCGTTGCAAAAAATTATGATCATAATAATTCAGGCCACCAGCCCTAAATCACTGTACATCGCAGAAGCTAATGGAAAGTGGCGCGTTTAAACATTTTTTCGCTCAATTGAAAAAAATATTTCAGAGGACATAAATTTTTATGAACAATAACGCTATTTCGAATGGTCTCTTTGTTCTTTTCAGATTAATGTGATATTTTCATATATCCATGCGGTTCTTTTGCTGTTGTTTCACTATTGTTTGGTTGCATTTTGATTTGTTTTACAATTGCCAATGGCACAAAGCAGCCTGGTCTTCTCGCCTACCAATTTACTAATATTTTTAAACTTTAGACTATAACTTTTAATATTTATTACAGCTTCACGCTTTTTCCTATTAGAGAATTTGAACTCCGTTGTTAATTTTTATAGGCAGCACGTGCTAATTAACAGAACTTAACTCCGCACTTTAACTTAAATAAAAGTAATTGTGAAATTACTGTAACAATGTCATAGTTGCTTTAATAAAAAAATAAAGTAAATTTACAAATTTTGTAAAGTAAAATAGATTGACATCGATTTAGACTATGTTCTCTCGGATTATCCTGTCATTCAAAAAAGGATGGAGCTTAAAAAAAGTCACATTAGTTGATTGCCATTTCAAACTGATTAAATATTGTAGATTGATTTCTAAATGAGAAATCGTCAAAGGTACAACATACAAGGCTCTCTTCATACGGCATATGTACCATTTACATTTCATTCAATTCCTACAAGAAATGTGATCAAAGGAAAATTTACAAATAAGCAATTTACGTAGCTTGCTTCTATACACTGTAAAATATTACATTTTTTAATAAATAAATATAAACATTTGAACTAGATCTTTAATAAAAAGCGCAAAACCATCGAGGCACAGAATCTGACTGTAAGCGCAATGAGTTATGGGTTCGAGTCCAACTCGAGAGGAAAAGCAGTCAACAGAGTTTCTATTAATAATTACCCTTTTTTTCGGGATAAAGTGTGAAGTTGTAAAAAGTTTGTATTAAAAGTTCTTATTAACTTTTTCTACTTCGTATTAATAGTGTCTTCTCTCTCTTTCTTATGTGAAAACCACTCCGTTACACTCCGCTCAATATATATTAATAACAAGGCAAATTCAAAATTGTTTAACCAACTCGAGATAATGAAAGTATAATGTGAATATTTTATTCATTGAGAACTGAACCTAAAATCAACGCGTACAGTTAAGTACTGTTCGACTGCACCACGATGGTGTTTAATAAATAATGATTTATACAAACAAAATAACACAACTAATTAATATAACTACATATAATTAGTTATAATTAAAATTTATTCATTCTTAATAAATGCTATAATTATTTTTCATCAAATAAAACCAATTTAGTGTATAATGAGATATTCACGATTTAATATGAATTAATGAATATTGAACTGAATTTAATTATATACATTTATATTATGATATATAAACACATATTAATAATTCAAATTTAGGCCAAAAAACCACAAATTAATTTTCAAATTCAGTATTTAATATGATTTAATATTTTTTTTATAAGTTTTTATTAAATACTGAAGAAAGATAAAACATTTGAATGCAGCAAGATTAGAACCCACGCCTAAAAAATTAGCTTGGTTACTCGTGTAAAGGAAATGTTTTAAATATAAAAATTAAAACAAGCGCCATTCCAAATAATGACAGATTACTATTAAATTATGACAAAAATATATGATTTTACTATTAATCAACCACTGCTTACTTAGTATGAGATATTTACAGTGTCATCAAATGTTGCGTAAGGTATTCGTTGCCATGGCAACTGAATATAATGTTTATTTTGTTTCGTATTTCCATTGCATTCGCCCTCGGTATAAAATTTGAATGGCAAATTTAATTTTTCGCGGTACATACTTGGAATGTCACGTTACGCGAAAGTTAAGCAAAGGGCAGTGTATGTCATATTTTTTTATTAATTTTATTTATACAAAAATATTGGCTGTCTTGTGTTGTTTTTTTACATAAAAAGTAAGTATAAGGATTTTCGTACTGTAGCAATGCATGCATTTATAGCTCTATGCAAATAAATAAAAATTTTGTGTTTATTTATAATATTAAAATAATATGTTTTTACTAAATGCATATGTAGCTTCACGATTTTAATCTCACATAGCAGGGTAGGCGGAAAGTACCTAGTATCGAGACACTCCTTACTTCGTTTTCCACTGAATACGAGAAATTGCATGTTGAGTGGTGGATCTCAACGCCGCACTTTTGTCTTACCAGAGCGAGGAAGTGAAGATTTAAAATATAATCAATCTCCAGATTGGGAATCAAACTCACAACCGATCGCGTTTCCAGTCAGACGCTGTAACGATGAGCTATATGTATATCTGGTACGAATATAATAATATTTACAAGTCTTTTGTCAGTCTATCTGTCTCTTTATTCTGGCTAATGCTATATAGCTAATAATAAGTAACCTAGGTCACTTATATTTTACAAATTCAAGGAAACTCTTTAATTTAATTCATGTTATATATTGTTGAGAAAAACAGATTTTCTTTGATTTAATGTGAATATCTGAATCACTCTTAAAATGATCCTAATACTCTCGGGTTAAAACTACTGAGCCATTATTAAAAAAATGTATTTTTTAGACATACATAAAATATGTATTTTTTAGATTTACTCATATATCAATAACATAGATCATATATAAAGAAAAGCTAGTATTGATACTCTCCATTATCACTTTCCTAGAGGATAATTATTAAATAATCCATAATTGGACATCAAACATAAAACCACCGTATATTCAACCAATCTTGCACCACTGCGCCACGATGGCATAATTTAATACTTACTCATACATATACATATAGCTCAGTAATCTAATATAATCGTGCACCTTGACTAAGAGTAGCAAAATAGAATTCTACGGAAACCGAGTGAACCAACAGGGGTAATGAAATTTATGCTCCAGTTAACTCAGTTATTTTATTATTAAATGAAATAGTTTTGGCAGCTTTTGTTTTAGATGGGAACATTTTGGGCAACTCTACGATATGGTGAAACTTTGAATCGACAGGATTTGTTTGTAGAGTTACTTTTTATAGGGTTACCCTCTAACATATATAATAGGTTCTGAGAATCTAGTGTCAAAATACGCTATCCTTCATTTTTACCCTAAATCACCTTACGTGTGTGTTAAGGAACTTAACACCGTGCATTGTCTTTCTATAATAGAAAAAAGAAAATAATTCAAGTGTTGTCATACCTTGGAGTGAGAATTGAACCTACAATTAGACGTGTTTACAGTCTGACGCTGCCCCACTATGCTATGAAAACCTTGACTAATAAAAATTTTAGATAACATATAGAGAACGAAGAGTCTTGATACTACGTTCTCTCTAAATAATTTATTATAATTGAATTAATGTAAAGTAAATTGATAACTAGCATTACCAATATTGGTCAATTTCATATACAACTAACTATTACTTTACATATTGGCCTTTCCTGCCTTACTCTTATTTGTAAATATATTTTTTGCAATTATTTTTCTATAGTAATATAATACTTAATTTAACCCAATGAATTTATATTGTTATTTAATTCCACAACTATTAAACTTTTTATTTTATTTAATATGAAACTCCATTTGTTATTAATTTCTTTTTTTGCTTCATATACAGTTTCTTCTACAAAAAGTAAAAATATTAAATGAATCCGCTTATGAAATATGAATTAATAAATCTTTTCGTATATACTTTATTATAAATACTTTAAACATTGACACTAATGGATTTACGCTTGAAGATTATAATGAAACGAAACTTCCATTTAAAATGAAGTAAAGCTCGCTCAATCATAAATGTAATATGGCTTTCGTTATATAGTCCAGATACTATATAGTTCATTCATTTATATAATCAATAATTTAATTTTTATGTATAAATAAATATAAAATTTAAATCTAAAATTTAAATATATATATTTTGGATTTTTTTGAATAATACATGATATAATATAAATTACAATAAGTATTATTGATAAATGTATTATTCTTTTACGATATCAAAAATAAAAGTGTATTCAATACAAAAAATAATCCTGTTTGAACATTTATGATTATAACAAAAATATAAATACAAACATGATAATAACTCTACAGTGATACTCAAATAAAATTATCGAAGTAGAGTCGAGGACCCAAATATCGCACATATAAATCAGAGTACACCTGTAATAGGCGAATGCAATGCAACTTACCGCTCACGTAGTAGCGTACATCCTATCACAATGTTTAATTAGAACACAGTCTACACCCACCGATGGATCGTTAGGACCGCAAATTCATCAATTTTTCATTAAGATACCCGGCAAAAACACGCCCGAAACGTATGTATCATTCGTTAATTACGAAATCCACGTCCTATCGCCACGAGCTCTCGAGCAAAACTGGGAAATTCAGCGCCTCGAACCAAACTCTAGATAGAGTTGGGTGTATGTGAGAGATAGAGATGGAAACGGGTGCAGAGGTGCGCAAAAGAATTAGATGTTTATTGTGGGCTACGTGTAATAGAATAACAAAGCTTTGCGAGCTTTTTTTTCTTTTTCAAGTAAACTTAAATTTTTGTCATTATTCCTTCTCTACATGTAGAACGGATCGATTATATTATGTAGTCTGTTTGGGAGCACCCATGCATTTGGTAACTCTCATTTTGCATTGCGGCAATGTTTTAATTTGCAAAGCCTTTGTTACGGTTTACCATTGTTATTTTAGTTGGCATTTTAATTTTTTTAATAATATTATGGCAGTTTTTAATTATAATATTAACTCAGTACTTTTTTAATATAACTATTATATAAAATTAGTCTAATGTAATATTTATTACTTACTGATTACATTGACAGTTTCAAATTGCATTACATATATATAACTAAATAACTAAAGACATTTATTCAGATCCACAATATAAAAAAAACGTGTGTAAATGAATTCAATAACTTTTTATTTTAAAAGGTGAATATTAACTGAGCTTTTAAAAAGTGTAAAATGAAGGTCCACAAAGCACGAGTTGAGTTCGAAATCAATTCAGGAATCCGTGGACCAGCAATCGTGACATTTAATAAAACAAATTTAATTTGAATATAAAAGACACTGAAATCCTTCCGATTCCGACATCAATATAATGGACAGTGAGTTAACTTTCAGTGGAAATCATTCGTGTGGAATGTATAAAATAAATAGACCAGGCTAGGGTGTAAAGGCTTTTTTAAATTTGTAGGATAAACAACTTAATATTACAGTATACGCTACAAGAATAATTTTAGTATTTTAGCGGATAATACGCTGTTATTTTGTGTGGGTTCGATTTCCACTCGAGGGCGTGTTTATATTTAAAATTCGATCTAATAAGACAAAGTGCGGCGTTGAGTACCACCACACAATGTCTCAATTTCGGTGGAAAGTGAAGTACGAAATGTCTTGACACTAGGTGCTTTCTGTATACCCTGCTCTGCGGGAGAAAAGCGTGAGAAAGAGCGTGAAGCTAAAAAATAACCTTTTTAAAATATATGAAGAATAAAGATACTGGAAATAATTATTATATTTATAATTTATTTTCATTTCTTCGTACTGGTAAGACAAAATGTAGTGTTTAATTTTCCACTTAGGCAAAATCTGGATTTTGGGCTGAAATCAGTCAACGGTGTGTCTTGACATAAAGTATGCTACCATTATTTTATTCTTTATTTCGTGTGCAATAAAAAGTATTTTATTAGTTTATTTATTTGATGTATCTGACAACACTCCTATGCGGGTAAACAATTTTAGTGAATTACATGGAAGTCTATATAGCACCTGTGTTATAAAATGTTGGTACATATTTAGTAATTAAAAAGACTTTTTTTAATGTTTTAAAATAGAAATAAAACAGAATAATTTAGTGGTTTATCACAACTTTCTCTATGTGAGCTGATAGCTTCTGAAAAATCTCAATACATTCGATTTTATGGTAACAGTAAACTGGGAATTATTTTATTCAGTCAGCCAGCGATTTCGACGAGATAATCGCTCGAGTAAAATGTATGCTATCTCCCAACCAGTGATATTATTTGGTCTGTAGTTGTATTTTTATATAACGGCATTACAAGCGTATAGAAAAAATTAGAAAACTGAGCAAATATTATATTTTGAAATATAATTGGAAAGAAAAATGAAAAATTACGAATTATTATATTGTATTCAAATATGAATAATAAAAATCATTTTCCGTTACATTTTCATATATTTCTCTACCATACTCGTAATGACAGAGAACTGATAGCCAAGTGCAATTGTTCGACGCGACAGGCTTATTTTATTCACTCGAAAGCTGAATTGCTATAATCGTCGAACAAAATGTTATACCGCTGTTGCTCTTTAACTGTCCATTGCAACATTGTACGAATGGTTTTATCGATTCTAGTATAATGGGTATCATTATATATATATATATATATATATATATATATATATATATATATATATATATATATATATATATATATATATATATATATATATATATATGGGAATCCAATCCACAACCGAGTGTGTTTACAGTCAGACGCTGTACCACTTCGCCACAATCAGCCTCATGGTTTTTTATTCTTTAATGTTAATTCGATTTAACTTAATTAACATATTATATTAAAGTAACTCTTTTTTAATTAGAGTACACACAGAAAAATATTTTTTCGGGTACAAATATATAAAGGATATATTCTAATTTCTTGCCAATTTTGTATTACACGGTGATTATGGTCATTATTCATATTTTAAAAAATAAACAAAGGCTTCTCTTTCCCCTCTTGCTATTTGTACTTCTCATTCGTTATTTTTCTATACTGCTTAGAAATTAAAATATTAACAATGTAGTGTTTCATAATATGGAAATACAATGCATGCGGAGCTTTCCTCTCATGTCAGCTTTCTTGAAGTATATATTATAAATATTGAATAGTTCTTGCATTTATATTAACTTTATAAATTTATAATGGATACCTTACTGACCCAGATAGAAATTATTTGCTTAGATAAGTGCAGATTCAATTACCATTTAGGTAATGCATGAGTCGAACAATTACTCCTCTATTTCCCATCATTGTCACAAAGAGATTGACTGATAATGTACAGAAGAATTTACTGCGTGTAGATATAAAATAAATAATATACATGTTACTACTAAATTTTACTCATTAAAGAAGAATAATAAGACTTTCTTAGATAGAATTTGCTAAAATTTATACGGAAACAGATAGTGTTTTTTTTTAAGCTTCAAGCGTTTATATATAATACCCGCATAGCAGGGTAGACAGAAAGTACCTAGCGTCAATACTCCATATTTCGCTTTCCACCGAATTAGAGATAATGCGTGTTGCGTAGTAGAACTCAACGCACTTTGTGTTACCAAAGCGGAGAAGTGAAAATAATTTAAATAAAATCACTTCCCTGAGTGGAGATTGAACACACAACCGATCGCGTTTACAGTCAGACGCTGTCCCACTACGCCACGACCGGTCATTTCTATTTTAGACTGTTCACATAGAAGTAGAAATAGTGCCTATGGTATGTGGTCATATAACACATACCATAGGTTCAAGCAAGTAAAGCTAACTAACGATAAATCATATTAATTTTTTTTTTTTACATTTACCTTACTAGTAAGAATGAAGACGGTGCACAGGTAGTTGGGTTAAGTCGATGGAACGAGTGATTTAAAAATGGTAAGAAAAATATATGAAGATATATGAAAGGTATAAGAAATCGGAAACCTCGGTTGACCTTCGAGAACAGTACCCATGTTACTGAAGGCAGGCCCCGGAAAACGCACTCCCCCAAAGGGCATGTATGTATATAATGACTGAGGCAAGACGCAGCGTTTGACGCTCCGTTTTCTCCTGCTTGGAAAAAAATCTTAAGGCTATTTAATAATATTATTTGCGAGCTTTTACTATATTTTGTTAAAAATTTCATCATTCACATCACCTAAGTCAAGTCCAATAACGGTCTGAATTACATACATATTAATGGAAGGGAAACGTGATCGGAGTTGTTATTGGGGCATAAAATATCTCGCCTACTATGAAACGAACTGTCTCGTGTCCGAATTCGAAGATATTTTTTGTTTCTTAGATTCCATATTCCTAGTATACGAGCGTTATGTGGCATATTCGTTTTAAATATAAAATATAAATATATATATATATATATATATATAGAAAATGTATAAATTATATCACTGCATTTATTTTTGTGTTACTCAACACTGTACCGTACCGTACCGTACTGTACCGTAGTTGGAACAAGACTTTTGTGAGTCTATATAATGAGAGGGGGTTCAAAACCAAGATGGAAAAATATTAGTAGTTATAAAAGAGGGGTCCCTTGTTCCTAGATTCCTGTCTCACCTTAGTTCAGTTAGACAAATTTCCCTTAGGTTTCCCCATCTAATATATAGCTAAGTCATTATTATAAAATTACGTAAAAATATAATTCTGCCTTCAAGTAATTTTATGTTACGTTACTTATACAATTTATGGGTCAATTCCAGTATATGAAGGGATTGTGAAAACTACCTCCAAAATTTCAGGCCAAATAAAATAAACTCTTTGATATCCTATAATAGTATTAGAAGACAAGTCTTATTCTAAATATACAAAACATTTGTATTAATATGAAAAATAAATAATATCTGATACAAAACATAATGAAATTAGGTACATTTAATATTTCTTGTTTTATAAAAGGAGCGCAAAATCAAAATATTTTTCGTATTAATATACTAAATCTTACTTCGATTTCCACTTAGAAGATTGATTATATTCAAATTATTACCTATTATATATAAAACTGGAGATCGGAGCTTTAAGTACACTTAAAAGCAGCAAGCAGGAAACACTGGGTGTTTTCTGCTTGGTGCTATTAGATTTACTTAAAATTAAAAAAACAAATATTACTTCTGTAATTTTACTAAATTTAAATATCTATTACAAGCTCTGATATATGCCATACACACATACTCATTGTCCTCGGTGAATACGTAGAAATTTTTCATGCAAATTACTAGCGAACCCGTCAAGCTCTTATGGTAATGTGTTTTGATGAAATACTGTCTCGGAAATATTATTATGTACATATTTTTATGTTTGGCGTTCGTTTAAAGTTGCTAGATATTAGTACATATAAAACGAAAAAATGTATGAAATATGTTTATTCTTTTAGCTTCACGCATAGTAGGGTAGGCAGGAAAAACCCAGTGTCAAGGCACTCCTTATTCCATTGTCCGCTGGATTTGAAACATTGCGTGTTGAGTCGCGGTACTCAACGCCGCGCGTAGTATTTTATTATAGATAGCAGTAAAAAACCCAATATATGCAGTTATATTTTTTGATTTATTTACGTTACAGCATGTTATGTTCAAGCTACTTAAAGCTTTCAAAGCTTTTATAGCTTATTCAAAGCTTATCTAGTGTATTACCACTTAAACGATTCTAATTAAAGATTAAAAATATTTTATTTAAAAGTATATTATTCTATAGAAGTAAAATTAAATATAATGTAATAATATTATTATTATTTTATCTATTCAAGTTATACTGTACTGATGTTATTACGTGGAGGTGAGTGCTGTTGGTGGCCATTTGAAAGGCTAATGACAGTTGTAAGCCTATTGTAAATTTACATTTGAAAAGAGCAACTATTGGGTCTCTCGTCAGCCTTTCTTAGCAGAACTGCCTTCCGAGCTGGTTGTAGCTCCTAATGGTACTAGCAACACTGGCACTTATCTGTTAATTAACGATTCGAAGCTGTTAATCGTAGCCTATTTGAATTAAAAATATTTTTATTTTAATTTTATTGTTTTTTAAATTGAAAAATCAGTCATTATAATTTTGACAAATATTAAAAGTAAAAGAAAACTGCGTATACTAAACATTAGGTATTGTTAAAAAAACTTTATTTAAGTTTTTATTTTTTTTATTTTTTTTTTAGCTTCACGCTATTATCCCGCATAGTAGGGTAAATAGAAAGTACCTAGTATTGAGACACTCCTTACTTCGCTTTCCACTGAATTCGAGACATTGCGTGTTAAGTGGTGGAACTCAACGCCGCACTTTGTCTTACCAGAGCGAGGAAGTGATAATAATTTAAATATAATAACTCCCCCGAGTAAGGATCGAACCCACAACCGATCGCGTTACAGTCAGACGCTGTCCCACTGCGCCACGATCGGCCTCGATTGATATATCTTGTGTAACAAAAAGCATTGATCGGCGATAAGAGCATTGTTCTAGCATGACTTTTTTATTGACATAAAAACATGGAATCGATAATTAAGAGAGTTGCCTTATAGAGCAAATTAATAATATTGCCTAATTTGTGTGGTTGTGTTAACAACTAAATCAAATATGATACTTTGTAGCCGTTATATTATTTTGAATTCCGAACATATGTTTTTGAGAGTTTTCAAGTAAATCGAAGCAAGAAGTGGGTCAAAGTCGTAATATCGCAAGATTTCCTTACATGTAAATTTATTATATATACACGTAACGCTCGCAAGGGCTTGTTAAAATAAGGAAACAAGTGATGTACGAATATGATTTTTTTTAGCTACACGCCTTATCCCGCATAACAGCGTATTCAGAGAGAGCCTGGTGCCGGGACTCCGTTCTTCGTTTTCCAACGAAATTTACGACATTACTTGTTAAATAGCGTTAACCAACGCCATATTCTGTCTAAAAAAATTAAATTAATTTCAATTATAAAAAAATTAAATTAATTTCAATTATAATCACTCAAAGATCAAATCGAACCCATAACCACCGCGTTTACAATCAGACGCGCCACCATGGCCTCACTAACTTTTTTATTTGGAATCTCCATTAAATAAACAAATAAAACAATAAATATCAATAGAATTTTATAAATTTTATAACAAGTGGCATTACCTTATAAACTCTCGTGTTATTAAATATTTTCAGTGTTGCAAAAACAATCCGTGATCACAAGACAAAATATTTGCGAAATGAAAGAACAAAATAATAAAGTATATATAATATATTTATAAACATTCTAAAATGGAAACTACTTTTAACGAAATAGGGATAGAATTTCTTTGAAGAGAATTCCATATGTGGCCGCCCGTACGTGCAATCTGTATGCACTGACCATTTCTGCCCGTTGGGAAATTTTCTAGGTGCAGACCACGCAATGAACAATATCCTATGTTTACGATCACAAAATGTTAGCAAATTACTGTAATTGCTACAGCATGAAACAATTGGGCTTTTGTATTAGTGTACGCAATAGAGGAACTTTATTAGAAGGTCTGCCTATAAATTATTGTAATTTTTAAAGTATTTGCTATAGTTTGCATTGTTTATACAACTATAAGCAAAATAAGTTAAAATACTAAGATCTTTTGATTTTAGCAATTTATACACTTTTTAAATGAAACTATTTTAAAAGGATTAATCTAGTATATTTAGGTATTCGAAAATACATTTCTGGAAGCCTAACGTTTCGAAATCTTTACTGTCTGTGTTCTGTGACCATGGACTACTGTAATGTGCTCAAAACATCATCTTTCCAATAATTCATTTTCGAATACCAAAATATACGCTATTAATCCGTTTAAAATAGTTTCATTTAAAAAGGTAAAATACACCAATTTACTGACAGCTTCTGACTGTAAAGGCGTAGTCGAGTATAATTTAAAAATGGCAATCTCTCACACAGATATCTTTATCTGTGTGAGAGATTGCCATTTTTAAATTATACTATTATTAACATCATATTCAAATAATATATAGAATCGACGTAAACAAAAAGTTTTGTAACTGAATTTTCTCAGATCTATCGTAGACAATGATAAAATAAATTATATAAAAAAAAATTATTACTTAAATCGAAATATAAAAGGCACAGTTTTAAAAAAATTGTAGCGCACAAAATAAATATTTAAATTATTTTCACTTCCTCGCTCTGATAAAAAACAAACAAAGAGCGGCGTTGCGTTCCACCACCCAACACGCAATTTCTAGAATTCGGTGGAAAGCGAAGTACGGAGTGTCTTGACACTAGGTACTTTCTGTCTACCCTGCTATGCGGGATAAAAGATTGAATCTATATTTTTTATATATAGTATTAGGCCATCGTGGTGTAGCTCAGTGAGTCAGCGCATGTCTGTAATTGCAAAATAATAATCCAATTGCTTGTGAGTTCAATTTCCACTTGGAGAATAATCATTCTCCATATACATATACATTTATAATTTATAATTTATTTATTATAATAACGCAAATATACATTTATAATTTATTTTTATCGCTCTCCTCTGGTTAGGCAAAGCGCGTCGCTGGGTGCCATTCAACACGCAATGTCTCGAATTTGGGCGGCAAACACTCAACCCAATTTTTTGAGTACACACTAGCTTATTTCTGAGTAACCGGCTATGCAAGAAAAATGTAAATTTAAAAAAGAAATTACATAAATTTACATCTAATATATGAAATATTTAGTATCTCAAACGTGAATTAACTTCGTCTAATTTATTAATTTCATCTAAATACCGCATGCTTGTTTAACAAACGCTTTATTTAAATAAAAATACACAACACAAGATTCGCGGTCACTATTAGTATTATCAGTAACAGATCTCAGTAAAACAAAAATATATTATTTTAGTTAACGTGTAGCAGGATAGACAAAAAGTACCTAGTATCAAGACACTCCGTACTTCGCTTTCAACTGAATTGGACACATTGCGTGTTGAGTGGTGGAACTTAATGCCGCACTTTGTCTTACGAGAGCGAGGAAGTGAAAACAAATTAAATATAATGACTTCCCCGAGTGGAAATCAAACCCACAACCGATCGCGTTTATAGTCAGATGCTGTACCACTGCGCCACGACCGACTTCACCGACCATCTTCAGCGTTATTTTAAAGTAAATATTATATTTCATAATTCCGAGCATATTATATAATAGGTATCTATTTAGACTATCAGACTCAATTACCGGCGCCTCTAGCGTGTGGCATCGGGAATTCGATTTGCTCGCATCATGTGCAAGTATCCAGATTAGATTAATTCCGACTTATACACTTTGGCTGAGAGGGTTTTGTACATAAATACACCTAGCACATATCAAATAAAAATTGACTCCCACTCAGAGGAATAACTATATTATATTTTTTCCATCCCTCAGTTTGGTAACGGGACGCGGCGTTGAACTCCACTTAGAAAAAATTTATTATGAGACTCAAATAATAATATTTTTAATATAAAAAAATTAAAACTTCTATTCTTATTGGTTAGCGGATTATGAAAGCTTAGTGTTAATATTTCTTCCTACTATTTATATATAGAGAATAATTGTTCGGACTGCATATTGAATTAGAAGTACTGGCGTCAACCCATAAAAACCATTAGAGTTTACAACCATTCGGTACAGTTATCTACTATAGACAATATCATGTTTAAGTTACTAAACTAATGTTACTAGATGCCTCGTTCACCAGTAAACTACGCGTTACCTTAGCAACGTGTATGTCACTTTATATAAACGTGTATAGCAAACATATGGTAGTGTGTGTTACGTTTACTTAATGAATTTAATGTTTTATTTTATGAATAAATCAAATAAATGGCATTCTGCGCTTCTTCTCATGAAAAGTTCAAGTGCAAATTTCATACTCCTTCGATCGATTAATTTTCATAAAAAGGTTGAAATTGTTGCTTCACTTTAATATAAAATAAGTAAGACCGATAATTGAGTCGAAATTTGTTTTTCAAAAACTATATTCAAAAAATATGTAATATTATTTTTTTAGCTTCACGCGTGCTCCCGCACTGCAGGATATGCTAGAAGTACATAGTGTCAAGACACTCCGTACTCTGCTTATCGCCAATTAAGGGAAATTACGTGTTGAGTGGCTAAACTCAACTCCACACAGAGCGAAGAAATGAAAATAATTTAAATATAATCATTTATCCGAGTTGAAATCGAACCCACCACCGTTCGCATTTACAGTCAGACGCTGTCATATTAGATGAAACTTTACATTATAAAAATAATATGGTTTATAAATTAGAATAGGTTATAATAAAGAATGGTAAGAGAGATTTATAAAGCAAAGGTAAGCGGTACAAGAGGTTGGGGGACCTCTGTTGACCTTCGAAACACACAGTATTAAAAATACTAGAGATAGGTCACGTAAAAAGCATGAGGACCTCGCGAAGGGCATGTACGAAGAGGTTGATGACTTTGGACGAGGCGAAAGAGGTATTCAGAAACCGTAGCGTTTGGCGCTCTGTCCTTTCTGAATATTTTGCAAGAGATAAAACGTGAAGCTTTAAAAAAATAAGCTACTTAGAAATATTTTGAATAATATGGTCAGTCTAGTATTATTATTTATTATCAATTGGCTAGAACATACATGGCTTAGACAATATATACAACATCAGAGTAATTGCTCCATATGTCTTAAGTAAATGAACACCTTGGGAAGTTGCCGAGTAACGCTAATTGAATGAATCGAGACTTGTTTATTTTGTCTGTGTTTGTTTAGGTATAGTTCCCTTTCTGGTATAGCATATAGTAGAGCTTGTTACGTTAACGGTAATGAGATGAGCAATCCGCTTGTTCGTACAAATATATTTTGCATTAGCTCGAGTGTCTTTTGAGATGTATATTTATTATTTAATGAAAGGAATAAATTAGTGTTAAATCACTATGTATATCACTTTACACTTCAATTTCACTCAGTTTTGAAATAAAACTTTATTTTAATGTGAGTTTAGTTAAAACTACCGTGTTTGATCTATTAGAAGTGTTTATTTGGGTTTAATATAATAATACCGTACTGTAGTATATTACTATCTCAATATTACTTTAAAAATACACTAAATAGACTTAATTTCAGTCTAGGTGATTATGAGGAGCGTTAGTTTGACATACTTGTTTTAACATCTACAATATTTCTATAGATATATATATATTTTTATGTCTGACCTCTTTGGATGATATAACCTAATGACTGACTGTCACACCAGACATATATTGGTTACATCATTACTTCAAGGGATAACGAACGGTGGAACGTTGATAACCGAATTGAAATGCGGGTTCAATTCTCATTTGCGGGAATAATTTTTACTCGACAGTAAATAATTATATCAATTCTTTTCCTATCCTTACTCTTGTAAGACAAAGTGTAGCGTTGAGTTCCGCCACTTAACGTTCTCTTTGACTGATTGTGAATAGGTAAACTCCAAATTATATACCTATGTATAAAATAAAATGGTTTAAATAAAAGTAAAAATAGGAACGTAATACATGCCTACGATTATACATGACTGGCCGGATCCAATAATGCATTTTACACGAAACCCTTTTTCATTCGAATCACGTCACTAACATAGGGTCATTGTTGGTGCAAACAATCGACAACATTTTTACACGTTCTTTTTTCTATTTTTTAAGCGACATATACACATACTGTATTTTATAAATTGTATTGTATCCTACCTGTGACTACGGACTACTGTAAAGAGTTTGAAACGTCAGGTTTCCAAAAACATATTTTCGAATACCAAAATATACTTGATTAATCCCTTTGAAATAGTTTCATTTAAAAATTAAAACAATTGTTAAATTATTTTCTATATCATAAAATCTTTTAATTTCTTTAATCTAAAATCACACACGTAATATAAACGTGATTAAACGGATTAATCACGTCTATTTGGGTATTCAAAATATATTTTTAATTGAAAATTCGACGTTACGAACACTTTACAGTAGTCTGGTAGTAAGAACAAAATATACGCGATAAATTCGTGTACAATTAGTAATTAATTAATTTAATTTTACATTTAAATGTTTTTTTTATAAGTAGTTGATATATTTATTTGAAATAACGTTATTAGATGCTACCACTATAATATTCTCTGTAAAACTGAGATTTGCTGAGGACGATAGTAATCAGGGAAACGGACTTACTCCCCCTTCTTTTAATATTTTCATTAAAAATTTTATAAACATAATCATAACCCACATAGAATGAAAACCATTTACTATAGTAAACTAACGATCTAACTAACAAAGGAACATTAAAGAAACACTTAAAAAATACATTTAACTTGCTTTCTTTACGAGTGTAACCCAAATAAAAACGTCAAAATACTTTTCTTTATTGCTTTTCTAATATAATCCGTGATATCTTAAATAAGTATCTGTTCATGTTTACAAAATTGTTTCGATATAACGTAACTGATTTCTGCCGTGACGCAACGCAGTAGCGCGCTTATAGCCTGATAACACGAACACCTTTACTTACTAAAACTCCTATTTTAAGGAACTGTATATTCATAAACGTCAATTTATACACGAAATCAGTTTAGGTTGTTATGGAAAGTTTTTTTTGTGAAAAGTATAACTCAAATTAAGTAAATAAGCGCAAAATATTTTTAAAACGATTGTTTAATTTATTTTTTAGCTTCACGCTTTAGTGTAAAGACGCTTCGTACATGGGTTTCCACCGAATTCGAGACATTGCGTGTTGAGTGGTGGAACTCAACGCCGCTCTTTGTCTTTACCAAAGTAAAGAAGTGAAAATAATTTAAATGTAATCGCGAATAGATTATATAGATAATAAATAAATATATTTATTGTGCCTGAAATCCAAATTTACGCGTTGAATGGCAGATCTCAACGACACGCTTTGAAATCAGAGAGTGAGAATAGAAATATTTAAACTGTCATTTTACTGAAGGAGTGACTCTTGTTTACATACAGACACTGCCCCACTGCGCCAAAATACCCTCAATTAATTAAACATCCTTGTCATTATTCACTAGAAAATAAATTCTTTTTACACGTTTCTGCGGTCAACTCCAAAAGTATCCCTAGATATAATATCCCTAGATATTATTCAAATAAACAAAAATTCGTCCATCATCCTTTCAATGACAGACGTTGGGAAAACCCAAAATGTACGCGATTAATCCATTTAAAATAGTTTTATTTAAACGTGTAAAAAACGCGAAAATTAAAGGTCTTATTAAAAAGGCAACTATAATTGTACTTCATTAAATTGAAACAGAAAAGATATTTTTAAAATATTTATATAACTTACTTAACTTACTTAAAAATATTTATAAAAAAACGTGTATTAGCTTTTGCTTCTACCGTCGCCCCTTTGTAATAATCAAAATGGCCGCGTACCAGAACTCGATGACAATAGGTACTATATATTCATTAGATATTAATAAAATCTAAATTTTATCGAAGTATAAGCTTGAAGTCAATAGATTTCCTATAGCTCGGACTTTTACAGAAACATATATAAAAAAATATTAATTAAAAAGTCAAAAAGACAACTTGAAAAATACAAAACAATTTTAACTTGACAAATATCTAAACAGTATTCGATTCTAAAACAAGGTAGCTAGCTAGGTAGCTAATTTCATAACTTCACAATTTCATACTATTTGTAAACGTGAGACAAGAAAGATTAACGGCGCTAGGGACTACCGGTGCGAGCCAAGATTAATTACAATGCCTTTCAAATACTGAATTTTAATCCCAGCGTCGTTTGCACGAGCCAAATTTAAATTCAAATCGGATAGTGACTGATTTCCACAACGCGAAGTTTCATTTTTGCCGACGATCGGTACGTAAATCGATTTTATTGTGCATGTTAATGCCTTGCTGTCGGCGAAACGTTCTAGAGGTGTCTGTGTAAACAAGATATGGGTAGTAGGTTCGGTTATTTTGATTCGTTATAAGAATACTTTTTAAGTAGCGTTTTGCATTTTTAAGAATCCTTTTAAAAATATAAAGAAGCAATGAAAAATATAGACAATAAAAATGTAAAATAATTTATAATTTGTAATATTAATTGTATAGATTTCGTGGAAGTTTATTTTTTAATTACATTCGTATAAGTATGATACCACACTATTGATTCTCCAATAAAGCTTTCAGTTGTACTTATATGTATATCTGAAACTGATTCATTTAAACATTATAGATATTTATAATGTATAAATGAATCATATAATAAATAATATTGCATTATATAATATATAATATATAATATATAATATATAATATATAATATATAATATATAATATAATATATAATATATAATATATAATATATAATATATATATATAATATATAATATATAATATATAATATATAATATATATTGTGGATTCGTTTTTTTAGCTTCAAGCTTCTATCCCGCATAGATAGATAGGAAATACCTAGTGTCAAGACACTCTGTACTCTGCTTTCTGTCGAATTTGAGACATTGCGTGTTTAGTGGCGGAACTCAACGCTGCGCTTTGTCTTATTTCATTGTTCACTAATATAATATTTTTGTCATTTTTTAAATCTAATATTACTTATTATGACTGTCTAATTATAATATTTTTAAATACAAATAATATTATGACCAAGTATGTATTATCAAGAATGATTACATTATCAGATGCATACAAATATTTATCGTTTGTACTAACGATGGAGCATTTTGCCACATGTAGATAATCTGGCAGATTGTTGCAGATATAATGCAAAATATTACGACCGGAGAGTATTAAAAGTACAATTCTGAGGTCCTGGATTCAATTCCTTTAATAAAATATAAATGGTCAAGTTTTTCAATTTGAAAAGGGTACTTTATTTACATTTTTTATACATTTTTAATATTGTTATTATATTTAATATAACAATATAAGAAACGTATATAAATTATATAAATTATTATGCTTATTGATACTTATTTCTGCTTTTATTGCTAACACTAATAAAATGCTTTTTTTGTTAAAAATGACCAAAAGAAATTATACCATATTATTTTTATTACGTAGTGTATTATTCCACAACTATATATACATAGATTAATCGAATCGATTTTTTTTTAAATTATTGTCATTTATTTTCCTAAAAACACTTTGAAGTTAATAAGTTAAGTATATTTTGCAATATATTGCATATATATGAAGTTCTCTACAGGATCATAGTTCTTGAGAAATATAACTAAGAATTTCTAAATAATCAATATAAAATAACAAACATACAAACAATGCTTTCGAATTATAATTTTTTAATTTCTTTTTTATATTTAACTTTATCTGTTTTATTGAAATCGAGCAAAAAGTATTTTAATTACGTTTTTTTTAACTTTCAGTTCCGAATTATTATTTATATTATATTGAGTTATAACCTGAGGGGCTTTCATACTTCTTTGACCGGAGCCGGTTGGTTTTTTAATAATACTTACAGTACTATGTTATTACACAATGGATAAGAAAACACTTAAAACCCATAACGTTATTACCTGCTGTTATTTGAGGAATTTTCTCAAGGGACGCCGCGACATGATTGCTTACCTAACTAGCGTGATCTCCCGACTTGTTTCGTAAAATTATTTTTTATTGGAAAATAAGTATTTTTAACCATATCTTGTAAACAGGGTTAAAATAGATAAAAAAACAGCTTCACGTTTTATCTTGTATAACAGCATAATACAAGATTAAAATTATATAAATATGTTGAAATTCAATTCAACAGCAAGGAAATGTGATGGACTAAATTTAATGTAGCAGTCAAAGTAAAAACGACGTTTCATTACTTTGCTAGGCATAAGAAATTGTTTTATTTTTTGTTTAGCTTCACGCTTTATCTTATAAAGAGAACTAAGTGTCTAGATACTGCGTTCCCCGCTTTCTGCCTGAATTCAAGTTATAACCTGTTGAGTGGCAGTGCTCAACGCCGGTTTTTGGCTTATTAGAGTGGAAAAATAAGTCTCTTTTGTGTAAGAATCAACACAATTATCGTATTTATAACCAACCTCTGTCCCACGACAGGCTCTTAAGCAAATCGTTGCTTTTGTAAAAATCACAAAAAATTTTTGTACAGCTATTTTCCTTTTATAATATGCTAAAATACATACATAAAAAAGCTTTTATTGACATACCATTCTGAATATAACGCATGACAATTTAAATTTTAAAACCAGTCAGCTAGCCTACCTCTTCATACGACACAAAAGCCTTACAACACTTTCAACGAAATAAGTGCCTTTCAGACTCTTTTCATTGAACGTCCACTACACAAACTATGCGCTATTTACCAGACAAATAAACTAAGAAATTTATATCCTTTTGTTAATCGACAATCGCTTGGAGGAGTTATATATATATATATATATATATATATATATATACACACATACATATATATACATATATACATATATACATATATATATATATATATATATATATATATATATATATATATATATATGTGTGTGTGTGTGTGTGTGTGTGTGTGTGTGTGTACACGTAGGTACGTACGACTTATGACTTAAGGTATGTGAAGGACTATGGGTTAAGCCTAATTTGCGTATCCATATAAAAAAAATGTATAAATAAATTTGCTTATTATTTGGCACTTTCTATATAATAATGAGTGGTTTTTAAGATCACAATAAGGCATATATCAACTAGGCACGCAGGCTTTTTTTTAATATAATCATTATCTCGACTAGGCATCGAACCCACACTCGATTACGTTTACAGTCCGGCATTGTCCAACTGTGTCCAATGTATATTTATTTGTTACCATAATTACGACACCTTGCTTACATGTTGTGAAGAAATTATTAATTAAGAAGTCGTTAATTTTTATCAATTTCTACTTTCAAAAATAGATAGATAAAACAATGATGTGGTGGTAGTACAAATATCTCCTATATCCTTTTATTAAAAGATCTAAGATAGATATAAATGTTATCCCAATAACTAGTAAAGATTGGTAAGGTCAAAGACATCGCCTGTAAATACAGTTTTAATTTAAAATACCGTGTTATTAGTTAGTAAAATCTTGCAAGCTTAATTTGACCTATTTCCCAGTGTCTGATTGAGTTGAAATTTGAAATACGACTTCAATTCTGATAACAATTGAATTGTATTTAATCAACATTCTCGTTAAACTATAATGACCATCACAACAAAATGGCGGATTATATTTTTTTGCACAACTCACCTAATACGGACATCAAATTTAAAGGCTCGCTTTGTAAAATACAATATACACTATGAAAAAAGAATGTGTTTAAAAGGATTTTTTAATTTATTTTAATTATTTTTTCTGAAATAAACTATATGATTAGGGTAATACGTTTATTTCCATATAATAGTCTATAAACAGTAGGTTTTAAAATAGTTTGAATTACTTCAGTACATCAGTGAGTTACTAATTAAAAAAAAACAAATTATAATATAGCGTAAAAATCTCTCTTTTCATGTTTATGATTTATATAAAATGTAACAATAACTTTTGTTTACTAAATATAACACCTAGTGTGCTGTATTTTTTTTATATACCTCTGTATACAGTCTCTGTATGTAACGTACGTTTATATATAGGACGTATACAATGAATGAGAATTCGATACCCATTCAATACAGTTACAAAAACCACGGCGTTGGGTTACGCAATCAATGTACGCCTAAATATTAAAGGCTATATTTATGTATATTTTCTACCTTTTTACATTTTTGCCAAACATATATCAATATTTTTATAAATAACCTACATACATGTATCGGTATCTTTGCACATGTGGAATTTCATTCAGCTAAAAGCAAAAGACTGCGTATGTGTCGTTACGCAGGGCAATGACCCGGACCTGGACATATTGGATAAAATAAAAAGATATTACTTTTATATATGACACTTCCTGCTTAATATATTTTTCGGTTTAATTTTAATAACAAATACCATTAAATGCAGGTTCAATTTAAGAGAACAACACATCATAAATATACCTAATGAAAAGCAGCTTCATGCTTGCTTTTGCCGTTTTCTACCCGTACTCTAGACATTGTGTGTGAAGTGGCGGAACTCAACACCGCCTTTTGCCGCGTTTAGCCAAAATAAATGTAACACACACTAAAAATGCCTGTATATGTACACATGTTTATCAAGTGACATACACGTTGCTAAGGCAACGAGTCAATCGGATATCTAGTATTTTTAAATATATAGACATTTAACTAGTTCACGGTCTACTATTAATTTATCAATCTAGTTGCTATAATAAAAACTATAATGTCATACGATGTACTTACAATGTCGAATGTTGGTTGATGGAACCACTCAAAATACTCATGAGTGCAAATTACCTTTAAAATTTATAATAATGGTATTATACTTTTTAAATGACACAATTTTAACCCGATTAATCGCGTATATTTCGATATTCGAAAAGGTTTTTTCGAAAAGGTGTCTACCTTTTTGAATATCGAAACGGACCGAACGGACTACTGTAAAGTGTTCGAAACGTCAGGTGTCCAAAAATATATTTACGAATATCAAAATATACGCGATTAATCCGATTAAAATAGTTTCATTTAAAATGTATAAAATTCGCGAAACTCAAATATCTTATTAACAGTATTATACATTAACAAAATTAATGCCACAATCTAAACCAACTCGAAACATCTAAAACAAATCGACTCAGCTTTTCGTATGTCAAAATGACATACAGCACATATTTCCTCAATTTTGAATCCGGCCATTTTAGGCCCTCTTGGAAAAATGTACGCTTAAATCTGAGCCTAATTTATTTATCACGCCAATTTTTTCGGGCGAAAAAACATTCTTATTCCCTTATAATGTATAAGGGAGGCTTTGATGTCTTAAGAGAAATTCTGGAGCCAATCTTGGATATTGACGAAACAAATATATGAGTAAATAGGGACCTAAAAAAACAGTAAACAAAACTTCGGCCTACAGGGATTGGTCTAGATTTTAACTGAATTGATTTATTTTCTTATCCCTTCGTAAATATGAAATTGATAAATACATTTTTTCATGTCGACAATTTAATATAATTTCGTCGTCTGCTTCAAGCAATAAATTATATAATTCTAAATTTGTATTTTACAATTTAGTTTATAGAGCTAAGTAATTGAATTAAATAACACTTCAACTATGCAACTTTTATTTTAAACTCTAAACTCTACGTGCCTTCGTGGCGCAGTGGTATCTGACTGTAAAAAGTACAGCTTTGGGTTCGATTCCATTGAAAGTAATGATTTTTTTAAGTGTGTAAAAGTCGCTAAAACCAATTAGCTTATTATGGAACGATTATTTTAAGTTATTTTCGCTTCCCCGTTCTGATATGACAAAACGTGGCATGAAGTTTCGCTTAACAGTGAACACGCAACTCCTCGACTTCAGGCGTAAATTCGGGGAACGGAGAAAATTATCTATACTTTACGTATATAAAACACTTTGCAGTTTGTTTACCTGGCATACCTTTGTACGTTTGAAAAAAATAACAATTTAATCTATCTATTCAAGCATTGGCATACGTCTCATGCCCTTAAAAAACCAAACCAACTGTCGCAAGAAAACACAACATATCTCATAATTTATACATATTATACTAAATTAGATCGTTTGATGATTGTTTACTTTGATGGTTAAGGCAAAATAAAAAGTAGAAGATTTTTAATATTCATTAGGTCACTATTAGGTGTCACCACATAATAACTTAAGATAAAAGCCCATAAGTAACTTACCCGAGTATTACTTCTTGATTACCAACAACGGATCTTCTTAAAGGCCACTGTCTGTGTAAAGCGCTTTTCTTATATCTATCTTATATAATTTCCTTTAAACTATCTCTGTACCTATTAATATCTATTAAGATTTTTTACATGTACAGATATGCTGACTTACTTACTGGAAATATAACTTTACAATCCTATTTATATGGGACTAAAAATGTATTTATATATTTAGTATAAATAGAAAACTGGATCGAAATTGCAAAACAGTTCAGCTTTATATTGATTCATACACAAAACACTAACTGTGTTTCAAATATTCTTATAAGCTTCTATGCTAGGCGCTTACTTTAGATTTTTGATGATGGTCAGTTACACAATCAGAGAGTGACAAAAAAAAGAGTACATTTTTGAAAAAACGTATAAAATTTTGAACGCAGCGGGATTCGAACCGGCGGCCATGCGTTCTACTACCAGCTGCGTTGAAATTCTTATACATTTTGTTACAACTTATTTATGTTGTTAGTATCTCTGTAGAGAGATTTTTACAAATTTCTACTACTTAAAGATTATTAAGAAAGTAATCGTTTAACTAGAGAGATTGCTATTTTATTTTTAATATTTACTATTTTTAAAGTGTTATTCCATACTTAGGATTAGAAAACACTTTAAAAATAGTAAATTAAAAAAAGAATTTTAACTTGTTATAATTTTTAATAGGGAAATTTGAAATGTACTTTATTTATACAATACTCGACTCTAGTTATATGCACAATAAAGCTATGTAATGATTCGAGTATAATATAATGTCGCTTGTCGCCATTTCCTCCAACTTGGCTGGGCGTTATAGAAAAAATACTCGTAAATATTGAAAAAGTCATTATAGAAGTCAGCTAAAAATAAAACGAAAGCGCTGCACGTTTGTGACACTTATTTCCAGTAGCAACACAGCGGATGCAAGGGATTTATTCAATTTATTGCGTTCTCGACTCTACTACATTTCAAACACACGAGTTGTATGGATACTGATATTAACTTACTAACGGTTATGTTAGAATACTAAATGTTATAACCTTTTTTTTCTTATTCTTTTATTTGCTTACAGTGACGTTGCGAGACAACGTGTGATTGTAATTGAAACGGTCGTGGGTTCGATTTCCGTTTTAGAATATCATTTTGCTTAAATTATAATCATTTCGATGCTGTAGTATGACAAAGCACGGTGTTCAGCTCCACTATTCAATATGGAATATTTCTAATTCAAGCGGAAAGTGGACAATACACTGGAGTTTTCACAGAAGGTTTTTAATATGTTCAGTAAATACATATAAATATATTTATATATTTTACGTAAGTAATGCAATATGTAATTTAATTTATAACTAATGTATACGTCATAAAATGGCCGTTGACTTCAATCTCAAAATATTAGGTGAGGAAAGAGATATTAGCTAGACTATTTTCGCGATTGCATCTCGACACCTATAAGAACGAGTTAAATTATAAATAGTTCGTTTTTGCCAAGTTAATAAGGAAAAGACATATGACTTATAAAATTAATACAATAATATTTTTGAATCAAAATTAAGTATAAGTATTTATCACTGTTTTTATGTGGCGCAAAGTAGTTTGAAAATTGTATACATTTAAAACCAAAGCATAAACTGTATCATTCGTAAAAATTGAAATATTGTATTTTTTTTTAAATACTCAACTTAACACATTGAGGCCGGTCGTGTCGCAGTATCTGACAGTTAACACAATAGATTATGGATTCATTTCCCACTTTAGGGAATAATTATATTTAAATTACATTCATTTCCTATATCTGGTAACACATAGCGAGTCGTTGACGTGATGTCTGTGTCTAGTGTCTTGACATTAGGTAATTCCTGCCTACCAAGTATTATACCCACCCACCATATGTATATACCCACTATACATATCTATATAGATGATCATCTAACCGAGTTTACTTTGGTCGTTTTCCCATAATATGACATTACACGTCAATCTAATTTGATTATCTCTTAAAGCCATAATTTACTCATGTTTACCAATTTTCCACGCGACCGTTTTAATTAAGCTTGATGTTAATCGACTATAAATTCGTCAATGTTTTTGTGGGTAAATGTACATGTTGTTTGTAGTTTTTGATGGTAAATTCTGGGAACAAAATTTTATTGTATATATTTATGTTAACATATATGTAATCTATATGCATATATTATCATAATATAGAAATGAGAATGATGTTCGTGTATTGTTTTATTCATATTTAGGAAATAAGTGAGTTTATAAGAACTATGACTTACGTGCTTGTTTCACATGTTAAAATCAACAATTTTAATTGAAAAATGCGATTAATGCGGTAAAAAAACGTTTCATTTACAATGAAACTAATCTAGGTATGTCGGTTATTTATGAGAATTCCGTAGAATTCTTTTTTAATATTTTAAATGTCAAAATCTAAAATAATGTGGTTGCCGCTCAACAGATGTAAATATTTAAAAAAGCAACTTCACGCTTTATCCCGAATAGTAGGGTAGCCAGAGATTGCTTTCCGTCCGAAATCGAGACTGTATGCTGAGTGGGGAACTCAACACCACGCTATGTCTCTTTTTATCAGAATCAGAACTTTCTCTTAATAATACACAAATTACATAACTTTCAATAAAATTATATTAATAAATTAAAAAGTAAAGTAACAACTCTAAAAATTAAATTAATTTGTGGAAAGCGGAAGTTAACAATAAGTATGAATTACAATACAAAGGAACTTTACTTACTTGGAATTCAGTTCTTCATTTTGTCAAAGAGTTCCGTTGAAAGCCACTGTAGCATTTATTTTGCAATAAAATTTAGAATTCGATATGTATTAGGTCTCTGGGGTAATGGAATGCTGGTTTCTTTATAGAAAATATACAGTCATTTATAAGTTACTTACAGCAAATAATATAAATATTTTTTTGAGCTACACACTTTTTGTTATTAGCAGGTTAGACAGTAAGTATCTAGTATTAAGATAATCCGGACTTCGTTTTCAGCCTAATTAGAGATATTGTATTTGGAGTGGCGGAACTCAACGCATGTCGGCTTTGTGATCGATCGTGGGTTCAATTCACCCAAATGGGAATTAAAACCACAACTCACCGCGTTTACGGTGCTACTGCGCTACGATCAGGCCATGAATATCTCTTTATATTTTATGTAAAATCAAGTTTTATTACTTTGTAACACGCATTTATCAGCTTCACTTGGATCTATGAATAAATGTCAAGGAATGTTGCAATGGTATTTTGACCTACTTAATGTCCATCAATCTCCTTGAAAATTTGCAAACTTGTCCGCATTGGATAATAATATAATCAATTTTCATGTGTCCTCGCCAGGATGACTACTGTAAGAAAAAAACCTTTAAGTTTGTTCCCTATATATATATATATATATATATATATATATATATATATATATATATATATATATATATATATATTTCTTAGTTTCACGCTTTTATCCCCCATAGTAGGGTAGACAAGACATATCTAGTATCAAGATATTCTGTACTCTACTTTCCGCCGAATTCATGACATTGTTTGTTGAGTAGCGGAACTCAACGCCGCATTTTGTCTTACCAGAGCAAGGAAATGGAAATAATTTAAATACAATCATTTCCACGAGTCGGGATCGAACCCACAACCGATCGTGATTACAGTTAGACATTTTACCTACTATATTAGTATAAAGAAAACCAAAGATAAATTATTTGTTAATTATTAGAATGTTTGTTAATTATTAGAATGTGGTTAGGCTGTTTTTTTGGTCTTAGGTAGCACAAAATAATACACTTCCTTCATAACACAATAACTATAAAGCACTATACTGTAAATGCATATTAAATAGATAATTCGTCACGTTACCAAACGAGCGCCATTCAATTTATCATAGGATGCTTAGCGTCGTCGATTCCGAGTATCGAGTACATCATTTTAAACGTGAATTCAAATATAGTCTGTTAAAGTGTCATAAATGATGTACTAAAAGTTTTATAGCATCTGTATTTTATTTAAAATTATTTATTATTACAAGTATCCTTTTATTTTTATATGTTAAGGTTTTTATAATGTAGTATTAATTTTGTTTTAAACGCTAATATTTTCAACTTCCACATCCATAAATAAGCGTTTTAGCTCGTAACAAACAATCTGGGTCTACAAAAATGCTGTTAGAACTGTCAATTTGTGTTTGATTAATAATTGTTTGATTTGAGAAACTCAGCTAATATGTAGGTACATATTAGCTGAGTTTTACTATTTGAGCCTAACTATTTTTTTAATTAAGAGTAACCAAAGGCGTAAAGAGTTAGATAACATTACAAGAAAATTTATAAAATTGAACATAATTTAGTCAAGTCAAGTCAAGTTAAAAATATTTTAAAATGATTGTGCCATTCAAATATTATTTATATCAAAATATTGTTTCGAATTTGAACCAAATGTGACGTACGGAGTGTCTGGACACTATATTTTTTCCATACAAAAAATCTTTCCACATCATTATTTATTATCTGTCAAAGCGACTAAGTATAGAAAATGACAAGTATTACAAACATATGATATGAATACACGAAAGTACCAGGCGGCCATAACCACAGCGGAGGTTTAATTTTCCGGTAATCTATACACTAATACGATCTCGACTGACGCCCCGCGGCTGACGCTCCGCCATATTGAATTACAAGTCATCGTGACGCGTCGCGTTAAATTGCAGGTGAAATATTAGATTATGTACGAAATTGCTTGTTATCTATGAATTTTTTTTTAGGTTATTTCTACATATTTTGTTATGCTGATGGATTTTTGTGAGTGGAATCGCAATTTCTGTATTGTAGTTTATTCAGTTATGGACGTATGATTTAATAAATGAAAAATGGTATTCGATGACGGAAAAAAATTTTTTTTTTGATTATCAATTAATAGAGAAAAGGATATTGTTAAAAACTAACATGCATATGCACTTGCCATACCAGCAAATAAAACACAGTTTTAAAGGCAATGCATGCTTAAATAATTTTGAATCATATTACAAAAATAAATAACAATTATCACTTAGGCACTATAAAATAAAATACTTTATTTGTACAAGACATTAGTTTTAATTAAATCTTTACCAATAAATAAAATAAGAGTGTTTTTAAATAATGCTATTTATGTTTTTACTATCTAAATATTGTTATTATAAAATTTGTTGAAAGATTGTCTTATTTTACTTCTTAAAATATTTTTCTAGTACTATTAAGTCAGCAAACAAATCAATTTATTCTATTAATCTGTATATTTTAAGTTTCTACTTTTAAGAGGTTTTAATATTTTTTCTAAAATAATACATTCGTAATGACGCTCTGATTAATATTTTATGTAACTTACTTAGTAATATTAAATATATCGATATTATTTTTTGTATTTTTTTAGTTTGTTTAGCTTCACGCTTTTATCCCCCATCCATAGCAAGGTAGACAGAAAGTAGCCAGTATCAAGACTTTATACTCTGCTGGCTGCTGAATTCGAGACGTTATGAGTTGAGTGGCGAAACTCAACGCCATACTTACTAGAGTGTAATTTGTATTACTAGAGCTAGGAAATATTTACTATTTTTAAAGTGTTATTCCACACTTACGATTAGAAAACATTTTTGAAAAAACGTATAAAAATTTGAACGCAGAGGGATTTGAACCCGCGCCTCTTGCATACCGTCCAAGCGCTCTGACCGCTAAGCCATGCGTTTTACTACCAGCTGCGTCTAAATTCTTATACGTTTTGTTACAACTTATTTATGTTGTTAGCATCTCTGTAGAGAGATTTTTACAAATTTCTACCACTTAAAGACTATTAAGAAATAATCGTTTAACAAGAGAGTTTGCTATTTTATTTTAAATTTTTCTACGTTTTTTCAAAAATGTAGAGCTAGGAAATATAGTTAGGTTCCCCAGTAGGAATCGAAACTACAACCGATCGCATTTACAGTCGGACGCCGTCCTACTGCGCCACTACCGCCCTTAACTTTCAACTCAGCCTTTCGTATAAATATATTACATAACACATACATATATGTATGTATATATATATAAATTTGAATTTATTTTTGGTTATTTACCAAAAACTGTATAGAATAAATAAGATAATAGATAAAGAAAATTTACCCTTTTCGAAGTTTCTATTTTATAAAGAAAAAAAAACACCAACAATCAACCCTTCCTTTACAACCGAAAGTTATTCGGCGCCTTTTCCTCATAAATTGGTTCTCGTTAACATTGGGATTCACATTGTAACTAACAAGCGTTGACCTCTGAAACTTCGGAACAAATGACCGGACACGCCTCAATTAGCAGCTTTAGTTATGAACGCGTAATGGGAAACGGACCACTTTCTCTCGATACATATTATTTATGGCTAATTGATACATTGATATTACGTAAGACTAGAATAAATACGATTTTAAATTATTTTTAGGTGTTTCAAGTATTATTTTTTTAAATGAAACTATTTAACCGGATTAATCGCGTATATTTTGGTATTCGAAAATACATTTTTGGACACCTGACGTTTCGAACACTTTACTCTGGCAAAGTGCTGCAATGAGCTCGCTACTTAACACGCAATGTCAGTCGATTGTTAGCGGAAAGCAGTCAACGGAGTGTCTTGACACTAAGTTATCTCCATCTACTCTGCTATGTGAAATAAAGCATGAAAACGAATTTTAATGAAATGTAAATAATTAATCCATTTTAAAACAACTAAAGTGATATTCCACATCTGTTATAAGAAAATAATTTCAAAAAATATATAAAAAACGAATATAATTAACCTAAAAGTTTATTTGAACTCCACACAATAATAAGCAAGATGGCGACAGGCTATATAATTCAGCAAATTATTATGTTTCCTCCGTTTCTTACACCACAAAATAGCTTATGGAATCTAAAACAACATAAAAGGAACGTTAGAAAAATATACGGTTAACGGCATACATCCGTGTTTATGTCATCATTACGCTTTAACGACGGCTCAACTTATAACGCCATAAAAGTATTAGACTTGAACAAAATTTTTACAATACCTATCTGGGGTAATATTTGGGGAAACTTGCCAGAAATAAACGTTAAAATGTGAATATTATTTTATGAAGTAACAGTTCGACTTCGTCTTAGTGGTATGATCTTATATAAATTATTTTTGCTTGTAAAACCAACTGCAGCGTTAAGTTACGCAACTCAACTAAAATGGTGATCGGAGAGTCTTGACACAATGTTCTCTCTGATTACCTAGTTAGTCTACTATATTTTTTAATATTCCACTCTTTTTATAAAATAAAACTTATAATGTAAAGCGTCGTGGATAATATGAAGTTATTACCATCGACAAACTCGTTACCCCATACGCTGTAATGGCCCGAAAATGAGACGCAGGCTGCACTATGAATAATTTGAGCGGCGTGTTTGATGAAGTGCTATGTAATTTAGACCTTAATCGTGTGTACTCACATTTTCTGTTTTAAAACAGACGGAGAGAAGCTTAATATCACTATATATTACGTTGTTATAATAATTTATGGCCATCGCAGTGCAATGGAATAATAAATGACTATAAGTGTATTTATGGGTTCGATTCTTATTCGAGGAAATAGTTATATCATTTTCATCGCTCTGGTGAGGTGTTTAGTTACGCTACTTATCTTGTGAGTGGAGTGAAAAATAGAAAAATAGAAGTTTCTAAAAATAGAAGTTTCTCCAACCAGTCGGGAAACGTAAAGCTTAAAAATAAAACATTGTAATTTATAAGAGATTTCCAAAAGTGAGACAAAAGATGATTTGGCTGAATATAAACACGATAGTAGTGAATTTGATCTCCGGTCAAGGTTAGTTGGGGTTATTGTCATTACCCACTGGTAGATTAAACTAAAGTACCTAATTAAAAAAAATTAGATGCTTTAGTTTAATCTAGCTTATTAATTTAATTTAATCTTATACTTTCGGTATTTTTTTTTGAAAAAAAATCTCAGTTTGACTTCAACGTACTTCAATAATTGGCAAATTTTAATTCAATTTTACCATAATAATGGCTATTTATTATGTAATAATTAGACATATTAAAAAAAATTGTTTAAGCGTGTGTTATAATTTAAAACAATTAAAATTTAATATAATTTCAAGTCAGCCGTCAGCAAGTTGTGTTTAAACAATGTCTTAATCAAACTATATCAAGTATGCTAAAACAAAAGCCTCTTTATGCTGTGGTTTAATGTGCAAGATGAAGCGTGTTTGTAAAGGTATGTTTCTGTATAAAATATTGTGTGAATTATTGTGCTTTTATAGAACACTTTTTTTTTAACTTCACGCTTTTATCCCGCATAGCAGGGTAGACAGAAAGTACCTAGTGTGAAGATACTCCGTACTTCGCTTTCCACCGAATTCGAGACATTGCGTGTTGAATGGTGGAGCTCAACGCCGCACTTTGTCTTTACTAGAGCGAGGAAGTGAAAATAATTTAAATATAATCACCACCCCGAATGGGGATTGAACCCACAACCGTTTGCACTTACAGTCAACCGATGTCCCACTGCGCCACGACCAGCCTCAAGCATACTTACTTATTCTATTAGTAGTATTATTGAGTTTTTGAAAAGTTATACTGTTAAATAATTTTACTGTAAATAATTACTAGGCCAGTTATGTTAGCACCATCGTGTGGGAGCACGACAGTCAGATATAACCTGAAATCAACATATTTTTTCTTCTGTCTGCAATTAAAATATTGAAAATTAAGTTAGAGTCTGGCCTCTAGGCCTAGCATTTTTAAATTAATTCTACGAGTAAGCTGGAAAATTTCATACTAACTTGCTGTCACCCATAACTTAATACATTGCTTCCATTTTTTTATTACTAACTTTAAATTATAACGTTTCATTTGTTTTCCTTTCTTGTTGAAATTTCAGATTATCTTGTCTTAGTGCTTATGTCTACTGCCCAAAGCATTCACAATTCAAGTAGTTTCTGCCATCTGCTAGTTCCTCAGTAATAAAAGAAATTTATATAAATATTTTGATTTTGAATTTTAAGCCACATTATACTTAATATGAACATATATTCATAATTAGAAAACAATATTCCACGATATTCAATATTTTATATAAATTATCTACCATGTATATCAAACTACTATTAATTATAGCCAAAACTTGAAAAGCTAAACTACTGGGAGTACTTTCTAACTTGGGCAGCATTTTCAGTGTTTCGCAGTAACCACCTAGTAAAAAGCAGGCTAAAATGATTTATGAGCTAGGTACCGAGTGCCAAGTTTTGTCGCCTTATCTTATGATAACAGCCGTGATAGATTTGTCAGGCGTTCCAACAAGAAAGGTATTGTTCTTAAATGTATGTTATATTAAATTAATATATTTATTTATCTGCCAAAACGGAGGTTTTTCAATTATTCTGTATAAAATATGGTTTTTAAATAATACTTTTTATATACAGGTGTGTGTTGACACTTGGTACTTTATGTCTATCCTGCTATGCGGAATAAAAGCGTGAAGCTAAAAAATATATATAGGACGTAAGTAGTATTGTAATAGTTTTCTAAATGACATCTCTCGATCAATAACAGTAGGCCATTACCCTCAAAAAAATAAACTTAAAATCTTGAAGCTATTGTAATGTATTAAAAACAAGATATTGATGCCATAATATGTTCAATATGTTTTTGTTAATTATTTTTTTCCTAAGCTAATAAGCAGATATTGAAAATATTTGTTTCATTATTACCTCGAGCAAGATTCGAACTCGCAACTCCTTTACGGGACATGTTACAGCTGCGCTATGATAGTGTCGATGGGTTACCATTAATGATGTACTGCAAGTGTTTTATGTTACTAGAATTACACCATAAATTGTTGTATGCCAGACAATTAATCGTTCCCATCTAATGGAATGCACGCAATGTGATATGAACGGCTAAGTTATGCGTTATAGAGAATTATTGACACTTCACTAATATTGTATGTATTCTTATACATACAATATTAGTGAACGCGTTTGTTACGTTCAATATTATTATAATACATGCATTTCTTGAATCAAATTCATGGAAATACAAATAATTTATTTTTTAATGAAATTCATAAGTCCCATTGTTATATCTGAGTACATTCTTATTTTTCCCGGCTATCCGTATCAATTCGACACGTTTAGCGTCAAATTTTGTAACGAAACGCTGCCATTTATCTTAAAATAATTTAAATAAATTCAATTCATAGAGTTAAATAGTTGGGATTGAACAAAAATATCATGTTTACACTATCAGTACATACAGCCAAAGTTCGCCGCATTCTATTATATACACATGATATTACCAAATAATAAAGATATTATGAAATTGAAAATAAATATATATACCAGCTAGGGGTCTATTTATACATTATTACTCCCACGCCTTATCCTGCATAACAGGCTAGTCAGAGACAACCTAGTGCCAAAATGTTAACGCCGACTGCTTTCCGCCCGAAATCGCAAAGTTACTTGTAGACTACAATTTATAAAGCTTTCTGTAATTTGGTCATAATACAACTATAAATATCGAGTACCGAGATACTTTCTAACAAAATACCAAGCGAGCAAATCCGCGAGCAGAATCTAGTATTATACATATTACTCGTTTTCATTTTGAAGTTAACGCAAAAATTTTTTATCTTTAGCATGTCTAGATAATATTACTTTACCCTAAAATAACCCCCTTGCATTCATACAGGCAATACAAACACTCTACATAATTCAAACAACCAGATATGAAATATTTGAACGAACATTTAAATAAAATAACTCTAAGAAAATAAAATTCAGTATTTTACATAAAACGGCTAACTCCTAAACGTTTGCAAAATTTTCAGCTTCCATAAATATCTCGAATCGCCTGAAAGCATATTCGTTTTAAACATGCAGTTTAAAACTTATAGGTATTGAATACTGTTGAATATTTAAAACCCTATTACTAGCTCTCCCGTGAATAAAATGCAGATTTAAAGTAGATTTTACAGACTTTGTAGGTATGAAAATATGGTGTAGAGCCAGCTTTTCACAGCTCCTTACGACTTTTCACTACCATTTATTTTATAATTAATTTAAATTCATGACTAAATCTTTTCTTAAGAAATAAAAATTTAGTAAATTGTTTGAATAATTATTGGAGTTTCCATATAATATTATTTTTTTTGTGTATAATGCTTTGTTGTAGTCGTTCTGAAATAAATTATGTGCTATATTTTTTCTTCTTTATATATTTTTTTTTATAGAAAAAGGAGGCAAACGACCAGACAGACCACCTGATGGTAAATGGTTACCTTCGCTCATGATCCACGATATAGGAGTTGTGGATGCGTTGCAAGCCTTGAGATTAAAATGAGAGGAGATTATGTATTATGTATATAGGGTCGACAGCCAGAACTGTCGAGACTACCACATTCAGAAGAAAAAACAAGTAAGTATATGGAAAAACTTCATTCATATTCATAAAAGTAATAATTTATTCATTTTTTGATACAATACATGTTCACATGTCATACATAGATAAGTGAAATCAAAAAATGCATACACCTAACACTCAGTACCATGTGCTTTACCGCATATCAGGCTAAGCAGAGAAAACAGAGTGTAAAAATTCTCCCTTTTTCGTGTTTCGAGACATCGCGTGTTGTATCGTGGAGGTAAAAATACAGTTATGGCTATATCATTGCAAGTAGTTTATTAAGCTATCCAAACAAACTATTCTCTTCAAAGTTCACTTTGTGTTATACTTGCCAACTGTAATTTAGCGGTAACCTTACTAAGTAAACGACCAAACTATCTCAGTTTAAGAATTTAGTGCAAATTACAGTGTTAAATGTTTATGCGAGGACCACAATGTTAAATTTGCAGTTTGCTTATGAGTATATAGTGAATAGGTATATTTTGATTTACTTTCAGCCTTTACTTTCAGGTAATTTTTCTTTCCTATACAATGTATAGAGAAAGAAAAATTACCAGACTCTGGTAATAATTGACCCGTGAAAAATTATCACATTATTTGTGTCAGCTAGATGCGTATATATATATATATATATATATATATATATATATATATATATATATATATATATATATATATGTATATATATATATATGTGTATATATATATATATATATATATATATATACACATGGAATGAGTTAAATTACTAGTTTATGATAGAGTTGCAGAGATAATAGATGTTTTTTATTATTTTACAATATCCCAAAAATAAAAGTAAATAACTTACAAAAACAAAACTTTTTGCACTGATCTTTAAAATTTAGAACAAAAAGCTGTAAACTGTCTAAAAAAATAGGTTGAACTTGTTACAATACCGCTTTGTCGTCATGAAGTAGCGTACAAGCGGGAGCTCTTAAACTCTTAAATCTTCGAGCGGGCTTTTACTTCACTAAAAGAATGTTGAAAGGTGTGGATTAAGGGAAATTGTTGTTTGCGAAAATATATTCTATTTTTTTGATACTAAAGGCGATATTTATAAAGCAAGATAACGTACCACGTGATGCATTGTACACCCTCACGTAGCGGGTCGATTATAGTAAGGAACGGAAGCGATATAATGACACTTAAGATATTTATATTTAGTTCTATTAATAAATCTTACCTTTTTGCTCGTGCTACGCCCTGCTATCGTAAAACACGTGTTGTCTTGGCGTTTATGTCACGTTATACAAGTGTACATATGATATTAAAAGGATGTTAGTAAGTATATATAATATTTTTTTGACATTTTGTATTAAGAGGTGGAACTGAATACTGCTTTGTCTTACCAGAGCGTGGAAGTGAATATAATTTAAATATATTAACTCCCCCCCAGTGGGGATCGAACCCACAACCAGTCTCGTTTATAATCAGACGCTGTCACACTGCGTCACGACCAGCTTATAATTTATTTAATTAATTTACGATAATTTAATAGCTAAAATAAGTCTCGTTAAATTATTTCTTCAAATATAATGGTTTTTTTAAGGTAGGTTACAAATAAACACAACGGTGTGTGTGTCTAGACTAGCCAAAGTGCTAACAGTAAATCCCTGACACCAATAATTCAATTCCTTTTATACTCTACAAAATTAATTAAATCAGCAACTATATTTTACAAGTACATTAATTGACGTAAAATAAATTTAGACAAATTAAATGAGAAAATTTTAAATATTTTAAATATAACAATTGGTTTACAACAAAGTTTAATAAATAACAATAATTTCATATTACAAAATGCTAACCCGCTAATGCTAACAAATGACTGAAACAAAGAGAAGGAGGGAGATAGAAACAAAACTTGCCATGATGTTCAATACTTGTACTTGTTTGAATAAAACACTCTTTTATATTTTACAATTCATATAAATAGTCTTTAATAAGAAATAAGACTAAAATATTTGAAAATACTTTGAACTTCAACCAAAATATGTGAAGCCATTGGAAATTATTTATTGCTAATTCACGCATATTAAGTAAAACATTTGAAATTAAATACAAACATAGATTTAATTGTTATTTAATAATGTCCTTTAAACTGCAAGATTTTAATGCCATTGCTTTATTAAATTACACACGGGATAGGTGAGTTCTGTAGAAAGTAATGTAATAATGCTTAATAATGAATAGAGGATATATAAAAATAATAGTTTTTTTTTTTTATTAAATTAAGCAAGAAGTAAGAAGGGTCTTAACCCTAGGTAGAAGATAAAAAGCGTGAAGCTAAAAAATCATGACCTCACGCATATATCAATATAAGCAGAAAGAACAAAGTTTCTAAAGTCTTCTTTTACACTTTCCGCTCAATTAAAAGAAGGCAGGAACGAATTATGGCTGATTGAATAGCGGAAACCAACACCGCGCTCTGTTTTATTTGTCAAAATTCTTAAAACATTCAACATTTTCACCCAAGTAGAAATTGAACACTTGAACATCAAATCAAACTCTGTATTTGCCGCAATGGCGTCTACTGTGGGCATCTATGCAATGATTATAAATAATAGAAGATAACCTAGATTAACATAATGTTTCATGTAAAACGATTAGTATTCTCAAATGGGCTGATGTTTATTTAAACGTTGGCAGTAGAGAATTATCGATGACCCATTAAATTAGTCCGCTATAATGCCTTTGAGAAGCTAAGTGTGCATAGTGTTAACGCTGCAACTATACCGTCGCGTAAGCTTTACCTAAACTCCACATATATGTACATAACCGTATACATTGTTGATACTGAACGTATGGTCTTAAGGAAATGCTACTTTAAGTTAAAAGCGATTTTATTATTTTCCGATTTTATTTTATATAAACTAGATTTCCAATTGACGCGTTCACAACGCGTTGCCTTAGCAACGTGTATGTCACTATATAAAAGTGTAAGTCAAACACATGGTAGTGATGGTAGTTAAAATGTTATATAATGATTTATTAAAAAAAATATTGACATTCTGCACTCCTTTTCTATATAAAGTAACTTTGCTAGCTTTCATACTGCTCAGTTCGTCTAATTTTCGTAAAATGGGATACAAAGATTTAGCTTCACGTATTAATATATAAATTTAATTCACATCCAATTTCAGATGAAGCTTAAATAATACATATACCTTTATTTCCAATGACATCAATAACTATTATATATAAAGAATGAGTTTGTTAATCTAAATATACGTAACATAAATGGAAGGTGACATTTTATTGAAATGAAATCAAATCAAAGCAATTAAAAGTTTATTTATAAGTTGTCAACAGAAAAGCTTACAAGGAACTTATATTGACATATATTTTATTTTAAGACGATTTTAACACTATCGGACGGAGAAAGCCATAAGTCATAAGGAGTAAGAAAAATCATACTCTAAAATTAATCAAATCAAATTTATGTATAATCTTAAACAAATAATAAACACAAATGTTTTTTTTCAAATAGGAATTATACCTACAATCATACTACAAAATTTTCGAAATTATAAACCTATAACTATTATATTAATTTTTAAAATATAACTAAACGCATTATAAAATTATTAATTTCAAATTACATCTATTCACAAAATTATATAAAATAATTTATACATTATTTAATAATTCAGTAAAAAATCAAATTCAAAAACTCTTTGAGTTAATAGCTTAGCCCATACACGAAGTTGCAACAATCGTAAATATTGAATGAGCTCCTTACCTACAGAGGAACGCAGCTGCGACCTGTACGAGGACATGCACAATGAAAAATAATCTGTTAAAACAGATAAATTCGTTCAAACGATACGTTTATAGATATTTTCCTAGAAAGGAGATCATCGTGTCGCAGTGGGACTCTCGATTGTAAATGATTAGTTGTAGATTCGATTCCCATTACAGCATAGTTTCCGTGGTCACTGGCAGACTGAGGTAGCATTCATTTGTCGGTTGATATAAAAATTAATAATATAAAACTGCCGTTATCAATTAGATGCAATAAATTTAGATATAATAATTAATTAAACTTTTATATTAATATATAAAAAAACTCGAAAAACAAAGATCTTATTAAAATTATTAATTCTAAGACAAAAAAATTAAACAACATCTATTTACTATATAAAAGTTTCACGAAAGCCTAGGCGTAGGTTACTTACTTTATTTACTAAGAGAACACATTACATATGAGTTCGTATAATTAGTTCGTTGACTTATTACTTACCCGGTAATACATTTGCATAAAACGTCTGAAATTTTAATAAGCACCGCACTTACTTTGCCACAAAGCAGTGGAAATGACACGGTTTACAGTACAAACGAAAACACTATAAAGAATTCAGAATATATAAAGACACAGATTTGCATTTTACTTGGTTTTGTACAATTGGCAGAACTATATTGGAAAACAAGTCAGCAGTATAAAAAAGTAGGCTCTTTGGCATAGCAGTATAGGTTGAGAGAGACAAAGATAATTAACACACTCCATTCTCCACTTTCCTTACAAATTCGAGATATTAATTATTTTTGACGGATCTCAACGCCGCGTTTTGAAACCAGTAATTAGACACCTGCTACTCGTTATGAAGGATTTTTTTTCGCTTTTTAATCATCATAGCAGGGTGGACAGAAAGTACCTAATGTTAAAGGCACTCCGTACTTCACTTACCACCGAATTCGAGACATTGCGTGTTGATTGATGAAACTCAACACCGCACTTTGTCTTACCAGAGCGACGAAGTGAAAATAATTTTAATATAATCACTGCCCCGAGTCGACATCGAACCCACAACCGTTTACAGTCAAACGCTGTCCCACTGCGCCACGACCGGCCTCTCAACACTTTTAATGAAAATTACTTAAATGAAACTATTTTTCGGAATGGGAATCCAACTCTCAAGCAATCGTGTTTCAGACAGTCCCGCTGCGTGATCGTTTTTAACATTACATACTGAATAACAGAACTCGACGTCACGTTTTGTCTTAATAAAAAGGAAAATAATTTATAGTAATATAGAAATATTTACAGATTTTTATAAAATTTTAATAAAAACGATTATTATTTTTCGTTTCCACTGTCAGTCATATTCTATATATCATATATAATTACATAATTCATTGTCATATACATTAATATGTGAAGCAAAACTTTATTACCCTTTTGTACAATGAGTATGAAATTTGGCATAGGCCAATTTTCATACTCCTTGCATTTCATATTTTGCACGCCTAAAATATACTATAACTGTTTTATAGCTTATATAGAGAAGGCTAGCAAAATGCAAAAAGTATGTTATAAATAGTGCATTTAAAGCGCATTAAATTATTAAAATAAATTATTAAGTTAAATTATTAAAATAAAATAATATTTAATATTACACGTTGCCATGGCAACACAATGTTATCGACTTAACTGAGATTGGTAATTATAATTATAATTAATTAAAAAACATACTATACATACAACTTGTGTATTCGAGACGCTTTCAAAGCCAACTTCACCTTAAACCTAGGGATTGCCAAACAAGTTGCACGTGTCAAGTGCTTGCGATGCACTCACTGCATCCCACCGGGACCCCTAGATCCAACTCGATTTGAGTTCTCAGTTCACTACTAAATTGGACTGGATTGAATAACTTTGTTTACTTTATAAAGTTAAGTTTTAGTTAAAATACACATACGGGTAAAACTTTTACTAAAATAAAATCAAAAAGTTTTTTTTTATTATTTATGTTCTAAATTGATACTACATATTTTCAGAATTTAATAAAATTACTTTAATATACTTATTACATTTTCATTATTATTTGCTACTTTGCTATTAATTTATTTTATTTATTGTACAATATCAATCACTCACACGGTCACGTTTTTACCTAACACTTTTGTTCAAATTACTTACATATCGCTAAATTTGTAGAATTGGCTTAATATTTATTAGTAGTAGTCAGTTTAGTATTTATTAATTTAATGGGGGTTTTAGTCTACGCATAGTAAATGCATTTTCTATAGGAGACTAGGGTAAATAAACCTTCCGTTTGTTTTAATTGCACTGTAAAGACAAGATTGGTGGCGAGTTTTTTATACTAAAAGTCAATTTTTTTTAGCTTCACGCTTTATCCCTTGCGGGGTAGTCAGAGGATACGGAGCGCCAACGCTACGGTCCCTGCACACCTCTTTCGGCCACATCCACAATCATTTCATCTACAGTCATTAGCCTCTTCAAACAGTCCTTCGGGGGGTCCTCATGCTTTTTACGTGACCTTAGTAACCTTACTTGATCTCCAGTATCTTCGATACTCTGTTCTTGTAGGTCAACCGAGGTCTCCCCCGATATCTCATATCATCTTGGAGTCATAAAAAGTCAAATGACATATTAAATATTATTTTTTGCCAATAATAATCAATTGCGAAACTTTACTAATATATATATATATATATATATATATATATATATATATATATATATATATATATATATATAAAATATCCACGAATAATCCTGTTAATTAATAGACATTTGACTAAAAGACATCTCTCTCCAATTACTTAGATTTGTGTCGATATGTTTAGGCACTCTAGTGACAATTACTGGCCTCTCCTAGTCCCATAGCAACAGTTGCATACGTGCCAAGTGCTTGCGATACACTTTACAGCATCCCTTAGAGTATTCTACAGATGAACTTAGATCTTTGACTTAATTTAATTACTTACCAACGAGCGATAGTATTGTGGATTTGTTGATTATGATATGATTTCTTCCTCTTATATACATCTTACGAAATATGTAAAGAATGTAAAGTGCTAAAAATCAATTTATTATAATATTAATAATATGATTATTTTTGTATATTAACTAGTGAATGCCCGCAACTTCTTATGGTGGACTATAAATTTGTGGGACAAAATATTTTATATTGATAGAATTTTCTTATTAATGAACCGATAAAATAAAAAAAACGCAAAATATTAAACTGGGAACTTACAAAAGTATAATAACGAAAACTATATTTGAATCGGTTAAGCAGTTTTCGATATTGGCGTGCATAGACAAACAGATGTACAAAAAAACCCGAATTCTATTACATTTATAAAAGGCAACAATATTAATTTTCCACATAAATCTTCAATGTACAGACAACAACGGCAGCTGGATTTTTATTATAAATATATTTATTAGTGGTAGACCAATCAGTAATAATAATATAAAGAAAACTTTTATTACGTATAGCTCAAATTTGTTTAAAGGTACATATTTAATTTTCCACCCCTTTATAAACTAGAAATTTATCAAAAAATCCCTTAAGTAAAACTCACCCTCCCATAGCTATATATATAATTAAAGAATATAAAGAATCTAGCAAGGGTTTACAGCAATCAAGAGCGGCAGTTGAAAAGTGCAGTGGTACAGTCCCCTTAGGAAAGATATTAATTTCGGATCTTCATCAAGATGTCATCGTCGGTAGGGCGAGATAATTAACAATTACTTAATGGATTCCGGGCGGTGTTTGAAAATTTTAAATTGGCACATTGTAAAGGAAATTATTAAAAAAAAAACCAAAGATAAATGTAGGTATTTTTAGTTTGAAACAATGTAGGTTAAATTCCTGTTTAAGATAACTATGTTATTAAAAATTTTATTATTTTTTTTTATATATAAAAATCACAATCAGCTTCAGTGCTCACTGATATTCCTTATGAATACAAAGCCATTACGGTTAAACCATTAAAACCATTACGGTTTTGGGTTCGGTTATCAACTGATACAGAGATCGTGTGTAAATAGAAACATATTTTCCTGTGTTATTAAGACAAAGCCCAGCGTTGAACTCCGCTTGTTGAAATGCTATGTATGAAATTTACGTGAAAAATCAACATAGAAGTGTTTTGTCACTAGTTTCTTGCATCATTTAAACATCATATCTATAGCGTGATGTATAAGGCCTTTACAGAAAAACAGCTTCACGATTTATCTTTACCACAATAGGATAGTCAGAGACAACCTGATATTACAATACTCCATTGACTGTTTTCTGCCAGAAATTGAGATTACGTATTGAGCGGCGAGCTAAACGCCGTGCATTGTTGTATCAAGAGGAAATAAAAATAAAGAAACGTACAGAAAGTATGAACCGAATATAAATTTAATTATACTAAATAACAGACCTTAAATGTATTAACAAAGCAGTAAGAAAGTTAAATGAAAGTTGGCTGTTTAATCTTCTTCTCTGACTGTTATAATTGTCTTGCCTCAAGTTTCACGTCTCAGTCTCTACAAGAGTACTATAAAACCTAAAACCTAAATATCCTTTGAAGAGTTTAAATACAGATTAGTTTATTGTATTTAACGAAAAATTATATTTATTTTGTTTGTAATTGAATTGTACTTAATTATGAGAAGTTTTTAACGTAAAATGAGATAATATCTGACTGTAAATGCGATAGGTTGTAAGTTTGATTCCCACACGTAGAAATTATTATATATAAAACGCAGGACGCTTGTTAGGCGTCTTTAAGTCTTCGACGTTACTAATACCACCTCAGTTTCTAACTAACGCAGTTAAAAAAATATCGTTATAAAATGTCATATTTGTGCGCAAAAGCTTGTGATAATTAATTATTATTATTATTATTATTTATTCTTTTTTCTCCGTTTTAGTGAGACAAAGCGCTTTGAGTTCGCCACTCAACACGCAATGTCTTGATTTGTCTGAATATATGCTATAAGGAATGAAGCGTGATCTAGTTTAAATAGTTTAATGTTTAAAAGTAAACTAAACACACTTCCTAAACCACCTTATAATACTACTAACTACCTGCTCGCTGCTTCGCCTGCAAGAACTATATAGAATTATAGTTCTTATATTTCATTACATTGTAAATATTTTGTTTTTTTTAAATCATTTTAATCTGACTGAAGACAGGCCGAGATTCGTGCAATGGACAAGGTGAATCGGCCTTAAGGTACTCAAGATGGCAATAGGTGTTAATGACGTCTTACCAAAGAAAATATATATATAAATCTTAGTAACGATTTGTCTGTCAGCAATATTAAAATTCTACAAAATACACGACGATTTGCGAATTAACCGAATTTTGCGGATATATATCGTAGTTTCTTTCAGTTAAAATTTCAAACTAGTCTACCGTACCCCTTAACGAGATTATTAATATATATAGAGGTATATCTTTTCAACCCAATCAGTACGTATCAGAAAATTTAAATTCAAATGTAGTTTTAAAGTAAAAATATAGATATCGTAGATTTAAACTCAATACAGTTTTTCATTCCAACATTCAATACAGCATATGATCCTTCAATATCTTTTGACCAGGGAAATATTTTTTGATAGAAATTATTAAGCCAAGCTTTTGTCCAACCGTACCTACAGCTGAACGAGTAACGATTAAATTTATATTTTGATGTAAAATAAATATTTTTTTATATTTCCAATAATAATCGTTAAATGAGGCCCGTCGTGGTGCACTGGGACAGGGTTTGACTGCAAACGCGATCGATTATGGGTTCGATTACAGCTTGGGGGAGTGATTATAGAAGTTATAGTCACTTCCTTACTCAGGTAAGACAAAGTGTGGCTTTGAATTCCCCCACTCTATATGAAATGTCTCAAATTCGGTAGAGAAGCGAAATATAGAGTGTCTTGATACTAGGTACTTTCTGTGTAAAGCTAAATAAAAATCACTAAAGTGAGACCTTCGTAGTCCAGAATCGTAGTTGATCTGACTGAAAATACGATGGTTTTAGGTTCGAAAAATTGTTTACCATTGAGTCTCCTGTCAAAGCGCAATTTCCCAAATTCAAACGGACTATCTTTACACCAGTTTTTCAGTGACTAATTTACGAGTTAAGGGGGTGAGCTAGAAAACCTCATTAATAATGTAATGCTAAAGTAGAAATAATAGCATTACAGTATAATCTACATTGACCATTGCCTACTTAGAATTACAATATATACCATAAAAATTGCAGCTACACGCTTAATGCAACATAGAAAGATAGTCAAAGAGAATCTAATATTAATACAAACTCGATCTTCCACATTATATTAAAACATTTCATGTGGCACGTAACCTAACGCTGTAAAGTGTCTAGCAAATGCGAAGAAATAAAACTAAGTTTATCACGCCAGATTAAAAATCTGCGTAAGTAACATATACTCGCAAAGAATAAAGAGAAAAAAATTGGTTTGTTATTCAAAGTGTACGAGACAGTATTATAATACATTGGTCGCAATATTCCTAAGGGGACTAAGTTAGAAAACTCTCCCTCATTAGTAACCTATTGTACTCATAGTTTGTGTCAGACGGCCTTTAATTAAATTTTATTTTTTTTTATTTATATGCTCATTTCTTAATATAAAGTTATATTTATTGCAAGTTAAATTCTATGTTATAATGTGTGGCCAGTCGTGGTTGTAAACGCGATCGGATGTGAGTTCGATCTCACTCGGGGGAATGATTATATTTTAATTATTTATATACTATAATAGTTCCACACATTGTACCACTCAACAATCAAAGTCTTGAATTCGGCAGAAAGTGGAGTACGGAATGCCTTGACACAAAAAAAGTAAAAATCGTTGATGGAACCTACAACCGCGTTTGTAGTCTGGCGCTCTGTGCTCGATTCCACTGCACCACAATGGCGTGTGAACGCATATGTGGAGTCTTCAAATCGCATGTAAACACATGAAGTCACATTTGGATCGGTGAAATGGATCATGGTGTCACATGTGGACGAGTACTATCACGTGTGGGCCAAGGTGTCACATGTGAATGAGTAAAATCACATGTTTACCTTGGTGGCATGTATGGAAGGGTGAAATCACATGTCGATGATATCGGCAAGGGTTAAATCAAATGTGGACCATGATGTCATATGTAGACGAGTAAAATCACATGTGGACCATGGAAGCATGTGTGGAAGGGTTATATCACTACATCATGTGGACTATAATTGCACATGTGAACGACTAAAATCATATGTGCACCATTGTGGCATGTGTGAATGGGTAAAACCACACGTGGACCGTGGTGTCATATGTGGACGAGTAAAATCACATGTGGACCATGGAAGCATGTGTGGAAGGGTTAAATCACAATTGGACCATGATGGCACTTGTGAACGATGAAAATCATATGTGGACTATAGTGGCAGGTGTGGATGGGTGAAATCACATGTGAACCATGGTATCATATGTGGACGACAAAATTCATCTATGGACCATGAATCATATGTAGACAAGTAAAATCACATGTTGACCATGTTGGCATTTGTGGATGGGTAAAATCACATGTGGGCCATAACATCATACGTAGATAAGTAAATTTACCTGTGGACCATGATATCTTATATGGACAAGTAAAATCACATGTGGGCCATGGTGGTTACTGTGGACTAGTGAAATCACATGTGGACTATGAAGTCAGGTTTAGATGTAAATTCAGATATGGACCGTCGTGCCATATGTGGGTGAGAGAAATCACATGTTGATCATGATGTCATAAATAGAGAAATTCACATGTCCATACAAACTATCCAAGATGACATGAAATTTTGAGGTAGAAGAAGATTTTTGTTATAAATGGCTTTTAGATCAGGGTGAGATTATAAAGGTTTAAGGAACTTGCAAGAGCGCAAGTGTATGTATATGAAGTCTTATAAATATTATTTATGTAAAGTATTACAAATTTTGCCAAAGTCTGATTTAAGAAATAACGCATAATAGAATCTTTGATTTTCGCGAATTTTACACATTTTATTAAATGAAACTATTTGAAACGGATTATTTATATCTTGGTATTTGGAAATATATTTTTGATAACTCGACATTTCGAACACTTTCAGTAGTAGTAGTCAAATAATATATTTTTTGCAAATAGATCTATATACTTTATAGATTCTTATATAGATGTATTTGCCAAAAATATATTATTTTTATATATAAAATATTTAGATAGAAAAAATCATCTTATACAAGCAAAATCTGAATGAACGCGAGACAAAATTACTGTAATGAACGCGAGACACTGTCCGTTTGTATAAAGAAAGAACAAACACAATTGTTAGTAATTAAGCGAGCGACGGACAAACTAGACATTATTTACTCAATAATTGAAGAGTATTCGTTTCACTGCGGATAACTGCTTGGATTGTTAGATATTGTTATCCTTTTGAAAATTTTAAACGAAGGATTATTTATTGATGTCTTTGTGGCGCGTTTGAGACGTCTGTAAACGTTGGAGTTGGTTCATTTCCTATTTTTATGGAATGTTATTATTTATTTGAATAGTTATGTTAGACTACTAAACAGAAACTTTTATATATGTATGTATAGAAATCATAGAGGCTTTAGTATATATCATAGAGGCTGTACTAAAACAACACTTTTAATATAATGAAAAAATAAAATTATGAATACAAAGAATACTGAATATGAATACATAATAAAACACTATGTACTTCATTTTCCGCCAAATTTGAGACGTTATGTGGTGAAACTTAACGCCGCGCTTTTTTTATTAGAGCCAGGAAGTGAAAATATTTTAACACAATTTCTCGAATTCGGCTGAATGCTTAGTACGGAATGTCCTGTGTCTTTAAACTAGGTAGTTCCTGTCTCCCCGTTAGGCGAAATAAGAGCGTGAAGCAAAAAAATACATAATAATAACAAAAATATTTCTATCCTATACCGGAAAAACAATGAATTACATTCGTTTTTTTGATAATTTAGTGAAAATTGTTTAGGAAAATACTATTTCCGCTTAACACGTGTAACATGAAAAGCTTTTTATCGCGACACGACATGAAAGTAGCTTACACACAAAGGAATAAAATGAAAATATTTATCGTTTGGTGCCATTTGCCTAAAACATGCCATGTATCTGAAAGTGTAGGTAAGTACAGTTGTGATCATAATTGTTACGTAATTTTAATTTTAAAAATATTTTAAGATTTATGATGCCAAGGTGAGGGGTGCGAGAGATCGGGGGAGACCTCGGTTGACCTTCGAAAACACAGTATTGAAGATACTGGAGGAAGGTCAAGTAAAAAGCATGAGGACCCCCGAAGGGCATGCATGAAGAGGATAATGACTGTGGACGAGGCGAAAGAGGTATGCAGGGACCGACTCGAAGCATCTATCAGAAGCATCGACTGAAGCGTCTATCAATCAATGTATTATTACGAACTATCAATGTATTATTAAATATGAATAATTATATATTATATTAAAAACTTTATATCACTTTTTACTTATTAATTATACTATATTAATTATACTATATTATAGGACCCAATAATATTCTAAATGATTAATATACCTTCAACTATTACAATTAAAAATTTAACTTGCTACCATCCTGTGTACAAATAAACTCTTACTGTTCCACAATAGTAAATTAATTACAATGTTTACTTTAAATCTAGCTACAGCTATAACTTATTTCGTTTTGGTTTTTTTGAAAAAAAATTTTGTCATGAAGCAATGGGAGAGGGAGTGTGGATTCGATTTCTACTCCAGGGAATAATACTATTTAAATTATTATAATTTCCTGGGAAGACAAAAGGCGACATTAATTCTCTATCAAGGCTCGGATTCGGTGGACAGTCGGCGTACAAAGTGTTTTGAGCCTAGGTATATCTATTTACCCTGCTATACGGGATAAAAGGATTTATATGATAAAAATAATTCCGTCGATTAAAATTCCAAATGCCAAGTATAAGTCAACGTTAAGAAAAATTAAAGAAAACACTATATCACATTATACATTTTCATATATCCATTTAGAAATAACAACATATATAAAAACGTAAAAGTAAACAAGCATTTGAACAAAGCAAGAAGCCAATAACCGCTGTCTAGATTCTCACCAGATTCAGAACAAAGCCCGTCTCGGGAGACGACGAATTTATTGCTACGAAACTTTAACTACACTTTGTAGGAGCTCTCCATTGGAACATGTTTGTTTTCATCGTTCATATCTTCGATTTTATAAGAATATCTATGAATTTATATTGCTGGCTTACTTTATATTTACTATTAGAATGTCTTGATAGTTTAGTAAATAGTATTTTACTAATTAACCAAAAGTCTTGGATTCGAATCGAAGTTAAGAATATTTTATATAAATAGCAAAGAGTGGGTCCGTGGAGTGTTTTTTTGGAACATTTTATTTTTTATTATTTTAAATGAAACTATTTTAACTGGATTAATTGCGTATATTTTGGTATTCGAAAATACATTTTTGGACACCTGACGTTTCGAACACTTTACAGTAGTCACAGGTAGATTAACCCGGTTAAAATAGTTTCATTTAAAATGTGTTAAAATCACGAAAATCAAAGATCTTATTATATTTTTATTAATTCTTATTGCTGTGTAAAACTCAAAGCAAAAGTATTAGTATCAATTAAAATGAGTAATTATTTACTTTAGTTCAGACTTATATATATCTTATAATTTATTAATATTAAGCGAGCAGTAACTTAAAAGAAGAATGAAAAATACATAGTCGAGAATGATATAATTATATGTCAATATATCCTGTTGACTTATTTTATTCTCCTTCGCGCATATTAAAATTGCAAAAACTTCGTTTAAAAGAGACCGATCGTGGAACATTGGGACAGCTGACTATAAACACGACCGGTTGCAGCTTCTGTTTCCATTCGGGCAAATGGTTACATTAAAGATATATTCATTTCCTCTCTTAAGTAAGACAAAGCGCGGCGTTGAGTTCCAACACTCAACACGCAATGTCTTGAATTCGATGAAAGGTGGAGTACGGAGATTACCTTGCTATATGAAAATCATGATAAAGTTGAAGAAAAAAGATAAAATTAAAACATGTTTCTCGTCCCAAATATACTCGTAACGGTACTAAGGTGTTTTTAACACCTGCAATCTATAAAATAAACAAGCCAAAAGTAAGTAGAAAGCAATAACAGTTGTGCAGATGGCAATACTCAGGATAAGGTCAATCCCGGAAGACGCTGGGATTTATTGCTCACAAACTTACTCCAGAACTTTTATTGTTTAGATCTAGCGGTGTACGTGACTTTAGTATCAGCGCTTATTTTAAAGTTATTTTTCGTGTTTTTTTTCCTAAAATTTAGATGTTTTTGGGAAGTTTTTGTATAGTGGGAAATATATTGTAAGCTTTATCTATAGCGAGTTAGTCAAACAGAACGTAGCGTCAACCATTTCCTTTTATAATGAAAATATATCAGTTATATGACATTTTTAGCTGAAAAAATAAATTCATTATTTTTAAAGTATAAAACTGTATTTTTACTTTCTATTGCTTGCATTGTAATGACTTGTTCATATTCTGCAAATTTTTCTTTCAAGCTTGCTTTACAGGTACGTAATAAATATTTAATATAAATATATTAATTAATAATTACGCTTATTTCATAGTTTAATGTATATCCCAAAACAAGCTTTTTCCATTGATATTACATGAGTTTTACAAAAACACGTAACTAATTCGCCATTTTGTTTTCGCGGCCATCTTAGATTTCCATTTTTTCATAATATATTGTATTTATAATATATAATATATTGTGTTCTATAAGTCAAGCTCTTTCATTTGATAATCATAATGGGGGATTATTTTGAAATATTTACGCCGCTATTTTGTTACAACAGCCATATTAAATTGACAACAAAATTAAATTTATATAAATGTATTAATAAAGACACGTGCTAAATTTGAACTCAATCGGACACTGGAAAAAGGGCCGAATTGAGCTTGCAAAATTTCTAACACTAACTAATTAAACACAGCAAGCTAAATAGAAGGTTGTAAAACAAAACAAAAGATTACATGAATATATTAACACCAACAATTTAAAAGAAATCTACAATTATTTTTGAATAAATATAATTTGTCTATAATTTAATAACAAAGTAAATTTAAAAATTTTACTCTAATATTGTTAATAACGAAAATAAATAAGTTATCTAGTTTCAAAGAGGTCAGTCAAGTTGCATTTAAACCCGGCTAAGAGAGCAAGTTGAGATAAAGTGCTAAGTTAGCGGGTCCGTCGGTTGTAAATCGATTTGGTGGGAGTTTTGATTTTATTAGAGCCTAGGGAGTCCTGAAATTATCTCCAGAACTAAAGTTTTGTATATAATGCACAGTCTCTACTACGACTCAGAGTTAACGAACCGACAATGCTTAGTGCATGAAATGTTCCATGTTCGAATACAATAATAAAAATATTTACTTATTATATACTGTTTTAAAACGTTCAAATGCGATACAGAATTCTGTTAAAAACAAAAAGGTAGCTATTAGTTAAATTTGTATAATTAAAGGAAAAACATATAAATATAAATTTAAACTAAAATATATATTAAGATTATTCCAATACTTACATTTTTACTTTTCATATAATTTATAATGTCATCGTCTTAGAGTGTAAACCTATTTAATCTTTTGTCTTTTGAGAAAAAAATAAATATAACTCATCACTTGTTTTTTAATCATCAATTTACGAGTTGGCAAAAGCACTTGCTATGTATGTCGTAGAATTTTATTACAATATTTTTAGATTTCCTGAGTACATTTTTTAGCTTCACGTTTTATATCTTGTGGGGTTCTCAAAAAGGATGGAGCGTCTAACGCTACGACCTCTTTCGCCTCGTCCACAGACATCAACCTCTTCATATATGTCCTTCGAAGGATCCTTACGCCTTTTACGTAACCTTCTTCCAGTATCATTGACAATGTTTCTGAAAGTCAATGTCTCTTACAAAGGTAAGGTGAGGCTTTATAAATCTTCCTTAACATTCTTTCATCACTCATCCTCTTGGCGTGCCCAAACCACCTGAGTACGTTCTTCTTCATTCTCACTATAACATTTACACTTACGCCTGCCATCCTGCGGATCCCTTCGCTTCATATACGATCAGCAAAACTGATTCCGCATATCCAGAGAAGACAACATATATTATTATGTATTGAGTAATATAAGACGATGGTATTCAAAATAATATACAAATATTATATAAACCTTTAATAATTAAAAAAAATCCAGACTTTTAAACAATATAATTCTAAAGCTACGTATACACAATTTTCCACAAAATAACTTGTTCGTATTTCAGGTGTAAGTTGAGAATACTAGTGTCAGAGATTCAAAGGCATCAAACAATTATCTCCAACTTCCAGCCATCATACCCTGTTATTGTGAACATGTTGTAAAGTACAAAGGGTTAACGACACAAGTTCTACAGCACTCTTGATGTCCTTAGAGTAAGTGAAAATGAATATGGTATATTTATGTATTAAATATAGTTTTTGCCACTAATCTATATATGAAGATGTGAAGTCAAAACCCTGCACTCCTATTTAAGAAAATAACGCGGATAAAGGTGTATTAAATCGGGTTTTCTGCAAAACGTTATTTTTAATAATATTCTATTACAATACATTAATTAAAAAAAAACAAATTCTACCATGAGTTTAACATGGCTTTATCTACTGTTGGTGAATAGGGGGTAATAAACGCTCATAAAGTGAAACAACTACCTTCTCAATTTAAATAAAATTGTTAAATGTTATTTAACTTTGTAACGTTAAATCAATGTAAGCATATGCCGAAATTCAGCTTTCCACGCCCACTTCACATAGTAAATAGCAGACGAATCTTATTTATATTGATATTTTTAAATTGATATTTTTGTAACTATAGCGAAAATAGTAAGATATATTATAAATGACTTTTGAAATTTTCTTTATCATAATTTAAAAATTAAAACTTATAAAAGATAGAAAACACTTTTAAAAGAAAATACGCAAACTATTAGTTGCATTTACTTTATCAAATATATAAACAGAAACTAAAATATTAGAATAATTATTAAAAATAATCCAAACATACGTTACGTTTTTATTTTTTTCCTTAGACTATAAAAAAACTGTGCCATTTTATTTCTATACTAAGCGTTACGAACTGACTGTTAGTATGTAACTATTTGTTTTAAGTAACTCCAAGCTAATGAACCTCAAAATACACAAGCAAGTTCTGCACTGGAAGCTTTACCATTTTTCTTTTAGACGTAATCTCTTATGTTTGAATTTTATTCAGTTCTATTTAAATTTCATTTAAAGTAACTTCTATTTCTGAATACAAAAAATAAAATATGAGTAAAACGTATAAAATGAGAATAGTTGAACGAAGCAATACTAAATATTTATTATATAGTTTAACTGATTCATTAAGGTGATATGATTTTTATTGATTATTTTAAAAATTATTAAATACATACAATATGCGTCGTGTAAAGCCGGTCGTGGTGCAATGGGATATACTCTGACAGTAAACGCAAACGATTCCAAATCGGGGGAATAATTATATTTAAAATTAACTTCAACGCCTTGCTCGGGTAGGACAAATCGCGGCGTTGAATTTCGCTGCTCAACAAGTAATGTCTCGAATTCGGGCGGAAAGCAGAGTACGGAGTGTCATGCCACTATGTACTTCCTGTCTACCCTGTTATGGGGAAAAAATTTTAGGCGTTTTTAGAGAATAAGGAAGGGCAATACCTTTATTTTTATAAAGCTATTTTTACACATATATACGTAGGTCAAACAATTTCGTGTAAAGTGACAAAAGGTTGCTAAGGCAACGTATACTTTACACGTCAACGTCTACTTATAACGTCTACAATTATGCATTGAAACCACTTTCACACATTATTCTTAGGTGGGGGACGAGCTAACTATTTCGTAATGTGGGAAGGACACTTTGGTAATCTTGAGAATTCCTTTGCTCTAACTTGACGACTTCAAACTTCAAACGAAGGGAACATAATCTATTTTAAGTGACCCGAAATAGTTAATTGAATAAATAACAGTATGTGTCTAAAATTTTATATACTGTTTAATTCTTAACATGAAGTTGACATAAAAGACTGAGCATCTAGATAAAACTTTAATATATTATTACTGCTTCGCCTGAAGCAGGCAGCAGACCGCTATTATGTATAAGTAAGTTATAATATATTATATTTACATATATAAATACTTTAATGTGTTAATGACACTAACAATGATATGTTCAATAGATAATGAGTGAAATAATAAATATCACGGTACTGGGTCAAAACTATGAATTTACTGATAGTGTAAATTGGCGTTAACGAGATGGCGTTAAAAGTCAGTGACGTTTTCCTAAAGAAAATATGGCGACTATGATTTGATTGACAGCGTCATTAGAATTTAACAAAATAATCAACAATCCAATCCAAATGACGAAATTATTAATATAGATAATCACTATAATAATAATATTATGCTTATATATATATATATATATATATATATATATATATATATATATATATATATATATATATATATATATATATATATCTATATATATATATATATATATATATATATATATATATATATATATATATATATATATATATATATATATATATATAATCATTTGACGAAACTCAATACTCATTCAATAGAAATGGCACATGGCAAAATAAAAAATGTATGAATTTTGAATAAATTATTGCCACGCCTGTAAATTTATTCATGAAAAAGAATAATTAACGTATCATATCATAGTCCATCGTAAAACCTAAATTAGCTATCAAGCTTTTATGTGTTTTTCTGTTTCGTTTTTTTGGTATTTGTATAAAACTATCTTTGTACTGTGTTTATTTTATACTTTATTTTAACCTAAGAGATTTGTTTCACTTTCACGTAAAAATGGCTAACAAAATTTAGAAAGGTACACAAATCTAGTAGTAATCACTATAATATATTATAAATGCCTTAAAATATTACAAATACTTCCAACTATTGTATAGAATTGACGTACTCATTTGTAAGACACTGAGGACAAGTATATTTATCTTATTTTACATATTTAAAATCGTATTAAATCTTTAATTTTACTAATATTGACGATTAAACAATCAAACTATGGTTGTCATCACTTAAATAGTGCTGTATAAGGTAACTCTAGGTAAATTTTATCAAAATATTAATTAATATAATAACAATAGTTCATTTGTTAAAATAAATTTACAGATATACGTGAGTCTAAATCCTTTCTACAGGTGCATTGCTGCTATATGAAACAAAACGTTATCCTGATAAACATAAAAGTTGATCAATCCTCTATTGATTTCAGCCAGACTGACATTACGAGGAGTTAAAGGTGAAAATGTATAACCGGTACGGTATCCGTTCATATATATGCATTTTTTTCGCTTTACGCTTTATCCCTAAAGAAGTAGTCAGAGAGAACGGAGCGCTAAACGCTACTGTCCCAAATATTTTTCGCCTACATCATCAACCTCTTCATACATGTCCACACCACCGGTGTGGTTGATGATATAGAAAATTATATAAAAAATATATTACTACGTTATTTCTAATAACAACAAAAGTATAAAAAAAACAGAATTCGCTCTCTTAGAATTAGAAAGAAACGTTCGATATTAAATATGAAATTCCTAGTCATCGCACGCGCCAGTCCCTGTGCATCCCGCGCCAGACACTCCGCGCGAATATTTAATGCGCTTTCAGAAGCTAAGGATAAAGCTTTCTACATACAATTTAAATGAGATCAAAAATTTTATTTCTATATATATATATATATATATATATATATATATATATATATATATATATATATGTATATATATATATATGTATATATTATATATATATATATATATATATATATATATATATATATATATATATATATATATATATATATATACAAATAAAATTTATATATTACCTTGGTACTTTTATCCTTCATAGGCATCCAGGGTAGGCGTAAAGTACCTAGCGCCAAGTAAAGTACCAAGACACTCCGTACTCCTGTACTCCGGCCTGTTATTAATTTATATTTACTGTAAACATAGCAAATATCTTTAAACAAAGAAATCCCTAAATTGTAAGTGTTGAAAACTAAAGAATATAAAGAAATATTAAAAAATAATAGTATAAAATTAATCTAAAATGTAGTATTTTGTTGGTAAGCTATACATTTTCGAGGTGATTAGCGTCCCGCGTTTGAAGTTTAACAAAGAACATTATGCCATTATATAATAATTAAATTGGACTTGTTACTTAGAAATATTAATGTTCCTAAATTTGTTTAGTAATTTCTTTGTTAATGCTTTATAGCATAGAAACGGTATTCATTTGGTAGGCACTATAAAAAATGTTATTTTAGGTCTTTCATTAGTAGTCGGGGTAGCCAGAGACAACCGAGCGCTAGACGATACGATTCTTGCATACCTCTTTCACCTCGTGCACAATGCAATGCTTTTTACGTGACCTTCCTCCATTATCTTCGATACTCTGTTTTCGAAGGGCAACTGAGGTCTCCCCCGATTTCTCGTACCGCTCACCTCTGCTTTTTAGATCTTTCTTACCAATCTTTTATCACTCATCCTCTCAATGTGCCTAATTTAGGTTTAATAAGATTAAAACATTTTATATAAAATTATTTCAGGCTAAATATTCGTGTATAAATTTGTACTTGAAAATACATTTTGAAAAACCCAAAAAACACTTAACAGTAGTTTGAGGTTACAAGTAAACTGAAGTGGTATTAGTCTTTACCTCTAAAACTTATTATATTGTTTATTTACAATTATATCCGAATTCTTTGATTTTTTTCTGGTATCCCGCTTTCCACCATGTAAAGAAAACTTATATATACTTGCTGATATCAATGTCACTTTTGTATTCCCAGATCGAAAAAAAACCTAATAAATATGCATTTTTAAATATATGTAGTAGAAACTTAGTTCATTTGTAAATAATAAATCAAGAAATATTAATAATTGCTATTCTATTTAAAAAAAAGTATTTTTAAAAAAATGGTTTAGTATGTAGGATGCCCTTAATAATGGGAACAGTGTTCAGAATTCATTTGACTTCCACGCCTCGCCACGTCGGCGAAACATTGAACAAGTTATGTTTGAAATTGACAATGCTTTCTTACGTTTCGCATGTATTTGATTAGTTAAAAAAATATACACAGAGCTTATGTAAAAAAAAAAAAAAAAAAATATCATAGTTTTATATTGACTCCATTGCTTTTAAAGAAAAGCGTTATTTTAATTCCTATTATCGGATAATATTAATTAAACTTGGAAAAAGATTTCTACCTAGGTAAAGCAATAAAAATATAATATATACAAATTATATAAAAATAAAACATGTAAATTTTTTATGTCATAAAGTGACCTTTATAGTGGGTGAATACCGACAACATTTCGAAAATAAGTAATAGAAAATGTAAAGAGAATATACTATAATATATGGGATTTCCCAATAAGAATAATATGTTTTGAAATTGAAATAAAACATGTAATATATGTTCAAATTTCGTGCTCAATGGCTTTATTTGATAGGTAATTTTATATAATTTATGATTTAATCAAAATATCGTTCAAATGACCACCATGACTTTTTTTGCACCGGTGAATACGATCGGTCTAGTTTTCGATGACTCGTTGCAGCATTTCGGCTGGTATGGCCGTTATAGTCGCTCGAATATTGCGTTCAAAGTCTTGAATCGTAGCAGGTTTATTGGCATACACTTGAGATTTAACATACCCCCACAAAAAATAGTCCAAGGGTGTTAAATCGCATGATCTTGGTGGCCAATTGCGAGGACCGTTGCGAGAAATAACCGACTCACCAAACTTATCACGCAATAAATCCATTGTGACGGTCGCAGTGTGGCATGTTGCACCATCTTGTTGAAAATAAATGTCGTCCGCATCGATTTCATACACTTCAGGAAAAAAAATTGTTCAACATGTCACGATATAGCTTATAGGGACAAAAGTACAATTCTTATTTTTTCAAATGCTTTTCAAATACATTAAATAATTAAAAAATCGCACACACTAGTAAATACTTATTTTACGTTTCAAAGATTCTGCTAGTAATAGTCAATACGTGATAGTTAAATTTTAATCTCGAATGTGAAGAATAATTCTATTAAATATAAAAGAATATTTTTTTTTAACTTTTTTGTAAAGGTTTTATAGTTTTTGTGAAGTTATTGGAAAAAATGCCATTTTAAACTTAAAGAAAACTTTCTAGTTATTTTAGCCAGAATTTCAGACTAATGCAATAAAATTATACACAACGTCTGTAACGTCATACCTGCAAACACGATCGGTTTTGGGCTCGATTCCCAGCCGGGGAGTGATTATATTTAAATTATTTTCACGTAACCGCTCTGGTGAGATAAAGTGCGGCGCTGAGTTCCGCCACTAAACATGCAACGTGTGGACAGGATATGGTCTCATATGCAAACTTGTAAGAAAATCGAACGGCAGGAAAGTCAAAATCGCATGGGAAGAGTTTCTTACTTTGAGACACATACAGTTCAACCTTATATTACTGACTTAATAATGAACGCAATTTGGGCTTGGAGTGGAGTATTTTAACACTACGTTGTCTTTGGCTTCCCTGCTATACAGGATAAAAACTGATTATCACCAAAAAATAATTGATTAGCAACTATAAAACTACTGATAAACTAATTTATTTCTATATTTACTTTCTTGTTTATACATATATATATATATATATATATATATATATATATATATATATATATATATATATATATATATATGCCTATAGCTGAAAGACATACCTTATTACAATAGACTTTTCTACTTTACTGAGCTTTTAACTGAATATACGAGCTTAAAAAATATGTTTCATATAATTCACTTTTTGCATTAACCTTTGAAATATGAGAAAAACTTAAGTGGAATTCGTTGTTTAATAATGCAACAAGAATTGGATTATGAATTTTTATTTTCACGTTTTCAGGTTAGAATTCAGAGTGCAAGGCGTCCTGCTTGAAACTTTTTTAATAATAAACGAACGCCAGTAAAAAGTGTTATCTAACTTTTTCTCGTGTAGATTAAACGAGTTGGTTTTTATTTGCCCTTTTTTTTCTTGATACACAAACAAGGATATTAATTTCAAAGTTTTATATGAAGATATGATACGTGGTAGTAGAATAACTTTATACTAATACTGTGGAAGTATATTTAGATTTAAAATGTTTAATTTAGTTAGCTTCGTTAGAGAGACTATGTGTCATATAAGAGTTAATTCTCACCGTTCAACCATCCATCGATCAATATACGCACTCATAATAGAAAAAAAATATTGATATATTACATTATTTTTATAAGAAATTCCCTTCTGTAAGAATTGCAAATAATAGAAGAATTATAATGTAGTCGTTACGATGAATAAATATTTTTATCTGAACCTAAACTTCTGACGAAACTAGAAACTTGAATATGAAGTCTTTGTATTGAGTACTTTTTGTTCGATCCTCACAATGTCAAAAATGTTGCTAGTCACCTACGCCTCCATCTCGCCTACACCGGTACCCAAATTATAAGAAATAATATATTTGAAAATATTTTAGAACTATCTAAGTTATGTATGAATTAATAACCATAATGAGAGAGAATTGAGGCCAATCGTGGCGCAGTGGAACAACGTCTGACTGTAAACGTGACGGATTGTAGGTTCGGTTATCATTTCCTCGGCGAAACGCAGCTTTAAGTTCTGCCAACCAACACGCAACGTTTCGAATTCGACGGAAAGCGGAGTACGGAGTGTCTTGACACTAGGTAATTCTTTCCTATACTGCTATTCAAGATAAAAGCAAGACGCTAAAAAAAACTATAACCTACTTAACTATATATTAAGAAAGTTATCAGACCAGGTAATAAATATTAATAAATTATTAAATATGAAAATATAAGCAATTTCACGCGGGACATCACTCAGACATGGACGGATGGACACATAGAAATATAGTTCTCCTAGAATAAAGTGTAAGACACTATGAATTCCATATCCGGTCGAATTCAAGGCGATTCTATGCGTCGTTTTTACAAACGAAAAGTGAACAACACATAGAAAAACGTATAACAAAAGAAAAACCACAACAAGACAATCGTAAAACTCAACTTCGTCCAACAATTTACTTGCTCTACAAAGTTTCACGTCGTGTTTATCTATTTCTACTCTCCCGGCAGCATCTTTGTCTTATCACTTGATAAAGGCATTAGTTACGACAGTTCAAGAGGAATATTTAATAGAATTTAATATAATATGGACCTTTGTACTGTGCGAGGACCACATTGTGGATTATTGTGAATCGATTAAAGCAAGAAAGCAAGTTTGAGCCTGATAATTTAATTAGGGTGGAAAACGCAACGCATGTATAATATAATTGATAAGTAAAGGAAAGAAAACAGCATTAATCGGTCTATCATATAATCTCATATAAGCTTCTTCTCATACTAGATATTAAAAGATTTTAAAACATATTATAATTTGGATTATCTGTTACTGCTAGTACAATTGTTTTTGTTTTATAAATTTTCATAAATTTCTCATCTTGGGTAAATAGGAAGTAGCTACCGTTACATATTGAGAGGTGAAACTCAACACCGCGTTTTGTCTTACCAGAACGTAGAACTCCCCAGTGGGAATCGAACCCACAAGCAATCGCGAATTAATAATCAGACTCAAACCGTTTTACAATTTCATTTAAAGTTAAAATCAAATAACAAAAACCTATAAAAATAGAATAAGTCAATACCTTAGTATGCCACACACGTCGCGTCCAACGGAATTAAAATACCTAAACTAAACATTTGCGTGTTTACGATACCGTGAAATTAAATCCCTTTTCCTATTTCCGGATTCGAAGAGTCCAATAAAATTGGAGGAGCGACGTGCTAAATACGTCCGTCCGTGATGACAACGCGACCGCAAGTGCTCTTTTATTTTTAATATGTAAATAAAGAACGTTGTTATTTAAATTGGCAATAAATTTCATGGCTTATTTAATTTTTTTTATATTTCAGGAAGATAACATTTAGAAAATAGATTCGTCCACATTTTTCTATATGCAATAGCCATATTTTTCCATTTTGTATATCTGTCCAAAGCCCTATACGTTTTTCTATAATATACCACGTTTAAAGAGCTCTAGAAGTATAATTAAAAACAATTAACAGATATATTATATATTGGTTAATAAGATTTTTAGTACTCAATACATTTTTTTTTGCAATTTTATTAACAATTTTTCGTAGGAAAATATTTTTAGAAAACTAATTTAAGTTCTGATTTAAATTACTATCAAAATTAAAGTAGTATGCGGATTTTTGTAGTGAAATACATGATTATTACTTATTTTATATCAGCTTTTGATATTTTCACGGTCATCTAAATATTTGTAAAATAATTACAAACCATCCAATACATATATAAACTTTTAAATAATTCTTCAACATATAAATTCAAGATATAAATTCGGGGGAAATTATATTAATATTATTTTCGTTCGGGTAAAGTAAAGCCCGGCGTTGAATTGCGCTACTTAAGACACAATGTCTCGATTTCGGCGGAAAACGGGGTTCGGAGTGTTGACACTAAGTACTTCCTGTCTATACTCCTATGCGTATAATAGCGTGAAGCTTAAAAAATTAATACCTTTTAATTTTTACAAAAAAATATTTAAAATGAAAATCTAAGCTGTCATTTCAAACTCTATAGGAAATATATATATATATACACATTGTCCCATTGATCTTCAAACCGCTGACGTCAATCATTCTGAGAACAAAAGGAAGCTAGTAAACAAAAATAAAAATTGCCATTCATCGGGACGGGCATAAACAAAAATACAGTCATTAATTCAATGTTCCATCGTTCACAAACGATGTCGGCGAGATCGGGAATCCGATTAGACAATAGACAGGACGTCCGCTAATACGTTTTGTTATATATAAAAAGTTACGAACTCCGTCCGGGCGGCGATTACACGAGTTGCGCTTGTATCAGCAAATTTTTTTCTGTCTCAAAAACACGCTTCGCCGGAAACTTTTATTTATATAATTAGGACAATCCGAAAGACAATAGCGTCGGAATGCTGAGGGGGAACTAGAAAGTTTTTCTTTTATCTCCCAAGATAAGCCGCATTTCGCGGCTCTTCCTCTGCAAGATAAGGTATTTATTTGTCCCGTCTACCTAAAGGAAGATGGTATCACCGCTTTACTTGCCTGCTCAGTGACATATTTTCTACTTAAATACTTCGGGTGGAAGGAAATATTATTATATAGATTATTTTTGTCGATAACATCAGTATTTGTCTGAATTTACGATTTTTCTTTTCAACTTTTTTATATAAAAGTGTAATATCTAGGTTATATTAATTATATTATTATAAAACGATAAACATATTCGTTATATTAGTCTCTAGAACAAAAAAAACATCAACGTCCCAGTCATTAAGAACTTTAGTAGTTAAAATTAAATTCTAAGGTGTCACAAAAGCCCAAAACATATAAGTAAAGCAAGCAAATTATAATGTCAAGATGGAAAATACTCCCTACGCAATTAGATCGGCTATTCGTGACTAGAACACCAAGTTACTCTATTATATTACGATATTGAATTACTCGATAGGAAAAAAAATATACGAACACGTCGATTTGTGTTTCTTTTTTCTAGAAATTTCTTTATGATTCATATTATATAAGCGAATAACGTATTGGAAGACGTATATTGTGTAGTTGTATTAACTATTTTTTTCTTTTCACAACATCTGACTGTAAACGCCATCGATTGTGGATTTGATTCCCACTCTGGGTGATGCATGATTATATTTAAATTATTTTCATTTCCTCAGAGTAAGAAGAAAGCGCGGTCTTCAATTCCACCCCTTAACACGTAATATAACCACTCCCCCGAGTAAGGATCGAACCCTCAGTCGATCTCGTTTACAGGCCAAAGCTGCCCCACTGCACCACGACCGGCCACTAGAAGATATATAAAAGAAATAAATAAAAAATGATAATACACCATCATGTGTTCGGTGTACACTTTTATATAAAAAGTCTAAAACGTTGCTAAGGTAACGAAATTATACATACGGTGTGTAATTTTGAATTATAATTTATATGAAATTTGAACTTCAAATAGACATTTCTCTTACCGACTAAGATATGACGCTCAGTCAGCGTTGTCAACTCAGTCGACGTAATTGTTTATTAATTATTGATGGTAACACAAGCGCTACCAGCTCTAAAACACGGCTACGTTAAATCCCAATTGCCATATAAAACATAATTTATATGACATCAAAAGCATACATAAACTACGTAGTAAGGAATCACTAAATCTAGTACAATAGCACAAAATGTCTCCATATTCTAAAATTAATTACAGTCATAAAATCGAGCTTCGCTACTCCATTAATGTGAATGTTAGAAAATATATCGCCAGGTTCGTTATGTCCCGGAAAATAAAAATGTTCTTTGCAATTTTTCTTATTTTTAACGATCTTTTAAGTGACTTGCGGGTTATATATGAGTTTATGAAAGCGTTTTTTTTCTATATTTAGTATATTAGATAGTTAATACGATACTTGGATCATCGAGGCCCAGTGGATAACATCTGGCTGTAAGCGCGATTGGTTGTAGGTTTAATGTCCAATTAGGAAATTGTTTATATAAAAAATATTTTTACTTCGTATGGTAATATAAACGCGTTGGTATGGTAATACAAAGCGCGGCGTTGAGTTCCGCCACGCAACACGCAATGTCTTGAAGAGATATGGTAACTGGAGTATTTTAACTCTTATTTTTAGCTTATTTCTCCGACTATACTGCATTGCGGAAAAGAGTAGGAAACTGCTTTTATGAGGAATAATTTAGTTTTTTATGCAATTATAAATATGAAATATATCTATATATAATGTATAAAATTGTACTAAAATAAAATGCACCAGAAAATATTATAAACCTCAAAAATATAGCAATACACATTACAATAAAAACTATTGAATATGAAATTTACTTAATTTTCACACATTTGGCATGAGTTTTAAAAATTAGATTTTAATGTTCTCATAGATTAATACTTAATTTATTGCCTGTATTTAAAGTTTCAAAACGTATTAACAAGTACTAGAATTGGTTAATTGAAATAGCATTTTTATCCTAAATATCTTAACTAGCTAAGCACATTATAATGTTAGTAAGAAAAAACCTTTTAGTTTATTTATTTACAAACAAAATCGAAATCATTGTCATCATTTTGTAGTTCCATGTATATTATTTCTAATAAAACTTTCCAGACGTACATTTTCATTTATATTTGAATCTCATATAAAATTGTAAAATATTTTAACCAATCTCCATAATCTGAGGGAAAGGAGCTCTTGTCTCACCCATCTTACATTTAGTTATTCTTCGTAAAGCTTAACTAATTTTATGCTGAAATATTGCTATATATTGTATACTTCGTATAATTTCGTAAGGTTTCGAATACCGCTGCGTTTAAATTTCTATACATTTTTTCTTATTCTAAGTTATTGCATTTAAAATTAAATTAAAATAAGTATCAATGTTTCTTACCAAACGATTATTTCTTAGAAATAATCTTTGCATTAAGTTGCAGAAATGATTAAAATCTCTGTATAGAGATGTTAACAACATAAATAAGTTGTAACAAATGTATATGAATTTCGGAACCAGCCGGATTTAAACGTATTTCTTACAGATCAGATTGCTCAGATTGCTTGGACGGTTTCCAAGAGGCGCGGGTCCGAATCCTGCTGTGTACAATTTTTTATAGATTTTTTCAAAAAAATTTTCGAATCCTAAGTGTGAAGTAATATTTTATAAATTATAAAATATTGTGAAATAATAATTTTTATCCTTTCTATACTCTGGAAAATTTCCATATGTTTTCATCAAAATCACAATAACCCAAATTCTAGAGGTAACTAGAATAAAAGCAATGCAGAAAACAGAGTGTTTAGACACTAAGTTCTCTCTGCCTATACAGAAATAACCATAAATTTATATAAAAAAATTATAAATATAAGTGAGGAAATAGGATTTGAAAATTTAAAATATATGTGGAAAATTCAATATTAATAAAAGCATTGAAAATGATAGTGGATCATAATGGAAGTATTAATACCAAACCCTATTTATTTAAAAGGAATATTATTTGTATTTGTTATTATACAAGTATTAAATATTGGAGGTTGATCGTGGCACTGTGGCCACAGTGTCTGACTGTAAGATCGGTTGTGGGTTCGATTTCCTCTCGTGGGCATGATTATATTTAAAACTATTTTCATTTCCTTCCAGATAAAGCGCAGAGTTGAATTATACTACTCAACACGCAATGTCTCGAATTCGGCGGTAAAAAGAGTACGGAGTGTTATGACACTAGAGTCTTCCTGTCTACCTTACAAAAATATGTCTATCCGATCAAAGCGTGAAGCTGTTATACAAGAATATTGCTTAAAATCATTATATAAATGTCACTTACTAATCTAATACTTTTTTCTTGGATTCTTTTTCAAAGCTATAAATATAGATAGATATACATACAATAGTAAATAAGACACGGGAATTTCTAATACAGTTTATCCCCCTGGATTGGTAGACAAAGCACAGCCCTGGATTCTTATACCGAATAGCAAGCTGTCTCAAAAGGGTGAATGGAATGTCACATTAATAGAAATTTCTGCATTGATGATATTGACTAAGTAGAATCCCATCAATTCGAGGGATTCAAGATGCATACAATATAATTAAGTTTAAATCTTTATAATATATAAATCAGCTTTTCTATTTTTATAGAAGACTACAAGAAATTAGTACTAAGACGCGTGAATTAAAGACACTGTGAGTTAAGCGGCGTGACTGAACACCACGCTTAATCTTACAAATACGGATAAATGTATATATAAAATATAATAAACCAAGAAAATAATTCACATATAATATTTATTCCTATAATACCTCAAAATTGCATTTATACTTCAAATTAAATAACAAATTCAATTTTTCGCTAAATACATAAAAGGAGTTCTTTTACAAATAAACATAAACCAACAAAACAGAATATGCAATTAAATAGTTAAACGTTATCTTCATAAACACAAATGGCTCGTTTATTTAAAACAAACGTGCAGTAGATAATTACCAAAACACTTCATTGAAAGCGCTGACCCTGCGGGTGATATTAAAACCAATTGTATAATTTATGCAAAACCGTACTCACAACCCTCATAGGTCCGTATTTCACGATGTAATTAAAAACTTAGTAATTGCATTTTAAATTCTAATAAAACGAAGCGAATAATATATGCTTATTATATATGTAAATTGTACTTTAGTTTGTTCATTCTTTTTGCATCTTGTAGGGAAAGTATTTAGGAATAATCTAGATATTGTAATAAATCATAATAAATAAATATGAAAGAAGGTATATTTTAATAAGTAAGATGTTGTGAAATAGAATATGAAATCTTCTTAAAAGAATCCAGGGCAGCACGCGAGGCAATTAAAAAACAGATGGCGGTAGATTAATATAATTAATTTTAGTGTCAACCAACACACAATTGCCACATCAGTCTACCTGTGATCACGGACTACTGTACAGTGTTCGAAACATCAGGTTTCCAAAAATTTATTTTCGAATACCAAAATATACTCGATTAATCCGTTCTAAATAGTTTCGCGAAAATCAAAGATCTTATTACGACTAAAGACTTACCACCAAGGATGCCAAAGACCGTGCCAAGTTGAAAACGTTAAGTGGAAAGGCAGAACCTGGCTAGGACTGATATATTGCTAGAAAGAAGACAAAGAATATGTATGTCCGTGATCATATATTCTAAGTATTTATTTAAAATATATAGAAAGAAAACTCACTTGTTAGTTAGCGCTCATTTTTTATAATGAGGAAGAGGATCAAATTTCATTTAGGAAATTTGACCTTAACAAACAAAAGAAACTAAATATATTTTTTTGTTTAAAAATAACGCATATGATAAATGACCTACCAATACATAAGTTATCAGCTGCACGCTTTTGTTATGCAGCAGACATTTTAGCAGGGTAGACAGAAATTACCTAGTGTCGATACACTCCTTCCGATTCCGATTTTCACCGCATTCAAAATATTGCGGGTTGAGTGGCGGAACTCAACGCCTCAACGTTTTGTCTTAAAAAAATAACAATAATCGCTCAAGAAATGTTTCTATTATATGGCTCAATCGGTACTGCGACATTTGCCACAAAATACACAATGTCAAATTAAAAAAAAACATGAAATTATAATAAACGTCTAACTTAAAATATGCCACTTACCGTATTCATTAGAACTGCGACAGTAAAAGCCCGCTGATAATTAAATGCCATGTCCATACTTTACGCGAGTCTCGGTTACTGGCCAGTTTGCCCTACGGAAATTAAGGGTGGTGAGTACTTTGCAATTACCGTTCAAAAAGTATACATTTTATACTTCTCTTTATATCATTTTATATACATATGTATTAATAACAAGTTTGTTTCTGACAGTTTAACATTCTAGTTAAAATAGCTTTTGTTTTTCTATAATATTTTATATTTAATTTATAAAAAAACACTGCTATTATGATGTAGAAAAATATAATATTATACCAGATCATAGACAGCAAAATACTCATTATATATAAAATACATAGTTGATTCTAAAACCAGCACGGGTAACGATTTTGGATCATTTTCTTTACTATTTAACCCTTTATCCTGCCTATCAGAATAGGTAAAGAGAACAATGTCAAAACATCTAACTCTCCGTTTTCCGCTAGACACTCGAGACATTACGTGTTTAGAAATCGAACTCAACGCTGTGCTTTGTCTAACTAGTGGGAAGAAATGAATTTCCCGAATGAGAATCGTTAGTGAAGTGTAAATCACATCATAGATATATTTCTATTTTTAGCCTTAAGCTTTTATTCCGTATAGCAGGCTAGACGGGAAGTACCTAATGTCAAGACACTCCGTACTCCGCTTTCCGCCGATAATCGAGATATTGTATGTTGAGTGGTATATTGGTATAGTCAAAAAGCATAACATTCTAAATTCAATAGCATTAACCACATTCTAATGAAAACTGATTAATAATTACGATAAGCTAAAAATAATTTTTTTAAAACAAATAACTGTATAAAGATGTCTAAATCTCATACATATGCAGAATCACTGTCAGCCTTGACAAACTCGTTACTACGTTGTGTGCACAGAAAATGAAATGCACGATGTACTATGAATAATTCTGATGGGGATTTGATGGAGTTTGAATAAAATATTGGTCTTAATTATGTTCATATATCAATAGGATGAAGATTTCAATATTATGAAGTAAGTATATAGGTATTTACAAAGCGTAGCATCTTTCAGCGAAGTTTCTATGTACCCACTTATATTTGCATGTTTTATTAAAATTAGATTATATGAAGATGGCATAGTCATTCTTCGGTTATATGTATATGTTTAAACGTGATAAATATTTTTTTTTACTTTCCACCTTTATCTGGGACTTGGCAGAGACATCTTAGTATAAGGACGTGGCTGTAGGTAAGGATTTTTGCTTCACCAAAGGGAAAAATAATGCAAAAGAATGCAAAAGAATTCATATATAATCACTCTCCTACGTGGGAATCGAATCTATAAACATTGTCTTGTACAATCAGATGCTGCCATCCCACTGCGCCCTAACGACCCCTGTTTAAATCATACTCAAAACAATACATGTATTTTCCATATTTAGCGCTTAGTGCCACTAAAAAAACTATAAGTAAAAAATGCCAACTTATTATTAAGTACGCTGCCTACTCCATGTAATATCTAAGAAGCCTAGAAATTAATTCTTGAATATTCCAGAATATCCCAACATAAACTCAAGTACCAACCTAATTTACGAATCTAAATAACAAACACAAAATAAAATATATTTCACTTCAACAAAGTTACGGTCAGACGGCAAAGCGGCAGACTCCCCAGAGAGACGTTCCAGTGTAAGCTCGATTCACACTTAAGGGCCAACTGTTAAACATCGGCCAAAATGGACGACTTGAAAATAACCAACGCACTCTAAAATATTCGTAGATATTTGTATACTACCAAAAACGCTGTATTGGCTCAAATATTTGTTTTGTACAAAGTAAATTATTCCTATATACTTACACTGAGGCGATCGTCACGCAGTGGGACTGCGTCTGATTGTAAACGCGATACGTTATAAGCTGACAGTAATGATTATATTTAAAATTATTTCTATTTCCTATGGTAAGATAAAGCGTGATGTTTAGTTCCCGCCAATCAACATGCATTATATCAAAATTCAATGGAACGTAGAATTTTGAAACTAAGCTGACACTGTCTGACTACCCTGCTTTGCGGTACAAAACGTGGAGCGGATTCTCTTCTTATATATTAAGATATTATTTTACATTTAGACAATATGGTGCATTGGCAACGTCATAATGTGAAGTAAAGGAATATACTCATGGGTTCGCTTATTTTATGGGCTTATTTTAAAGGAAACTTACTAGTTACAATAAGCAAAATTTATAATTAATTTATGTTTACTTCCCTATTTTCATTGCAACCAGTGCAATGACAGTAAGTATATAAATAACTGATATATATATATATATATATATATATATATATATATATATATATATATATATACATATATATTTCTTTGTAAAATTACATATATCATAGCGCCATCTAATAACATGATGATATATGAGACGAAAGATAAGAGAATAATTAAAGCTTTTCATTTAGCACTATATTACATGGAAAGCTTAACAAACTGCGTAATAAGAGTATTTTCTCATAGATTTGTTTCACAAAATTACAACTACCTATCCAATACAATTTTGTAATTAAATTACAATTAAATTAAACGAAGTTTGTTTTTTAATTATTTATTATTTCACACTTTCATCCCGCATAACAGGGTCACTAGTGCCAAAACACTCCGTACTCCGCTTTTCGCCGAATTCGACACATTGCGTGTTGAGTGGCGGAACTCAATTTATTATTAATGATATTACTTCAATCCTGATACACACTAATAATCTAAATTCTAAAGTAAATAAAATAGCTAATAAAAAAGATATTACCCGTAAAAAACAACAGCCGCTAATTGAGGCGTGTCCGTTCATTTATATGGAAGTTTCGGAGGTCAACGCTTGTTAGCTGGAATTCGGGAATCCATATGTTAACGAGAACTAATTTACGGCTCGGAAAGATCCTGGACCAATTGTGGTTATCAAATTGGAGCTCTTGATTGGCTCTTTTTCACTTTCCTTCAGACGTGAAGTGTAGTCATAAATTGTTCTTAAAACTAGGAATATAATTTTAAAATCTATTTTTCTATTAAAATATATAGTTAAAATTGTTTTCTTTAGTAACGTATACAAATTATATATTTTTAAAGTTATTTTATTATTACTTTTCTCTTTTAATTTCTTAGAATATAAAAAATCGTATATTTTATCTTACCCCTGTAAGACTAATATTAATATTTTATCAATTAAAAATATTTTTATATTGCCTGCACACTTTTAAAATGTACTCTTTACGGCTTTTTCCATTAATTAATTGAAAACGCGCCAGAAAAGTTAAACTTTTTAATATTTTTTTATGTTCAAAGTTTTGGCAATTACATATTTTTCAGCCAGTATTGTTTCGTGCATTCGAAGAGTATATTAAAAATCCATTCTTATATTGTAAATAAATTTGATAGGAATGGGTATTAGAATAGAAAAAAATATATATTATATACTAACGTAGTTGAGATTATATTCAAATATATAAATATTGAATTTGTGTTAAATTATTTAAATGACTTAGAAATCTGTCATTAACAAACTCAAAATGACATTGGATCTGTGACGTTTTGCAAAATAAAATATGACGACTGCGATTTGTTTGTCACCATCGTTAGAATTTAATACAATACACTCCAAATTTTGCGAATATATATTGTCGAATTGATGTCTTTATTTTTTTTTATATTTTATGATTTAGATAATATTACAATATATAGATATATAACAATCGAATTAACGAAATTATTAATAATATAGATATAGCTTCAAGTTTCAAGTCAAAAAATCACACGTGAAATTGCCAAATCTTTTTAATACAATAAAAAAAATAATAACCCCCTAATTCTGTAAAACAAATATATATCAAACATAATCCAATATTTTACCTGTAATTAAACAGCGGCGTGTCACGTTGACTCAAAACTCAATATGGCGGAGCGTCACCCACGGCGTTGGCGTCTGCCTACATTGCATTAGTATACAGATTACCGGAAAATTAAACCTCCGCACCGCTTGTGGGCGCCTGGTACTTTCAATTCATATTTACTCTGTACTAGCAGTATAATTCTTACCATACATACTTCGTCTTATACTACTTATTTTGTATATTGTCTCGAAAGTCATCTTCCATACACTTATGATATCCTGGTACTTATTATTTAATAAAAACGATGCATACGGCTCTTTAATGTAGTTTAAAAATTCTTCTCTTTTATGATACTCTGGTGATTTTAAATTTTAAATATAGATACTATATTGGTTTATGCTTTAGCTACTTTGCTCAAGATATACAAACATATATCTGTTTATACAGTGTTTATTATATGGATGCCATATTTATAACAAAATAATTTTTAATATGAATAAAATATTACCATCATTAAAAAAACATATTATAAATATGTTATTGTTTTTTTTACGTTTTGTTTAAAATACCCTTTTTATTACTTTTTTGGCTGAATATAATTATACTTTCGCGTAGTTAACAATATAAGCTATTTAAAAATATAAACAGTACATTTTAGCGCCAAAATTAAACATAAAAAAATGTAATTTCAAAGTATAAATTTATACATATACAAAAACATTTTTACAAAATTTATTTAATTACTTCTAAAAAATCGAACGCCTTATAATTTAACGTTACTACGTGAATAATTTTAAAACTAATTTTCAACATGCTTCACAAGTTATATTTAAGGTAAGTCTGTTTCTAGTACGTAATTTATCCTATTATTATTCTCAGTAAAACATTCTACGTTCAAATAGATAATATTGATTTACAGGCAGTCGCCCGTAGACTATGTGCTCAGCATCTAATAAAATTTAAAGCATCTATAAATCTCACAAAATTGCTTAGCGTACCTCTCTGTTTGGATGTCGTCGCTGTTAAAATTACTAGATCCAGACAAATTTTCCTAACAATAATACTATTAAAATATATGACTAGCGTTGAATTTATTGTCGACATATTTTCAACATGTGACCATTATAAGTTAAGCAAAACTATATTTTTTATACTTTTTAAATAAAAAAGTTACTTATAGTTCAAAAACTATTCTTTTGTAGCTTGACGCTGTTGTCCCGCGTAGCAGGGTAGACAGGTCAAGACACTCCGCACTTTATATATATATATATATATATATATATATATATATATATATATATATATATATATATATATATATATATATATATATATATATATATATATATATATATATATATATATTCACGAGTATCGATGCCATAAAATTATCATATTCACTTTGCAACTGCAAATTATTTATTTAATCTTATATTTAAAACATTTATCTTATTATAATTATTATTTTAGCTTCACGCTATTATTCCGCATAGCAGGGTAGACAGAAAGTACGTAGTGTCGATGCACTCCGTACTTCGCTTTCCACCGAATTCGATTGCATATTGAGTGGTGGAACTCAAAACCGCTCTTTGTCTTTACCAGAGCGAGGAAGTGAAAATAATTTAAATATAATCACTCCCCCGAGTGGAGATCGAATCCACAACCGCATTTACAGTCAGACGTTGTCATACATTAATATTAGTAAGGTCGTCGTCACTTTAAAAATATATATTTTACTAATATTACAAAATAAAATATATATATTTTGATTTTTATAACCTTAATTACATATATGCCTCTCAAAATGTTATAAAAACTCTTCGTGTATAAAATTTTGTCAACGTATCAATTTAAAAAGTATTCTGAACTTGACAGTATTCAATTTAACATATCCACAAACTTGAAACTTTTAATTAGCCACCCCAAAACATTTAGTGAGCAGATTAAGGAAAAATGTTAAGATGTTTCTTTGAAATATTTATGCTCGGATAACGGTGACAGTAACAAGTCTTATCGCGAAGTTGAGTTGATAAAAAATAATTTATTTTCGCTTTTACTTGCTGAAAACTGAAATAATTATGCTATAATATTAAAACACTGTAACGATAAAATTGTAGAGCGAGCCAGATTTTTACAAACCTTTTACAAGCAAAACAAAATCTCTAAATAAGCAGATTAGTAGTCTACCAACGTACTATCCCTTGTAAATATTGCTTAAGTAATACCATGCCAAGAATAAAAAATATTGTACGATTATTTTCAATTCAAATGAAAATTCCATATAACTTCATATAATAAATACCCAATTTCTGAGTAAAACAAGTTATGTTCTATCAAAATTGGCTAAAATAGATGACAGGCAAGAATTCTGGTTCCGTCACGACAGCAGGTTTCGTCAACTGTAATCCAATAAGATCCGCAAAGCGGCGACGTGTGGAGATAGGGGATGGCCCATGTACTGAAAGTTATGAAAGGTTATTTTTATCAATGTATTTTTATATATATATATATATATATATATATATATATATATATATATATATATATATATATATATATATATATATATATGTATATATATATATATATATATAAACAACTCAATAATTGAAGGCTGAAAATAATGTTCTTTTTTTTCTCAAATATTATTCGTAAGGTTGAGTGCAAGAAAATCATCTCAATTAAAATTCGAATAAAATTTCAAATTTCATTCAGAAAAACATTTTTTTATGTAGAAAAAGGAAACATACGAGCAGAAGGACCACCTGATGGTAAGTTATCACCTTCGCCCACGAACATCTGCAACATTAGAGTTGTAGATGCGATGCGGGCCTTGGGATGGAATTTAAAGGAGAAGAGGGAAAGGATGAGTGGGAATAGAGAAAGCTGGCTTACAAGACATCGAACCGGAACACAACATCAAATATTTGGCAGATTGTTTTTGTTATGATAGTAGTCGACATTAAAATGTAGGCCCCCTTTATCACTGCGTGTTGATATAGCGGCACTTAAGAAGGATAGCGTATTTAGAGGCATTACCAGATGTAACCAGGAATTTGAGATGTAAACCACAACAAAGTCATCCTACGCTGCAAAATGAACTAGTATACAGGCAGGCTTTAAAAAAGATTTAAAATGTATCTACAATGATTTAAAGTACTGTTGATACTCGCTCACGAGGCTAATGAATCATGAAATGAAATCATGAGCTATCTCGTGGAATTGATGGGTGCAAATCTGAATAACTGCAGTATGATTCGTACAAATATTTTTTAAAATAAGTGTTAATATTATAATAAACTCTCTTTGAACGTTTCCTCACTAGACAGGCAGTATCTAATGTCGAGACACTCCGTATTTCGCTTTCTTCCGAATTCGAGATACATCGAAACGTCAAAGTCTCAAATTTGGCCGAAAGCGAAGTAAGGAGTGTCTTGATATTAGGCATTTCTTGTCGCTGCCTGCCTGCAAATATGATAAAAACTGCCCCGCATAGCAGGGCAGTTTTTATATACAGGTTATATACAGACATATTTTTTTATATACAGAAAGGTACTTTAAACAATTCATCGCTATCTGTATAATCTCATAAAACATTTACAAATTTATCGCCGGTTAACATGGAGTTTAGTTAAAACGCTCGTCTGGAAAATTTTTCGATGCCATAACTAAATTGCGGAGTTCCAAATGTTAAAAGTTAAAATCGCCTCGTGTTTATTTTGTCAGACACTATAATTATTTTATAGCGAGACGTCCTGGTTTAAAATTTTGTTCGTGCTTTCAAAGTTATATTTATAAATATTAAAACTCCACCCAGTTTTGTTCGTTGCTTTTTTGAATTCTGTCGCGCCATTTAGATGAATTTAGTGGTTTCTTTTATTTCTGTATTAAATGACCTCAATCTTTCACCTTTAACTACATATAGAAAAAAATACTTTTCATATCAATTAAAAAACAATATTTCTCAACTGTATAAAAACGGAAAAAATTTACTTGAAAAAAAAAATATAATAAGATCAAAAAAATCCAAAGTTCTTTGATACCAATAACACTAAAATCCTTTGGCACCTTTTCCCATAAAAACAAACGAGTGGGCAAAAGTAAGTAGAAATGTGTAAGCATCGTCCAGATGCTCTCGTTCCGGTACGGTCAGTGGTCCCGGGAGATGAAACGATTTATTACCCCCAAACTTTATCCCGCAGATGTTGTTTCTGTCCTTCCTTATACGTGACTTGATGTATACTTTACGTAATTTATAATTTTTGACTAAACTTATAACAGATAATTACAAATAAGGCCCTTTGGAACAATATTCTATAATAATCACGAAGCTTGTGGGTTCGATTCTCACTCGTGAGAAAGGAAAACGAAGTGTTTTCTTTACTATGCAGAAAATAAGCGTAAATTTATAAATATAAAAAATATGTACACCATAAATAAGTTTTGTTAAAACAATAATAAAATCAAGAAAGTATCAAAATTCGTTACACTTTATGTTTTATTCCACATCAAAGTAGATTAAAGCATACCTCAAAGCGTCGGTCCATACATTTTGACCGCGAACCAACTAAACGGCAACACCTGTTTTGTGGCGTGGCTACAAATTGTTTATTTAGTAGCAAATAGTGCTTGTAAATGGCGTGAATTAATAGCTGAGTTTACCGGAAGCGGCACATTGAGAGACTATTGGTGAAATGTTTTAGGTTTTATTAAAATAAGGTTTTTTCTATATGTAAGTACTATGTATGTAATTTTGGAAAAATTTAATAAATAACATCTATTTGTATATAAAATATTTTCAAATTAATTATGACACTGAATGAAGATAGTTACGAAAGTAGTTAAATATTAAGTTCTCTAGGAATAGATTATTGATATTAACCTTTTGTTAATGTAGACGCAAATAATGTAGATAGATTCATTTTACTTTGTATTTAGTTGTAAAAAGGTTACCGTCTTATTTTATATAATCATTTAGTGTTTGTAATATACTTCCTTACGTCTTAAGAGGTATATAAGGTGGTCACGGGCCACCTGTGGGGTTGCTTATATCTTCACTTGCTACGCGCTTTTCATGTAATACTAAATGATTACTAGCATATCATCTATGTTTTAAGTGTAAGTTTAAAATACCAATAAATAGTTATATTTTTTATTTTATATCTTATTAAACGTTAATTACACCTTATTGTACCAGAGAATACCTATTATTAGAATTCCTGAAATTTCTAAAGGAACGAGGAAAAAACAATAGTGATTTCAGTTACTAGTTAGATATAATTCAGTGAGTGAGTCAGTTTAAAACTGCAGACGATAATGTAACATTATAATTTTAAGCTTAATAATTATATTTCTATATTTTTTCCTACAAGTTTTAACACTAAGAGGTGTGAAACAAACCAAACTAAACCAAGCAAATATTATAAAACTGCGAGCACAAAGCTAGTGAAAATATCATCCATATACGACATACATATTGTAATATAAATATATTTAGACCAAACACACTTCCCTGAGAGTGTTTTAACCGAGCCGGACCAGCCACTGCGGTAACAGCCTTCGCACGATTATTTTTATTCGTAGGCGTCCATTTTCCTTTATTTTTGAACGCGTTTTATATTTTTTTTACTCCACTTTAGTTTTAGTTGAACAAATACTTTTTCTCTTTATACCGGCCTAAATGCCCAGTGATTTAGTGCTTTATTTTACGTATTTTCACGTGAAATATGGAATGCATTTTGTTCGTAAAAGGACTAGAGTAGAGGTATATTTTTATGCATTTGGAAATTTATTCAACTCGTAAATGAAAATTCTGAAATTGGTGCGTTTGTTGTTTATAAAATTATTGTGCACTAAACAGTTCTATAATAAAAATAAATTATATATATATATATATATAGGCATAGCACGGTGTTAGACACCCTAGTATCAAAACAATACCCTAGTATAAAAACAATATTCGCATAATTCCATCCGAAAGACATTTTGTATTAAAATTAACCTAGCAAGTAAATAAACATAACATCACTTAAGTAAAATCATACCCTCAAATAGAAATCGAACCCACACTCAATCTAAAATAAAAAAAGCTTAATATTAACTATTACTTAGGTTGTCTTTCATACTATTGTCTATATAACTACATTGTCCTATTTAGAATACAAGAAGTAGTTTAGTAAAGTAACATTAGAAACTCGTAACTCCATTTAATAACAAACACACTTATCTACGGAGATATTGCATGTAATTGTGAATTGTTTGAGTAGGGACGACAGCGGGTTATCTGAGCGGCCAAGATTTATAATGAGGGATCTAAACGCCGTGAGAAGTGGGAAATTTTAAGGTACAAGTATTTGGTAGCAAATACTTGCTTGTTTATAGCTTATAAGTTTGTGTATAACTTTAACTAAATTGTAGAATGTGTATAGTTAAGTATATTGAGTAAATAAAGTTATATATATTGGCATTCTCTTCAGTTTCTCGTTTTTTCTACACGAGGATAGCAAGAGCAGGTACTTCGTTCTCTATTCATATGAATTCAAAATAGAGTATATTTTGTGGTGGAACTGAACGCCGTTTTGTTTTCCTCAAAAGGTTTATGGTCGGACTGAGGCAATTAGCCAAAATAGCCTCGTTTTAAACAATCGTATGCAATTTATTTTGATATTACTGAAAACGCTAAAGTACAAAGTACCCAATTATAGCATATATACAGTCTTTAGTGTGTGAATCAACTATTTAAGCTTTTCATTTTATATATTTTTCTTTGAAACAACTACATTCCTTCAAAAAGTTTTTGTCCAGTTTGTTCCCAAGATTCTGTAAAGTTTGTTGACTTAATAGTTATATTTTAAGTTAGTAAATATTCAAGACACTTCAGTTACAGCAACTTGTATAATATCGATTAATGCAGTCCGTTGGGCAGAAGAAAAAGTTTGATCCGTCGGCAGATTGTATGGGCACGTTTCGGCACTGTCAATGTTTACCTCCCATTACAACGTAATCCTCGCTGACGTAACCTTTTAGAAACATGTAAAATAAAATTGATATAGACTTTTTATTTCTTTTTGCTTTTTGTGTAATATAATTTTTTATTTGTACTAATTTACTATAAAAGACCATTATGGCTCAGTGGGACAGCGTTGGTGATATTTAAAATGGATTTCATTTCCCCGATCACTTATGACACAGCGCGTCATTAAGTCGCCACTTAATATGTAGAGTTACCATTGTTAATATGCAGAGTTTCTTGACATATATATATATAAATATTTTTTTTAATATCCATACGAATAATAAATATAATTGCATAATAATCTCACGAAAACCCGTCATTAACATATTCTTATAATAAAGATTTTTCACAATAACTAGATCGTGAGCGTTGAAAATCTTCAATAAAAAAGTAGGACAAGTGAATCAGAACTTTTTTTCAGCACAATTTAAATGAGATCTCAAAAGTGCATTAAAGCGCAAAATGGGTCAAAAACAAACTCATTATAAATGTATAATAGTTTTATTTTATAGAAACTTTTGTCATTGACTAACATAGATACTAAATATGGAGGAAGAAATATTTTCTTTAAATAAATATTTAAAAGTTTAATAGTGCAGCGTTGAGTTCCACCACTCAACACGCAATGTCTCGAATTCGGCGGAAAGCGAAGCACGAAGTGTTTTGGCACTAGCTACTTTCTGTCTACCTTCCTATTCGGAATAAAAGCGTCAAGGTAAAAAAAGTTTGACAGCATTAAAGATGAATAAGATAAATATGGCTTAGACAAAAACACACAACAAAGTAATTTAATGTAATATCATACATACCATTTTAAAAGTTATTTTAAATTAATTGTACATAATAAGAAATATTCATTTAAAATGCTTTTTAAAATAATATTTTTTTATAGTGACTTTCTAAAGTTTTTGTAGCGTATTTCTGCAAGTTAATCCCTTTCATTATATATGGTGTAGTAATCCACCATTTTGTTTCGACGTCCATTTTAAATTAATTACAATTTCAATATTATAAACATTAAATGTGTATATCAAATATAGATCAATGGGAAATATCAGAACACTGGGAAAGGTATCAAATTTAGTTTGCAAAATCGATTTTGTCTAACGAAACCGAAAGGCTATCGTAGCGCAGTGGGACACCATCCGACTATAAACGCGATTGGCTATGGGTTCGATTCTTACTTAAAGGAATGAATGACTATATTCAAATTATTTAATTGCATATCTCATTTATCTCAAGGCAAATAGCGGTATTGTGTTCCGTCACTCAACACGAAATGTCTCTTACACGGAGTGTCTCGACACTAAGTTCACTCTGACTGATCGACCATGCATTATAAAGCGTGGATCTTTATTTCACTAATAAACTAACTGCCATGGCAAACATTATAAGCAGATTTCTATATAGTTCAATAACACAAAGCCTCGTCAATCGTAAGCTCGTTTTAAAACGACCATCAAACATCGACAAATCCACACGTCACCGGGTGATTGGGAACCCCGTACTGACCACAAAAGACCCGTTTAATTGGCAATTTGCTCCGTTTACTCTGACCGTGATATATACAAATGATGCTATTAGGAGATACGCGTGGAATATTTGAGAATAGTTAAGCATTTCGATTTGAATCTTAACTAGATTTGGAAAACATGGGACGTTCGTTCGTTCTTTTACCCCTTGTTTATCTTTAAATTAAATTTATTATTAGTGTGGAATACGTGTGGAATAACACTTTAAAAATAGTAACATAATATGTTTTAAATAAAAATGATTGTGAAACGCAAAGTGTATTTAAATATTAATAATAGAGGCCGGTCGTGGCGGAGTGTGACAGGTTCTGTCTGTAAACGCGATCGGTTGTGGGTTCAATTCCCACTTGGGGGAATGATTATATTTAAATTAATTTCATGTCCTTGCTTTGAGTTCCGCCACTCAGCATGCAATGTCTTGGCAGATTCGGCGGAAATCGGAGTACAGATTGTCTTGACACTTACTGTCTACCCTTCTATGCAGAATAAAAAGCGTGAATCTAAAAAAGTAATTATAAGAACATTTGCTTTTGTACTCTTTTTTAATCTATGCAAATATTTTGTAACTATAATTTGTTAATTTAATGTATTTATAATGCGTTATAATAAAACATATTAGCCTTTTTCATTCCTCGTCTATAAAATCTTAAATAATACCTAGAATATATAGAACAATTTATATCTTATTATTATTAGTTAAGTCTATTTGTATAGTCTAATAAATCTAAAATACGTATCTAATCGTTTTAAACAACGAAACACCTAATTCAAATCTACCTGTTAACGAATAGCTTTCCGCAAGAATACAATTAATGCTTCACCGTAACACGATTTACCACAAAAAGCAGATTGATCGAATCGTCATTTAATTTATCAGTGGTCTGAACATGTCAATAAGGAAATTTATTCTAATACTAATTTATATATATATATATATATATATATATATATATATATATATATATATATATATATATATATATATATATATATATATATATATATATATATATTTAATTTATATACACTTATACTGGATTCCGTTTGCGGTTTCACTTGCGTGGTGTGTTGATAAAAAGTTTATTGCTACTTGTTATTTATAGTTATATTAAAGGAATCATAAATTATAGCGCTTATGTTATTCTTATATAACTGCAGTTTCATTCAAATCCATCACGTAGTTATAGTATATAAAAGTATATAGTAATATTATTAGGGTTTACCGTGTGTCCGCGTTCGTCGCGAACTCGGCGATGACCCGTCTGTTGTGCGCTTTATGGCGCTCAAGTCAGTTATATCTTTATAAAAACTTTTAAACTATTCGGCCTAATTAGTGCCTGGACGACCACGCCACAGCGGAATGCCCGCGGAAAATTCCCGACCCGGAAATTCCTCCCAGCTGCGTCCTCTGCGAGACGCAGGGTCACCCCGCGAACTATCGCGGCTGCGTCCGCGCCCCGCGCAGGCGCACTGGTAAAGGAGGGTACCGGAAGAGGACCTTCCCCGCTCGCCAAATGGAGCAACCGAAGGAGCCCTCAGCTCCGGAGGTATTTACACCGGCTCCACCTCCAAAGGTGAACGCGTGGTTCAAGCCCACGCCACCTCCAGCAGCGGCACGTGTTGCGGTGCCGGCTGCGACTCGCGCACCGACGGCCCCGCGGCCCTCCCCGCGCCCGCAACCCCCTCAGGGTAATCCCGCGAGCGACCTCTCGCTCGTCATGGACTTTGCCGGCGCGCTAAATTTCACCGAACTCGGCGTGTTCGCGGCTAAGCTGCGCAACACGAACGGGAATAATATGGCTCGCCTACAAGCGGTATGCGAGCACGCCACTCTTCTGGAAGCCATCGTAGGCTTCCAGGCTAAATAAATTCCAAAATTAAATAATTAGATGGCGGTCAATAATAGTTTTACCCCTCGGCCCGCTGATTCGCGTCTCGCGCGCGTAAAACCATTAGCCCTAAAAATCGCGACATTCAACGCAAACGGTGTCAAAGGCCAGAAAGAGCTTATGAGTGAGTACGTCCACTCAAGACAGTTAGATTTCTTCTGTATACAAGAGTCCTTTCTTAAACCTAGCGTTCGCTCTCCTGGCATTGCGAACTATAGGACTGTAAGGAATGATAGGGCCACCGCAAAAGGTGGCACTATGATTTATTACAATAAGAAATTACATTGTATACCGCTAGACCCTCCGTCGCTTGCTAACATCGAAGCGTCAGTGTGCCAAATTCATATGACAGGCCATCAGCCAATAATCATAGCCTCGGTGTATCTCTCGCCGAACAAACCAATAATAGAAAGCGACATCAAGTCGCTCTTAGACATGGGTGACTCAGTCCTTCTGACTGGGGACCTAAATTGTAAACACATCAGCTGGAATTCGTCGAAAACCACGAAAAGAGGTAAGGCTCTCGACGAAATAGCTGTCAAATACAATGCGGCCGTCATCGGCCCCCCCACCCCCTCCCGCTTTGGCCCCTCAGGCACGCCGGAGGTGTTAGATATTGCGATCCTTAAGAATGTCGCCCTCTGGCAACACTCTATCGAATCGCAGCCGGAACTAGATTCGGATCATAGACCGGTGTTAATAAAACTAGGTACGGAGCGCCCCTCAGGCCCTCCGACCAAAACAATTACAGACTGGAAGAAGTTCGCAAAGCTTCTTCGAGCCAACAATTCTCCACTTAAGGAGCTAATTCCAGGCATCACTGACTCGGTTGATTTAGCAATAGACGCGGCTAATCAATTCTCAGATTACATACACGATACGATCCTCAGCTGCTCTAAAGAGATTACAAACGTACCGCAAGGACGATTTGAAATCTCAGAAAAGCTCAGGAGGTTAATAAGGCGTAAAAACGCCGCAGCCAGACGACACGACACATACCCGACAGACGACAACCGTAGGGAACTGAACAGGTTGAGGAGGAGTGTTCGACACGCGTTCGATATACTCCGCGGCGAGTCGTGGGTCAAGAGATTAGAGGGACTCGCGTCTTTGCACCAGGCTTTCTGGGCGCTGTCGCGAGCCTTCAGGTCGGACGGTCTCGTGACTATGCCACCTCTCATTAGGCCCGACAATTCTATCGCCGCCGATGACACTGAAAAAGCGGAATGTTTAGCCGACAGTTTAGAGGCTCAATGTTCCCCCAGCGATCAGCCTTGCGACCCGGACCACCTAGCGAAGGTGGACTCCGAGGTTGCAACCTGGGCTTCTCTACCTCCCTCAGGTGAACCGCTTCGCCCAACCTCCGCCGGTGAGGTTCAAAATCTCATTAAGAACCTGAAAGACAGGAAGGCCCCGGGGCCCGACGGTCTTAATAACAGGACGTTAAAAACGTTACCGGCCCAGTTCGTGTCCTTATTAGTACTCATTTTTAATTGCCTCCTCAAATCTTGTACCTTCCCAGATCAATGGAAGGAGGCAATAGTCATAGGCATTCCGAAGCCGAACAAGCCGAGGAATCTCCCCAGCAGCTACAGGCCTATCAGCCTGCTGAGCTGCCTAGGTAAAATTTACGAGAGGATAATTCTCATTAGACTCTCCGAAGCGGTAGAGACGAAACGTCTGCTCTTAGACGAGCAATTCGGGTTCCGCAAGGGCCACTCCGCCGTACACCAAGTGCATCGGCTAGTAGAACACATAGCCAGATATAATGTTAGATACCGTGCCCGCAGCTCCACTGCGGCCATTTTTCTCGATATCGCGAAAGCGTTCGATAAAGTTTGGCATAGTGGCTTGATTTACAAGCTGCACAATGCCGGCCTCCCGGATCATTTAATTCGCGTCCTCAAGGACTATCTCTCAAACAGATATTTCCGTTTTAAAGTGGAAGGTACACTCTCCACTCCCCGCCTAATTCGCGCCGGAGTCCCTCAGGGCTCCACGCTCTCTCCTATTCTGTATGCGCTGTACACCAGCGACATACCGAGAGTCGACAATGTCCATCTGGCTATGTACGCCGACGACACCGCCCTATACACCACTTCCCGCCACTCTTTCGTCATTGCCGAGAGACTCCAGGCGGCCGCCGACGCCCTAGGCGCTTGGTACCGCAAATGGAGGATCGAGGTCAATCCCGAAAAGAGTGCCGCGGTACTGTTCCCTCGACTTAAACATGAAACGGTCTCTACCGTATACCTAATTAACAAGCCAATTCCGTGGCAAAAACATTTTAAGTACCTCGGAGTCACTCTAGACTCCCAACTCTCCTTCAGAAAACACATTAGTCGAGTGTGTAATAAAGCCCGCTTCTATCTCCATAGATTGCACCCCTTAATTTGTAAACGCAGTAAAATGTCACTTAGAAATAAGCTGACATTGTATAAAACCTGCATTAGGCCCGTCCTCACGTACGCTTGTGTGGCTTTCGCGCACACCGAGCTTAAACCACTTCAAGTGGTTCAAAACCGATTTCTACGAATCGCATCGGGTTCCCCCTGGTACGTTCGTAACATAGACTTACATAAGGATTTCGAACTGGAATCGATCAAAGAGTTCTGCAACGGCCTAGCCAAGCGCTATTACGAGCGCGCAGACACTCACGCAAATCCCCTCGTCGTACGGGCGTGCGATTACGCCCCGTCCGCGCATCCTAAACTTAGACGCCCGCGTAGCGTCTTATTAGACCCCGATGACCCCATCACGGCAGCAAATGGAAAAATATTAGGTAGGAAACACTCCACCAACACTACACACAAACACCGCCGTCGTCGGAAACGACGGCGAAGTCCAGTTTACGTCACGGCCCGTCCGCGCGTTGGCGCGGCCGGGTCCAACGGTTAGGGACTGTAATAGGCTCCCTTAGAATAGTTAAAAAATTCCCCCAGTCGCGACTTCACGCCGCGGCTGGCTTGTGTTTTTAGAGTAGGGAAAAATCCCCCGCCCGCTCGCCGACCGCAAGCCGAGGTTCGAGCCCCGCAGGGGGCGCCCTTGCGGTCGTCGGCTTCCTCTCAAGCAGACACGTCAGTGCTTGCTAATACTTCGCAGGGCTAGAGTACCCTCTTCCCTCCCCCTCCCGGTGTCGCTGTAAAGACCATTAAGGTCAACAGCATTTAACTCAATGACAGAAAAAAAAAAAAAAAAAAAAAAAAATCGGCCTAATTACTTAGTGTAGAAGGCAAAGTTTATTTATATTAAATACTTAAAGTGAGAATTATATTAATTCTGATAAATATTTTCGTTTTGATAAATATTCTTAATTATGTATTTTCAAAAAATATCCAATTTATTTATATTTGTACTATTTTTTTTTCATAGTAGCTTCCACATAAAAGATAGATATATGCTATTGTGGACTTTTATATCCTACATCATCTTCATGTAACTCCAACGATTAAGTCAGCGCACGCCAAGACAGCTCTCAGAGGGCATATTTCTTCCGACTTAATTAATATATATATCGTTATATTACGACCAACATCGTTATAAATTGTAAACCATAATTTATATTTTTTACATGAAAAAGTAACAAACATAAATACATCTTTACAAAGTTTAATATTTATAATATTATTTTATATTTATAAACCAATTGTTAAGAAAAAAATTTGGTCGAGCTTCTCGTGTCGATTCTTTTCAACTCCTTTATATGTCCTATATATATACTTACTTACATGTACAAAGTCACGCAATACATAAAAGCTTTCCATATTCAAGTGTTCTCAATGTCTCATCACATGACGTTATATATCCCTTCTCGGAAACAGTCCAAGTCTTTATGACAAGCGGCAATTAAGTTGTTCCTTTGATTACATATGAAACAGAATATTACATGAATAGAAATACGTTCACTTCATGTTACTAATATCCAAGGTGTAACAAATTTCATTAGACCAATTACGGCAAAAACATTTTACACATAAAAGGTAGGTACAGGTATAAAATTCGTCCATTATTTAGTTGAGAACACAGTCGAAACTGATGAGCGTAGAATAATATGATTTTGTAGTTGTAGTTGGTAGTTTCCGAAGAAACTTAAAAAAATTAATTTTAATACAGATAATATTTAAAAACTTTTCTCCAGGACACAATTCAATTCCAAATTCAAAATCTGAAAACGTTCAAATCCATCCCACTGGATACAAAGATATAGTCAGCTTATTCTGTAAGAATCCAGAACCAAGTACGCAAAGCAATTAAGATACAGATAGCGGAAGATAGAAGAGAACAAAAACGAAGCCGAATGCTAGAAATAGTCTTTTATTTTATTTTCTATATACCTACATATAATATGGTAAAGAAAAAATATATACTAAAAAAGATCGACATGTCTTCCGTCTGGCTCGCTAGCTAGAACGTTATTTGTTTTTCTTCACGCCACATTACACGGGACCGTCCAGCCTTGTGAGGTTATAGAATGTGAGTACATATGTATGTTTGTATATTCCACGGCACTTTGATATTTCACAATTTATATTACGCGCTGTCTAGACGTCATGTTTGTACTAAAAGAGATTAGATAATAATCAAATGTTGCAATCTATTTTATTTGATTATATTTAATATGCAATGTATGAAAAATGGATATGATTTGAAAGGAAACTATTAATCCCTATTTACTACCTTCACCGTAACACACTATATATATATATATATATATATAAGATATGTTATTGAGGATCAAAATAAACCACAAATTGTTTCTCTGAAAATACAAAGAAACGACATTTAAAGTTCACTAATATCGCCTCCTCTATTATATCTCTTTATTTTCTTACAAAATCAAAGTACTAAATAATCTAAACATTCTCTATCACACAGGCTACGGATTACAAACACGCGGAGCGCAACAAATTTGGAATAATGAAATGGCATTTTATATATATATATATATATATATATATATATATATATATATATATATATATATATATATATATATATATATTCTTTCACGCTTTTAGCCCGCATAAAGGGACAAAAAATACCTAGTGTCAAGACACTCCATACTTCGCTTTACGCTGAATTCGAGATATTGCGTGTTGAGTGGCGAAATATTTACAAGATAAATAAATAACGAAGCCCATAAATCTATTTCACTTCAAAAATCAATTGTATCACTTATTAAATAATAATCTTAACAACGGCAAAATGGAGACCTTAAATGGCAGCCCATGAAGTTAGCATTTTTGACTCCATCATCATCTTACTTGAGTGTTTTTTTGGTAGGAGTATATTTTGTCTTGTCTAATAAAAAAAAATTCTATGTTTCCATAAAAGAATCATATAAAAAATTGGCCTGTTCATATCTATCTCACATTTATATTTGAAGAGAATAGAAATAAAAAGTAATTCAGCGTAGCAAGTTAGCTAACCTTAGTAAAATTCGCAATAAGCAATAATTTCGCTTCCGTTACCCATAAACACGCTTATTGTGGTAACATTAATAATAGTTAATTACTAAATAATATCGCAACGTTTCATTAGTATGGCATTTTGATAATTATAAAGCTGTCTACATTAATATAGAGGGATGATGTACGGCGCGTATGTATTCATTAGTAGTAGTTATGTAATTAGGTTTATAATTAAACACATTATTAGGAAATCTAGCACATTCAACTGTCATTATTTGCTTAATTTATCAATTTTCCAATATTAAAAGTCCTCCATTTTTCTCATATATACATCTCTATATAAATATATGAAGTAAAATCTTTGTACATCTCGTTACGAAAATTACGCGATCAGTGGAGATGATGATATATTTTTTTATTTTTTTAAATAATTCATTAAAATATATTAAATTAATAAAATAAATGTAACACACTACCATATGTTTGACATACACAGGTACACGTTGCTAAGGCAACGCGTCAACGGGATGTCTAGTGAGGTGCACGAGGTGTGTGGAGATATAAATTTTATTTCTGAAGTGTAGGTAGAAACAACTGCAGGACACTTCCAGTCTGATATCATTAAATATGAAATATTATTTTGCAATCAGAAAATATATATATATATTTTTTTTTTAACTAACAAACTAACCAATTTTTTAACCGAACATACTATATTAATAACTAAAATATCTAAAATAGACGGACGGATAAAATCTATGGCACGCAAAAATCATTCATAAATGTAGGTATAACAAAAATTTTTAACCAATTAGCTCCTAACCTCTTTATGTAAGTTTAAAAAACTTGCGTGCAAAGCCTAAATTAGACTAATAAAATTATAGGAAATGCGTGTCTCAATAGTGAAATTTGAACCAATTTTAAAGTTTTGAGGCTGGTCGTGGCGCATTCGGACACCGTCTGTCTATAAACGCGATCACTTGTGGGTTCAATCCTCACTCGGGGGAGTGATTATATTTAAAATTATTTTCACTTCCTTGCTCTTTTAAGACAAAGTGCGGCGTTGAGTTCCACCATTCAACACGCGATGTCTCGAATTCAGTGGAAAGCGAAGTACGCAGTGTCTTAACAGGTCTAGTTACTTTCTGTCTACCCTGCTATGCGGGATAAAAGGCGTGAAGCTAAAAAAAAGTTCACGGAGTCAAAGTAACGTACAGTGCTTTATTTTACACAAAACAAAAAAGAACGTTTAGCGCAGTTTTTGAATTCTTTCAAATAACTCATACTTTAAACAAAGCATATTTTAATATTCCATTCTCAAAATAAGAAAACATTATTATATTAAAAGGGTCTACTCGGAGATCTCGAAATTCATTTAGAGATGCAGGGAAAGGATAGTTGCTTGTAAATATATAATATATATAGAACCTTATGCTATTGTAATTAGGTTAATTTTCATTTGCGCATACCGTCCAAGCTAATTTAAATTTCACATTCTGAAAAAGATGCTCTCTCTCTGCGGTTTTCCGAATCATTTATATTTTCAATGGACAACTTATGATGGAAATTGTAACAAGCCTAATTAATGTTGATATTATTAAAAAGTTAGTTACAAGTTTATATGAAAAATATTTTAAAAGTCGAAGGCTTTGGGACACAGTGGGTCAGCGATTGACGCGATTGGTTGCATTCGATTCCCACTCGAAGAAATGATTATATTTTGAAAATATCGGTCAGAGCGCTTGGACGGTATCCACGAGAGTCAGGTTCGAATCCCGAAAATATGAACGCAGCGGTTCAAATTTTTCTTTTTACGTTTTTCCAAAAAAATTTCCAATCAAAAGTGTGGAACACTTAAAAAAAAGTAAATATAAGAAGACAAAGCGTGGCGTTAAGTTCGTCAGCACGCAATGTCTCGATTTTGGAGTCAAGCCGCGAACTGAGTGACTTGACTCTAATTTGTTACTGAATCGAATTGAGTGGAAAGCGAAGTACGCAGTGTCTTTTCTAGGTATTTTCTTTCTACCACGCTATGCGGGATAAAAGGTGAAAAAATATATAAAAATTTGAATATAGTAGGGCTTAAATTCTGGATTCAGCATTCTTAATTCTCTCAGAAAATTTAAAAGCTTAGCATTGGGTACACGTATATGAATTTCGAAAATATATTTTTGATAACACATTTCGAACGCTTTACAGTAGTCAGTGGTCACAGATAGACTAATGTGGTATTTGTTTGTCTGTTGATAAAAAATTGATTATATCAAACTCTCATTATCTCTAACTTGCTCTCCGGTGTGATAGATTTGAGACTTCAGAGCTTGTCTTTTCTCTTCTTCTCTATCTTCTGCATTTTCTCTCTAAATTAAGATGTTTCAATAACCTCGAGAATCATTCTAGGTATAGACATATCTATCTATATTCGCCTATCATTTTTGTTTATCAAACCTGATGTAAGTAATAGTTGGGTTACCTACAAAGGAATATTATATTTCATTGGTATTAGCTCATTTTTTTCTTACGCACGAAGCTCTTCTTAAGAAGTTGTCAATCATTCTGTAACATTCTTCGGTCTTCTCAATACGCTAGAGTGTAATAGAATTCTGAAGAAGAGCCTATACCCTAGGTTTCCAACAGATACAAGATTACCACCGTATACAAGTATGTACCGTTAGCAAATATTTGTTTTAACAAATAGAATAGGAACTTAAACTGTTTTTATTACATTTATTTTTGCTTAGAAAAAATATATTAATTACTTATTAAATGACATTTTTTTATTATATATATATATTAGAATAATATATGATTTCATATATCCTATAGAATTTAACTATTACATACTACGTTTGCAGCAATAAATTCAAATATTAAACTAAAAAGGTTTTAAAAGAAAAAAAATTATATAAATAATATAGCTTAATTTAAAATTATACACATATCCAAAGATACTTGAAACACTTTAACTAACTGTAACGCAATTAAAATAGTTACGCTTATAAAATATATTATGAGCTCAGACAAAGTTGTTAAAAGCTTGTCGTATAAAGCTAAACCCTTCTATAAATTATTTCCCATAAAGTTTCAAGCATCTCTCGCTACCCAACTATGGAGACAGTAAGAGGTAATGTTAACACCGTTTTCCACGTTATACAATGAACTTTGGTGACATTTCGTTTTGGGTTACGGAATTCTACCGCGTGCTTTGTCGGTCCAGACTAGACAAATAGAAAAATTATAAAGCATTCGAGTAAAGTCATAACCTATTGTATAACATTTATTGTAAATCACTCGGACAACTCCCTCGTGTGGTTTCACCATCGTGAGCGCACTGGCGAGTGGGTTACCCCGTTATATCGCAGGTTGGGCACCTCCAACCTTTCAAAGATATATGCAAATGGCACTTGCGCTCCACTTTGCCAACCAACGAATGCAAGCCAAAGGCGAGGGATAAATATCATTTCCCCACTGAGGATCTCCGGTCCGTGGAGTCAGCACTCCCCAACGGCTTGCCACAAGTTTTTCTGCTTGTTTATTAAGCTCATTTATTCCATAACTTGCAATATTGACATTTAAAATTTATGTTAGTATCTTTAATTGTTTTTCTTAATCTAAGTTTTTATTTGTGTTAGTTTTTTGTGCAAGATATGAATCTTTTCCAATAATCACCAATCTTGAGCAATCCTCAATCCAGTCCTTTACGTTGCCGTTTATAAATAACATTACATATATTCAAATTAATAAGAAACTCAAATATTTCGCGATGTTAAGTTCCGCCACTCTATACACAATGTCAGTCAAGCCTTAAAAGCATCAAATGCAGTATCTTGACAGTAGGTTGACTCTGATTACCCTGGCATGTGGGATAAAGCGGAAGCAGTAAAAAAAACAAATATTTCATTACTAAAACCAAATAAATCCCACAGATTGCAATTTTAAATATTTACTACTTTGCATTACGTAATGGAAGCGATACCCGAATGTAACGGGCTGATAGTGATTGATGGCGATTTACTGCGTTCTCCCGCCACCGGTGCCAGATATGACAGACATGTATGAGTATTATTCTGCTTAATGTTTGAATGCTTTATTGTCTGTTTCTTCGTATTGTGGGTTCGATTCCAACTCGAGGTATTTATCATTGTTTTCTGCTCTGGTCAGACAAAACGAGGCATTGATCTCGAATTTGATCTTAAAGTTTGGAGGTAATAAAAAAAGTAAGATTTAGAAGTTTCGGTCTAACTATCCTACTATACACATAAAGCGTGAAGCAACAAAAAATATATTAGCTGAATTAAGATCTTAACAATATTACATAATATGTTGGCGCTTTTGATGGTAGACGAGATATGATATTTTAAACGGCTTTTTCTTGCTAAAATTATGACAATTATATTAATTACTACTATTACAATATTAATAAAAATTATATAATATTGAGGCCCGTGGAGGCGCAGTGTGACAGCGTCTGACTGTAAACGCGATCGGTTGTGAGTTCGATCCCCACTCTGGGGAGCAATATAACCATATTTTAATTATTTACACTTCCTCGCTCTGGTAAAAATAAAGAGCGGCGTTGAGTTCCACCACCCAACACGCAATGTCTCGAATTTGGTGGAAAGCGAAGTACGGAGTGTCTTGATACTAGGTATTTTCTGCCTACCCTGCTACGCGGGATAAAATACTGAAGCTAAAAAAAATAGGTTCATATACAGTGAGATGTGACTTTTATTATTTTAGCTTCACGGTTTTATTGTGCATAGCATTAGAGTAAATTGCAGTGCATTAGAGTAAAATGATATCAAGACACTCCATGCTCTTCTTTCTAACTAATTCGAGACATTGCATGTCGAGTGTCAGAACTCAACACCGCACTTTGTCTTACTAGTGCGAAAAATAATAATAATGTAATTATAACCATTCTCGTCAGTGAGAAAAGAAACCCAGAACCGATCGACCCGGCTTCGAAATTTTTTATATGTATTTATAAATTCTCCAAATGCGGATGACACCCACAATATTCACCTTTAAAATCAAACACCGCCCTATAACGGCACGATGAAGTAAGACTTTGTTTAACAGTAACTATATTTTGATTCATCGTTATGAAATTTCTCTTTATTACATATTTCAAGACGAATACTTCCTCAATGCGCTATAAAACTAATTCTAAAATAAACAGGCGAAAATAGATATGAAGCATTTTATTTTTAAGGCCGCTGAATAGTTTAGAGAAATGTGTTAAGTTGTTGCCGATTGTGGCGCAGTGGGACAGAGTCTGATTGTGAAGGCGATCGGTTGTGGGTTTGATCCCCACTCGGGGGACTGATTATAATTAAATTATTTTCACTTCCTCGCGTCGTTGAGTTCCACCACTCAACACGCAATGTCCTAATTCGGTGGAAAGCGAAGTACGGAGTGTCTTGACACTAAATACTTTCTGCCTACCTTGCTATGCGGGATATAAGCGTGATGCTAAAAAAAAGAAAGTTTATTATATTATTTATAGACAATATGTAATAACATATGCTTGTTTTATAGTAAATAACACTTTAATCAAACTCGTATAGATATCGTATAGATATGAAAAGCAATCTTGAAATGCCACATTTGTGGTTATTGTGGTACAGTAAAACTTCATCTAACTTTAGATACATTGACTATGGGTTCAAATCTTATTCCGACGAATTTATTATAATTTCTATTATATTTAAATTATTTTCATTTACTCGCTCTGGTGATTACCCGCCGCTCAATACAAATCGAATCGAATCGAATACAAATCGAAGTTGGGCAGTAAGTAGAGAATGAAATTTATTGACACATAGTTATCTTCACCTGATTTCAATCAAATACACAAATTACAGAGTATAATGTAGAGAATATATAAAAAAATCTGTAAGAATTTCTAGCAAATAACATGTATCTATAAGAAGTCAATATAAATTAATAAGCTCGTTACAAAAGACAAAACTACTTCACTCTCGCTCCAGTATATTTACATTTACTTTAGTGCAAATGAAAGGGCATTTCGAATCTGTTAGCTCTAAAACGTCATCAGACGTTTATTTTCGTCGAAACGGACACAGAACTCAAAATAGAAAAGTCCACCATCTCTGTTCAATCGCGCAACACGCACGCGGGACGATACTAAAACTTAAAAATATATTATTTAAAATATTTTACTGTACCGCAGTTCCTTTTAATCTTTAATATTTAAAAGCATACGTGTAAAACATCCGTCCGTTATGAAGCCGCGACCGCAAATGGCGGCCATATTGTTTTTTATTTGTTTTTACGTCGCTCTTTGTTCAGCATGTGACGTGGATATGGCTGTATATAAAGTGACGATGAAATTTTCGTGGAGTGAAGAAACATTTCCCAAAGATTATCCATTGCATCGCCCCAAAGCGCAATGGTCGACTGTGTTTGGTTTGTATCGATTTGAGAAATATAATTAATATATAGCGATAATATTATATGCTTTTTCCTATGAGTTTTACGGTTTTTTCCCGATTAGCAAAGTGGGCAGGAAGTACCTAGTGTTAAAACAATCCGTGTTCCATTTTCTACCAAATTTCACTAAAGACATTGAATGGCGGAACTTAAAGCTGCTTATGTCTTACCAGAGGAAAATGATAATATTTTCTATAAAATCGTTCTTCCGAATGGGCATCGAACACACAACCAATCGCGTTTACAGTCAGGCGATTTCCTACTGCGCTGCTACCCAGCCTATATATAACTTAATTTACGTAGCATTGTTTGTTTAATTAAAATAATATAAAAAATGAAATAAATTAATTAATTACGTGATAAAATAAATAAGAATAACGACATAAACTAAAAATGTACAATTATGGTATACAAAACTTGCTACAAAATTTCACTTAACTAAAAATCTAAATTACGGCGCTCGAATGTCATATTACTTACCTTACCGGTTAATTTAAGGTTAAAAAAACCTTTTAAAGTGTTATTCCACACTTTGCATAAGAAAAGGTTTAAAATAAAAAATAAATTATATAAATTAAATTACGTAGGGAAATTTGAACCCGCAACTTTGGAAACCATCCAAGCGTTCTGGCAACTAAGATATCTGAATCCGTCCAAATTCTTATCCTCTCGGTATAATTTGCTGCTCAAAGATTATTTGTAAGCAACAATCGTTTGACAAGAGAAAACGTTTTTATTAGAATTGTTTATCAATAAAAATAGAGTAATAGACCACATGGATTAGTGAATAAAACCCTTGGACGATTTTTACGGTTTGAATTCCGCTGCGTTCATATTTTTACGTATAAAAATGAAATTTAAAAACTTCAAACTTACCTTTGTTAAGATACAACTTATGAATAGAAACTTATATAGGTACAGATATAGTACCACAGCATCTTTGATTCAGATCATAAAACATTTATTCCTCCCTTCTCCAGATACTATCAAAGTGGGGATTCCCCATTGCTCGGTGACATATCTTTTACCAAAGTGCTTTTAGATAAGATTATTGAATCGAAAACGATTTCGATTTATAACAATCCTTTTGAAAAGATTTCAAGATAGAGTTGTATTGTCTCTATTTTGTATGAACCGATTTAAATTTGGTTGATATAAGCTGAAGTTATTAAAACTTATTTTCATTAAAAGTTCTTAATATATAAATTATAAAAATAAATAATATGGAAGTCAGTCGTGGCTCAGTGGGACAGCGTCTGAATGAAATACAATTACAACTAATTGTAAGTGTAAGTTCAATTTTCAAAAGATAGAATGATTACATTTAATTCATTCCCATTTCCTAGCTCTGCTAAGAGAAAACACGGTGTTGAGTTAACCATTCAATACGCAATATCTCGAATAAGGCAAAAAGCGGAGTACGGAGTTTCTTGACACTACGTACTTTCTACATGCGGCTCCCTGCTATGCGGGATAAAAACGTGAAGGAGAAAAATGAAAGAATAATAGAATAAAAGAAAATGTTTAAGTACTTATTTTAATGTAAAAATTGAATAAATGTACATATTTTTACATTCACGTTTAAATAAAAATATATTATATTTTTATATTTAACACACTCTCACTACTTATTTCAAAACAAGTTTTGCTCTTTAAATGGTTTAACATGAAACCATTATTTGAACTCAATGTGATATAAAATATTTTGTAAATAAAAAGTTAAATAAAATGTTAAACATATAAACCTCTACAGTGTATGTAAGACAACGCAAAACAGTAAACTACTGGGCGTATAGAGATGAAATTGACATACGCTCTTGAGGATTTCACGTTATCAAGGTGAAGCTACAGATGGTAAAAATTGAAATAGTATGACGAGTTATAAAGTCAACGCAAACGAAATTGCAGGCGATAACTAGTTAGTTATTTTTTTGTACAACGATCTTTTTTGAATCACTCACGTATGGTGTCCATGATCACCTTTATGATTTTTTTACCATGACAATACATGGAACATGACATAGTGGAAAACACCCGACACACTGCAAAAATAAGATAATAAATATTTAAAATCTTCTAGTAGGAGTAGAAGAGTCCTTTCTGGGGGTGGATTCTAATTTTAATTTGTTTGAGGAACTGGAGCACTCTCTCCAAAAGGTCTAGTCCGGTGATTGTGGTCTTTATAGACCATTATTTGCTCATATCCTTTGCTCGCAGTGCATTGTAAAAATTTATTAAAAATACCACTCTCATGTATGCCTATGAAATAATTTGTATAACAAAAACGTTCCATAAATAAATAATTCAACATTTTTTATATAATAAAGCTTAACAGAAGGGTAACATATAAAGGGACTAAACATAAATAATTACATTATGACTCAAAGGACTAATCTCCTTTATGAAATTAACTAGGCTAGTCGTGATCAGAAAAACAAAAGTATTCGTTATATTATTAAATTATTTGATAGGATACAACTCTTTGAATACGGAGCGACGCTTTGTGAGAGGCGTTTTGTCCTTTTTCCAAATCCTTTTGTCTGATTTCAATAAAAAACCTAAAAAGCATAGGGCTGGCGCGTATTTTTATAATATATTATATTACGACGCTCAATAAGCAATTGCATCTTATAAAATTCTACATTTATAAATAAATTAAACAAACATTATAACATAAAAACTTAACTAAATACAGAATTGTGTAATGATCCATGTAATAAAGGAACACTTAACAAGATCTTTGCGATTTGTGCACATTTTAAGTGAAACTATTGAAAACGGATTAATCGCGTATATTTCGGTATTCGAAAATACATTTTTGATAACCTGATGTTTCGAACACTCTACAGTAGTCCATGGTCACAGGTAGATTCAGCCAGTCTACTTGTGATCACGGACTAATACAAAATTATACGTGATTAATCCATTTAAAATAATTTCATTTAAAAAACAACACTTGTTCTCACCTACATGAGATATGGCATTGTTTCTCTTTGACAGATCCTTAATCAATATATGTAGTATATTTAAATGTTTTTTTTAGTTAGTTGAAATATAAAATCCTCAGTGTTTCTTTATTTATTATTATTTAGACTAGAAAACATATATAATTAAAATAATATTTCCTCTTTCATGATCGACAATTCCCCTAGTAAAAATAATTAATTAGCCTTTATAAATATTTTAATTAACTCCTTTGTAATAGTTACGATGGTCCAAAATGCAAAATTCTAAGTTTTTTCCACTCAAAAGTTCACTTCAGTTCTTTAGTTATAGAGTTATGAGTTGAACATAAATCGCTTCGCCAGTTTGTGTCTTATATAGAGAATCTGAAAAAAAAGGAAGTATTTTGTACAAAGAAATATTATGTAATGCCATACAAGAGTAATCGAAAATTCTCTACATATTTATCTTTTCTATTTATATCTATATATATCTTTATCTATTTATTACAAATATATTAACATTATTTATAATAAATAATTCTAAATTCTTCTGTCTAATAAGATCTATCATTTTTCTTCTGTCTATCTATATGTTTCAAAGTCTCCTTCTTTAGATTTCATTTCATTCAAAGCGTCCCAAATTTATAAGAAATTAATTACTATTATCATATTGAATAACAGTATATTTTCCTTTTTATTTCGACAACCCTCATTCTGTATTTCACTGAACCTCCAAGATCAATGAGAAAAGGTAACCCTGTGTGTTACACCAAATAAAATTGGTATCAGACGATGAATTTCACGTACTATGGAGTTTGCCTTTTTTCACCAATTCAAGTCGTTTCCAACCTACATACATACATGTACATACATGTACATACATGTAGATAAATATACATTTATGTGGAAAATATATTTCATTTTTTACATCTTTATATGGTTTTCTTTAAAATAATATGTAATATACGATACTTCAACGGATTGTCTTGACACTATATATATAAAGCGTGAAGCTAATTTTTTATTTATATACAAAAAAATATCTGTTGTCTTCGCATATACCGTCTCAAAATATCCCATGTTATGTTTTTAGTTAAATTGTATTTTACACTTATTTTACTATTATTGAAATACGGTTTAAACGCAGCAGGATTCGAACCCACGCCTCTTGAAAACCATCCAAGCCCTATAACGCTGAGCCACGCGTTCCACTACCAGCTGCGCCGAAATTCTTATACGATTTTTTACAACTTATTTAATTATTTAAATTCTGTTTCCGTTGGATAAAAGATGGGGAACTTTTGTCCTATAATACAAAAAAACATTAAAAATATCTTATAAAACTTATTTTCAAAACAAATAACAAAATTAAAAATTAAATCAAAATATTTTAATTTCTCTGATTCTCTGATTCTGATTCGTCTCATTGTACATGCTGTAGATGTGAATTCGATTCTCACTAAGAAAATGTTTATATAATTTTTAATCAAATTATTAATATTACGCATTAATAAAAAAGCGCGGCGTTATGATCCGCCATTCATCACGCAAATTTTTGGTATAACGTAATAAGTGGAGAGATACAATGTCAATATAAATCGGTCAGTGACCTTTGATCCAGTAAAAAAAATCAATATTTAAATGAATACAAATGATAAAGTGTGTCATTTTATTAAAACAATAATACTCGATCAGGATTTTTTTGTTGCACAAACATTAGATTTTACTCGAAAAAATACTTTTTATTAATCCAAATATAGACTTTTTTATTATAAAATATTTTTTTTAACTTAAATAATGTAGTATATAGTTTTACAAAGTTATAATTTTCAACTTTGTAAAAGCTTTTGTGGTTATGAATTCAATTGTTTTGTTTACTTTATTAAACTCAAGCCCATACATACATAGAAGTACATTGGGCATATAGATACTAATAATATATTCAAATTATTTTTCTATCTGTAACTAAGAAAATTAAAATTGTAACATTACCCACACACACACACGCACACGCGCATACAAACATGCACAAGCACAAGCACATACACACGCACACGCACACACGTTTAATTTTTTTAGTTATGTATACAATGTAAAAGCTTGCAAAATGTAATTTTATTCTAGAGAAAACTATACTATTACTTAATAAATGCTGTCATCCGTAATACAGGTTCCCTTGTACGTCCACAGTACCTCCCATCAAATGATAAATGAAATTGTAGCTAACCTAACGTTAAAGAATATATTGTATAACCTGTTAATGGCGTAAATAAATAAACTTATAACTACTATAATTCAAGATTTACTTATATGGTAGCCGGAGAAAATTTTGCGTTAAGATACTTCATTCTCCATCTGAAATTAGAACTTGCGAGTAAACTGGCGGAACTAAACGCCGCGCTTTGACTTACAAGCACAGGAAATTAATATTATTTATATTAAATCTTTAAATTTAAATCATCTCGCTTACAGCCATTTGCAGTTAGACGCTTCCCCATAATTACCTCAATAGTTATAATATACTTAATAAATTATAACATTTTTTTAATAGGTCAATCCCACAACAGCTCTTATCAACTGTACCGCGTGGGAGAAGTAGCAAGACAATCAGTTCGAAATTTCGCTGAATTTGGTAAATTAGATGAAATGGTTGAAGAAGGAGAGGGAGATATGAGGGTCTACGATCAATTTTCAGCACCTCCAGTCGGTGGTGGGACTGGGGTGACGGAAAATATGGTATTTGTTGATGGGGACCATAGCTTGGTAAGGTGTTTTTTTTAAATATGATTATTCTTTACAATCGCATTTCCTTTTTAGTAAAAATTCAGATTTATTTATATATTTTGATGCAACAATTTCAAATTAAATTTTTAGCTTCACGTTTTTATCCCGCTTAGCCGGATAGGCAGAAAGTACCTAGTGTCAGGACACTCCGTACTTCGCTTTCCACCGAATTCGAGACATTGCGTGTTGGGTGGTGGAACTCAACGACGCTCTTTGTCTTTACCAGGGCGAGGAAGTGAAAATAATTTAAATATAATCACTCCCCTGCGTGGGGATAGAACCCACAACTGATCGCGTTTACAGTCAGACGCTGTCACACTGCGCTACGACCGGCCTCCTTAATTTATCCTTTTCAATTATTTTTATCTTTTTATTAGATTCGATTCAATTGTCAACAAAATTATTTAAATTTGATGTGTAAAAAAACTATATAAAAATTAAAAATAAAAATTAAGCTAGTTTTACATGACTAAAAACTATTAGACGAATTTTGATAAAACAGATAAAAAAAGTTATAGCCTTTAAAACATGATTACATATATCCAATATTTTTAATTTATTAAAAACATTTTTATTTCTGTACATATCAAAAAAACTAAAAACAATATTGAATCATGCCTACATATTCAATATATTATGCGTGTAGCATCACAAAGAAAACGTTTTAAAGCAAAAGCTATTAAAACAAAACTAACATGGCAAAATCCAATCTAAGCATTTACGGCGCAGCTGTACACGTGATAATTGGGTTCGATTCCCCCTCGGTATGGTTATCTATGGAGACAAAGTGCGGCGTTGAGTTCTGCCATTTAAAAACATCTTGAATTCGGGCGGAGAATGGAGAAAAGAGATACTTGCAATTAGTTTATCTCTGTATCCTGCTATTCGTGGAATATAATCCAGTGTTTTTCCTACAGATTTCAGTTATAAGCCGAATAATTCCATCACCCGATTGGTTTGTTGGTGTTGACAGTTTGGATCTTTGTATCGATTCGTCGTGGGTGGAAGAAATAACTCTCGATGTAAGTGTAGTACATAATGATTTATTGATTAATTCGAATAACTTTGTTGTTGTTTTTTTTTTTGTTTTTCTTAGCTTCACGCTTTTTATCACCCATAGCAGGGTAAACAGAAAGTATCTAGTGTCAAGACACTCCGTACTTGCCTTACCACCAAACTCGAGACATTGCGTGTTGAGTGGTGGAACTCAACGCTGCACTTTGTCTTACCAGAGCGAGGAAGTGAAAATAATTTAAATATAATCACTCCCTCGATTGGGGATGTAAGCCACAACCGATCGCGTTTACAGTCAGTCGTTGTTCCTCTCCGCCACGTCCGACCTCAACCTTGATATCTATTTTATCATAAACAATGTCTAGCTGTACGTACACCTACATTTGATAGTGCCACAGCCATTCGTAATTAGTTTTCGTCATTTACCTATCACGTCTTCCGTTATTTTTCGATGCAAAGTGACTTTTGAATTTACCACTATATTAAGAAATATAGTTTTTCAAAACTTAAGAAGATGCCGCTCGTAACGCAGTGGGACAGCTTCTAACTGTAAAAGCGTTTATTTGTGAGTTCGATTCCCAATCAGGAGAGTGATTATATTAAATTTATTTTCATTTCCTCGCTCTGGTTAGACATAGCGTGGTGTTGAGTTCCGCCACTCAACACGCATCGAATTGACTCTAGTCTTGACTCTAGCTACTTTCTGTCTACCCCTGCCCTATGTGGGATAAAAGCGTGAAGCTAAACTTAAGGATTTACATGTATGAAAGTATTATAGCTTAAATAATGTAATGAATGATTGCAAAATTAGTATAAAGTCATGGAAATACACCCGATATATTTCCAACTAAATGTAACAGCTCCGGATAAAAATTCGAACATGTTTGACAAATATAAACGTACAGGTTTTGTTTACCTAGAGCGCTTCTACTCATTGATTAAAAGGTCTTAATTTAAATGCCAAAATCGAAATTTCCAATATAATAATATAAAACTACATATTAATACGCGAAGTAAATATTTCAAACTCTTTTACGAAAATAACGCAAACTGATGAGTATGAAATTTGGTACATTATAGTTTATATAGGGAATGAGTGCTGAATACTAATTTTTTTTTAAATAATACGTTAAAATATATTAAATTAATATTAAGATAAATGTAACTCACACTACCAAGTATTTGTATAGGGTGACGTACACGTTACTAAGGCAACGCGTTGTTATTGCATCAACGGGACATCTAGGAAAAATTAAATACGTCTATTTCCAGCTGTCTCCATTAGACGCAGGAGCGGCGAGCGGACTCACTTTCACAGCTCCCCGATGGGAGACATCTCCACCAACTCCCGTTACCAAGCACGGGCCTCGAACCCCAAACCACCCCGCTGCTGGCTTCTATTACCCAAACTTGCGAGAACTACCGCCAATTGCTCAAATTGAATTATCTAAGGTAAATTTAACTTTTTATTTATATTGTATTTAGTTATTAACATTAATAAAATAGTAAATGAAAAGGAAAAATTAAAAAGAGGAATTTGTTTAATTTTAAAAACGTTTCACGAAGAAGGTCACGTATACAAATTTCTTCTCTTTCTCCACCCTGAGTGTATTATAAACGGTTTATTACAAAGAAAAATAATTTAAGTTACTTGAAAATTATATCATGTTTTTGTACCAATTTGAAATAGAACTTATTATTTAAATAGTCTAACTATCTCTACACACCTGATTTTCAGTTCCAAATCCACTTAACGCAATATATATATATATATATACAGGACAGCATCTGTATAAAACAATTATTGTGGGTTCGATTCCCACTTATGCAAATGATAATATTTAAATTATTCACATTTCTAAGCTCTGGTAAGACAAAGAGCGGAGTCAAAAAGGCGGTAAAAAATCAGCTATGCGAAATATTGCGAGAAGCTGTAAAAAAATGTGAATATTAAAATAATATTATATACCTTGAAAGTACTATTGTTTTAATTTAAACATCTTTAGGTTAAAGAATACTCAACAAAAGAAGTAAACGATTTAGCAAGAAAGGAATTATTACTTTCGATCAAACAAAAGGACAAGCGTAAAGGTATACCAAGAAGAAAGGTTAATTTTGTAGAAGAATATCCAATACAAAAAGAATTCACTACTAAGAACTCTATGGAACAGTTAAAAGATTTAGAGGAAGATGCTGTGGGAACACCAAGATATAACTTACCAGAAAATCATGTTATAGTAGTCACCAGTTCTCCGGTTTCGTGAGTATTTAATATTTTCTTGCATGGGCTTACTTTATTTATTTTTTCTCCCCCGAGTCGGGATCGAACCCACAACCGGTCGCAATAGTCAGGCGCTGTCACACTGCGCCATGACCGGCCTAAGAGATGATCTCTAGAGATGTTAGGCGATCTGTAAATTTATAAGCAAAGCAAATGGGATGTAAATATATACACAGATACTAAAAAATACATATTTGTGTAAAAAAATATATGTATTTCAAAAATATGTATCAAAGGATTGTATGGATTTAAGATGAATCCACCTTTATATATATATATATATATATTTATATATATTTATATATATATATATATATATATATATATATATTACGTGACTAATATAAAGAAAAGGAAACAGTAGGTAGGTACTACTGCTGACAAGATACATACATGCATATTGCACACGAACACTAAAAGTATTAAGATGCGGCACTGTAGACAAAAATATTTAAAAAAGTCACCTAACATCAGCTAATATCTTTACGTAGTTCCTATGTTTTGACACTCTTCAATATCTAGAAACAAACATACTTTTAAGAAAACCTTCCATATTCATATATTCCATTTCGTATAATTAGGGAAGAAATTTGCTTAGCATTCATATCACGGAGTTCATAAGAACTACAAAGGGTGGAATGGTAATTTAGTTTATTAATAATTCATTAACATTTTGATTCATTCATCTTCTATTTAAAGACGTACAGTCTACACCTACGCTTTGTTCAAACAGATAAGAAAAGTTTATTTTAATACACGAACGAATGAATGATTTTGAGCTATTAAACAGCTATATGTATGTCTGTCTGAATAAATTATGATATTATTTTTAAAAAAAGTAATTATACGGAATAGTTATATATATATTTTTATGCTCATTGAAGCTTTATATTTTATATCTCAAACAGAATAAAACATAATAAATGATATTATCACTATTGCTGATAAGTTATATAATATTAGTTGCCATATTTTCTATAGTCACCGAAATTTAAATTAAATAAAACGATTTTAGTTGAAACATATATGTATTTAAATCAGGGCTAATTTACTTAAAACTAATGCTATCTCCCCACGATTGATTCTCAGTATAAATTATACACAAAATTAATTAATAATTTGAGAATTTTTTTTGAATATTTCCTTTCCCCGAAATTGACAAGAAATATGTAAAAATTTAACACAATTACATACGACCTGCCTTTAAATTTAGATTTTAGTGACAATGCTAGTGTATGTAATGCTAGTTAAGTCATTTAATAAAAGATGAGAAGAAAATCGTTAATTTGTGTAACAGAACTATGCCAAACTTTACGTATCATTCTTTCATACCTATGTATGAAACACAATATCCATAGATATAAAATCGATTACACTGTAACGTAAAATGTACTTAGAAGAGGTAGAGAAAGGAGCTCGGGTAGTGGATGCAAGCGTTAATGCATTTTTGCCTATACTTGTGTCGCAAGGATCCGCAACGCATTGAATAAATGAAATGCTAAAAAGTTCTATTTCCTATTATTATTTTTTTTAGCATCACGCTTTTATCCAGCATAGCAGTTTATACAGAAAATACTAGTTTCAAGACATGCGTACTTCGCTTTTCACTGAATTTGAGACATTATGTGTTGAATAGTGGAACTCAACGCCGCACTTCTACTATCTTCTCAGAGCGATAAAGTGAAAATAATTTTAAATATAGTCACTCCCCCGAGTTGGATCGATCCCAAAACGGATCCTGTCCCAATGCGAAACGACCGGTCTTATCTAATATACACACGAGTATATAATAACTCTATTATATACATACAACATTGTTATTATTTACTCGTATTTAATACTATAGGCCTTGTCGATATATAATATATTATAATAGTAAATATTGGCATTCTGAGATACTTCATCATATAAATAATATATATGCCAATTTCCATAGTAATCTGCTCATTATTAATGAAAGGAATCGAAAGTGTTTTGTTCGTGTATTAAATATGTCAATATTATTTCAGTACAACCGTACAAGAATTTGATAGTGAACTAAGAAGTATGGACGATGTCGTGTTAGCTGTAGCTAAAGGCAAGAAGCTGGGACTAGGGAAACACCTTCCGAGACATTTTAGGTCAAGACTCCATCATGCAGTTAATAGGATCCAACGTGAGTTTAAAGAAAATATTGAATATTGTTATTATTGCATTTATTTCTTTGTGTCTATTTTAAATTAAATCTCAATAAGTCATGTATTCAATTTTGCCAGTGATAAGAAAAAAACGTAATTCCTCTTCGTATATCTAGAAATAGACGTTAAACATCACCAATACTTAATTCTAATATTTACCAATCATAGTAATATAATTGTAACGGTTCAAGAAGAAATAATTTTAATTTTAGTAATAGTTTTGATCTATATAGTTATATAGTTATATAGTTATATAGTTATATAGTTATATAGTTATATAGTTATATAGTTATATAGTTATATAGTTATATAGTTATATAGTTATATAGTTATATAGGTATACAGTTATATAGTTATATAGTTATATAGTTATATAGTTATATAGTTATATAGTTATATAGTTATATAGTTATATAGTTATATAGTTATATAGTTATATAGTTATATAGTTATATAGTTATATAGTTATATAGTTATATAGTTATATAGTTATATAGTTATATAGTTATATAGTTATATAGGTATACAGTTATATAGTTATATAGTTATATAGTTATATAGTTATATTTCTTCCAAAAAAATTATAAAAATTCCAAATGGTCATAATGTTATGCCGAAAATACATGTTATAAGATTGATTCCCACTCAGGAATATACAAATATAAACAAGTACAATTACTTTCATAATTCTGTTCTGTTAAATAATATACAATCTCTAGATATTGAGCAGAGAGTCTTTTTCTCCATACAGCCGAAGACTGTCTCGTATCACAATGGAGTGACTGGTCACCATGTTCTGTAACTTGCGGCTTTGGCAATAAGTTCAGAACTCGCTCAGTACTCAGGGAGAGGCAAAGGGAAGGCCGCGACTGTCCCTCTCTGCAGGAGAGACGACACTGCGGGAATGTCAACTCTTGTACACATATTGATTACTTTGAATGGTGATTTATTGGATATCGATATAGTAATAAATATTTAATATGTATTTTGTTTTTTAATTTCTTTAACTGCAGAAAAACTTTTGGCTGATACCCCATTTAGGTCCAAAAAAAATTAAAAAGTTCTGAAAATCCTAGAGCTTAAGAATGTATATAGGTATTAAAACTTATTACAGTTTTAAACTCTTCCTATAGAATAAGCTATAATTTTGAAAAAACTTCAAGCCACGCTTTTTTAGTTAATCAAATTAAATAATAAGTAATAAATACTTTAAAACTAAAATTTAGATGATTGTCAGAAAGTTAATGTTACTTTTCTAAAAAATGTTTTTTACTTCTACTATATTTTTATTTTTTACTTCTACTATATTTATTCGCAAAATCAGTAAGCTGAAGTGGCAATGGGCCGGTCACGTCTGTCGCAGGACCGATGGCCGTTGGAGCAGACGAGTCCTGGAGTGGAGACCGCGTCTTGGCAAACGTAGTGTAGGACGCCCTCTGGCCCGCTGGACTGACGACATACGCAAGGTTGCCGGAGCGGGCTGGATAAGGGTTGCAGAGGACCGGGATGTTTGGCGCAAACTTGGGGAGGCCTATGTCCAGCAGTGGACTGCAATTGGCTGACGATACGATACGATACGATACTATATTTGGTTCTAGAAGGCTAAATTTGTTTAAAATTTGTGTACTAAGTTTTTTTAAATGTGTATTTAAATCAAGTTTCATTTAAAGTTTCAGTTAAATCAAGTTTCAGTTAAATCAAGCTTACTAATTATCCAAAAGCAAATTTACATTGCCCAAATTCTTGTTTTAAAAGACTAAAATAAATCTGACCGTTCAGAGAGGGTGAAAATCTTTATTATCTTTATAGATTTTGATGCAAGCAGATATTAAAACTGTGAAAATGTACAGACATAAGAGATTGCTAAGTACTTGCTTACTAATATAAATGTGATACAAAAAAATCCCATTCGAGGAAGTGATTCTATTTAAATCATTTTCACTTCCTCGCTATGGTAAGACAAAATGCGGCGTTTAGTTCCACGACTCAACACGCAATGTCTCGATTTCAGTGGAAAGCAATGTACGGAGTGTCTTAACACTAGGCATTTTCTGTCCCTGCTATGTGAGATAAAAGCGTAAAGATTTTATATAGTCCTTCATGTTATTTACTTTGAATGCAAGCTTTGTTAAATTCGTCACTTATTATTTATGTATGTATATCCATACCATCGTAAAGGGGGAACTTTATAGCGGTCAGACCAGTATAGTGACACTGGTTAGAAATTAAAATTTAAATATTTCATGCCTGTAGGGTAATAATTGAAGAATTTTTTTTATAATACTTAAAGATAAGAATAGTATACTTTTAAGGTTTTACATTATATTGTTAATTATTTTATGTTATGTTATGTCTAAGGTTGACTGACAAGTAGAAAGAAATAGTTTAAAATATCTTGTATTACCTATATGCATACAAAACTCATATTTTTTATTTCAATTGAAGATTTAAATATTAAACAAACTTGTGAAGAAATCGAGCAACCAAAATTATCACACGCAGTAAATAATATGGAAATCTATTGAAATATTAAAATCATAAAGAAATAGTAAATTAAATATAATACAAGCGTTTTTTTTCTTTTTAATATTCGGTAAGAAATAGCATATATTGAACAGCTGTTCTGACACAACACTTTTTCATTTCCAATACAATATGAAGACCTCGTAACCATTCCATAAATCATGTAGTACGAAAATTTGTTTTATTGGATCATGTTTCAGCTATCTTTCATTCAGGAGATCACAAGAAACGCTTACTATTTTACTTGTAGGTGAGTATATTATTTCGTTCGTTCAACCTAAATATATATAATATCTATAATTAATATTAATTTTTAAAATAATGTTATTTAAAAATCATGCCAATATTATATATACAGGTATTATGAAGAACTAAAAACGTAAAATAACTAAAGAATCAAAACCTTAGCGGAACTTAACGCCGCATTTCTAATTTCAAAAATATTTGAATAAATCTAACCTCAACTATTGCGTCCACTTATAATTTACGTAATTTAAACTATCTGAAGAATGTTTAAACAATAATTATCAGTATAATTCTATTATTAACCAAATTATAGCGTTTATAAAACTGTTAATTAAAGATAAAGAGTGCTAAGACTTAAATACTTACTTACTTAACGGGTTTGTTAAAAAAGATAAAAATGAATGGGGTATTCATATTTTTACGTTTTTTTCTGCTGTTCTTGTAATTTTATTTATAAAGATGATGAAAGACGATATTTATAAAGAACTAGTGGTACTTCCCTGCTTCGCACGGTGAAAAACCAAACGGTGTTTGGGCGTAAAGTACCGTCTCGCTCTGCCGATGGCACCAAGTTTTATCGAGGCTAACTTGGCCTTGCTTGCCAGATGATCGCGATACTGGCAGTCGATCGAAACACTAAGTCCCAATATACTGATATAGAGTGCGGCGGGGGTGTTCTCAAAAATTGGCGATACGTCTAATGGGTTTTTTTAGTGGTTAACGCTCAAGCTTTTGTTTTCAGGGGGTTGAACGGAACCAGGCTCCTTTTACCCCAGGAAAAGACATTCTCAAGGGATGACTAGACGGAAGATACAAGTTTTTTCGACTTTTCACTTGTCGACGTTTTCCCGAGAAAGACCTGCCGGTGTAGACGGCGTCCACCGTGCTGTCGTTGGCATAACAATGAGTGCTAGGATCCTCTAACAAACCGTTGATATGCAGAAGGAACAGTGTTAGGAACAGCACACAGCCCTGAGGGACGCCAGCGTTCACGGGCATTAATTGAGACCAAAAACCGTCGATAGCGACTTTTATGCTACGCCAAGTGAGGAAGTTGACGACCCACTTGCATAATTTCTCGGGAAGTTTAGCAAGGAGCACCCTTTGCCATGCACGATCGAAGAATAGAATCCTTCGTCATGTCCAGACTAACTGCCAGGCCCTCTCTCTTGCTTTCAATAGCAGCAGCCCAGCGGTGGGTTAAGTACACTAGAAGATCACCGGTTGACCGACCATGGCAGAAGCCATATTGACGGGCGCTGAGCAATCTCTAGATATACCAGGATTTGGCTGTTTATTATGTTCTCCATTATCTTGGAGAGCAGGAAGGTGATAGCGATAGGCCTGTAGTTAGTCGGATGAATAAGAGTGCCAAAATAAACGCATTAGCACCGGTGACAACTTAGGAGCACATAACAGAGCATTAAGGGAGAAATGCCATCCGGCCCACTCGACTTGTTGATGTTCAGAGAAAATAGAGTTCGCCGAACAGCTTTTTGGCTGAACTTAATGTCGGTCATTGGCTGAGCTCTGGCGCCGCGGAATAGTTGGCGGCGTGGTCGTCCTCTGTCATTCACAGTCAAGTTCGAGGCGAACAGAGCGCCCAGAAGATCGGCTATCTCTTTCGCTCTGTGGACCAGGGTGTCGTTCTCAGTGCGCAACGGTAGAAGCGAAGACTGGCTGAAATAGCCAAGTGCAGCCTTTGAGAGCGCCCAGAACTGACGTGTTCCGTGCGGGTATCTCTCAAGCTTTTTTAGCGATATGCTCGGACTTTGCATTAGCATTTTGCCTCTTAAAGTACTTTGAGGCACGGTAATATTTTCTCTTAAAGGCTTTCACCTTTGAATACTTAGTGACTAGTGCCTGAACCTAGATTTGGTATGCTTTGCGCTTGCTAATGGCAGCTTGTTTGCAAGACGTACCAAACCAGGGCCGTGACTTGCCACCGATCGGCACTACAAAGCTAGGGACGTAAAGCTCCATACCCTGTAGAATTACATACGTCGGCAATAGCAGCGGCACTGCCACACAGTTCTGCAACTACCACGTTTAATAGGCACTACAATCCGTATCAGGCACTAGTCAGAAGATCCCAAAAAGGCAACGACCTTAACCTGTTCTGGATGTGAAGTCAGCAGAAGGTCCAGTAAGGAGGCGTTGTGGCTATCAGGGACTCGCGTAGGCGAATTAACCAATTGGAACAGTCCATTTGCAACAGCAAAGTCAAACGCAGCACTCCCTGCGTAGTCGGTAGTGCGTGATGTAAGCCAATCGGCATTCACATTGCTTTGCGGCATTGACCGCTTTCATTTTGGGGAGAAGGGGGAGAGTTTGGGCGCCGGGGCCTGGCATTACCTAATACGAAACGCAACGGCATAAAGCCATTACTTAACGTCGGTTTTAAATGCCAGGGGTGGTAATGAACCGGTCGAGTCTACCCATTAGTGCCATCGCTGGCAACGTGACTCTACCACACGTTTTATTCGCCTATTACGACCCAACCAATACAAGGGCGATCCTATTCTAAGCTGAAATCACACGGTTCAGCTGAGCACAGCTGGTGAGAATTTCAACAATTGTTCTTTTCAAACATAATTTTACAATAAGATTACAACTGTACTGAGTTTTTTTTAAGTTACTATTATTACAGATACAATATTTAAATTTTTGTCTATAACCATATGATTTTTCTTTTTTGAAAAAATTTGGGATTTAAACTATTCTATAATTCTTGTGTAGTAACGTTAATAAAGCATTTTTATACATTTTTCATTAAATCAATTTAGCAAATTAAATATATATATACTTTCCACATACGTTAATAGTTTAAAAAAGTGTCATTCAAATTCTACTTGAATTTTACATAATAAATTACCTTAGAAAAACAAAAAGTATTATTAATTCTCCAATTTATCAGAAGATGAAATCATCATAATAATCAAAGATTACATTATTATTATTACCAAACAGGAATAGAACCCGCAATTGTCGCGTAAAAACGCAACTACTTAACATTGAAACTGCTCTCCAATATTAAAACGTATAAATTCCATTGATAGTATAAAAATATCATGACTGTGCACTATTGTATAGCGAGTGGCCTCAGGGTGAAACGTTCAATAGACGGCGGGACGCCTCATTTGTATTCTACGCGTCATCTTAGCAAAATCAAGGAGTATGTGATTCGATTTCTATACACTTAAGTAGATGTGCGGAGATGATATATAGATATAAAAAAAAAACAAAAAAAAAAAGAAAAAAGTGCGGCGTTGCGCTCCGCCACTCAACACGCAATGTCTCGAAATCGGCGGAAAGTGAAGTCCGGAGTGTCTTGACACTAGGTACTTTTTGTTCACCCTACTATACGGGATACAATAAAGAAACTAATATTTTACAGTGTTAAGAGCTGTAATTTAAAAAAAATTAAATAATTTATTATTATTTATAAACGATTTTATTTTCAAATTCACACATCTTTTTCCAAAATAAGATAAATATAAAGAACTTAGTGTAAAAACACTCAATTTCCTCCGTTTTCTACATTCCAAAAACGAATCGAGACTGAAAATCGGAAAACTGACTCGACTCGGTGGGAATCAAACCCACAACCAATTACGTTTACCGTCAAAAAATATTCCATATTATTAATAATAATATTACTTACAACGATCTACATAATCATATTTAACATTCATAATATTTATATTTAATTAATTCCCCAAAATTTAGTAATATCATCTCTTTATAAATACCCAGTCTACTCATTCGGAAACATCAATAGAGTGTGTTGTCGCGGGCTCCATACTAAACAAACTATGTTGCTGTTAGCTGTTAGCTGTCTTGTCAAAACTTACCATATCATCAGAATAACTACACATATCCTTAGCTTTTACCATAAACTTGATATCTGGCGGTAATTTGATGCAGTGCTTACCAAGTAGTTTGTGATTAAGTTATAAAACAAGTATATTGGAAATTAACATATAAATTCAACAACGTTGTCGGCGTTTAATTACGCTACAAGAAACGCAATGTTTAGATTTCTTGCGAAAAGTAAATAGTGAAATGTTTTGACACTAAGTTCTATCTGATTAACCTGGAATATATAAACAATAGTGAAGTTGCTTTTTTATCTAAAATATCTAAAACACCATTTTATCTCAGTTGTTATGTGTGATATACTTGACACAGTATAGTGGTAGGTTCGAGTCCTACTAAGGAAAATATCTTTGACTATAATCAAAAGTTTCTCCATCTTGCTTAACAAGAAACTGTAAATTTCACAGTATTTTTTTTGAATGGATATTTTAACTTGGTCATATAAATTTCGTAAAGGTACAAACTAAATGATGTAAAATTTGAAATGAATTCTGTTATTCTAACAATAACGTATATATGATTTACACTAACGGATGGCCGTAACTTCATTTGCAGTTTACCAAATATTTAAAATTTGTATTCCTTTCTTATTTATGCACCGAATAAAATAAAAAAAAAACATTTAATTTTAAAGGAAGGTTGCCAAAATATAATTGTGAAAACTAAATTTAAATGAAAATAGCCATTTTCAAGATTAGCGTACACAAATGCACAGAAAAATGCATAGAAAAAAATTGTTGTCTTGGGCAGTATCGTATTGACAAATGTCCCCAAAAGCCGATTTATGAATATATATATATAAATGTGTTAAATGCACAGTCAGACAGACTTACATTTTTATTATATATAAAGATTTTATAAACAAAATATAAAAGCGTAGCACGAAGTATATAGAACTCACCACCAATGTTAGAAGTGTGAAAAGAGTACGAGTAAGATCCGTTTACATTTTATTGTTTTCCGATTTAAATTGTATATTCAATTTCTGCTGTACGGTAGAAATTTTGTTCAGAGACAAATTAAATCTAGTACAAAGGTTTTAATACATTTTTATTTATTTCTATTACATTCAAATATAATTTAAACTTAATTAAGATTTCAATTAAATTTAAATAAATTTAAGAAGGCCAGTCGTGGCGAAGCGGAACAGCGCCATCGGTTATGGGTTCGATTTCCCACTGTGGGGAATGATTATATTTTAAATTATTTTGCTCTGTTAAGGCAAAGCACGGCGTTAAGTTCTGCCATTCAACACGTTAATTTCTTGAATTTGGTGGCTTGGCTTGAATTTACTTCAAGTGTAAAAAAAATAAAAAACATATATTTTTTGATGTCATCATTATTCAGTTTTCATATAATTTTTTTAAAACTACTGAATATAGCTAATTCTTCAAAACAGTTCCAAACTATGGCATGGTTCAACTACTTTGCTTTTATAAGTATAATGGGATTTGCCTTGACTTTATCTTACATAATCCATAGAAACTTATTTTTTTTTAACTGCACGCTTTTATCCCGCATAGCAGGGTAGACAGAAAGTACCTAGTGTCAATACACTCCGTACTTCGCTTTCCACCGAATTCGAGACATTGCGTGTTGAATGGTGGAACTCAACGCCGCACTTTGTCTTTTACCAAAGAAACTTTTAACATGCTTTAAAAATATTTATATCTCACCATTCGACTGCCAACATACAGTATTAGGTATACAGATTAATACTGGTTCTCTGCTTATAACTACTAACTAATATATTAATATTAAAATCTTATATTTATAATAAAAAAATTTGTACGTTTATTATATTCATGCAACATCATTTCATAGCCTTTTACGAGTTTAATATTTAATCATTTTTTTTCATAAGCTATTTTATATAAATTCAAACAAAACCAGGTGACATGATGAGCATTACAAAAATGCACTCTGTATTCAATTTAGTTCCGCAAATTCTTAAGCTTTGCTCGGAATAGGCAAACTGCAAGGTTACCGCACATCATCGCATCGCAAATTTTCAATTTTCCAATACATTAGAGATGGCTACGCGTCTAGGGGAACTATCTTAGGGCGTGTTCAAATGTTACATTAGAAACTTTTAATTCTTGTAAAGTTTAATATTTTTATATTATTTTATTATCTACTACTATTTCTCACGTTTTTATATAAAAGTATGCTTAAAATAAACAATTCAAATTAAATTTAATTTTGAACAGTAGTACATACATTGAGAAACCAATTAGATTGTATATATTTTGTGACAACAAAATTAGCTCAGAGAAAACTTAAATGATCCGCCTTTTAATCCAAAGTATTCATGTATTCACCTAATGTGTTATTGCAAGCGAAAATTATGTGTCCAATGTATAAAACAACTCTAATTTTGAAGAATAAACGGAAAATTTAAGGTAAAGACAGGTATAAAAATAATGGACTATGATGTCTTATGTGGACGAGTAAACTCACATGTGGACCATATCGTCATGTGTGCATGGATGAAGTCACATGTGGACCATGATGTAACATGTGGACGAGTAAAATCACATATAAACTTTGATGTCATGAATCAGTGAAATCACATGTGGACCATGATCTCATGTGTAGATGTATGAAATCATATGTAGACATGATGTCATCTATGAATAAGTAAAATCACAAGTGGGCCATCATATCAAGTGTGGATTATTAAAATCACATGTGGTCCGTGATGTCATTTGTGGATGGGTGAATCATATGTGGACCACGATGTCATGTCTGGATGAAAAAAATCACATGTGGACCATGTTGATATGTAGTTAGGTGAAATCACACTTAGACAATGGTGTCATATGTGGATTGATGAAATCAAATGTGAACCAAGGTGTTATATGTGGGTGAAAGAAATCACATGTGGATCATGATGTCATCTGTAGACGAGTAAAATCACATATGGACCTTAATGTCATATAAAGACGACTATAATCACATGTGGAACGTGGTGTCATGTGTGGGTGAGGTAAATCACATCAAATTTGGGGGTAGAAGACGTTCGTCAAAAATAGATTTTTGATAGGGTGCGATTATGAAGATTAAAACTTCACAATCTCACTATCAGGACTCTCTCTCAGGTAAATTTATATGAAGTCTTAGGCATTATGTGCCTAAGTAGGAACAGGCTTTAAGATACAGATGATTTAAAGAAATATAACAGATATTGCAATATTATATTAAAAGTATCTGTATGTCATAAATGACTAACTCCCTCGTGTATTTGGTCGGATGTAGATGATTTCACCTAATTTAGCGGCTATATAATATAAAATTATATTCAAACAAAAACTTGCAGATTGACTTTTGAATACAGTTGAAATTATTACTTTTTTAACTGTATTTCTTGACAGATTGTTTGAACCTATCATTGCAAAATTAATCATTATAAAAACCGTATTTCATTATGTAATAGGATGTTTTTAAAATGAAACTATTTTAAACGGATTAATCTCGTATATTTTGGTATTCGAATCGAATGTCAACGCAGTTTGCCTATGACCACGAATTACTTACACTAAACTAAACACTACTGTTAAGAATACCAAAATATACACTATTAATTCTTATAAAATAATTTCACATTTTTAAATTAACTCAATAATGATAATAACCATTAAAAATATTAAATATTAAATAAAATTTAATAGTGCATTATGAACATAGCTCAATGTGATTGATTCCCTTACCGTAGCGCAGATCCAACACTGATTGATTGTTTAACGGAAAACACAAAAATTCGCGATAATACGAGTATTTAAATTCCTCCCCATGATATATTGTCAGTCGGTGATAAATCTGTGTGTATTTTAAGAGAATCGAATGTCATGTAGAATGAATATATTTGCTTTGTTTGCAATACATCAATTTAAGTGTTTAGTTTTAAACAAGTTTAATATTGTAATTGATAAGAAAATACGAGGCTATTAAAATACAAAAAAATCATCTTAATTTCAATAGAAAAGAAGTTTGGAAACTATTTACCATCGAGGAATATTTACTTTTAAAAAAAAAAGGTCTCAAATCCACCACACCAAAGAGCAAGAAGCAGCGAGGCAATTAAAAAACAAATGGCGGTAGATTGAATATTTAATTTTTATATCAACTGACAGAAAAAATCCTGTGATTACAGACTACTGTAAGGTGTTCGGAACGTCGGATTTTCAAAATGTATATATTCATATACCAAGAATCCATTTAAAATATGAAGATTATCTATATAAGAGAAGAAAACACTTTTAACCTCTTAATAATCTCTATGTAGAAGAAAAATAGAAAATTAACTACTTTTTTAGCTTCACGCTTTTATCCTGCATAGCATGGTAGACAGAAAGTATCTAGTGTCAAGACACTCCGTACTTCGCTTTCCACTGAATTCGAGACACTACGTATTGACTGGTTGAACTGAACGCCACACTTTGTCTTACTAGAGCGAGGAAGTGAAAATAATTTTAAATATAATCACTTCCCCGAGTGGGGTCCGAACGTATATGAGGTTGCTAGTACTACACGCATTTTACGTGTCAACATAGCTTTGATAAAAAAAAAGTCATTCATGGTAGTGTTAAGAATTTTGCCATTTAATATTTATCAACGGACGGACGGATCGGATATTTGTTTATGTATAATATATTTTATTTTAATTTCCACAGGGAGAACACAGCGTCTTAATATTATAGAAAGTGAATAACGGAGAGTTGTCTTCTCTCTCTCTCTCTCTCTCTCTCTCTCTCTCTCTGACATTTTTGTTTTATAATTTTTAAATCAACTTTTAAAGTATATTTTAAATCGACCAAAAAATCAATCAATTTACAATTCTCATTACGTCGTTCCTGTACGGTTCATATACAAGACAATTTTGTACCGCATTTAACATTGGATTTCTAAGCCTATGGTGCTAAAGAATGAGTGCTATGAAATTAATTATATATTTATATATATATATATATATATATATATATATATATATATATATATATATATATATATAATAACCGAGAAATATGTAAATGGACACAGTTTTAGTTTATATAGGAAAGCAAAATTAAAAAATTAAAAAAAAAACTAAACAAAATAAACGTAACACACTACCATTGACATACACGTTTATATAGTGCTATATTATATAGCTAAGGCAACATTTTTTCAACGCATCAACGGGACATCTAGTAATTATAATTAAATAAGTATTAAGAGGAACGAACGTTCAGACTTTGAAATTGAGGATTCTTATAAATTATAGTAACTAAGTAAGTACATAACAATTTATGTAGATAATATACACATTTTTACATCATATAAAATTTTGAAAAATAAAAGGTTTAAAAAATTGAACGCAGCGGGATTCGAACCCGCGCCTCTTGGAAACCATTCAAGCACTCCGATCGCTAAGCCATGCGCACAGAAGCTATGTTTCCTCTTTAAAAAATAGGAAAATATTAAAGGTAAATAAAAAATCCATTAAATATAATTTAAGACAGATAGGAAATTTACTGAAGCAGTGCGCCTTTTATTTAAAGTAGTCTTGAGATCGTGCCGCATTCGACTCAACTAAGATTTTAGAACCGTCATGCTAATAATGCATTTTAAAATTAAACATTTGTTTTTTCTTTCGAGAACATGGTGGAACAGTAGAACAAGTTCTGACTGTAAACGAAAGGAGTAATCATATTCTAATTATTGTCAGTTTTCGCTCTGATAAGACAAAGCGCGGCGTTGAGTTGCGTCACTAAACACGCAATGTCTTTAATTCGACGGAAAACGGAGGACATCTTGACACTTGGTACTTCCTACCTACTGGTAGGAAGTACCAAGTGAATTTGTTTTTTTTTTATTAAGAAAAAAATTGCGTAGAAATATATGTACTGCATTTTCAAAATACAAGTGAAATATCTATAACATAGTATACGTACATAAAACTCGTTCAGTATTAAGTATAATACTGACTCTCAAGGTACAACCGAAACTACTGTACGTAGAAAATTAAAATTTAGGATTTAGGTCTAACGGGAAGTGGTAGGTAGATAATAAAAAAAGGAATTATTGGAAATTCCTATGGCAATGGAAAGAAGCCTAATTTTACTTGGTTATGAGGCGCACTTTCAGACGAAATTTCAGATAAAAAGTATTAAAAATACATGAAAATAATAAAACAAATATTACGCATACAAACCAGATATTTGACATACACTTTTGCGTCAAACGATATACACGTTGCTAAGGCAACGCGAATTTTACGTACCAAAGGAGCTAGTATTAAATAATTAATCAAAATTAAACCAAACATGTGTGTATGAATATATGGAAAAGCATCATAATTTTTATAAATAGAGCACATATAACATTTAGAGTACAAAAAGATTGAACAGCCGGGAATGAAGCCAAGGAAGCCTTATACATTTGATGGTGGAGTTAATTAATTTTCGCTCAAGGAAATAGGACCCACATTTGTAATTACTTGACTTTAATAAATACGTGTATTATTCAGCTAACATGTACGGATAAAAGTAAACGATAATTTTTTATATAGGTATGTTAATATATGAAGTTTAAAACCTAAATATGTAAAATTATAATATTGAGGCCAGCTGTGGCGCAGTGGGACAGCATCTGACTGTAAACGCGATCGGTAGTGGGTTCGTTTCCCATTTGGGGGAGTGAGTATATTTAAAATTATGTTCAGTTCCTTGCTCTGATAAGACAAGGTGCGGTGATGAGTTTCACCACTCAACACGCAATGTCTCGGTTGAAAAATCTGTGGAAAGTGTAGTACGGAGTGTCTGGACACTAGGTACTTTGTATCTACCCTGTTCTAAAGGGATAAAAAGGCTGAAGCTGAAAAAATATATATTGCATGTTCAGAAAGGCATGTTCAGAAATTATACCAACAAAATAATAAAATCAGTGTTGAAGAAATTCGCTTTTTAATATTTGTTTTAGTGTCCAAAACTTCTTCATCTCATGTTAATGTGCGTTTTGACTTCCGGTTTTTCGTTATTGTCATCGTATTGCTTCCCAGGGTATATGTAATTCTAACGGCCTTCCTTTTAGGTATATGGTTGTTGTGTAGCTGTTTTTTTTAATTTTGTTTTGTTACTATATTTTCTAGTATATTACTCGTTTCGATGAACTCTTATCGCTGCCGACTGCCAATAAAGATACTTAAAAATTTATTGCAGTACTATTACAAATAGTTTAAATGAAGGAGGATGTAAAAAAAAAGTATAATTTTAAGACGAAAACAAATTCTGGAGTGTGACAAATGTTTACTGTAATATAATATAATATTATTGGTATACAAACACAGCATAAGTAACGTTTTGTCCCACATAGCAGGGTAGACAACCTAGTGTCATGACACTGTTGACTGGTTTCAGATTGAGATATTGCGCGTGGAGTAACGAAACGAACGAAAAGCGCCACACTTTATCTCACCATAGCGGAGAAATGAAGATACCATTAAAATATAATCATTCCTCTGAGTGGGAATCAAATCCCTAACCAATCGCGTTTACATTCACACTATTCCATAGTAACTGTACCCCAAAATCTTAAGAAAAAAAAACTAAATAAAACTATTACGCGCACCATTCAATTACCACACAAAACTTGTTATCTCACACAAAAAGCAGATCGGGGGAGGTCATAAATCAATCGTGAAAAAATGCCCGTTGACGTGACGGGGCGAAATACCGAACATTCTAGGCACGCTATCTTCACGATTTTTTGTTTCCTCTACTTTGAAATACAGTCGCAATACAAATGAGGTTGGCCTTTATTCGTTTAGGAATATTTTTACTGCACAATTGCATTCGTTTTTTTTTAAAATTCGTCGTGTTTTATGTATGGATATTTAGGTTGTTTAAAATGTTAATAATAAAAAATCATCGTGAGGCAACATTGTACACATACTAAAAGCGTGAATCGTTATGGGTTCGATTTATACTCAAGTTAAATAAAACACGACATAGAGACTACATCTATTATCCCTTGTAAGGTAGAAAGAAAGGACGGAGTGCTAAACGCTACGGTTCTTCCATACCTCTTTCGCCTCGTCCACAGTCATTAACCTGTTCATACATGCCCTTCGGGGGGTCCTCATGGGTTTTACGTGACCTTCCTCCAGTATCTTTGATACTGTGTTATCGAAGGTCAACCGAGATCTTCACCGACCTCTCTCTCTCTCTTAATAATACTTTAGGTTAATAAATTACCTAATATAATTAAAAATTTTATTAAAATTTGAACACAACGAGATTCAAACCTCTAGGGTACTTGTATCCTGTACTATAGAAAAGCTCATATTTATTGTAAATACATACAATAAATATTTTAATATTGAATTGTAATATCAATTCAACATAAAGCTATATTGCTGCAATATTTCTATGTAAATACAAATTTCATATTCAATTTGTCTGTACGAATCAAATGTTTTGGGAAAACATATTTGGCTATTGACAGTAAAAAGCGAAATCACGTTCCAATCGCACCTACAGAGGGACATCAAAATGTACTGTATCTGAAGAATGTACAGTACCTCACACAGGTTTACTTTGTCAAGTTTAAAAAAATCTATCTTTGAATATACATGAATTGTGAAGTATCCATTTTACATGACTCCCGTGGGGCTAACTACTATAAGTTCTAAAAATTTTATAGACAATACAAATTCAACAATTTTAACGTAAAAAGTATTATACATGATATTTTGACTATTTTTTTTAGCTTCACGCTTTTATGCCGCATAGCAGGGTAAACAGAAAGTACCTAGTATCAAAACACTCCGTTGTTCGCTTTTCACAGAATTCGAGTAATTGCGTGTTTAGTAGTGGAACTCAACGCCACACTTTTTCTTTACAAGAGCGATGAAGTAAAAATAATTTAAATATAATCCACTCCCCTGATTGAAATCGAACCCACAAACAACGTTTACAGTTAGAGGCTGTCCCACCGCGCTACGACCGGCCTCTATTTTTAATTTATAGAATATACTTTCGATGTCGGCTTATATTTATAAAAATTTCATCTTTACCGACTGATATAAACATGTTATGTTTCTTAGTTACAAGTATAAAACTGTACTTTTCTTCTACCTGATTTTTTCATAGTAGAAAAAAGATCTTAATAATTATTATGGATCTTAGTAATATTTATAAATAATTTCTTCAGTTACCACCCAATTTGCATAACACAGTTAGAGTTTAATAAAAGAGTAAAAGAGAATAATAGAGAATAATAAGCAGAGACGACTAGAATGTAGTGTAGAAAAACATATCGTTATTGCTTTATTTAAACAAAGCGAGAAAGAAAAAATATTCATTTAAAGCAATCTTATTCGTTATACCATCATAGCACAGTAGATATCAATATCCATTGTAATCTAAGTTAAGGATTCTAATCGTATTTTGAAAACTGTTATCTCAATTTGGTAGTGACAAAGTTACGTTGAGTTCCATAACTTTAAAAAATATTATGAGTTGTTAAAGTAATTCAAAATTTTATTTGCTTTTTGTATACTTGAACAAATAAGAAATCCCTTAGATTAGACTATTAGCTATATATCAAAAATAAACAGAATAGTTTATAGCAAAGTGTCGCATTTTCTTTCTGCCTGTCCCGATTAGGTTTAAGGATACTGCCTACTTAAATCTTAAAATACAAAACCCTTCATATTCCAAACTTTACAATATATCCTGTATAGCGATCTGAGAGAACCTGGAGTCAAAACACTCTGTTCTGTTCTGCACTATCTGCCCAAATTCGAGACAATTCGAGAAGAGAGACGTATCTTAACGCCGCAACCTAGAACTACTTAGGCTTATAAAATAAGTTAAGACTTTTTTTATACATAACACCAGAACACAAGTTTGCCGCCTGTACATTTTCTTGCAATTCGCACAAAGTTAGCTGATAAAGAAACAATTTGTATTCAATAAGCCTCGTGAGGGTGTAAGTATCGTAGCCTTTCGAGTTTTTACTCCACTATTCCTTTACTCCGTACTGAAATTGTAAGGAAACGAGTTGAATAATCCCGCACTATATAGTTTGATATAAAATTTTATGTCAACTGAGTGTTCTGTATACAAATATATTTACATATATATATTCTGTACAAAAAGGATTAAAGATTAAATCAGGGAATGCAGAGAGAACCTATCGTCAAGTATTTCCCCACTAATTGTTACAAATTTTGTATTATGTAGCGTTAATATTTTTAATATTTTAACTTTTAATTTGAATATTGTTAATATTACTGTTAATATATATAGCTTCATCTATACATATTATATAAATGAACTGGATTTCTCTCTGTACGTGGAGGATATAAAAGAATTTTGGGTGATTAACAATAGAAACCCAAAACAATTACTATCAATTTATTTATGTGTTTGTTTTTAATGTAGACAAATCATAATTTTACTGAATGGCTTAAGCGACTGTTTTGCGTTAACAAAGGTAAGGTTATCCTGCCACATTCGGATAGTCGGATTATAAACGTATATTTAAATTTCCACTCTCATAAGGCATGGACAAGTCACAACCTCGGGCTTGGCGAAAAGGGTGAAAAAATGGCGAAAAGGGTGCCTCGATAATAGGTAATCTTTGACTACCCTGATATACGATATAAAAAGTAAAGCAGGAAATAAAATACTAGTAAAAATCCATAGATAGCGCGGATCCATGTAAAAGCTTTAAACTAAGAGCTCTAACGCGCCTCACTTAGCATTCGAAGCTCGATCACGCTCATATGCAGCTGCACGCAAAGTTTCACCATTTGCTATCCAAGTTCCGTACACTTGGCGACTATAATGGCTCTCATATCTTACTATGGATAATAACAATACCTACTTAGTTTAATTTAATTCTTTATATTGGTATTAAAATTATGTATTATTTAGTAAAAAACTATTTCAAATAGAACAGCAGTAAACCGCGAACGATTGTGAGTTGGATTTTCACTCGAGGGAATGATATTGAAATTATTTTCATCTCCTAACTGTGATGAAACAAAACGCTGCGTTGAGTTCCGCCACTCAGTACGCTACGTCATATTCGTTATAATTGTAGTAAACTATTAGAATCATAATATAAGTCGAATTGTGTATTTAATCGCATGAATTATTTAAAACAATATATTTTGAGTGACATGTTCACGTAAATATTCTTTGCTGATTACTCAGTTTGTCACCAACTAAGTCTGATAAAACAAAATAAAAAACACACTGTTCTCTACTTCTTTTTTTTCTTTTCGCTTCACACTTTCCGCCAAATTCGAAGCATTGCGTAATTGAGTGGCGGAACACATTTGTCTTACCAGAGCGAGGACATGAAAATAATTCATATATAATCATACTCTCGAGTGGTAATCGAACCTACAATCGATCATATTTACGGTCAGACACTGTTCCACTGCGACACGACCAGCTTCATAAAATTTCTGACTTTTTAATACTATATTTGAAACTATAAATATAGCGGTTGATTGAGGCCGGTCGTGGCGCAGTGTGACAGCGTCTGAGTGTAAACGCGATCGGTTGTGGGTTCGATCCCCACTCGGGGATCGAGTATAATTAAATTATTTTCACTTACTCGCTCTGGTAAAACTAAAGAGCGGCGTTGAGTTCCACCAACTCAACACGCAATATATATATATATATATATATATATATATATATATATATATATATATATATATATTAAAAATAGCAACTACAGAACTTGTTCTAAACTCTAGAAAGTTTCTAATAAAACACTTAGACGAATTAAATTGAATAAAATATTTAGTATAAAATATTTAATAATAGCATAATTTTTATCTTCTAGTCTAGACAATTTAATTTATTCTCCATAACGTTTCTTCCTTTCAGGCAAAACACAAATTGCTGTTTGCAGCGAATCATTTAAATGAATTTACGAAACCATTATAGAATAGTTGTCTTTCTGACTTAATACGTTATAGTAGTCTGTATGATGTTAGAATTGAAATATTATTGTTACTCCAGTCTAGTTACACAAAGCGCGATGTTAAATTCCGCCAGTGAATAGGTGACTTTAAAAAAGACAGAAAATTGAAAAGAAAGTGTCTTAGGACTATTTTTCTTTGTTATTTGCGTCAATCCGTGACTTACTTAGCGTAATTTGTCTCTATTCTTTAGATTATTTATTTTCCACGGTTTTTAGGTCAGTGTTCGAGATAATTCTAGAAGTAATTTTGTTAGGCTCTTAAATTATACATTTTTTTTAACACAATTACTGTTTGCAGCGATTCATTTAAATGAATTGATTGTCTAACTTAATACTTCATAATAGTCGATATGATGCCAAAGTTCACATTATATTTTTGTCATAAAGCACGGCGTTAAGATCTGCCAATCAAGCTAAGCCAAGTAAGTCTAAAAAAGGCAGGAAACTGAAAAAAAAGTGTCTCCATACTATTTTCTGGAGGAAGAAACAAAAAACACGTCAAATCACAAAAATATAAAGTTAAAATTTTATCCCCTTCATAAATTTCAGAAATGAAATAAAAATTCAATAAGTCACAAAGAAACTTTGATCATCCATCGAGTACTGGTGACTCCGTAATACTGCATCTAATGTGTACTTCCTAAGAATTATAGCCGCATATATCACTTTACAAACGAGCTCGCATTATACTTTTACTTTGGTAAAAGCACGAGGAAATATATTAACATACATATATGTATGCGCATATTTATTGCTTGAAACTTGAGAATTCGATAAATTGTAACAAATTTAAAAAAAACACCTTTAATAATATTTAAAAAAAATAATTTAAAATGTCAGCAAATAAAACTTCTAACGTATTAACTAGAATTTGACATCTGCATTTGCTTTAGACCTTATAATACGATAATAATAAAAAATAAATTAAATAAAATCCATATGAAGAAATATTTTCAATAAATTATGTATGATTTCTAATATGTGTGCGCATACAATTACTACTTAGATTTGCACTCTTCTATCCGACTGCCAAAAGGAGTGTTATATTTTTACCAATGATGTAAGTATGTACGTATCGATGTCCGTTTTTTTCCCTTGTTACTGCTAAACCCGTAAACCTATAATGACAAAGGATACATCGTTACATTCGTATTAACGACGTGATTGGTATTGAATTTCAAAACGTAGTTTTAACCGATATTGAGTTTTTATATTAATAGAATAAATATCTATAGAATATAAGTTATATAAGTAAATAAATTATCACAAATTTACAAAAGCAAGTAAATTCCCAACTATACGTATTTATTTCAAATCTCACATCTACAATAAAACTTGTATCATAGACCATGACAAATCAAAAAAATAATAATTTACAATATATTCAATATGTCTAAGTAAAAAAAACATCATTGAACATATGTAAAATCCCGTAGAAACTGTGGTAATTGAGGCGGAAGTCGATCTAAAGCATTCCAATCGCAACTAAAATTATCATTTGTTGTGTCCAATTTTATATTATTAGGAATTTCTCTTTCTGTATTTTCAACTATATTAACTTTATTATTATTACAATTAATTTCCGAGTTGTCTATAATCGCTTTACGTACAATATCATGGTATGATTTTTCATCACTAACAAGGTATTTGGCCAAATTGTTCCTATATAATTCATCAAGACTTTCAGGCGGGACTTCATCAAATCCCTTTTCGTTCTCATCAACATAATTACACATGTTGAAACACTCAAAAACATTGCTCTTCATATTAAATCCACATTTAGTCGCAGAAGACTTTATTTCACTTTCATAATACCACTTTTTGGATTTAAAACATATATTTTTACATACACACTGTCTAACATCACACGCGCTATCGCTGTTACCGTTGCAAGTGGTCGATATCGCTTTACAAAAACACTTGTTCACTTTGTCCAGAACACTTTCGTTTGCTGTTTGTTCAATTAATCTTGGTATCGTCACAAATATATCTCGCGATGGTGTTATTTTCAAAAAACCGTTTTGTTTGATGTTATTTTTTACTGTATGCACCTCGACTATTATAACGCCGGATGAAGTAACTTTAACTGGCAATTGCCCTTTAGACGAGCCTAAGTAGAATTTTATATTATTAATAAAAGTTCTTTTCGACTCTTTATCCAGCACTAGACTATATTCACCGGAACGTCTCTTTTTAAGAACAATCGATGAATCTATAAGCATGTTATTAGGACTTTCTATATTAAGTTTCACTTTTTCATACAAATTTGAATCACTGCTTGATTTATGGTCTGTATATAGTTTTGTTGATTTAGTATATTCTTCTTGTGGTAAATCTTTTAAAATATCTTTAATTTCGCTTACAGTCATAACCGACGTGGAAGGTATAGTATCTAGTTTAGATTTCAACGCATCAGCTTTTTTATCTACGACAACTTGTAGGCTTCCAGAATCAGATTTAATAATCAAACCTTTGTTATCAACATCTTTAGCGTTTTCACTCAAGTCAATAACATATTGTCCCGATGGTGACTGCCCAATATATGTAAACTCTATACTGTCGCTTGACTCATAGTTCCTAATGGCTTCCTTGTGATATTTTTCATATTCTTTATTCAATAACACTTTATAAGTTCCAGAACTTAATTCCTTCAAGGCAAATACAGTTTCATTATCATCTGCCTCTAACCCCATTATTCGTACTTTGCATAGCTTTTCTCTGTTCTTTAATTTGCTTGTTTTACATGGTTTTTCTCGTTGTTGAGACAATTCTAGAAGTAATTTTGTTAGGCTAGTACACGATAACTTTTTATTTTTCGTACAACACTTTCCTTCTAGTTCTGGCTCCTTTTTTATATGTTTCATTTTAATTATATCGTCATACATAAAAGATTCGTGCTTCTCATTTTCTTTATGGCTCAACGACGTTTTAATAAGTTTAATATCATCGATTTGTGCCGAATTAACATTTGTTGCATTTTGTTTTATACAAGGTTCTATTTCTTTGTCGGAGTTAGGTATATTTTTTATTATATTGGGCTCACTCTGTGTTTTAGACTTAGAGTCCGTTAAAAATGTACATGTATTTTTATCACACGCTTTATTCGAATCTGCTTTCAAATGTTTTGCATCTGTAAAAATGTTGATTACATACAACGTCAGTATAACGTTAAATAGCGAATGAGATATGGGAGTACAAAACACATGAAAGCAGTTTCAAGTCAAGCTTTAGATAATATAATTATTACGTTTCTAATATACATATATTGTAAAAAAATATTTATAATACAACTCAAAAACATTGACATACTGAAAAAATACAGTCAATCTAAATAAAAATACTATAAAATTACAAATTTTATTTGATCCAATGTATACATATTAATTTGCCAATATCAAAATCAAATACTCGTATAAGCCGTTTCTAATGGTTTTAAACAACAGAATCACTACTAATCAAAGTAAAGCTGACTTTCTGTATCGGCGCTACATCAGTATACCTCCCCAGTCCCATAACCTCTTCAATAATTCTTTCTCGAGGAACACATGATATATCTAGAATGTTTAATTATTTTTTTTATTTATTTTGTACTCCCATATTAAATATATGATTATTATGAATATTATATTAGTTCACTTACCTTTTGAACAAACACATGTGCCCGTTGATGAAGATTGACATTTACATGAACTCTGAAAAGAATAAGTACAGTCACCATTTTTAACAATTGTATTAAATAGACTAAAAAAAATCTGGAAATGGTTATAATAGGAGTAGAATTAATAATTAGAGGCCATTATGGCGCAGTGGGACAGCAAATACAAGTTGTCATAGATTCAATTTCCACTCAGGGGATTGATTATATTGTACATATTTTTATTTATCTCTTCTGATAAAAACTTCCACTACTAAATACTCAAGGGCTCGAGTTCCCCTTCGCTATAGAATGTCTTAGAAACAATTGAGAATTTTCTTTCAAAATATCCCAAAAAAAAGCCTGCTAAGTTTAATATTATAATGATACCTGAACCGAAATAATCTTAGGTCCCGTTAAAACTGATATAGATTCGGGTCCAAGAACACATTGCGCTGCCCTCATGTTTTTGAATTGACATGTTGGTTCTAAAAATATATATCGTTTTAAAATAAGATAATATAGAAATTGCGCAGTGGGACAGCGTCTAACTGTAACGCAATCGGTTGTGGGTTCGATCCCCATTCGGGGGAGTGATTATATTTAAATTATTTTCACTTCTTCGCTCTGGTAAGACAAAGTGCGGCGTTGAGTTCCACCACCTAACACGCAATGTCTCGACTTCGGTGGAAAGCGTAGTACGGAGTGTCTTGACTCTAGGTACTTTCTGCCTACCCTGCTACGCGGGATAAAAAGCGTGAAGCTAAAAAATAATAATAATAATAATAAATATATAGAAAACTTAAACTAAAGAATATGTATGTATCGACGATGGGAATTTCTCTATTAAGCAGCAATTATTTCATAGTCGTCGTCATTCCAGTCCTGTAAAGCCTACTGGCTGGACAAAGTTCTCCCTCAAGGATTTCCAGGTCGATTGGTGGTTACCCAAGATCTTGACCAGTCCCCAGTAGCTACCTTGACCAAATTGTCGGGCATACGTAGAAAAATATAAATTAATTTTTTTTTTATTTAGATTATATTAGAAATAACAGAATAAAAATAAAGCTAAATTAATTTATTATTTAGTGAAGAGAAGTATTCAATTTAATCAAAATTCAATCATCATCCACTCCCCAATCTTCTTCTTCTTAACTATAGAACTATAGAAACAGAACTAAATGCATTCACAAAAAATAATCATAATTATTAATAATATTAATCCACTAATGGATAATATATTACAGTTAAACCAAAACAATAAAAAGCCAACCTTACACCTGCCACATACGCACGCACACACACACGCACACACACACACACACACACACAAACACCGTGCACGTCATAGACCTCTGCAGGGCGGCGGCGCGGCGGCGGCCGCCTCGCGCCCCACGGCGCTGGGCACGCGCATGGCGCAGTCCGCGCCGCACGCTGTGGACTCCTTGTGAGGGCATGCCTTCACTTCACCCTAATTGGTTTGTAAAATATTGATAATTTAAAAATACGGCTTTTTAATATTCTTTAAAGTTTTATACGATTATATAAGAAAAATATAATTAATTACAAGTGGGTTCAAATCTTCTTTCGTTTGTATAAATAGTTTTCCTTGAGCATTTAACTCGTATTTTTTGTTTTTTTTTTCTCCATTTATTCATTATTTAAGCTTTTTTTTACGTTCTATCAAAAATGCCAAAACGGTTCACTATCAGACTGTACATTGTATACAGCGTGCAACGTTTGTGAGTTCGATCCCCTATCAAAAAATAATAATATTTCAATAATTTATTATTTCCCGATTATAATCACACAAAGGTCAGCATTAAGATTCGCAACATAACCTACAATACCATGAATAATACCATAAAAAAATCATACTTTCATATTATATAACAAAAAATTAGTTAAACTATATAAAAAAATACACAATTCTAACCGGCTCCTTCTTATCCTCCGGTGGACAAGTAGTAGGTTCTTTAATCTCCGGCAAAGTATTTTTGGTACAAATACATCTGTCCGGGCCCTTAGGACAGTTACATTCGCTGTCGCCTCCCCAGCGCTGGCATGGCGCCTTTTAATTTAAAATTTTATATTTTAATATAAACTGATATTTATTTTCTATAACGATTATATACATATGTATGTAAGATACATATATTGTAAATATAGTATGGAAGATACAAGCATAATAATATTAACTCTATTTATGTGCAATAGAAGATTTTATTTAATATTTTTTTTGGTAACTTTAATAGTTTTTGTTATAAAGATTTAATATTAAATATGAGGCTATTGTAGCGCAGTGACTCACGATGGCTTGTGAGTTCGATTCCCAGTCGGGGGAACGATTTTTTGTTTAAACGTATTTTTACTTCTCCGATGCTGTAAAACAAAGCGCAGCGTTGAGTTCTGCTCAATATGGAATGTCTTCACACTAGATTGTCTCTAACTACCCTACTATGTGGGATAAAGATTTTATACTATTTGTAGCCCTACAATGTCTATTGCAATAATAATATTTTCCATTCCAATGTAAAGAAAGAACGTACATGGCAGATTTCAAGTATATTCGTTCAGTATTCTTGGTTAATACCTACATATCTATATATTATATTCTTTATTGCACGTAACAATCAACCTGCCAACGTAAATATGTAAGAAGAGCATAAAATATACAATAATATGGAAAAGATGAAATATTTTTTTTATCAATTTTATAATAGCCATTAACATTAAATAGGTAAAAAAATAATTTATTAAATTGATTTCAAATGACATTCAATTTATTTTTTTATTTTTAGTTTAAAACACATTAGAAACATTCAATAAAATGAATAAAAAATCTAATTAAAAAAAACAATACCTTTTTAGCGTCAGTGGATTTATCAGTTCTTGGTGGTTTCTTCACTTGAACTTTTTGCAGGCAAAGCATTAGTTGCTTATACGTTTCTGGATCCATCTATAATAACATATACATACTATTATATACTTATATAGTTATATATTTTTAGATTAGTATTAAATTTGAGATTGATTATCAAGCAAAGTCCCCAAAATACAAAATAACTACTAGATAGATAATAATCCCCAAAATATAATAATTTTATCGAGCATGATAATAATTCATAGATAATAATAATATTTATACGAAAAATTTGTTAAATTTATGATAAGACTTCAGAATACAGTTTAAATCAATCATTGAGAAGTTACTCAAAATATATGAATTATCTTTGGATAATTTGTTATCTTGTACATAAAAACTAACAATATCCAAAGTCAAAATCAAATATTTTTATGCAAAGTAAGTAAGTTACATTCTACATGTTTTGAACGTCAAATATCAGATCTGAGAAAAATCGACTAAAGAAACTTAGCGAGTTTACAAATTAATAAAATAAATTCAAAAAGAAATTGATTATTTTAACATGATTATTATTTGCTTATATTATTGACTATAATATTCGTATATATATATATATATATATATATATATATATATATATATATATATATATATATATATATATATATATATATATATATATATATAAATATATATATATATATATATATATATATATATATATATATATATATATATATAATGTTCGCGATAATCCAGCTTATTCAGACATCTTCTGAATAAGCTGTGCTGCTGCATATAATATAAACTCCAAGACTATATGTTGATCTGATACTGTAAAGTATTTTATAAATCGTATTTTCGTTTACCAAATGCTATTAATATAATCGGTTAAAATAAATTTAATTATTTTATCGTCCACGCGCTATAACCCCTAAGCCATGCGTTCTACATTTTGTTCTTTGTTTTTTTCTAGGTCCACGCTTTTATCAGGGTAGACGAAAAGTGTCCAGTGTCAGGACACTCAGTAATCCGCTTTCTGCCGAATTTGATACTTTCTTACCAGAGCGAGAAAGTCAAAATAAATTGACTATAATCAAATAAAATAATGCCAAATTAAAAGATAAAAAGAAAACATTAAAAATTATAAAATCATGATATTCACCTCACACCTAGTTTTAATAGCGCCACCAACAATGGTCAATTTCAAATCCTTTTTCAACGTCTTCAATATAAAATCTTGCAACACCTGCTTCGTCTCTCCATTGATCTTACCGTTTCTGCTCTTCTTCAAGCAATCCAAGACGGCTTGGGCGACCGCTTCCCCGGCACCCGCCTTTATTTGCTTCAGTAACACCGAATACATGTTATCGAAGACATTATCTAGAAACTTCTGTTTCACAGACATACAGACGCAATCCAGGTTTTGGTCCGGAACACATTCGCCATTTTCATACAGACAGTCTCTCTCACACGCACATCTAGGACAGTCTGTACAGAATTTCCGAATGTCAACGGTGTCTGTACACACGTGACACTGTATACACTTTAGATTAGTGTCGCCTATTTCTGCGTCTAGATCTTTAATCTCTCTTGCGATAGCTTCCTGTCTGTCGTGACACTTGTCTTTACATTGGTCTGCGGATTGCTTTAGTAACTCCAATTCTACTATCAGGGCTTCCCTCTGCAATTATTTCTTTTACTTTACCATTTTTAAAATGTTATTCCACACTTAGGTTTGGAAAATATTTTTAAAAAGATATAGTATAAAATAAAGGAATATTAGCCGATTTTTAAGAAGCGCGGGTTCGAATCCCGCTGTCCCGATTAGACAGTTTTTTTTTCAATAATATTTGGTATTCTAAAAACTATTTGTTTTGCTAGTGAATGCTCAACTTGTGAATGCTTAATTGCTAAGAGAAGGCTGCCAAAATACTATGTATGTATAGCGAAAACTGTTTTTAAATCGGTTATACCGTTTCAGAGATTAGCGTGCACAAACGCAGAAACAAACAGAAAATCATATAAAAATAAAAAGAATAAATCCAATATTTTTTTAGTTTAATTTGGTTTTTTGTTACAATAACAAAGGTGCCGAATAATATGAAGTTTTTGTCATATATCTTCCATGTACAGACAGCGATCAGTTACATTTTTGCTATAGATATTTTAGTATATATAGAATACTATAGTAATGCTCAACATATGTTAATAAACACGTTAAATAATTATAGCGCAACTTTCACTGACATAAGTTATTTTAGCTTCACGCTTTTTATCCCGCATCGCAGGGTAGACAGAAAATACCTAGTGTCAAGACACTCCGTACTTCGCTTTCCACCGAATTCGAGACATTGCGTGTTGAGCCGTGGAATTCAACGCCGTACTTTGTCTTACTAGAGCGAGGAAAAGAAAATAACTAAAATATAATTACTCTCTGAGTGGGGATCGAATCTACAAACGTTCGCGTTTACAGTCAGACACTGTCACACTGCGCCACGACCAGCCTCAATTACTTTACATAAATATATTTTTAAAGTAAATTCTTTTTTATTATTTTTGATATATTTCTACAAACAGAGTGTATTGAAAGATCAGAATCTATAATATTTTAAATGGAGAGAAAAAAGAAAGAAAGACCTTCTATACTATTGAAAAACAATATTCAAGGAGAACTTAATGTCAGACAGTTGAATAGCGGAACTCAACACCGCGTTTTGTCATATGTCACTACCATAGTGCGAAAAAGAAAATAAATAACTACACAGTGATAATAAAACGAACTAACTAACATTTATTAATTAAATAATAAATGTATAAAACCTTAGTATGTTGAGAGGATAAGTGATGAGAGAACGGTAAGAAAGATTTATGAAGCAAAGGTGAGTGGTACGAGAGGTCGGGGGAGACCTCGGCTGACCTTCGAAAACACAGTATTGGAGATACTGGAAGAATTATGAGGACCCCCCGAAGGGCATGCATGAAGAGGATAATGACTGTGGACGAGGTGAAAGAGGTATGCAGGGACCGTAGCGTTTGGCGCTGCGTACTCTCTGACTACCCCGCAAGGGATAAGGCGTGAAGGTAAAAAAGATGAAAAAAAACCTTAGCTTCCATATCCTCATTCTCCAGTCTTTTTTGCAATAACAATTTAGTTAATTTCTGTAAATCTTCCCTGGCGTCTTTAACAAACCGATTTCCTTCTTGCTCTTTCACTTTCTTGTTGATCTGTTCCTGTTCTAAATTATTCTCTAATTTCGTGACTTCTGCTTGTATTTTAGCAATTTTCGCCTTAAATTATATAAAAGTTCAAATAATATTAATATTGAGGCCTGTCGTGGCGCAGTGAGACAGCGCCTGACTATAATAGTGATTGATTGTGGGTTCAATTACCATTCAGGGGAATGATTATATTTAAAATTTATCTTTGTTTCTCCACTATGGTAAAACAAAGCGCGGTGTTAAGTTCGTAACTCAATACTCAATATCTCGATTTTGAGCTGAAAGCCCTCAACGGAATGTCTTGACACCAAATTGAGAGATAACCTGGTGTCAAGAAAATGTGAATCTATATAAAAATATATTATTGTATTATATGCATTTCCGTTATAAAACTGTTTTATCTTCTATACTTCTAGATATTTTCTTCACCGAATATCGACTGCCAAACTTTTAAGAATTAAAAATGGCAAAAGATATATTTTCTTATGTATATAATTTTTCTATGAAATATTGAATTATTTATTAAACAACCAAGCAGAAGTTTGTCTAAATTATTCTATCCTAATAAAAGTTTTTCAAATTCTTTATTTTACGTAAACTTATAAAAAATAATAATGAAACAAACGTTTTTCCTCGCATATTATATAGCATTATAGAAGGAATTTAATATCAAGACACTTCTATTCGCCAAAACTTAGGACATTGCGTGTTAAATGACGGAACTTAACACCGCGCTTTATGCAATCAGAGCAAATAAATGAACATAACTTTAAAATGATAAAATCTACTATGAATATAAATTTTACCAAAAAACATTAAGCGCAGTGGGACAGCGTCTAACTATAAACGCGATCGGTTGTAAGCTCACACACACACACTCGCACACTCTCAGAAGTGATTATATTTACATTATTTTCACTTCCTCGCTTCGGCAAGACAAAGCGCGGAGTTGAATTCCGCAACTCAGCACTCAGTGTCTCTAATTCGGCGGGAAACGGAGTACGTAGTGTCTTGACACTAGGTACTTCCTGTCCACCCTGCTATGCGGGAATATATAAACATATGAAGTTACAATTAGATATACATACATCAGACGCATGCTTTTTATTGCAAATAGATTTCTTAGACGACTGTACATCACTTTTACAGCATTCAATGTGGGATTTAAAATTATCAATCTCTGTATCTATTAACTTTACATCGTTTGTTTTTATGTTTATAGTTTCTATTATTTCTTGGTGACACTTTGTTAGGTTGGTCATTTGGAACTCTAAGTCCTTTTTGTTCGTCCGCCATTTTTTGTTACTTGTTTCAACATCTTTCAGCTGTACATTATGAAAAAAAAAATAATTAAAAAAAATACAATTATTTTTTTGAAAACTACATTTATGGTAGAAGATTCTGATTTTTTTTATTATTAACTATAAAACAATATATATTTTCTTAAATTATGCAAAAATCTTTTATAAATTACTTGAAATCTCAGTAATTTTTTAAACGCGATCGGTTGTCGGTTCAATTCCCAATCGGGCTAATGATTATATTTAAAACTATCTCCATTTCCTCGTTCTGCTAAGACAAAACGCGGCGTTGAGTTTCCCCACACTATGTCTCTTTCTTAACACTAGGTACTTCCTGTCTACTCTGCTGATATAAAAGGATAAAACTGAAAAAATACTCAGTAAATATTCTTAACTAAACCAATAATCATCTAAAACACCTGTTTAAGCAGTTCCTTGTGCCTGTCGATGGACTGCGCTATCTTCGCCCGATAGCTCTCCTCCATACACGACCACATGCAGTCCGCCTCTCTCAGCTTCTTTACGCCTTCCCTCTCCCTCTCTTCCAATATTTGTATTTGCTCGCGCAATTGTTTTTGCCTCTCTAGCAAATCTTTCACTTTGGCGTGGCATTTCTTTTCGAATGACGCTACCTTTTATTTTAAACATTAGCACCTATTTATTTATTTCTCAAAAAAAATAATATATATAAATATATTAATATATATATATATATATATATAGCGTCTAACTGTAAGCGTGATTTATTATGGTTCGATTCCTCTTCAAGTTAGTGTTTATAATAATTATATTTATTTCTCCGTGTTATGACACCAGGTTCTTTTAAGTCATATTTAGTGTTTGCAAGAACCTGGTTAGTAAAATATTTTCACTTATGAAAAAATAACGCAATTTTAGCGTCATTTCTTATGGGAACTCAAATTAACTTAGATGCCTAACTTATAAAAAGACAAGATCTTTGGTATTTGCGATTTTTACACATTTTAAATGAAACTATTTTAAACGGATTAATCGCGTATATTTTGGTATTCGAAAATATATTTTTTTGGAAATCTGACGTTTCGAACATTATACAGTAGTCCGGGGTCACAGGTCAGTCTACCTGTGACCCCGGACTACGGTAATTAGTGTAGTTTCATTTATAATTATTAAATGACATTAAGCATTTATTTATTTATATATTTTTAATAATATGAACTTCTTACTTCCTTCAAGTTACAGAGGACCTTATTAAGTGGCAACGAGCCACTAGGACCCTCAGTTTGAGATTTAGTACTCTCAGGATTTTCCTTACCGCAAGTGCTATAATACAAATAATATATATTAAAACTATGCTAATTAAAAAGAACGAAAAAAAAACTGTTGTTTAGTAAAAGGAGATAAACGAGCAGAAGAGTCTTCTAATGGTAAGTGGTCACCTTCGCCTATAGACATCCTCAACATTAGAGTGGATGTGCTTCCGGCCTTGGGATGGAAATGAGAGGAGATAGTAGAACGACTACTCCGAGGAAAGGATGAGTGGGAATAGGGAATCTGGCGTACATCAGATCAAAACGGAACACATCAACAGATATCTGACGGATCGTTTTTGTCATGACAGTGGTCGCGAGCCGGTCGGAGGATTAACCTCCTACCACTAAATTACTGGGATACCCACCCCTTACGGGACGCTAACCAGCAGCGGATGGAAATTATATTCTACCTCGTCCTCTCACAGGGAATTTGTTTAATTGTATTTATATTAAATTGAAAATGATAACTATAATCACTCCTAATTACAAACATGCCACTCATGGTGCAGTCTTAACATGGAGTCGACATTCATGACTTCGATTCAGTCAGAAATTAATCAGGCTATTTCATAATAAAAAATATTATTAGTAATTAATTGAAATACTAATGATAAAAAGTATTTTCATTTCCCTTGTATATTGAGACCAAGTAAGTTGGGTTCTCTGTAATAAGTCATTTTTAATAATTTCTATGAAAAATAAAATATAACCTATAAATGTATGAAAAATAATCTATAAGTATATAGATAATACATAAATGTTTTATATAGTTTTATAACTAGTACTAAATATACTAACTGTTTTTTAGGTTCAGGTTTTTTCTCATTTTTATTTTTATTACAGCATCCCGCCATGTAACAATCAAATTTCTGAATACCAAACACGCTACTGTTTGTGTTCACAACCATACGCTCTTGGACCGCTTGCTGAGAGGAAAAAATATTGGTATTTTTTTATACTGATCCTAAGTAAATACTTAGGATCAGTATAAGAAAATAAAAAAGTACTTAATTTTGTTTTAAATTCACGCTTTTTATCCCGCACAGCAGGCTAAATAGAAATTTCCTATAGTCAAATCACTCCGTACTCCGCTTTCCACGGAATTCGAGGCGTTTTGAGTGGCGGAGCTCAACGCCACGCTATGTCTTACCAGAGCGAAGAAATGAAATAAATTAAATATAATTATTTAATTATTTCTATTAAAGCGGATTCTGAAAATTTCTTGTTATGATATGTAGTTTAGCTCGTCTATTGTGAGTCTACATCAAGTTTTCAAGATTTTTCGAAATTAATTACACCCTGAAGCCTTACCTTAGCCTCAATGGCTATGTAATAAAAAAGTTTTATTGAAAGCCATCCAGTAGTTTCAAAGATATGCCAATACAAACAGAGAAACAGGCAGACAAAAAATCAAAAATTCCTACCAATTTTTTACATCCTTTAGTTTTTAGATCCTTTGTTTTTTCGTAACTACGTTCCATGTACAGACACATTTTTAAATATATTTATTTTATTATAGTACAGAGTGTGCTTTAAAAGAGGGACTAAGATCATAAAAATCAAGGCCATTAAACAAGTAATTTAATTATTGATAAAATACATAAGTATATTTGTTTTTCTTTTTTTTACGCTTTACGCTTTCTGCATAGCAGGGTAGACAGAAAGTACCAAGTCAATACACTCCGTACTTCGCTTTCCGCCGAATTCGAGAAATTACGTGATTAATGGTGGAACTTAACGCCCCTCTTTATCTTTACCATAGCGAGGAAGTGAAAATAATTTGAATATAATAACTCCCCCATGTTGGGATCGAACCCACAACCGATGGCGTTTACAGTCAGACGCTGTCACACTGCGCCACGACCGGCGTCTAATGTATGTATTGGTAATATACTGATAAAGCATGTAATTATATATGAATATATTTGTAGTTATACAAGCATAGAACTCATTGTCTCAACCACTCATACGTGATATTTCGTAATATATTAAAAAGCAATATTTTATATAGTAGATACACAATTCAATTGTTATATCTAAATGGGTTTCTGGATTTTTCTTTTAACATATTTGTATAAAGAAAAATAAATATTGAACTCCAGTTATAGCATAAGTTAGTTAGTTCTCTTTTAACATGATAAAATATTTTCAAATCTACTGAAAAAACTAAATTAAACAGAACAAACTATACTAACTTAACAAATAGTTATGTATATTATTGATTATTTATTGAAATTAGATTATTAAAATATTATTAGCAAAGATTTGAATTCACTATATTTTAAAAATTTAAATAGTATTTATATCTATAAGTTAAAATAAAAAAAAATGTTTTACCGGCAAATCTACATATGGGTCTTCCTTAAGTATATTCCAAAATTCACACATAAGCTTTATGCCAGGATCGTCAGTCGTGCAACAATTCATGTTTTCTTCAGTTAGGTCTTTAATTAAATCGTCCAAAGCTTTGTATCGACGATTAAGGCATTCTGGTATGTTACTACGCATTTTTTTCTACGCCATCAAATTAAATAAATATATTTTTTTTTATTTTAACTATAATTTTACAATATAAAAAAGGAAAATAATAAAAACTGCAATAGAACTTACTTTTTAATAAAATATTTTAAATATTTATTTTTTGCCGTAATAATAAATTTATATGTTTTATCATGGTCTGTGATCACAGTATTTTATTTTAATTTATTGATTTTTGCATTTATGAACCACAATTTAAGTATGTAATTTTGATTCTTGAAGTAAATACAGTCAGATAATACCGCCAAACACAGATGGTAAGTGGCCAGAATCTTTTTACATTAGATATCCGGTAAGCAATTACATTTTATATTGTATTATTATGTTTATAACTATATAATAAACATAATAATAGAATATATATTTGATGATATATTTATAAAAATATATTCGCATACTTAAAACTATTAATGGGTCTTATATTTTTGGACGAAATAAAATTCTCTTTTAGTATCATTATTCAACTATCGATTAGAATAGAGTAATCGAACGAATAAGTAATTAAACTTTGAACAAATAAGTAATAAAATTTAAAGAAATATATAAAAATTAAAACAATTTAGTATCGAAATTCAATGTAAATTATCATAATTTATAACATTATTTCACACGTATTTTATACATCGAATCGAGTTGAAATCGATATTAACCGTCAAAATTTGACAGTTCAAACGACCATAATATTTTCATTTGATGTCTTATTACTTAAACTTGTCGTCTTACAGTTAAATAAACATTGATAAGCAGTATCGGTATAGTTAAAAAAAAGTGATAAGAATATTAAATATAATAGTTACGAGCAATTAGTAAAAATTCCACAATGGCGGAGTTTGATCCTGTAAGTAGTTTATTGCTATTAATTTATTTATCTACTAATATATAAATTAAAATTAGATATTTTTACAAAAGATGTCTAAATAATACTTAGTCAGTGAATATATAATAAGAATAAAATATGTCATATGATTGAAAACTACGCTATGCGCTGTAACATAGGACTAAAAATTTTATAAACTCATCAAAATATGCTAAAGAAAGACTTTTCATAAAAAATTGTATACTTAATAAACGACTTATTTTCTTATGCTTTAGGAGCATCCTAGAAACCTAATACCAGAGCTATGCAACCAATTCTATCATTTAGGCTGGGTAACTGGTACTGGCGGAGGAATTTCCATCAAGGAAGGGTAAATGTATAATATAATCATATTACAAAAACTCCATAATAATATTTATATTTTTTTCAACAATCAGCAAAAAAATACTGACTTAATTATTTTTTAAGACTATATAATAATACTATCTAATTTGTAATTACAGTGACAAAATATACATAGCACCTTCAGGTGTACAAAAGGAAAGAATGAAACCTGATGATTTATTTGTTCAGAATATCAATGATGAGGATTTAGAGTTGCCGCCTCCGGAAAAAAAGTAAGTAAATGTTAATTTTTAAATTATATAGCAACATATATGTAATTGATACTAAAATTATTCTTTGAGAGATGTTCTCTTTTAGTCTTCAAATAAATTATAACATATAATTTAATATTCACCTTTGATTCCTACACTAAACAGTAGAAGATTAATTCTTAAATAATTATTACTTTTTTAGTCTTAGTATTGCTAGTAATAAATCCTTAAATTCTACCATCTTGGCTACCTCATTATTAATATTTAAGGAATAATTTTAAATTATTTTACTATGTATGCTTTTCGAAAATGTTTTTTTCATAACACAATATTTTAAACACTTAACAAAAGTCCTGTACAGGATTTGAGCTCTACTAGTATATTTCAAACTCCATTATCTAAGAATTGAATTGAACTGAATCATTAAATATTTATTATTTGATGTAGTTTCATTTAAAATGAAAATATAACTTAGTGAATCTAAGATTAATATTAATAATATTCCAGACAATATACCTAAATTTTAAATGATAATTATTTCATGCTTTATTTATTTTGAAGCAATTGTGGCACACAGAATAGCATTTGGCTGTAAATCGCTTGTGGGTTTGATTTCCAGTTGGGGGAATGATTAAATATAAATTTATTTTAGTTTCTCCCATTTCATAATTTTGTATGCAATGTCTTGATTTTGTGCAGGAAACAGTCAGCGGAGTGTCTCGCCACTAGGTTTTCTCTGACTAACCCTGTTATATGGGATAAATTGTGTATTGCACACACAATTTATCCCATATGTTAATATATTTCAGATTAAGTAATATATATATGTATGTATATTTCAGATTAAAAAAAAGCCAATGCACTCCACTATTTATGTTAGCATACAGACATCGTAATGCCGGAGCGGTCATACACACACACTCGCCCCACGCCGTGAGGGTCACGCTGTTATATGATGACGTATTCGAAATCACACACCAGGAGATGATTAAGGTTAGTTTTTTTAGTAGTATGTTATATAAAAAAAGGAAGCTATAAACTCTGGTAAGACAAAGCGCGGCGTTTAGATCCGCCTCTCAACACGCAATGTCTCGAATTCGGCGGAAAGAGGAGTACGGTCTGTCCTGACATTATGTACTTATATGTCTACCCGTGAAAAGCTTAAAAAACTCGATTTCAATTTAGGGCAATGATTATAACTAAATATTTTTTGTTGTCTTGTAAAACAAAAAGCGGCGTTAAGTTCCGCCATTTAACATGCCTACAATATATTACTTGCTTTTTCTAATATTTCTGTTATTATATGACGCTGTTATTATAAAGAAAAAATCGATTTACGTAATAATTCAAATTTGAATAAATTACTTATTGACATAATGTTCAGATAAAAAATTAACGAATAATTATTCCAAAACAGGGTATAAAAGACGCAGAACTAAATCGTTATTTACGTTACGACGAGAAATTAACAGTGCCCATTATAGAAAATACGCCATTCGAGAGAGATTTGGCGGGCAGCTTGAATAGCGCCCTGGAAAAGTACCCGGGAACGTCCGCCGTGCTGGTGAGGCGACACGGCGTCTACGTGTGGGGAGACACGTGGCAGCAAGCTAAGACTATGTATGGAATTTTAAATTATAATTTAATATTTTTAAGTAGGATTAGAAAATAATTTTGAATAAGAAAATTTAAAAAATCGTTTTCTAATGTTAAGTGTGGAATAACTTTAAAAGTAAGTAAAATATTAAAATCGATCGATCGATAAGAAACGATTATTTCTTAATAATCTTTGAGTAGCAGAATGATTTTCAAGAGGTGTGACTTCGAATCCCGCTTAGTTCAAATTTTTATGTTTTTTCAAAAATGAATTTTATTTTTAAAACTATATAAAAAAAAGTATAATAATGTTTTAAAAAATAAGCTTAAATACTAAAATAGCCATAGAGGGCATCGTGGCGCAGTGGGACTGTGTTAGGCTGTAAACGCTATTGATAGTGGATTTGATTCCGCCTTGGAGGAAATGATTTTATATTTAAATTATTGTCATTTCCTCGCTCAGATTAGACAAACCGCGGCGTTGACCGCCATCACTCATCACACAATGACCCAAATTCTACGGAAAGCACATTAAGGAGAGTTTTGACCCTGGGTACTTCTTGTCCCTGCTAAGCGGGATACAAGCTTGAAACCCTGTAGTTTTAATAAATAGAAAATAAATAAATATTTTTTATATTATAATATTATTCTTTTTTTATATTTTTTAAATTTACAGGACTGAATGTTACGACTATCTGTTTGAAATGGCTGTAGAAATGAAAAAGCTCGGTCTAGACCCAGCTTTTAATCCAGAAACCAAAACAAATGGAAATAAATAAATATATATTAAATTAATTTTATAAAATATTACAATATTATATATTTGTAGTTAAGTAATAATGTACAAAAATAGTATTTAAGATTATAAAAAATGGTGTCATGGCGCAATGGGACAGCGTCTGACTGTAAACGCGATAGTTACGGTTTCAGTTTTAAAGTGGGGAAATGATTATAATTCAAACTATTTTAATGTCCCCGCTCCTCGCTCTGGTTAGACAAAACACGGTGTTGAGGTCCGCCGTTTGACATGTAATGTTTCCAATTCGGGTGGAGAAGAGAACGGAGTGTCTTGACACTAGGTCCTAATTGAAATATATTTATAAATTCCATAACACGTATCTTCAACGGATTTTTAATTAAAAAATGTAAAATCATCTAAGAGACGTAAAGAATTTTTATAACATAAACATGTTTATACGTTAAATTAAATTATATTTCAAAATAACAGGAGATAAATCTCGCTAGCTTTTCTCAATGGAACATTAACATTTTCATGATAACTAACGATTTTTAATTTATTATAATGGCTTGTTAGAATAAATTTTACGCGCAGCTCCCAGTCAGGCGTGTTCCTTTGCTAGTATGGCGTCAAAAATTTCTGATAAAATTATTATGTTTTTTTGATATAATATTATATACATACAAAAATCTCGAATATATATACAATGTATTTTTATATATATATATATAAAAAAAATTTATAACTTTACTGTTACTCTTCAGGGTTTAATAAAAGTTGTTAAATATCTCGTTTTTTATTTAACATCTCTCCTAATATCTTGAATTTATATATATATTTCAAGCTACTTGTTTTATTAGAGTGAGGAAATGATAATAATTTAAGTATAATCCTTCCACCGTTTAAAATTAAATAAAGATATTATAACAACAATTTAATAGCGTGAGAACAAAAGAAACAACCAACATAAATTATCATTATTCTCGATACGAATTGAATAAATTAAATTCATATAATCTAACGAGTCTTGTATAAATAAAATGCGTAATGGAAGGCTTCCAAACATGAAAGCAGTTCCATACATAAATAATTCCTTTTTAATTTAATACCCAAATATTTTTATAATAAAAGTTTTAATTATCTTTTATTAACTTCACGTTTTGTGTCCCGTTTAGCAGAATAGACAAAGTACCTAGTTTCAAAACATTCCGTACTTCGTTTTCCACCGAATTCGAGACATTACGTGTTGAACTCAATGCCATACTATGTCTTATCATATCGAGGAAGTAAAAATAATTTTAAAACAATCGCTCCCCAGAGCGGGGATCGAACCAACAAGCGATCGCGTTTACGGTCACACGCTGTCACACTGCGCTACTGTTTTAAAAAATTATTAAAATTTTATTAAATAAATTATTTTTCTTAATAAAAAAATTAATTATCTTTGCAAAAACATGATTCAAGTTTTCATTCAATGCGGAAATCTTATTTATTTTCATTATGTTTTATATGTATTATTAACGTTATAATAATTGTATAAAACATAAAAAATAACCTAAAAAAATATATTAATTTTATATTTAGGCTATGTAATACCCCATTTGATAGAGTACGAAACATTAAACCATCTGATACAGGGGGTTAATAAGCAATAGAACAACCAGATTAAACGGCTTTCTATCGAAAACCTTATAGCCCTACAGATACAGCCAGAAAATCCAAAAAGATACCTCTATATATATATATATATATATATATATATATATATATATATATATATATATATATATATATATAAATTATAATACAATTATGCCAGCTTAAAGTTTATTTTTATACCACATTCCACATTTATTCAGTCATCAATTGAGTAATAATATTTTGTGATATATTATTTTTAGCTTCTTGCTTGACCACACGTTTGCTCCAACCGTGAACACTAGTCGGGCTTTTTCTACAAATTAATTCTTTAACATTCTTAATTTCCTTCTCTGTTAACAGATTGGCTGACAATTTATTTAAAATTATAGTATCATTTCTAGCCATTTCATATAAAGTCCTCACGTCTAAAGCACTTTGACGCCTTTTTGTTTGGAAATCTTGCTTCCTTTTCAGTAGTAGTTTGAGATCGTCGATATACGATTTATTTTCGATTATTTTAGTATCGATCATCTCGATTTCCTTTTCGTTCAATTTTTTTAAATCTTCTTCTGTTATGTTGAAATTGTGTTTTATATTGGAAGGTAAAGTTTTTGGTGTTGTACCTGAAATGTATGAGGAATTTTTAGTTATTTATGTACTCAATAGGATAGTGTTTGACTGTAAACTCGATCGGTTGTGAGTTTGATTCCCATTCGGGTTAGTGATTATATTTAAATTATTCTCAGTTTCTCGCTCTGGCAAGACTAAACCCGGCGTTGAATTCCACCAATCAACACGTAATTTCTTGAATTTGGCTAAACGCGGAATACGGAGTTTTTTGACACTAAGTACTTCCTATTGTCTTCCTGTGTGTGGGATGAAAGCGCAAGGCTAAAAAAAGATCAGGTAGGTACGTACAGAGAGGAGCATAGTGGATGAAATGTTAATGCATTTTAAAAAGAACCTTTATACACTTATCTGGCAAGTACCTAGACACTGCTCTGACCTCCTGTCTCTCTGAAAAATTTCTTCTCTAAATCATAGCTAACAAAGTCGAATTATATAAGCGATGATTATTGGTTCGAATACCATTTAGGGGAATACTTTAATTACGTTTTAAACGTGCCAGTTTTCTTACAAAACAATAAAATTCTTGTCCGTTCTGGTGGAAAATGGAAAATACAGAAAATATGAAAAATATGTACAAATAAAAAAAACAACGCATTCTAGTTATATTAGAAAATTCTACTAATATTCTAAACTTAAAAGGTTTGTTTCAAACAAAAACTACTGAACATATCTAGGTAAGACTTTACATTAAAATAGCTAATAGACCAAAATAACACAGACTACAACATCTAAAGATTTTATATAATTAAATAATACAAAAGAAAGAAAGACTCTGGTAAAGACAAAGTGCGGCGTTGAATTCCATCACTCAACACGCAATGTCTCGACTTCGGTGGAAAGCAAAGTACAGAGTGTCTTGACACTAGGTACTTTCTGTTTACTCTGCTATGCGGGATAAAAAGCGTGAAGCTAAAAAAATATAATACAACAAGTATTTAATTAATCAGTATAATGATCTAACCACTGTTTCCTATTGGCTTTAAAGAGAAATAAGCCCTCATCTTCTCAACAGGTACGTCATTGTTCTGTTCAAAAACATCGTATTCAAGACATAGAATTTTTTCCTTTAACTTTCTAAGCTCGACGTTATTCTTCGTATACTTTTCAAATTTCTCAGCAATAACTTTTATATAGGGTGTTTCACTGATTCGTATGTTATCTTTGTTGAGCTTTTCAGGTATATGTTGTTCTAAATATGTAAAAAATATATAATTTAAGTTTATTATCTATTTCAGAGATTTTTTTATAGCAGGGTAGACAGGAAGCGCCGTATTTACGAAAGAATTAGGGTGTACCCGAGGTCCCGGCTAGTGGTAGTCGAGAAGGAGCACCATGCGGTTTTAGTGGGTAAACGGGGCGGCCTATGTCTGCCAATACGGAGTCCCATATAACCTGATAACCTGTCTCGAGTTCCCAATCGAGCAAGTATCCGTAAGGCGATTTTCTCACGTCGAAAAATAGATAGACAAAAAGTACCTAGTGTCAAGAGGCTGCGTACTCAACTTTCCGCCGAATTCGAGACATTGCATGTTAAGTGGCGGAACTCAACGCCGCCCTTCGTCTTACCAGAGCTAAGAAATGCAAATAATTTAAATATAATCATTCACCCGGATGGGGAAATGATCCCAAAACCAATCGTTCTACAGGCAGACGCCTCGCCACGACCTGCCTTCTAATTAATTGTAAGTTAATTAAAAAATGATTTTTTTACCAAATAACGATATAAAATCGTTGTAATTTAACAACGTAGACACTTTTAAGTAAGTTTTTAATCATTGTTTGAACAATACCTTAGATAATTATCAAATTATAATTATACTCAGTTCGGTTCTTTACATATGGCGCTACGAGCGCTACGAGCGCCATATATAAAGTAGAACACAAATCACTTCGCTAATGTCACGCTATATGGAAAACACATAAAGGAGATTGTACAGTAAAAAAAAGAGTAAGGTCATGTTAATATAATTATACTCTAACAAATGGAACCCAATAAGACTGCCGATAGTTTTCATAATCCAAATAAAGCCACTCAATAGAAGAAAAACGAAAGCAAAATCATGTCATCAGTTTATTTACCTACTCTAGACAGAACGTGGGACGTTTAAGCAAAATTAAATATTTGCAAGTTTATTTCTTTATCAGTTAGGAAGTCAACTAACTATATATTAATATAATGAACAATATTAATTTCACTTAAAAGTTTCATTGAAAACATAAAAAAAATGGTAAAAGGTCACGGCAAGGACAAAAGAACGTCCAAAAAAACCGCGATTACATTCAAAATGTATATAAAACGCGAATACCAGATTTATTTATCTTCAAAAAAAAACTAATTACAATATTATCATTTGCTTCGCTGTGCTTGTATCTAATAGAAGTTAAAATGGTAATGGAGAAATTATTATGACATTTGTAATATCGTATCGGAGCTAAGCAGATAATCTACTTTTAAACTCCAATTAGTCGCTAATTGGCAGCGAAAATCGTTATTGTCGTTCAGAATCATTTATTAAAAGGTCAAACATTCAAAGTAATTGTGATTCTCAAATTTTCTTACACTAATATTGCCTAAGGCTATATTTTTTTATGTAAATAATTGGTATAAGACTTGAGGAAAAGTTATATTAAATATATCGAAAATAAAAGTCGCGGCGCAGTGCGTCTAACAGTAAAAGTGGTCTATTGTGGGTTTGATTCCGCTCGGGGGAATGATTATATTTAATTTATTACTATTTCCTCGCTCCGGTACAAGGTGCGGCGTTGAGCGCCATCACTCAACACGCAAATGTCTCGAATTCGGCGGGAAGCGGAGTACAGAGTATCCTAACACTAGGAAGCCCTCTCTATCCTGCTATGGCAGATATAACATTCAAGCTAAAAAAGATATATGAACATTGAAAATGGAGCATGCCGCATGATTCAACCTCAGGTATATTATATACTCGTATATAGGCTTGGAGTGAAGATTTCTACAACTTGTCTATGTATAAAATCTCTAAATATTAATTAAACATAAAAAAATTCTTTGCAAATACTTAAAATGGTTATTCTCCAATATTCACAAGCAAAATAAAAGTTTTGCATTTTTCTTCATATATATTACGTGGAAATAAAGATTATAACAGTTTACTTTTAAATATACATTTTATTGAGTTACACGCTTTGTCCCGCATATAGCTATGCGGTTTCCTTTTCACCTTGCGTATAAAGTAGCATAAGTAAACGCTACGCCTGATATTAAAAGATTAAACAGCACTTCCACTGGGAAGTAATCCTACAAACAACCAATCTAGTCTCCAGTCGCAAGTCGAACGATAGACAGCCGCGCCATATTGGCGTCTTTAATTGAATACAGATAAAAAAAATATAATACTTATTCCCTAAATAGTTTATATTTTACCTTTATATTTGTTAATGTATTTATCTATATCACTAGTTGTATCAACATAATGCCACTTGGAGCCATCGTCCGTTTTCACGTAAAAATCTTTAGCAGAGCCGTACTGAGATGAGTTATCAACTTTGGACTTATCGTATAACACTTTTTGTAATTGCTTCAAGTTTTTGATTGTATCAGGAATGGCTGGGTCGTGCTCATATTGCTGTCGTATTAGAGCATTAAACTGAAAATGTTAGCGTTACTATGAAAATATAAATAATTTATAATTTATTAATCTATCTAAGAATGCTAAGCGTGAAGCTAAAAAAAAATCTAAGAAAATAAGCTTATATATACTGTTAAAAATACTGGAAATCCTAGTTAATAGCGTTTATATTTACATAATGATAAATTAGGTTATTATTAACATTGGTACAGTAGAGTAATGTTATTATTTCAAACGGAATAATCACTTACATACATGTTGGTATTCGAGAATTAAAATAAAACGTTTATACTTGTCTATAGTCATTCTTTACATTTACCCCAATTAATATAATTTTAAAGAAAGATCTTACAATAAAGAGGAAGTTACTTATTTTAAAAACATTACATGTTATTTGATCCCAACGTCATACATTATCAACACTTTCGATTATATTAACATTAATATATTCTTAACATCCTGGTGCAGTGGGACAGCGTCCGATTATATAGATCCATGATTCCATTCTCTCGGGAGGTGATTATATTTAAAATTTGTTTCATTAGTAAGTATAGGTAAGATAAAGTGCAGCGTTGAATTCCACCATTTAACACGAAACATCTCGAATTCAGGCGGAAGCATTCAGATTCGGGAGAGAACAGAGTGTACTGACACGGAGTTGTCGCTGAATTTTAACATAACATTACTATATATATATGTGGGACCGGTCGTGACGCAGTGGAACAGTGTGTCAGTGTCTATGTGTAATCGCGGTCGGTTGTGGGTTCGATTCCCACTCGGAGGAGTTATTATATTTATATCATCGTCACTTCCACCCCTTGAGCTCTGCCCCTTAACACAAAATATCTTGAATTCTACGGAAAATGAGGCACGGAATGTCTTGACACTAGGCAATTTCTGTCTTCTTACCATGCGGGATAAAAAGCGTGAACCTAAAAAAATATTATACGCACTTACGTGATCGTCCACATATACCCCTGACTCTTCAGTTGAAAGTTCCACGTCTTTACACACAGGGCTAACATAGCAGCATCTGTTCGCTTGCATCATACCCTTGTTACTATTAAAGGGATTTCTCTTACATCTGGGCGGCAATACTTCTTCAAAATCATCGTTTAAGACATTTTTTAATTTTGAAGTAGTTTCGTGTTGCCTTGCTTTTGGTATATATTTTCTTTGGTTTCTGTTCATATTATTTAGTATTCATATTAGATTAACTATAATTTTGTTTGTATTAAACAAATTTTGATAGTTATGATATAACATACTGAAATAAGTCTGACTTCATGTCATAAATACCGAGGAGTTTTTATTATATCATAATTTTAACATAGACGGCTAAGCATAGCAAAGAGAAGTTCTTTAAAAAAACGATAGACAAGAACAATATGATATTTAGTATGGTTATAATTTATATAGAGAATCACACAAAGTCAATATTCTCTATAATAATGAATTAGAAATGTATTGATATAAGCTTCACGCTTTATCCCGCAGCAGGGTTGTCTAAGACAAGCTAGTGTCGAGACATTTTGTTGACTGCATTCCGCATAAAATCGGGACATTACGGGTTGAGTGGCGAACTCAACGCTGCTCTTCGTCTTACCAGAGCGGAGAACTCGAAGAACTTTTACGTGATAACGACTCTACATATCCTATATTAAAACATTAAATTATTAAAAAAATTGTGTATAGAGGTATGGAGAGGTATGATTTATGCATGCTTGGATAATAATTTAGCAAGAGAGAATGCTTTTTATTTTAATATTTTACTATTGTTAAAGTGTTCTTTTGCACCAGAGCGAGGAAGTGAAAATAATTTGAATATAATCACTCCCCTGAGTGGAGATCGAACCCACAATCGATCGCGTTACAGTCAGACACTGTTCCACTGTGCCACGACCTATTTTTATGTCATTCCACACTTCGAATTAGAAAACATTTTTTAAAAAATGAAATTTTTTAGAAAATGTAAATAATCCTTTTCAGAAGAGTATAAATTAAATTAAGAGTAGGTACATATTTTTATTGTAGTTAATAAAAATGACGATATATAAAAAAATGATGATATATAAAAAAAAATAAACATTCAAATTGTAAAAGCTGTTTTTATTCCTGACAAACAACGAATGAAAAACCCTGATACATTTAGACACCTGTATAAATATGTACTGATTAAAAAAAAACTATATCGATTGCAATGATGCCTAATGAAATAATTAAATTAAGCTAATTTTAAATACATCAAATTTAAAATAAATTTGTAAGCTTTAAATTATTTAATAAAGGGACGATAAACAACAGTAGTGGCGGGATAGTGATCAGATAAGAGCCTCGTGGTAAGAGTACGAATGGTCAACAGTAGTTTTTCACATCGAGGCAAACAGGTCAGTACTGCCATACACCTCTTTGGACTAAATATCTTTTGCACTGAACGCCCGTCTACTTGCAACTATAAAGAAAAAAAATCAATTAACAATAAAATAAATCTAAGGTATTCAATATACATTATTAAAAAATATTAGTACCACAGGCAGTCTGTTTGTTCGATTTCTTTACAAATTTTAGTATTTATTTAATTTATTATTTATTTATTTAATGTTTTATGGCGAGGGGAGTAATCAGAAAGTACGGTACGGCTCCTGCGGCGTCTGTTCATTTGCCTCATTCGCACCTAACTAACTCTTCATACATAACCTCCCGGGATTACTGTTTTCAAAATGCTCAAGCGTGATCAAGCGTTTTTACGTGACCTTCCATCAGTATCATTGATACTGTGTTTTCGAAAGTCTACCGAGGTCTCCTCTTATCTCCCGTGTGGCTCACCTTTGTTTCATATATCATTCTTCACTCATCCTCTCGATGTGCCCAAGCCACTTGCGAACATTCTTCTTAATTCCTACTTTGACAGTCTCTTTCACACCTATTATTCGTTCGTTGCCAATTCAAACAGCTAAGGTAAGTCTTGTATCCTACACGTGTATCCTATACAGAGATCACATATCTACTGCATTCTTTCTTTTATTCTTAAGACACACTTGTTCTAATAGCTTCCTACCATAACCTTGCATTGCGCTCTTTTCATCCCTATTAAGTACGAAACATACATCTTAGATTTCCTCACATTTAGGTTTACTCACATTCTCAAATCATTTTTACCTTAAGACAACTATCCAAACAGAAATTGGACAATCATGTAAACATAGTGCAATCTAATCAAACAGAGGTGGTCAGAAAATCAGGAAACAAAGTTGATTAGGAAATCAGAAAATCAGAAAATTTTACAGCCATCAACAAAGGTCACTCCTTTCTTACAACGCTAACTAGCAACTTTAGCTATATATATATATATATATATAGATATATATATATATATATATATATATATATATATATATATATATATATATATATATACATATATATATATATATATATATATATATATATATATATATATATATATATATATATATATATACACCTTGAGCCTCCCACAATAGCCTCTCGGATTTCTCTTGCATTTTTGTCGCTACTATTTTATCGTATAGTTTACTGCTTCAGCTAATCAAACTGATATCCCTATAGCTTGCATACTCTATCTGTAAACCTTTTGCCTTCACACAAAGGCACGATGACTGCGCCTCGCCAATTACCCGAAACCTCTTCCGTTTTTCAGCATAAATTGCATAGAAAAAAGAACCGGAATAAGAGGCGCAGCGCAACACATTCGATTAGCTTTACCATATTGCATACTTCGTACCTTTCAATTATATTATAATTAAATGAGTAATATATATAATATATGTTACTAATGTCGCCGTCTGCTACATCAAGGCCCTGCATATTACTGTTGCTTGAGACTATACTTTAAATTTTGGCGAAAAGCTAAGAAGGAAGTATATTTACACTAGATATTTACCCCGCAATGCGAAAAATACGTGAATCTGATTGACTTTTTAATATGAATTATTAAATTTAATGCACTAATATTTTTTTATCTTAACCATGAGAAATTTAAAACCTCATATCCCTGTATGTATACAGTTTTCAGTGGCAGCTTCCACCGCACCAGCAACGTATGATTAGAAATCCTTCGTATTTCAATGATATTCACTTTGAGACTTTCGCAACTACTTTCTATTGACTGTTAAAATTAATATAAAATTAATTAAATTAAAAATAATGAATAAAAAAACAATGGGAAAAGTGCATTAATCAATGGTTATATAAATATTTTTTACAATTATAAGAAAATCCACACAATTTTAATTCAAAATCATATATAAGATAACTTAACTATATTCTATATATAATAATGACTTTGTCTGTCTGTGAGAGAAATAAAATGATGAGTTAATTTAGACACGATTACAAATATTGCACAAATCTAAGTTATGAAAATCATAGTTTTCATTGTAAAATAACAGTTACAAAAAAATCCAATTATTTTCAAATACTTGAAAAAGAACAAATTTTGCCGAGTTTCTTGCGCCAGTTCAACTCAAGTCGGAGACTTTAAAACAATTTCACTTTGACTTTGAATCATACTGCCATTTATACTAATAATAAAAAAATGTATATATATATATATATATATATATATATATATATATATATATATATATATATATATATAAATGAAATAAAATGAAGAAATGTAAAATATTTACGTTAATTCTATCTACATCCCTTGAAACCTCCTCCACAGGATCAAACATACCAGTTAGAGCATTTACTTTACAGATTGGCACTACACGTGATAACACGAGATCTAACAAATGTTTCATGTTATTTTGCAAACTTTCCTAGAAAAAAAAAATGTCAAGAATATAATTTTAACAAACAGTCATAAAAACATATAAATTAATGGAGATTATAAAAAAAATATTAAGTAGAAGTAGATAAACTAATGAAGTTATTTTTCCTTTTTTCTGCATAGGTGTGTAATCATGAGACTACCTATTATCAAGATACTCCGTCGCCTGTTTACCACCCGATTTGAAATATTAAATAGCAGAACCCAACGCCGCGCCTTGTCTCACCAGATTAAATAAAAGAAAATATTCATTTCTTCGAGAAGTTTTTTGTAGTGTGTGTTTTTTTTTTTTTGGACATGATTCGCTTAAACCTACCAAATTTATATTAAAAAACACCTTCGCGCTTTACCCTCATAGCAGAGTGATCACAAAGAAGCTAGTGTTAAGACACTTCCGTTCTCCACTTTCCGCCAGAATTTGAGACGAAACTCAACGTCGCACTTTGTATTTCCAGAGAGGGTATACGACAGAAATTTTAATATTACTGTATGGATTTCAAAAGTTTATAGGAAATTTAAAATTTCCTGCGTAGTACTATCAATAGGTAGAGAATATCACTGTTAGAACATCACTCTCAAATGATAATATTATTTTGTATCAAGAGACTTAAGTAGAAATACAGAATGCAAAATATAAAAAGATAGTTATGTAGAAATACAGAGTGCCTTTACCGTTGATGCAAGTATAGAGCAGTTCATCTCCTTATCGACTTGAATGGTCTGTGCTTCTGTTTGTGTTATTGCATCGTCATAATATCTTATGTTTTGTGTCTTCTATAAAATATATAATTATTTAATGTTTACTAAACTGTTGAAATATTTATGAAAAATTAGAAAACATTTATGAAAAAACGTATAAATCCTAAGTGTGGAATAACACTTTAAAAATAGTAAATATTAAAATAAAATAGCAATCTCTCTTGTTAAACGATTATTTCCTAATAATCTTTAAGTAGTAGAAATTTGTAAAAATCTCTCTACAGAGATGCTAAACAACATAAATGAGTTGTAACAAAACGTATAAAATTTTCCACGCAGCTGGTAGTAGAACGCAAGGCTTAGCGGTCAGAGCGCTTGGACGGTATCCAAGAGGCGCGGGTTCGAATTCCGCTGCTTTCAAATTTTTATACGTTTTTTCATAAATGGTTTTTAATCCTAAGTGTGGAATAACACTTTAAAAATAGTAAATACTGTTGAAATATATCAATTGAATAGGATATTTTATTGTATTATCAATAATAAAATTCCTGAACGAGTATTTATAAATTTTTTTTAGCTTCACTCTTCTACCTCGCGTATAACACTGCAAACTTCGCTTTCCGCCGAATTCAAGACAATGCGTTTTGAGTGACGGAACTCAACGCCGCACATTGTCGTACCAGATCGAGGAAATGAAAATAATTTAAATAAGCTCTCCCAAATGTGGGAATCGAACCCACAACCGATCGAGTTAATTTGTTTTTAACAAACAATACTAATACGTTTAGGCTTTTTAAGAGTTTTGCTATTTTAAGTAATAGTCGATGCAACAAAAATACGATTTTAAATAAAGATAAACTTCTTTGGTGTCTTGAAAGAACCATCCCAGTGTTTTCACCGATCCAGTAGTGTCCCAAGGGACACTGTAGGGCTCCGCAACAACCGACTTCTAAATCAATCTGCTGACTGGTACCAAGCTTTGAATCAAGTTTTGAGACCAACCAAAACGTCTAATAAATAAATGTTATTCGATTACAACAGTAAAAGTATAATTACCAGTACTTTATTATGGTAGTTTTCGCAGTCCTCTTGCGTTATTAATGTGACCGCTTGCTTGATATCTAACGCCAAGTCAGGCATAGTGCAGACCCCTTTATTCTGTCTTATTTCTGAACAGTTGATATAAAAATTCTTTTGTAAAATTGGCCCTGGCTTAGTCAAAACATCTTTGTCGATAGTCTATAAAAATAATATATTTTACACATTTTAAATGAAACTAATTTAAACGCATTAATCGTTTATATTTTGCTATTCAAAAATACATTTTTGAAAACTCAAAATTTTAAACACTTTACAATAGTCCGCGGTCACAAGTAGACAGTAGGTACTCGAATACCAAAATATACGCGATTAATCTGTTTTAAATAGTATCATTTAAAATGCTAAAATGACTATTATTATATAATAGTTACAAACCTGAACTTCAGTTTTTATTTTATTCAGCTTATTCATTTCGGACATGAAAAAATCATCTACAGTTTTCTTATTCTTAATAGTCAATTCTAGATTATGTTCTTTTTGATCGTCAACCACTACTCTTACATTTTCTGTTATTCTAACTTTCCCATCGGTTTCATTTTTATTATTAACACAATTTGCTTTAGTTTGTTTTCCTAGAGCTTTCTTTTTCATGTTCGTATGACTTCGTTTTATTAAACGTCTGTACATTTTATTGAACACACATTTAGTTTTTATTGCCTTTTTTCTGTCTTTTGTCGAGTCAATGTGTTCAAGACCACTAAATTCCTTGTTTTCTTCAGTTTTAGTTTCATCTACGTTTTGTTTACTACTGAGATTTTTCGTCTTAATCTTATTACGGACATTATCAGAATCGTCCATGTCTCGATTTTGTGATTTCATATTTATGTTTTCCAATTCATAATTATTTAATATTGTATTATTTTTTGTTCTCGCTACATTATCACATAAAACAGATTCTGAAATTGATTTGAAAATAGATAAGATACTGTGATTAGAAATTGCACTTTCTTTGTTTGCTTCTTGATATGTAATTTCTTTATCATTCACAATATTTACTGATTTAGGTCTGTCGAGATGGTTAAACGGATTGTTGTTGGTACAACTGACTTCATTACAATTTATAGAACGAGTACCGAAAGTTTTGATTCCTTTTGTACGTTTTTTTGTCGAACTTAAATCAGTGTCTTGTTTGCTAGTTTCCATATTTAATGCTGTTGGAACGGAAAAATCATCACTGACTGTGTTACCTATGAGAAGATTATTATTTTTTAAATAGTTATCTGAAAAAATGTCTTTTACTGGACCTTCCATATTTCTTTCATATCGTTTTGAATTTTCACATTCTACATTACTTTGCATTGGATTTTTCAATTTCTGTTTAACTGGTAATATTTTATTAGAAGATTCTTTTGAATTTGAGTGTGCTCTTGTTTCCATATATTGTCCAAAATCTTTATCACTAAGATAAAGTTGGCTGTTTAGACAGGAAGGCTCATAAATATTACTTTCAAACATAGAGGGAACTAGCATTTTGCCCTTTTTAAGTGGGTAAACATTTGAACATGAAGTGTCTCTAGTAACTTGTAAAGGCAAGCCCTGTACTTGCCTTGCCCAACTTGATCTTATTCCACCATCATCATTTTTGTTTTTATTATATGATATTCTGTTACACATAATACAATCACATATAGAGCAAGAGCAGTTATCCTCTAAAAGTTTCAAATTATGTGCTATTTTATTTTGTACGTAACTACAAACTTCACATTGGCAAGCCACACAATCGCAGGGCTTAGATTGACTATTAAGAGCTGTATTATTACGATGAATACTATTAAAACATAGTTTAGATATTCTATTTTTAATGTCATTCTCTCTGCTCGTACAAACAAAGCATTCACAACCTAAGCATTTGCAATCTTTCGTACCATTTAACTGTACCTTTGAATAATTTGTACTATACATGGCCATCATAGCAATTGTGTTGACATTTTTGTATGTTCTCTGAACCAGCTGATCATTTAGGAATGTTGTATGCATATCGTTATCATTGCTTGCTATTCGACCATCATTTCCTCTCACTTCGCTCTCTTCGCATTCACAAAAGTTGTTATTAAACTCAATTAAATCATTTAAATATGTATTATTTTTGTACGAACATGAAAAATTTTTGGACACATCATGTACTGCCATAGTCGTAAAAACTTGTCTACAATTGGGACATTCACATGGTTTACAATGACATGTGCTTTGAGTGAGACTTTTTTGCGAGTTTAATGGTACAATAGGCTTTTGTAATCTATTATTAATTAAACATTCTGCACATTGGCATGGTTCACAAGTACATGTTTTACGTGACATATCGGTACAATTCAAACAGTCGCAAACGTTACAGTCACATGCCGATACTTCTACAGACTTCTTCACAACTCCTCGGCAGTCCTTTCTGTCACATTTCACACACGGACACCCCGAATGTGGTCTTGGATCGAGTTTTGTAATTTTACCAGTAACAACACACTCATTGCAGTCACAGGGAGTGCAGTTACATAGATCTTTACTCTTTACGTCCTTAGGTAAAGATTTGTCAGTAATACACTCGCAAATCTTACAGCTACACGCCTTATATACTTCTTTCAACCGAGTTAAAAGATCCGGTTTTACCAATTCACTGACGTTAAAAACGGGAGTGCTGCTGTTATCAACAGAATCACCTTTGTTATTCTTTTGAGATAAAGAATGTTTAAACTCTTCATACGGCACATTCATAATTTGTGCACTTAGTTCAGCTTTAGGATTGTCCTGTTTTTGTGCTTTTAGTGTTTCACGTATTTCCTCGCCCTTGGGTTTATCATTCATATTATATTTAATATTCGATTCAATTTCAATGTCAGATTGTTTACAATCAAAGATTTGGTTGAGATTATCTTTTACTTTAATTTCTTTGTCTTCTCTTGTACTGGCACATTTTTCATAAAATTTTGGATGATTACAAGAACAAGGTAGAATAGATTTTTTGTTTCTGATGTAGAAGCAACAGACAGATTCGCATGCTGAGCAAGAACATGCGGACGCTGTTCGTGTTGGAGCCGCTTGTAATTTTGAGTCTAATTGGCCATTTGATATATAATCGCTTAACTTTTGTGACAACATCTTCTATTGCCTTTTTCTAGTGCTTTGGCTTTACATTTATTTTCTGTTGAATTCTGTAAAAACATAACCTGTCACAATATGATCATTTATATGTAATATATTCATTACCGTGCGTTTATTTAAAAAAATAAACATTTAAAGCTGGATTTGAACCCGCAACCGTAACAGGCAAATACAATCAATGCAATGATTTTATCATTTAATGAAACGAATGTCAACTGCATTAAAATATTAAAAACTGTATTAAAATGTATGTAATACAATACTACGAATTTGAACTAGAACAAATATAACTAAAAGGCCAATTAATTAACTATGCAACTATTTTAATCTAATCTAATATTAAATGTTAAAAAAAACAATTCAACTACACACTTGGAACCAAATCTATTGAATAAAAGCTAAAAACAAAATCTATTTCACGGCGCCATTGCAAATATTGTTGCTATTCTATCATCGCCGGCTTAGACGATGACATGTTTACATTCTGACAGCTATAAGGAATTCGAGTCAAGAATAAAAGTCGAAAATAAAATTAAATACTCATTTATTTCAATGACATTCACATTTTAAAAATTAATAACATTCTTTCGATACATGAAAAATGTAAAATACAAACTTCGTGTAAGTCGGAGTTTTAGTATACTATGATAAAAATTTAAAAAAAAACCGTTATTTACAACACAATTGGCACAGAAATAAAATAATATAAAATAGATAAATAAATGAAATAAAATGAAACAAAACAAAAAAAAAACAATTTATTTCGCAATTTCTTATTCGATTGAAGGTACGTCTTGTTCGATATGTTAACTTAGAACTTAGGCATTAGATAGTTACTTGTATACCTAGAGTATTATACAAAGTATATATACAATCGCTAATTATACTAAAGAAGGCACCAGATTGAGGTCGGTGGAGGTTAACTGGAAAATAATGGAACATTATTTAATCACATTACTTTTGCTTTTATATGAAATAAATATAAGGCCATCGTGCGACTGTACGTATAATATCAATTACGTCGTCGACTATAGCGCAGTAGGCGAGGGTCTGACTATAAACGTCAAAGCTTGTTGGTTCGATTCCCACTCGGGGAAAGGATTACAATTTAAATCATTTCTATTTCCTCGCTCTGGTATGACAAAGTGCGACGTTGAGTACCGCCACTCCACACGCAATGTCTCGAAGTCGGCGGGAAGTCAGCGAGAAACAGAGTACGGAGTGTCTTGACACTACTGGATAGAGAGCGTAACGCGGCGATAAGTTCCGCTATTATATATCCAGCGCAGGCACTATTTTTGTTAAGACACATCAATTTTCACTTAGTGTTTTCTATCAAAAATATATATACTTAATGAAAAAAAAACGCTGTTTTATTATAAAATATATAACTTAATAATTTTATTTATTCCATTTGTATAGTTAAAATAATATACTTACATACTACGCACGTTAGTCAGTTCACTAAACATCCGTGCTCCAAACTATCGCATTTGTACCCAACGCACAAGATGGACAATTCTGTAACATAAAAAAATATATAAATTAGTAGCTATTTAAATAAATATTAAAAAAAATATATTATTGAATAAAAACAATAACTTACAACAATACTTTCTATCGCATTCGCTAACTGCTCCTCCATGATTTTCACATCACCGTGTTCCAACACTTCCTGTAAAGAATTATGAATGACATTATTAATGCCTGTTTTTTAGTTTCACATCGTATCTTTCAGGGGTCAAAGATCTTCACGAACATCATAGATCTTATTATTTTTTGTGTTTCAAGAAATGCTTCTTACTGCTCAGTTACACTTCTCAGGTGACATTAAAATTTATTGTTCTTCATTAAGAAATTTCCAATGTGCATTGTTTATCTGTCACATAATAACGACCTCCATTGGTCTCCAAGGTCTGATTGGTCTGAGTCACAGCTTGGACGGAATCAAGATGCGCGAGTTCGAATTCCACTGTATCATATTTTTCTATATGTTTTCTTAAAATTAAATCGACAAACCTCGTCAAAAAGATATGAACGCCTGCAACGTTACCGTGGACGACGTGTCCAATAGAGCGAAGTGGAAAGAGAAGACAGGGAAGGCAGACTCCGCAATCAGATGGGAATAATAAAGTATAAAAACAAGCATAACTACCTCCTGACAATCCCTCACGGCGTCTCGCAGGCGCGGCGCGGCGGCGCACAGCCGCGCGGCGGCGCACGCGCAGCTCACGGAGGCGAGCCGCGCGGCGCCGCGCACCACGCCCGCGTTGCCCGCGTTCAGCGACGCGCACGCTAGGCTGGGCGTCGTACTAACTGCACGCCGCCACTCCTGTCAACCCGATTGTATGCGGAATAAATAAATAAAACAATGCAGCTGACCCCTTTTTTTTTATATACTTAAATTAAAAGGAAAAACTGATCTAGCGTAATCTTCGAAAAATATTTTATAACATAACATTCCTGATTTTTTATCTGTAAATGACTGATGAAACATATTTTAAAACAAATTGTAATTATTTGACAAATATATCTTTTTACCGCTTATTTCTTAGAAAATAATGTAATATGAAAATATGATATTATATGAACTATATAAAATTGAAATGCGAAGTTAAATTTAGTTGTTCCACAACCAATTAGTCAATTAGACACGTAACTAACGCAATTATATCATTTTAGTCACAATTAAAAAAAAAACAAGTGTCGAACACTCACCTCGCTGTCAGTCTTGGCGTCGGCATCGCCTATCGATCTTATCAACTCCTTAGATATGGCCATTAGAAGATAATTGGTTATTTTAGCTTTATCGTCCTCGGTCACCTTACCGTTAACCGGCGTTATCTCTTTGCACAGTTTCGTCAAATCATCGTCCACACTATTGTGTATCCTATCGAACAAGTCTTCAATGAGCTGGCTGACTAACTGATTCCTGAGCGCGGGACACGAACAGCGCGTTTCCGTTATGTAACTCATGCTGTGATTCATTCTGGTGTAATCTGACTTTTTTGGTATGGCTGTATAAATAGAATACCCTTCGCCCTCATACTCAGTTTTGTCCGGCTTCAGGTCGAGGCGGCTGGCGGAGAAGGCCTGTCGCATTTCGCTGCGCAGTTCCTCGAGCTCCTCAGTCTTGATTGACAACTCGTGGCTGATAGTCTTGACTTTGTCGTCGCACTTTCTCTTACATTGGCCGAGGGCTTTCTGAGTTAGAGCTAGCTGCTTTTCTAGGGATTCCACCTAAAACACATTTCTTCTTAATTTCGTTTGGTGTCCAAGCGGTTTTTAAATCCCATGCAATATTTACACGGCGATATTCACATTCGGTGAAAAACATGCACTGTCCTCGTGACCGATATTTTATATACACACGATTCGTTTTCAAAATATTAAAAGCGTTATTGTAACTTTTAATATAAAAAATTATTTATTGTATTTTTTTTTCTTTCAAATTGTATTTTTATATCAAAAGTTTTTAAAGCGTAATGCCGTTATAATAAATTATTCAAACTAACTAAAACAAATACCACATTAAGCTGCACTACATAAGCTCTACGCCCATAACTAAAAGCATACGACATATAATAAAAAAATAATTAATATTTTCCAAAAATAATGTAAATTATAAATAGAGTTCAATAAAGTTATTTAAAAATATAAAGATATATTTAAATTAAAACGCATTTTATCCCAAATATTATATACGTATAGTAGACTCGAAAATTTGAATAATACATATATTTTATAACCAGATCGTTAAAAAATAAATGAATATTATTTAAATATATAAAAAATATATTATTACCCAAAATCGATAAATATTTTTAATTAATCAAATAATCGAATCTCTTATACATAATCACTTTTATTTAAAAGAAATATAATACATTCCCATATAATTATAACCCAATAAGCGTCCCATACTTAAAATCCAATTGAATCCCGAAAAATCCTTATTAATAGTATTAAATATAATGATTAATATAAAGACTGACCTCTTCCTTCAACTCACTGTTAGTAACTTCTAAATCTTGGTTGTTCTTGCAAGTTCTAGAAAGTTCTTTCCTTATACATTCCAGATCTCCCATGAACTTGGCTTCGGTCTTCTTGGACGTTTCGCGTTGGCATTTGAGATCATCGTCCAACTGTTTGTTCATTTTGCGTATTTGATCGATTTCCTTCTGAAATTTTAAAAGAAAATAAATATAAATAATAACTCAAATTAAAGTTATTTAACTCATTTTACTGTTATTTAACTCAAAATAACGTTATTTATCTCAAAATAATGTTAGAAAACGTTTAAAAAATAACACTTTAATAACAGTAAATATTCAAATTAATGTATTTAACTCAAATTAACGTTATTTAACTCAAATTAATATTATTTAACTCAAATTAACGTTATTTAACTCAAATTAATGTTATTTAACTCCAATTAACGTTATTTAACTCAAATTAATGTTATTTAACTCAAATTAATGTTATATTAAATTCATATTTTGCGTAAGATTATAAATTATTTACGTCTCACTTGTCTGACTTTTTTTGTTATTTAAGATATTTAAGACACTGAGCTCATGGTACATTGTACACTTACTGTTCTCTTAATTATAATACTTAAAATATTAAAAATTCCATTGAATTGTATTTGTACCTATATTTATATCGTAGCCACGTCTGATGTAGTACACTACAGTGTAGCGATACATATTAACTAATTTCGCTTCTTTACTAATGACTTATACTTGCGCAAAACAAAAAAATATTAGTGATAATCCATTAAAAATCAAATAAATTAATTAAATAAATTCAAATTTATATTTTATAGGCAGTCGTGTCGCAGTGAGACATCGTCTGACTGTAAATTCTTTTCATTTCCTCTCTCTTGTAAGACAATGCGCGGCGTTAAGTTCTGAAACTCAACAAGCAATGTCTTGAATTCTTTCTCGAACGAAAAGCTAAGTACGTAGTGTCTTGTCACTTGGTACTACCGTCTACCCTTCCCTATAAAATCGCGGAGGTAATATTTTTTTTACACAAACTAAGAATTTCACATATACTTTTATATAAAGTTGTCTATACTTATATTACTATTATTTTTTCTTTATTTTCAAGCTTTTGATGCGGGATGCATAGCAGGGTCACCTAGCACCTAGTGTCAAGACATTCCGTACTTCGCCTTCCACTGACTTCGAGACATTGCGCGTCGAGTGGTGAAACTCCATGCCGCACTTTGCCGCTCTTACCAGAGAGCGAGGAGGTAAAAATAATTTAAATATAATCACACTCACGAGTGGGGATCGAACCCGCAACTGGTCGCATTTGTAGACACACATTGTCAGTGGGACAGTGGGCTACGATCGGCGTCTATGTTAAATCACATACCTTAAATTTAGTTTCAAGAGCTTTAACAGTGGCCTCAGCTTTCTTCGCTTCGGCATCAGCCTTCCCAAACATAGTAGTTAGGTTACTGTTCTGTATTTTGAGTGTCTTCGCGTCCCTTTCTGCTTTCTCCAAAGCTATTCTCATACTAGATTCGGATTCTTCTATTTCTCGTAACTTCTTCTTCAGTGGCTCGAAGCAATGTTTCCATTGATCTCTTTCTGTTTCCAGTTTCTTTACCTGAATGTAAAAGAATAGGGCTTATTTGTAATATTAAATTTAAAAGATAGGCAGTAGCAATTTATGCAAAATAGATTTTAAATAATGTTTTAATATTATAATTGTAATTAAAAATACAAGCTTTTCCAAGAGTAGTGCAGTAATGGAGAGTGGTTATAGTAGAAAAATGAATGTGCTTTGTTAAGTGGTTGTATAAGAGATCGCATACTTAATGTTGAAATTAGAAGAACAAAGTTAACGGATATTGCACGAACAATTGCACAGTTCAAGTGTTGAAAAGCGGGAAATATGCGGTAGAAAATTTTATACATATGTATCAAGACCTACCTTCCCCTTCAACATGTTCTCATTGTGTACAGCCTCATCTATCTTCTTCTTGTAGCCGGTCTCCATCTCGGCCCACATGTCGTCGGCTTGCGTCAGCATCTCGAGGTACGCAGCCTCCCTCCTCTCCAGTTCTGCTATCCTGGTGCTGAGTTCCCGTTCGGTCGTCACCAGCGCGTCGATCTTGGCTTTAGTTAATGGATCCACTGGGAGCTGTTGAGATCATATATAAATATATTATTTTTTTATGTATGTCTGTTCGTCGGTGCATTTGTGCACCCTAATCTCAGAAATGGCATTACCGTTTTCACTACTGACATTTTGGTAACTCTATAAAAAGAAATTAACTATTTAGCTAAAAAATAATGCAATTGACAAACTATTATCTTCTGTTAACGACGAATAGAAAAGTAATTTATAATTAAGTTTAGTTAATGTAAAACGGAAACACAAGAGAAAATAAATCTAAATACTAAAGTAAAATAATAACAAAAATAACTCAACCGAAACTAAACAAGCCAAACTAAAACAAGTAAATTGCTATAAACAATGATTTGTTATAAAAAAATATCGATTTATCACAAAATTGCGGTTGCAGAAAGAAATCATTAAAACACATTAATTTACTATAGAAAATGTTCACGGCTTCTAGTTATCTAGATAACGAATTGTACGGTCTGTTTGTTTTGCTTTTCTTTTGTTTGTTGAGTCATGGGAAGCTGTGATCTTATGAGATGTGTCATTATGACTTGTCGATTGTAATTATATTTATATTTTATTTATTTAATACAGTAATAAATTTATTTAATGCTTTTTTGTATGACTGTATGTATGAATAAGAAATACATTTAAGTATATTTGTATAGTATAAACTTGTTAAGCTATTATTAAAAGTATTCTTGAATAGAAGTTGTACGTACATCTTCAATTAATTTATTTATAATTTATTGATAATATAATGATTGTATATTGAGGCTATAATGGCGCAGTGGGACGACGTCTGCCTGTAAGCCAATTAGCTGTGTGTTTGATTCTCACTCAAAGTAAAGCTTATATCTAAAATTAGTTTTCATTTCCCCGCTCTAGTAAGACACAGCGCGGCCTAGAGTTCCCTACTCACCACGTGGAGTCCTGCTAGAACTTTGGACCACTTCTTTACGAAAATTATGCACACGAGAACTATAAAAATGGACATAATAAAAATGCTGATAGTCAATAGTATTATTATAATGATAAATGTTAAAATTACCTTTCCATTTTCTTTTTCAATCTTTATTTTATCTTCTAATTCCTCTATCTTGCCTTCTATCTTATCTTTCTTAGAACTAGCACCATTACAAGCGGCTAACATTTGTCGTTTGGCGATAGCCAATTCCTCTTCTAAGCTCTTCACTTTATCTTCTAGAACTTTCTTTATTTGTGACGATTGCTTGTCCACTTCTTTTCTTTCTGCCATTAACCTAAAATAATAAGTTTTAATCTGTTTAGAAACGTATAAACATTTACACGTAGCGAGAGTCGAACTCGCACTCGTCGTCGATTTTTTTTAATTGTCAAAATTAAATTCTTTGGAATTGGTTTAAGGATTTAATTATAAGGAAATTCTAAATATTAGTATTTCATAGGCAAAGTATTATTACATATTATGCTTTTATTAAAAGGAAACAAATGTCTCCCGGTTCGTTTAGTAAAGAACAAACACAAATAAAATCTATAATATTATTTTTGTTTCTTGTTCGGATATTCATTTCTATGGCTGTTGGATGGATTTCTATTCGGGGGAAAATTACATTTAGTAATTAAATACTTGAATCCAGTCGCGGTGCAGTAGGATGGCGGCTGACTGTAACACGATCGGTTGTGAGTTCGATCAACGCTCGGGGAAGGGATTATATTTAGACAAAGTACGGCGTTGAGTTCCACCACTCAACACGCAATGACTCGAATTAGGTGGAAAGCGAAGTACGGAGTGTCTTGACACTAGGTACTTTCTGTGTACCGTGATATGCGGGATAAAAGCGTGAAGCTAAAATAATACTTTCATTTCTCCGCTATGGCAAGACAAAGCGCAACGTTAAGTTCCACAACTCAGCATACAATATATAGAATTCAGGCGGACTCAGTGTCTCTATGAATTTTGAATGACTCTAGGTTCTCACTTTACTTAAATTTATAAAAAATTATTGGTTAATAGTTAAAACTTACTTATTGACTTGCATCTGTAGCTCAGTGAGACGAGGCAAGTAGTTCTGTAAGGGGACGAGGGTTTTACATTCTTTTCCATTCTTTATTTGCATTATGGCGTTCTTCGTGTCGGGAGGGAGAGGAGATATGCGGTTGATTAAAGCTTTCTGCATAAAATTAAACAATAATATTTATTAGTATAGAAAATTTATATTAATCCCGTATAAAACAATTTATTTTAGTTAAATAAAGTAAAAATGTTTATAAGAAGCCATTGTTATAGGAATGATTATATAAAAAATATAATTTCTCTCCGTTCTTATGAAAGAAATCAAAAAGAATCCTAACTAAAAAGTATATTTTAGATTATAAATAATAAATAATTTGTAAATGTTTTTTTAAATATTTTTTTATATTAAGTTATATTTATAATCGAATACTAAAACACTTTTTTATAATCTCTCTATATCCGCTCCTGTGATAGAAAAATTTAACAGTTTAAATAATTTAACATTCTTATATAAAATGCTGTTAATTATATAATTCTATATACTTATGTATACAACTGGCATTCGGTCAATTCCAGCATATCTAAAATGCGTTATATATACACAATTTTCATTTAAACAAGAAAAAACTTAATATGTAATTTAAATAATTAACTATTTTTTAATTAAAACGGGAATGTAAATAATTACTGACTTGGGTCCCGCAGGACACGGTGACGCCGACGGTTCGTATGACGTTCCACGCGATGAGCGCCGGCACCGCGCGCTCCAGCCCTCGCAAACGACTTAGCAATTCGTTCTGTAAGTTCAAAAATAGGTAAATATTTATATTTCTCTATTTATATCATATTGAGAAATATAAAATAGTTATATAAAAATTTTATATAAACCAGGTAAACCAACTATATAGGGAATTTGACAATGGACAATTCCATTGAATATAACATTTATTTAGACTATAAAACTCTATTAAAAATTTCGGCTTCATATATATATATATATATATATATATATATATATATATATATATATATATATATATATATATATATATATATATACATATAGATATATATATACATATAGATATATATATATATATATACTTATAAATATTTATATCTATAAACCTATACATACATATGTATACTCACATAAAAAAGATAATACATTAGAAAAAATATTTAAAGATTACTTATTTAACGTTAGTCAAGATTAATGGGTAAAGTACTAAATTAATGTTTAAGATATTAAAGAATAAGAAGCTTCTATTGTGAATTTTGTGTAGGTAAGTCTGTTATTTTTAAATAAAAAGTTGTAGTTACAATATGTGATTATACAATATTTTTAAAAGAACCTTTTAAGATATGTAATTAAAACAATAATATACACATAATAGATTTATTTTTTAATATAAAATTTTCATATATTTCAGATTGAGTCTGTACCGTATCTACTTATTGTTATTTATTTCTCATTTGTATATAATTATAATCAGCTACTTAGAACAAAGATCTATATTTAAAATTAGATTAATTCTATGAGGTATATCTATATAAATGATTTGTTTTCGATACCTCTCGGGCCTTCAGCGCGCAGTCCCGGTCGGCCAGCTCGGCGGCGAGGCGCTCGGCGTGCGCGCGCGAACACTCGCGCTGCTCCGTCATGTCGCGCAGCTGCACCGAACACAGCTCATAGTCCATTTCTAACCTGAAATCAATTCAATCGTAAACTATTCTTTTGTTCTCATTATTATTATATTAAAGCGTGAACATAAAAAAACATGATAATAATTATATTTAATTTAATTGGCTAACATTACTTACTGTTGCCAATGTAAGCGGGTGTCGTTCTCTATTTCTTCTAACTCGCAACAATCCTCTTCGAGCCTCTCGTATTTGTCTTGTAATTCTAACAGCTCTGATTCTAGATCCTGGAATATTATTTATACATATATTATTATGATTTACGTACCTACTGATTAATATTTTATACTAAATAACAGAACTCAACCAAGGGAAATATGGAGATGATTTCTACATCTAATTAACCATATTCATTTTATCTTTATACAACAATATAAGAAGGCCGGCCATGGCGCAGTGGGACAGAGTCTGACTGTAAACGCGATCGGTTGTGGGTTCGATCCCCACTCGGGGGAATGATTATATTTAAATTATTTTCACTTCCTCGCTCTGGTAAACAATATAAGAATTCCATTCGAATTTAAACTCAAATTTTTAACTCAAAATACTAATTTTCCCAAAAATAACCCTAAAATTTTACCATAAATAACGTAAACATATACATACTTGTATCCTGTTTTCAAGCAAGAATTCCTTTTGCAGTCTCTGAGCTAGCTTCGCCTCCTTAACGTCCTGCGCCGCCTCGTATATCGATATCTTGCCTTCCAAAAACTTGAGCCTCCTCTCGTAATACTGTTTGTGTTTCTTCCCCAACTTCACGCATTTACATTCTAAGCTATCGCCGTCGCTGAGATTCCTATTCCTAACGCCCTGTTTCTCTAATTTTTCTCTAATACTATTCAGTCGTTGTATTTCAGTATTCAATTCACTGCTGAATTCGAAAACTTCGTCCGTTTGTGTACCCTTTGATTCAGTTTCAACGCCTTCGAATATACCACTCTCTTGCAATATGTTATTTGGTTTTCGTTCCTCGCAAAGGCTCTCTAACGAGTCTGACTTGTAACCCTTTTGCTGGTACGGAGTGACAGTTGCGATCGCTTTGTGAGTTTTGTGCGATGGAATGTCGATGTCGGATTTTAGTCTCAAATCACATATCCTTTTTGGTTTTGCCTGAAAATTGTGAATTTATTATTGTTGTGACATGTTTGTTGTTTGTTTTTGATAACTATCATATGATATTCTATGTCATATTCTTGTTTCTTTTTAAAAACGCCTACATAACATTATACGCAACTCATTGCTTTTGCAAGTACTTCAAAAACAAACATATGTACATACATATGTATGAGTAACATAAGAACGTAACTGAACATTTAGATAACGCAATTGAGGCCTTCACGTTAATTAAATTAAAAGTTATAAATTGCTAGCGCAATAAAAAACAAATTAGTTTTTACCTGATAGCATTCATCTTCACTAACAGAACTGCTCAACGCTTGAAAGTTGTATAGCATCATCAAAACCTGTTCCAAGCAGCTCCTGTCTTCCGCTGACGCAGCATTCAAAATCATCTGCTCCAAATGTTCCTTCATAGGATTGCTCTTAAGCGAGTCACTGGTTTCCGAGTTCCTGTCCATAACGTCCGATAAAATTTGGGCTTTGGCAAACTCATCCTTGAAGTCGTCGTGAGAAATATGCCGTCTTGGGTTGCAAGGGCTGCTAGGTGTGTGGGGGGACTTGTAGCCGGAGTCCATTCGCTTGAATTCGGGCGACGCTGAATCTTTTATACGGGAGCCAGGGGACACGCAGCCTGAATCTGAGTCTGTTAGGTTATCCCTAGCACCCTAAAAACAGAAGAAATTATTACCATTAGCTATTGATTATGTAAGTTAAAAACAAAACGTATGTAAATCTATATATAACACGTTGGTTAGTGTTTTTATCATTCATCAACAATTGAATATTCAATACTGTTAGCAAATACGAATAAATTTTACATATTATCAAATAATACAAACGTAACGTGCAAAGGAAAGGTGCTTTACAATATTAATTATACGCCACTTATGAACACTTATATCCATCTCTACATAAATTTAACGGCCACGTATTATTAGGTTAAATTTCAAGCAATAAATGACGAGATAATCTGTTTTCGGCACGAGGTGCGTGGGCGCACGTATGTATGGCGGTGGCTATCCGTCCCACATCTATGAAAAGCTATATAAGGTTTTGTTATGAATTTTAGCATTAACATTAAGATAATTTGATTATGTATACAAATGTTACAAAAGAGCGGCCCGTTCTTATTAGATAAAAATCTTCTCTCTATTTAGGCACAAGCTGAATGGATTCAAAATCAGTACGCCGCTGCCCAGACGCAGGCATTGAGCGTGAAATCGTTTGTTTTAACGCAATGTACCCATTAAATAGCTGATGAAATGTTATTTATTGCAATTAATGAAAAGTAATTAAATAACTATCTATTTATTGTGAATTCTTATGATTTTAAATTAGTATTAAACAATACGTGTTTTGTCTTTTAGTAGAATATATTTTTAGTTATTATAACTAGTGTTTTTTTAATACTGTCAAATAGAAATAAAAAGAGGCCTGTCGTGGCGTACAGGGACAGTCTGACTGTAAACGCGATCGGTTGTGAGTTCGATGTTCACTTGGAGGAATGATTATACTTAAATTATTTTCATTTTCTCGCTCTGGTAAGACAAAATGCGGTGTTAAGTTCCGCCACTGAACACACAATGCTTGAATTCGGCGGAAAACGTAAAGTATGGAGTGTCTTGACTAGGTACTTTCTGTCTACTCTACTTTGCGGGATAAAAGTGTGAAGCTATAAAAATATATATTGAAAATTTTAAGTAAATAAAATAAATTTTAAAAAATTAATAAAAATAGGATATCACGGCACGAAAAATCATCATTACACCATCAGATTTATGAATCGACAACAGATACGTTATTTACAACACTATTAAGGTATCTAATTACCACCACTCGATTACACATCACTAGGTATTTGTGACGCTACAGCCATAGGAATGCATAATCTTCTCTAGCCATGACTTGCTTATCATGAATTTTAAAGCTAAATTTGTACTTAAATTATTTTATATATATACTATCTATTGTTTGAAAATGACACTACTTAATAGAATTTTTTAATAGTAAAAAGTTTATTTTTTATTTTTTCTAGTGTCAAGACACTCTGCAATTTATGTTATATTAATAGAGCAGTACAATATGATTAAAATAATTTAAATAAAAAAACATTTTACCGATTGAGAATTGAACCAACAACCAATTGCGTTTACAATCAGATAGTCTCAAGTAATTATACTTTTAAAGGTGTTTTTAATATAAAAACAAACAAAAAAACTTAATTGCACTTCTACATTATCGTAATAAAATATTAAACAATAATTTACCTAATTTTCGGAAACCGCTCGTGGCGCAATGGGACAGCATCTGACTGTAGCACGACAGTTGTGGGTTCGATCCCCACTCGGGGGAGTGATTATATTTAAAATTAAAATAACTTTCTCGCTCTAGTAAGACAAAATAAGGCGCTGAGTTCCACCACTCAACATGCAATGCCTCGAATCCGGTGGAAAACAAAGTACTGAGTATCTTAACACTAGGTATTTGTATGCGGGATAAAAAGCGTGAAGCTAAAAAAAATTAAAAATGACATAATTAATTCTTCGTTACGGAAGGATTGAACGTTGAATCTCAATGTAAACTGGACATTACGTATAAGAATATTTCACAAGGAAACATTCTTTCACAGATATACTCGTATGAAACAACTAAGGCACTGAGCATTAGATACGCATTACGGTACTCAGTGCATAAATAGACTTTAATTGCGTACAAACGGAAAGGAAGGAGGAAATGGTGGCGTCCAAATCCGTACGGTTTTATGACGTCATTTGTACGGTAAGAGGCTTTATAAATTAACTAAAGCACTCATATTACGCGAAAAACATTAATAATTTATATTACTTTTACAATATGTATAATTTTGTAATAATCTATAGTGATTAGTTACAAATAGTCACATATATATATATATATATATATATATATATATATATATATATATATATATATAATTTTTTATATTAACTAACTAACCTATACAAAATATATAAGGCATGGCACATATGGCGCTAGCTCCTGAGATTTACTTCTTATTTAGCTTCATGTTTTATCCCGCATAGCAAGTTAAAGGAAGTCAGTAAGTGACATTTCGTACCCCGCTTACTATACTACGTATATTGAATTAGAGACATAGTTTATTAAGTGGTGGAACTCAACGCCGCGCTTTATCTTACTAGATCTAAGAAATGGAAACAATTTAAACTCCACCAAGTGGGAATCGACCTCACAATCGATTGCAATTACAATGTCCCACTGAGCCACGACGAAAAAATCAATAGTACAAGTTACATTGTATCAATACATACATACATTAGAAAAACAAAGGTAATAAATTTAATAGAATGGACTATATTGCTTATAAGAATTTTCCTGCGACCTTGTAAAATATCCTTTCGTTTCCATTAAATTAGCATACTAAGATTCTCAAACGTGACCTTTGCTTCATAAGTAAACAAACGAAGTATGTATATAGCAAGTAGTGACATTCTTTTGTATAATATAGCCTTGTTCCCGATTTATTCCTTAAGTGTAAAAAATAGTAAGAATAGTTAATACTTTATAATTTTATTGAGACATTACTTTAGAGCCTTATTTATCTATAAAGGTAGTATCGAAGCAAACCTAATTGTCAACACCCTCGGTTTTAAATTTTACGCCTAAACTCGCGACATTACGTGTTATGTGGCGGAACTCAACACCGCGTTGAGTCCTATTGAGCAATGAAATAAATATATTTTAAATGGTATTATTCTTTCGTGTGGGAATCGAGACCACAACAAAACGCCTGGTATTATTTGTTAATTTGCTTATTTTTTAATAATTATAATAAATTTAGTATTAAGATGTAATAAATGTGTATTTAGATCAATGTTTATTTTCAAATGAAAAAGACGAAAAAATTGTTTAAATATTATATTATTAACTTAGCACATACCTATTCGTTATTTTGTAAAGTTGGCATTACTGTAAACACCAATAAATCATATTCACTATATCAATAGGCGTATCACATGTTGTTTACATCACTAGACGGTTTTGCATTAATGGTAAATGATTGAATCGAGGTTAAGTAATGGCATAAAATTATTTCATACATTATTTAACAAGTCGACAAATCATAGAAATCAATAATAATATTTTTGTAAAAATAAACGCCTTAGTATACTCCTAAAGTTTTTATAGAATATATTAATAAAAGCCTTATACCTTACACCTATACAAATAATTTAAGACACGATTTTTGTATATTCGAATATCATTCATGTTAATGTCAATATTTATAACGAATACTATGTCGTCGTTCTCATGAGACAATGTGTAGCGTTTCAACCAACGCTTCATAATGTCTAAAAAACGAACAGAGATAATGAAAGTTTCACAAAACTAAGTTCTATTCATTTTCACCGAAAAATGTATTACATAGAAATAAAACCATAGATAATATATAAATTGTTTAGTTTTTTTATTATTATTATTGTAATAATTTCATAACAGTGACATTTATTCATTTAAGGCTAAATTTCATATTGACATATATACATATAAATAAATTCAATAGGCAACTGACACTTTAAGGAGTCAGAAATAAGATATGCAAGTATTGCAGGAAGTTTGTATGACGAATGCTTTACATGTTTGGTTTGCTTCGCTTTGCTAGTGCAGTGCACCTGTTGCTAATATCACATACGTAATGTTATAATTGCTTATAATTATTAAGTATGTCTAACAAAATTACCGTGCATTTCTTGTTTCGCAAGTATAAATATTTTCAGGCTAACAAGCTATTAGGTGAGAAATTAGTTATATATTTAGTATCCAAGCCAGTTATGTCAGCCGGTATAATTGATAAATAATAACTTAAATCAGAAATCACTTCTGGCAACAACTTATCGCTCCGCTGGTTAAAGCCTTCAAATTAGAGGCTAATTTAACAAAACTGTTATTTAAAAGAAGAAGGAAGATTAAAACGACATTTCTTAACAATATTCCATTTTATAGTTTTTTAATCTTTGTCTTGTGTATTTTATAACCTTTTTTTAAAATATATAACTTACCTTTTAATATATAATTGTTAATTGATTTATTAATTTAAAAACAAAGCACATTTTTTTTAATTCAATCACATATATATCCAAAATATTCGATACAATCACTTTCAAACTCGAGCCACAATCCAACACATCACTAACACTCGAGCATTTAGAACTAAAGTAAAAACAAAAACTCGAGCACTCACCTTATCCGGGCTGGCGTCTTCGAGCTCGAGTAGCCTGAACTCCATGAGCTCGAGTTGGTCACGCGCGTCGCGCAACGCGTCCGACAGCCGCGTACACTCGCGCGCCGCTAACGCCGCCCGCTCTGCCGCGCTCCGGCATTGCCCGCACGACTGTTACCACGAGTTCAGATTAACAAGGGACTGTCAAGGTTGGGGACCTTTCTAATACTTATACTGTAGCATAAGATTATAGGATCAATAATTATGAATTACATTATTTTGGCGCCATTGTGACGCAATTGATGTGTGTAACTGAAAGCAATGGTTTTGTATTCAAATTTAAATTAAGTAATAAATCTCCTGTCTAAGTATATAAAATACAGCGTTTGGCTTCGCTATGTATTTTTCTCTATGAATATATGCTTGTAGCTAACCCCACACACTGAACACTTTACAATACCATATGTATATACAATCGAAATTACAAATTAAAAAACACAAACTGACAAAACCACTATTATAATACTACAAAATTATAATTCTACGTTTCTACTAACCCTTTACAATTATCAATATAGATCATCTATACAATAACTAATCACTTTCAGTGATAAGGTCGCCTTTGTGCATTTTATTGCTCTTTTTTTATCTATGTACTGGGCAGAGTGCAATAAAGCTTTAACTAACTAACTAACTATCTAATATAAAGCATTATAAACTTCATGGTTACCCTACAAAACAATGGAGTGACGCAAGAAACAAGCGCCAACAGTTTAGTAGGTGACATGTTGGTATCGCAATAATGATATTTACGCTGACTTATGTACGATGCTCTCATGATGCATCAAGGCCGCAGTTCCGAATTCCTCGCCTCCTTACAATTGTATTTATGTAAATATTTTAATTATTTCATGAAACATGTATTTTAAAACTTAAAAAAAAAGAAGATACCATCGAGGCATAGTAGCGTCTGATAATAATTGCGATTAGTTGTGGGTTCGATTTTAGTAATACAAAGCGCAGCGGTGAGTTCCGCTACTTAGCACGCGACATCTCTTATTGAGGCAGACAGCAGAGAACAATTGTCTTGACTTGAAGATTCGTTCTGACTATCCGGATATCTCAATTTATAAGAAAACAATAGATCCTACCAAATAATTGATTGATGATTTTAAGTTCGACTTCTGCGTTTAATAAAATATTTTTTAATATAATTTAATTATATGGAAAGTAGAGAAAGGAAAGAGACTCACATTTAAGTAATATTGCATTTTATATACTACATTTATATTTATACTATATTTCAGTTATATGGCAATTTAAAAATATACGCTGACGTGTCTACTTGTTGCTCTCATGATGGTCTGGAATTTCCACACCTACTTGCAAATTAATAAGTAAATAATGACTTTATTTAAGTTCCAATAACATGACAGTTTGAATGAAAAGCTCTTTCTATTTTAACATTTCACTGGCTTAGTAGACAATTTTTTGTTTTTGACTATTATGGATTTGATTCTCAGAGAAATATTAGCATTTATTCTATTTAAGATCAATTTGTTATATGTAAGATTTTTCTATTTATTATTATTGTAAACACTCTATGGACACCTTTTGTTACATTGATTATCTTCTTTCCTATATAATTAAAAGTGCTTTAACTTATAAGACTTATAGAGACGCTGCTATCTCTGTGAGTTCCCTAAGAGAGGCCAGGATTTATAGTTAGCCTACTTAGTTCCTAACCTGCCTACTTAGCTCCTAGCCTAAAGTTTTAAACAGCTACTTCATACATTTCAAATTTATGACGTAATTTATACTAATACACACATACAGACACATGCATTATGTTATTTTATATTTTATACATTATCTGTGAGATTTAAACTGCTTAACTCGTCGTATGTTATTCATACTTAAAACTAAAAACCTATTTAGGTAATGCTATGCAATATATTAAAAATATAAGTAATAAAACTATTGTGAACAAAGAAGATTTTCTCAATAATATGAAATCTTACGAAAATTACGAAACGCTGACGGAGGAGTATGAAATTTGGCACAGTTATAGTTTCTAATGCGAAGTGTGGAAAGCAAACATTTTTAGTATACAGAATAATAGCTTCACGCTTTTATCCTGCATAACTGGGTTAACAGGAAGTACCTAGTGTCAAGACACTCCGTAGCCCGCTTTCTGCCGAATTCGTGACATTGCGTGTTGAGTGGCGGAACTCAACGCATTACAGTCACTCAATGTACTGCATTAGAAATATAATTAATTTAATAAAATATCTATTTCACACATTACCATATGTTCGACATACACTTTTGTGTAAACTGACATGTTACTATGGCAACACATATTTTACACGTCATCGAGGCCACTAGTTACGATAAATTACAGTGATCTAGCGTTCTCGTTCAATTTTGAACCGACACCTGTCAAAGTATCAAAGAATTGAACTCAAAACATAAAATAATGTTACGTTTAGTTGTCCGTTAACATACCGTAGATATTTAATTATGATTATTATAACAGATGCGGAATTTCCCAGTTTCAGTATGCCATTTAAAATGAATGTCTTTCTAGATTTAAAATAATATATTATTATAAAATTAAATATTTTTAAGAAAATTAAAATGTGCAACATTATTTTCTCCGCTTTCTGATCATTATATAGATTCGCCGGTCGTGGCGCAGTGGGACAAACGTGATCGGTTGTGAGATCGATTTCCACTCAAGGCATGATTATATTTAAATTGTTTTCATTTCCTCACTTTGGCAATACAAAGCACCGTGTTAAGTTCCGCCAGTTAATGCACAATGTATCAAATTCAGTGGAAAACGAAGTGCGGAGTTGCTTTGACTTTACCCTGTTGGAAATAAAAAGTCAAGCTAAAAAATGATAGTCCGTTTTTTTTTGAAAAGTCCAACGGAATCAATAACAATATCAAAATATAAACAATATTTTTTTTAACACGAGTGGACATCGAACCCACAACCATACCGAGTAAAATAAAACTATTTCCTAACATTGAGCTAGCCTATAGATACACATATTGGTTGTGCTTTTGTTTTCAACCTTTCAATTCAATTCGTTTTAAAATCAATGTAAACGCTACCATTAAATAAAATATAATAAAATCGTTTTAAATATTAGTAACGTTTCATATGCAAATATATAAAGTTGTTTATGAAAGATAATTATTAAGTGAATGTAGCGCGTCTGTAAATAATCGCAATTTGCGTTTCTCTCTAATTGATGCTCCATGATTTTCTAAACACACGCTGTTCTAATTGTATTCAATTATTTATCAATTACAAATATGATATGTAAAGTATTATAAATTAAATATAAAAATATTTTTATTAAATAAAAGTTAACTTGTTGTTAATAATACAGGAGGTTGGTTTTTTATTGGTATAATCGTATACGATAATATCGCTTATATTAATTACTTTGTCAAAGTAAACTCCACTGAAATCATATCTAAGTCAAAATATATTAAAAAATAAAGATTAAAAGAAGATAGAAGAAAAAATAGAAAAAATAAAGAAAAGAAAAATGAGAGATATGCAAAATTCGAACTATCAAGTATTTTGTTAAATTCTAACGACGCTGTCAGTCAAATCGCAGTCGAAATATTTCCTTTAGCAAAACGTCACTGATACCTAATGCTATCTTGAGTTTGTTAAGGCCGATTTACACTATCAGTAAAGTTACGATTTCAACACAATACTATGATAAGTATTGTATCATATAATATCCATTAAACGTATTTCTGTCAGTATCCAATGACAGTTAAGTAAAGCGACATATTTATATTTATATATTGAAATAATATAATGTAGTTCTTGCAAGCGAAGCACGAGCAATGTTAGTTTTAAACAATGCTGATTTTACCTAAAAGAAGATAAACTCTACATTTCGAGTGTTGACACGGTATTGCCGCCATTTTCAATAAATTTGAACAAAGATGGCGTCATATGTCATTTAACAATCGTATGGTGACAAAAACTGCAATTCATTCCGCCAGTAAATATAAAATTATATTTATGTTTATTTTTAATTGGACCAATCGCCATCGATACTTACCCACATTTCGTTGAGCGGTTGAGGAGAGAGTGAGGCGGGCGCGGAAGACACCGCCGAGTCTTCGTCCGACGGGGCCTCCTGAAAATATAAATACAATGTTACCACGTTATTAAAGCTTTTTATTTATTATTATTATGAAAAAAAAATAATTAAAAATAATTAATTTTAAAACTTACCCTATAAAAACTTTCTTTTCGATGTTGTATATCTGTTTTCAAATCTTCTCTGTTGCTCTTTTCTTTTACCTGAAACAAAATATTTAATATATATATTCTAACATATTTAGTCTTGACTACGGTTAAAAAATATAGTTTTATGTAGAGGATATCTTAAAGATAATAAATAAATAAGTCTTACACTGTTATTAAAAAAGAACCTAATTTATATGTAAAAGTACGAAGACGGAAATTCAAGACGATGCGTTTTAATTGGCGCAACTGAAGACCGTGCAAGAATTATTAATATTAATATTTTATTATTTAATAGGATAAATAAGACAATAAAATCTTTTTTTATTAAGTTAAATGCAAACGCCTGTGAAAATCTATGAGCAAATCATTCTAATTACAATTCTCTATCAGATTATTAATGACGAATGAATTCAATTACAGTTTATAAATCAACAAGTTCTTATCTGATGGAAAACTTGTAATGGTAAGCAGAATTAATAGTTATTATAGATAATAGTAAAGGATGGAAACTGTTGTTTATTGCTTGTTTTAAGTTTAGGCGTCGTGGCGCAGTGGGACAGCATCTGACTGTCAACGTGATTGGTTGCGGGTTCGATTCCCACTCGGAAGAATGATTCTACTTAAAATTTATTTTCACTAAATAATCAACGTGCGGCGTTGATTTTACTAATAAACAAGCAATGTCTCGATTTCAGGCGTAAAATGTGCAACGAAGTGTCTTGACTCTACGTTTATTTTGTGAATGATTCTTTTATTATAGCACTATTTTTCTCAAAATATGATCCACTAGTAACGTATATATGGGTCATTAAAACCATTAAATTTTTATATCAAATTTAAGGAATATGGTTTCGAAATTATTTTAATATTGTATCAAATTCTTTATATATGGACCTAAAAGAAATAACAAATTATTAAAATTTAAAATACTCTTGTATTTCTTAATACAGATGAGATGTAGTTGTGGTGCTGTGCTATACGGCTTAACTGACCTATCACGCCTGAATAACTGGAACTATACTAGAATGTACAAAATACTTGATATTTGAGTAACGAGAAGGTACTAATCCTATTAATAATTTTACTTTCAATATTCACGACTAGCTGACAGTAAATTTAACCATTTAGCAATTTATTATGTAAATTCAATTATGACTAGTTTTAATTTCATGAACGTTTTTTTTTTCATTTGAGTAAATTAGTAGATATCTATAAAAATATTAAAAACATAAAATTATGTTTTGTCTATAAATAACATCGATATAGTTATTTTTTGTCAAATATTTCTATTTCATAAAAGAAAATGTAATTTAAAACTAATTCAACATAGTTCAAGAGAAGTTGTAAAAAATTATCCTGAGATGTAATGTAATGGACATACAAAGCTGATGTTGTGCATATATGTATTATACTAGTTAGCTGATGTACACTGTAGCGAAATACTAAGGAAAAAACTGAGAGGATATATCTAAATTCCTACAGGAACGGCCTGTGGGATATGAATGCTTGCATATAAATAATACTACTTCGTTACTCACAGATAACATACAAACTAAAGTGCCTAAAACGAAGATTTAGCATGAGGTTAACCCGTAACCAAACAGACAAACGTCAACTACTCTACATTGACGTCTTTATATAAATATAACAAAAATTTTAAATCGTTTTATACAATACCCCATAACATTTATTTTAGTTTCACGCTTTCATCAGGAAAAAGACAAGAGGTACCTAATGTCACCTCCTTACCTAGTAGTACCTTCTTACTCCGCTTTCCGCCGAATTCAAAACATTGCATGTTGAGTAGCGGAACTCAACGCCGCGTTTTACCGGAGTAAAGGAAAGTAATTTCAATACAATCATTCCCCCGAGTGGGAATCAAACCCACAACCAGTCGCTTTTACAGTCAGACGCTGTCACTGCGCCACGATATTCCCATAATAAATGAAGTAGCAAATTTCGACAAACGAACAGATATACTGATAAGCGTAAATCTAAACGGTGAAAGGGATTAACTGTTAGTCAAACACGGTAGTTTGAACACAACCTGTTGTCTACGATGTAGGTTTCAACCACAACTCCAATGTCTCAGTCTGTATGAACTTTCTACACTTGCGGTGTTACATTGTAAATATTTATTTTATATTAGCTATATACATTTATGGTATATTAAATATTTATTATTTTATGGCCAAATATTATCATATCTATTATAAATTTTAGACTATGTTATTCTTCATTAATTTAAAATGGGAAGCTTTACTCTTTATCCCACACAGCAAGGTACTGTCTGAGTGAACTTAGTGTCAAGACACTCCACTTTTTTGTCCAAATTCGGGACATTTCGTGATTACTTTATAGTTATATATATTATACTAAAGTCCATTCAGTAATTTTTGCATGATAGAATAACAAACATTTATCATTTCTCAAAAAAAATCGCATTTATATTATTAATAGGAAGTGATTACAATTAACTAATTTTAGTTAAGGATGGATTATTTTTCTACACATTTTAAATGAAACTATTTTAAACGGATTAATCGCGTTTATTTTGGTATTTGAAAATACATTTTCGAAAATCAAGTAAAGCCAATCCACGACAAGTAAGATATAAATAAATGCCCTACAAATTAAAAATCATATGCTACCTCTTGCGTTATAATTTGATCAATGAAGGCAAGTAGGGTAAGATGCTTAAATCTTTTTTTACTTAACTCTGACGTTATAATTAATTTAATATTACGGAAAACCTTCAACGTCTTAATATATTATATTTATAATCTCTTCTTAAGAGACATATAATGAGATAGGCCTTGCAAGTAACTGAGTTTGCTTGGTAGAGTCCGAATATTTAGTGCTTTTGATAAAAAAAATATAAAAAAAAACTGTAAAGCTCAGTCTCTGAGCTCCGTCTTTCTAAGAAGCAGTAATGTTTTCTGAGCGTCGTCTGTTATATATATATATGTGTGTGTGTGTGTGTGTGTGTATATTTCTGATTATATTAGACAATATGCAGGTTTTTATTTAACTATCGGACGTATTGTATTGGAACCCTTAATTTAAACAAATAAAGAAAACTGTATATTTATGGTATTAAAAAAAATATACTAAAATACATATTTTTTATTATTTGTCTGTCTATTTGTTTCAACAAATCTGTGGAACGGTTGGATCGATTTAACCCGACTTTCACTGACAAATATTGATCTGATGTAATACAGAGTAACTTATCCTAGTTCTGTTTTAAAATATTTTATTTATAAACTAAAATTCCACGCGGACGAAGTCGCGGTCAGAGCTATTATGGTAAATTATAAATAGCAAAATTCGTTAAAATTGACTGCATTGTATTCTATTGTACAATCATTTTCGTTGCAGCTAGTTAATAGGGCAGATCTGTCCGTCTGTTTGCAATATCACGATGACCCTCCGCCTTTCTATTGACTTTCGCTAATCAAGAATTGATTACTATCGACAATTTGAACATTCATAGCTATTGAAATAGTAATTACATGATTACATGAGTATATTAAATATGTTGAAAATAGAAAAAGGTTAACATTTTGTTAATCATAATAATATTATAGTCTGACTGTAAACAAGATCGGTTATGGCTTCAATTTCCACTCGAAAAAAATGATAGATTATATATAAAATTTATACACATTTTTCTGCTTCGATAAGACAAAGCGCGGTGTTGACTTCGCTTTTAAACACGTAATGTCTTGACTCTAGACGGAATGCAGTTAACGGAGTGTCTTGACATTAGGTTGTTTCTAACTACCCTGTTATGTGAGATAAAGCGTGTTGCTGCCTATATATAAGAATAGAAGAGACAAATGTGTTTATTCATTAATCGATGATATTAGATATTTATTCATATTGCTTACATTAATTGATAATTTAAACACAAATAACATCATTGTAAGTAATTCTCAAATAACCCATACGTTGTTTAAAGCATAAGGCTTGTCTCTATTAAATAATCGATACATTATTGATAAATACCGATTGCTTTATCAGAATTGCAACAGTGAAATAACGTGATTGTATATAGAGAGCTAATGCTCATTGGAGCCAATTTATAGGCAGGATTTGGATTGGGTATATCATGCTTTCGGTTCAAAAACTCGTACCATTTTTATAAAAAATACGCGGAAGAAGAAAAATATATATATATATATATATATATATATATATATATATATATATATATATATATATATATATATATATATATATGTATATATGTATATATTAATATTTTTCAACATAGGTTTATTTAAATATAAATTAGCTAAACAAGAATTGTTTGGAAAAATTTTATTTTATTATAATGATCATTATATACTTTTAGAACATTTTTAGCTTCACGCTTTATTTTGCATAGCCTGGTGTGCAGAAAGAACCTAGTGTCAGGATACTCCGTACTCCGCTTTCCGCCTAAATTCGAGACGTTGCGTATTGAATGGCGGAACTCAACTCCACACTTCATCTCACCAGAGCGGGGAAATGAAAAGAATTTAAAATATAATCATTCCCTCAAATGGGAATCGCACCCACAATCATCGCTTTTACAATCAAACGCTGTCTCACTACGCCACGACGGTCTCAACTTTTATAACATTTTAGTTCAAACTCAGAACTCCTAATAAACGGTATTTCTTAAACCTGATCTGAATGTAATCAAATTTCTTCATTGATTCCATTCCAACGCGGTCTAAACAAACTTTCACTATTTGTTCCTTATAGTATTACTATCAGCTGATTCATGGCAATACAATGCGACGGACCACTCTTTTGTGTTTAAAAATATAATATAATATTAAGATATAAACAAACAAATATTAATAACATATATATCTATCTACGAGAAATTATTTTTTAAAAATATATTTCATATGAAAACAAAATAATATACAATCATATTGTAAATAAATAAGGATAGGCGTTTTAACTAGCACCAGCCTTTAATAGTAGGTTCGATTCCTGATTGCGAAAATGTTTATATATATTTATTATTTCTTTCTGCCGAATTCGAGACATTGTGTGTTGAGTGGCGGAACTCAACGCAGCTCTTTGTCTTACCAGAGCGAGAAAGTGAAAATAATTTAAATATAATGACAACACCAAGTGAGAAACGAACCCACAACCGATCACGCTGTCCCACTGTGCCATGACCAGCCTCTACTCAAAATGATATTATAACCTTTATAGCCAAAAGTTATTCCCTTTTACAAACCTTACAATAAAGACATATGACAAGAAAGCAAATCTTGTATTGACATTATTATAGACTCAGTCTGTAGTGCATTAAATTTTATATAAAAAAAAACTTTATATAGAAAAATTATACCCCGTGACGCAATTACATATAATCCCCAACCATTATATAGACAGATGACAACAAAGCAAATCGTGTATTGGCATTATTAAATAAGCCTACAACCGGACTAGATCGGTAACAGTTGCTCTAATCGTAACCTGGCCCAGTTCCCAAGCTCTTATTATTATCTAGTTAATAGGGAGCCGTGACTTATCGAGTCCGAACTCGGTGTGCAAATTGTATGTATGCCTTATGTCTGTCATTAATTTAAAGTGATTTGGTGAATGTAGAGTTATTGGTACTATTAGACCTTAGTTATCGTTGGGGAAGGTAGAGTGGAATTCCAGTAATTGTTAGCCGGAGTTGTCAATAAGTAATAAAAGATTTATCTTTAAAGAATTATCTTTTTTTATTTAATTTGATATTATCAGTGTATAAAATAATTGTATTGATTATGAATATAATTCATATATTAAGGTTTAAAAAAATTGAACCGATAGCAGTCGTAAAATATGGAGTCGCCAAATATGTTTTAACATGTCATCGGGGCACTGTGGACAGACGTCAGTTAGACATGATAGTCCTAACATAGATTATGAAGTGTTTTTTTATGTTAAGGGGGTGTCAAGACACTCCGTACATTATTTTCCGACCGAAGACCGATATAGCGTATTGAGTGGCGAACTGAACGCCACACGCTCATCAGAGTGAAAAATGAATAAAGATTTAAATAATAATTTTATATAATATATCAGGCCGGTCGTGGCGCAGTGGGACAGCGTTTAACTGTAAACACGATTGGTTGAGGATTCGATCCTCACTCGGGGAAGTGATTATATTAAAATTATTTTCACTTCCTCGGTCCGGTAAAGACAAATTGCGGCGTTAAGTTCCACCACTCAACACGCAATTTCTCGAATTCATTGGAAAGCGAAGTACAGAGTATCTTTCTGTCTACCCAGCTGTCTAAATATAGCACAATACAACAAGCGTGATATATATATATATATATATATATATATATATATATATATATATATATATATATATATTCAGATATATAATTCTCAGTATATGAGCACAAAATTACTAAAAAAAGTAATGTGTAAATAACACTGCTGGTCTTAAATAAACACATTCAATCGCATTCGCTAATCGTCCAGCATAAATCAACGGGACAAGACAAATAACGATATTTCACTCGAGACATAATATTTTAAACCGTATCGTAACGATTCCGTAATACTCTATCTCCGAATCGATAATAATAAATTGAAATATATCAGATGGCGCCGCACTAGTGTAAAGTTGTTAGCGAAGCGGCTTTGTAACTATGTAAGTCAGGAAGACTAATAATTTAGACAAAATAAAAGTTTTATATTTTAAACATTTTTTATTTATATTTTTATATTTATATTTTTTATTTATATATTTATATTTATATTTTTTATATGTATATTTTTTATTTATATAAAAAATGATTAAAATATATTTATATTTTAATCATTTTTATAGCTTTTACTTAAGTCAAGACACTGTTCTCCGTTTTCCACCCAAATAAGATACATTGCATATTCACTGGCGGAGCTCAAATTTACTTCTTACCAGTTATAATAAACAGGAATAATAATACACAAATGTTCCATATAGTGGGAACTCAACCCACAACCACACTTACGTTTACAGTCAGAGGCCGTCTCTCTGTGCCACCAGGGCCAGAGCCAAAATAAAAGTTTATCAGTACTTATATTATTGTCTTAATATTTAACACTACCATAAGAAAAATAACCCTTCTAACACTTAAAGTACTTTTACAGTAAGTAGGTGTCAGTATTGAGGCATAAAAGGGCATTTTCTTCATCAGATAGCTAAGAATATAGTTAATTTTCATTGGCTCAATGTAGTGGTCTCAATTTAGTCTATTAAAAATCGGAAGCGCTTTTAAATATCATATAAATTATAAAGTCTATATCAGATATAATTTTGTAACTCCTCGAAAACTCAAAGCAAAATAAACGTACAACACAATAACCTTTGTCGAGTGGTGTTTGGTATCTAATGACGAAACATATGCACGAACATAAAGCCAACAAAAGTATGAGAAAGTTCGACCCGAGCTGAACTGACCTACGCTAAATAAATGCGTCACTTATTTAAAGGGTAACCATGAAATATTAATTTAATGTTTTTATTTTTTTATTAATTTCTATGAGAATTTAAAGCATTTAATAATTAAAATGGCAGGCCTAAGCATGTATGTCATGACATGTATGAAGAAGAACGTGCTCATGTGGTTTGAAAGAATGGTAGGAAAGATATAGCAAGATGAGTGGTACAAGACGTCAGGATAGACCAGTAGTGTCGATGTTACTGGTGAAAGGTCACGTAAAAAACATGAGGATTCCCCGATATATGACTGTAGGACAAGGCGAAAGATGTTTTTTTATACTCTATCATACTCTAAACAACGTGAAAAATATATAAACTATGTTTTAATACCTTATTTACCACATATACTAGGATTTATCAGGATTATGCAAAAAAATTATAATTTAATAAAATTAATATTAATAACTAATAGCTTATTTTTGTTTAGGTACAAACAATTTATAAAAATGAAAATAAAAAAAACAGCTTCACATTTTATCCCTTATATCAACTTAATCAAAGCAAACCTTATATCTAGACACTTAGCTAACAAAAACGAAATTAAAAAAAAAACATATTAATATTATATCAAAACTATGGTCACTCTACAAAATATGATTACAAGTGGGAGCGATGATCAATCCGATTGAGAATATTCAATTACGCCGCGACTCGCGAGGCGGAAACTTTATAAATCATACAATCAAACGTGAATAGACCTCGGGATGGTGTGAAAGCGACATGGAACGGTTTGCATAATGACTACAATAATCGACAATGGTAATACGTATATAAATTTATATGATTTTTTTTTAATTTAAAAAAAAATATAAGCAGACCTAATTGTTTTTTTTATGGGACAGGCAAGGCAAATATGTCACCTGTAAGTGATCGCCACCGCCAACGTACCCGTGCAACACCAGGGTAGCTGCAAGTGCACTGTCGACCTCTGAGATAGGAATAAGCGCTGTCTGAAGGTACCCATTTCGTTTCAACCTGGAAGCTTTGCCGCAGCTAAATCATTCTACCGTTCTGTAGCACGTAGAAGGAGGTTCCAACTAAGTAGAAATAGAGCGCCCCGTATCCAAATGATATGGAAGGTATTTAAGTTTTTTACAGTTAGGAATCAGGTCGGGCAGTGCTTTAGAATACTCCCCATAATGTATACTGTAGATGATGTACAACAAGGAAACATTTCTACCCTGCTTTTAAAGAAGCGCGAAGGATTCTTTTTATGTAAAACCTATTTTTGAAATAAATTTTAAAGAAAAATATTTAACATTTTTTATTGAAAGATGTTGTACAAAAAAAGAATAAATTAGAAGTAATATTGTAGAACGATAAAATATTGTATATAACCAAAATTGTGAAATGAAAACGACTAGAATTATTCTAAAAAATAGAATTCCTTTTTATGTGATTATTAAGGGAAATCATTTTTATCTGTTATTTATATATTACGAAATTAAGTTTTGAGAATCGAACCTACAATTACTACCAGTGTAGAATGTGGAGTGAGTTGTCGTTTACATTCACTGCACAGTAACGTATTTAGACAACATTCTGCCTATATTTTAGATACCATATTAGTGACCCTGCAAATTCACGGTACCTATACTAGTGAATGCCCGCAAGTTTATTTGCGTGAACTTGATTCTTGCTATATTTTTTCAAATAAATAAAATGATTTTTTAATAGATTTAAATTTTTAATAAATTTAAATAGACTTTTTTAATTTTTGTACTGATTACAATAAAGCAAACATTAATTGTTAAGAGAAGTAGACCTGAATAAAATATTGAAAACTGAATTTATTCCAAGGAATTAATTCCAGGATTAGCTTCTACAAGCTATTGCAATATAGCAAGCTAAATTAATTCCTCAAAAGCACAGATTATACACAGTAATTTTCATTTAAAAACACAATTTTGCATTCGATTATAGCCATCAACAATAATTTTGATCTTATTTCTTCTATGTACTAACAGTGTTCTTTACAGTTTTTACAATATACATAATTTAAATTTTTTTATAAATAATCTAAAAAAAAAATTATTTTTACAAATAACCTATGGGGCCGATTGTGGCGCAGTGTGACGGCGTCTGGCTGTAAACGCGATCGGTTGTGGGTGCGATCCCCACTTGGGAGAGTGATTACATTTAAAATTATTGTCACTTCCTCGCTCTGGTAAGATAAAATGCGGCGTTAAGTTCCACCACTCAATCGGCAACGTCTCGAATTCGGTGGAAAGCGAAGTACAGAGTGTTTTGACACTAGGTACTTTCTGTCTACCCTGCAATGCGGGATGAAAAGCGTGAAGCTAAAAAACAATAACCTGATATGGTTTCAATATAAATATGTATAAAATATAAATTAGACTGCTACATTAAAATAGATTTAAATAACATACAATGATATTTGTTTCAATAGATTGTTATTTAGTAATACTTCAATAGCCATTCTATTCCTTAAAGCATAGACAATTCAAGGATCTCTAACCTCTTTTGAGCTTCGGCCGTTCACCAGTATTTTATAAGAACAATGGGACAGATGGTTGTTAGCTATGGTCAAAATACCTATCTTATAGGTCAAGTAACATTAATTAAACGTTTAATAGCAGTTGGCTCTATACTATGCACGAAATGCTTATATTTGGGAAAATATTTAAAAATATTAGGAATTTCTAAATAATCTTTCATTTGAATATATGTAATTAATGAAAAATTATTATATTAATAAGTATATACCGACCGGTTGTGGATACAATTTCCACCCGTGAGAATGATTATATTAAAAAAAGGAAATCGGAGTATGGAGTGTCTTGACACTAGGTACTCTGCTATAAGCTAAAAAAAAGTAAATTATAAAAAGTTAAATTATAAAAAGTAAATTACGTCCAAGTGTTTAAGTGATTATTGTGAAAATAATATAAATATAATGACTCCCCCGAGTGGGGATCGAACGCACAACTGATCGCGTTTACAGTCAGATGCTGTCTCACTGCACCACGACCGGCCTTTACATATGCTACACAATCAAAATTAAAAAAAAAAATACTTAAATGTTTCTTGAACTTTACGAAAATTTGAAATAAAACGTCCTAACGAGACGATGCAATCTTATTACGACAGTAAAAAACGAGGTGGCAGAGGAAATAGCTTCGGGTCGCTTCTGACTTTCACGGGCTTAAAAGCATCGGTGAATCGCTAAGTGTATTGCATAATTTGATATACCAGACGTTTATCTTACGATATAAAGATTTAATTAGCAATTTATTTTATTTAATATAAAAGCTTTTGATGGTATTGTGATAAAGCTTTTTAATAAATTAAGTTTTAGAATCATAATTTTTTAATTGAGGTTTTATAGATTCTTTTATAGAGGCAGAGATAATTCCTAGAATGCAACGCCGCGTTTTGTTTTAGTAGACCGCGGAATTAAAAAAATATTTAAATTAATCACTCAACCGATTGAGAATGGAAATCATAAACATCGCATTTACACTCAGATGCTATACAACTGAGCTAACTGTTTTAATTTATTAATATTAGTTTCTTTTAAACAGAAAAATATCAAAAATTATATTGCGATTAGAATTAATTCAGGATTTTAGATTGGCTTTTATTAATGTAAAATTTATTATTTTTTAATTTATTATTTTTTAATGTATGATTTTAGTATTTATGTGTAGGTATCTAACAAATTAAAATAATGATCAAAAACCTACCTTATATAAAGTGTACGAAAATGTGCCAGATTTTCAAAAGTATGTTTTGGAATACCATTTATTTACCATTTGGAATTAATCTATTTATATAATAAATAGTTTCATTTAAAATATTAAAAAAAACACATATTTTATGTTTTTGGGTTAATTTTACTAATCTATATATTGAATTGGCATTCCTACCAAGTAGAGACAGTAATTGCCCTAACTTAGTATAGAGTTCAAGTCATGCATTATATTCATCATAATGAAGTAATAAAAATTCTTAAGCCGTTTTATATATACAGTGGGTAGCTCACCTGTACAATATATGGTTACTAATGTCATAAAGATTTGGCTGTATTGCTTCCAACTTTGAATATATTATATTATTTATTAGAAGTTTCAAACTTCCAAACTTCTAAAGGATCTTGAATCCCGGAATCCCAATCATTTTTTGTTCTCAATTTTGGTATTAAATTTAATCAATCTATAGGTTTTCACTAAATTTATTAAAGAAGACCACTTTAGAATATTACGTTCTGAACACACACAGTAATGACAAAAGTCGTTATACATGAATAGAATTTTTATTTCAGTTGAAATTATTGTACATTATTGAAGTATTACTTTAGTGAGATTGCACTTTTAGAGATGGACTATTTTATAACAATATTTTGTTATTTTGTAATATTAGAGTAATAGAAAATCCATACGATGATCGGACGGATGTACAGGTCCGTTACTTTTTTTTTAGCTTCACGCTTTATCTCTCATAGCAGGGTAGATAGAGTCAGAACCTAGTGATTATTACCTAGTGTCAGAACACTCCATACTCTGCATTCCGCCAAATTCAAGATATTGCGTGTTGAGTGGCGGAACTTAACGCCGCGTTTTGTCTCTTAACTTTCCTACTCCGTTATTTATAATAAGGTAACAAAATACAAAAAATATTTAGTAAATTATACTCACATACGGTGAACTCTACGTTCTATCACATTAATATTTTAGTAAATCCATTAAAAATTGTAATTAACCATTAAAAAAATGTTTACGGCTAAAGCTCTTAAAAGCTCTCAGTATTTAACTTAAACAGTAAAACTAAATAACTTAACTTTTTAAGTGCTTACATAAAAGCTGTAACAATTCTCACAAAGCTACTTTCTAAGTGTGTGTCGCTCTACAAATCAGATGCCAGTTCAAAGGCCATTGTGGGGCCTACTTTTGTTATTTGAATTGTATATTTTATGGTTTTATTGTCAAAATGTGAAATATGTATAAAAATAAACATATTTAAAAATAAAATCTGTAATATATTTACATACATACCTAAATTATTTTTTTTTACATAACTTTTAGCCATGCATAGGTAGTACGATAAATAAATAAGTTATATTTTTTTTAGCTTCACACTTTTATCCTGCATAGCAGGATAGACAGAAAGTACCTAGTGTCAAGACACTCTGTACTTCGCTTTCTGCTGAATTTGGGACATTGCACGTAGTGTGGCGCCACGTCAGCCTGTATTTTAAAATCTCTAATCTAAAAAATAGGATATCTCCTAATCATCTTGGCAAGCACATCAGGTCCAGGTTATGACAATATTTTATTTTTCAAGAAAATTGGGTAAAAATAGACCAGAGTAGCGTCGCAAGATTTTCTAACATTTTTATAAAATATATGTTTATACTTTATAAAGTTCACATAAAGGTGATAAGAATATAATTATTTCATCGAAAAAATAACGGCTACGATAAAAAAAAAACGTATTCTCAAGAAGTAATAAGCAAATTATATTTTATAATAGTTTCTTAAAACCGCATGTGAAATTTCAGATTGAAAAGATAACTCAAGAAATCTGAGAGAAATCTCAAAGAATCCTTACAAGGTAAATACTTGTATGCGAAAAATGCACGTGAGAATGTTAGAACTTCCGGTGGTATAATATTTTTAGTTTATCTTCATACCATATACAATTGTCAACAAATTTATGTACATAATTTACACGAATTTGTTTACAAATGTTCGGTGGATAATAAGGTACGGAGTGTCTTGACACTAGGTACTTTCTGCCTTCCCTGCTATACGGGATAAAAGCGTGAAGCTAAAATAAAAATAAAAATAAAAATAAGGTACATAAATGATATTCAAAATATCATGTTATTATATTGTATTGTGTAATTCTGAATAGACCAAAGAAAAAATGAAACTGGTTAAAAATATATATTTTATAATGTTAAATTAAGTCTTGGATTATAAATATATATTTTATAACATAACTTATGAATTGATTTCTTTTAATATAAATTATTTTCTTTTTCCCATTATTAAATTAGCAATAATTGCACCCCTGTATAATCTATATTATCCCTTTATAATTCATATTGTTGGTAGTGAATTATATACAAGTTAACGCAAAATTTAAGCTCTTTGTAAAGTTCGTTTATATTGCTTGTAAATCAGAGCTTTTCAAAGAGCTCGTACCAAAATAACAGATCTTAAAATATCGTCGAACAGATAATGCTGGGTTATAAAATATAAATTCAATCTCGCCATGTCCACTTTGCCACCATAAAATAAGAATTTCGGTGTTAACGTCCACTGATCATGTTTAAACGACATATGGAATTTACGCGTGTCATTAAATTATTATGTAAAATGTGAAAACTTTCCTTTATTGCGTCATATATTTTGTCTGTAAGATAACATTTTTCTTGTCATCTCTCTTAAGTATGCATTATTGTCAATTACACCGATTTTGTACTAAATCGATTCTTCATAATGTATGGATGAGTCGAAAGTTTATGGATATTGTAACATTTTCACAAGATGAAGGTAGAAAGCGTTAAGTTAAACCTTTTTTTTAATATTATAATACTAAAATTTATAAAGCTCTTGGATACAGTTCCAGTTCGGATATAAAATAGTGATTTTTATGTAAAAATATAAATTTAATTAATGTAACATCTTAGTTTTAGCTCTGAATTGTATTCTTATTTGTATATATAACTTTTGACAACTGTAAAAATATCACGAAATCTTATTTTATTAATAAACTTACAGAAATTAAATGAATCGACATTAATAGTAAGCAGAAGAAATTTAAAACTACTTATTATTATAAAAAGCGCGGCGTTGAATTGACTGTATTCCGATTTCGGAAAGAAAGAGAAAAAATTATCTCTGACTACCCCTACTATGCGGGATAAAGCGTGAAGTGTTTTTTTTTATATTTTTGCATTAAAAACACATTGGATTAAAAAAAAGTTGTATGAAAAAAAACAGTCTTAGTTAATACTTAAATAATCCTAAACACAATTTGTTTTTACCTCAGTTAAATATTATGCAAAATCACTAGCAACTTGTTCCGAACAGAAGTCAAATATATATTAATACATTTTCCGTATGTTAAGGACTAGTTAGCTATGAAAATAATTACCTTCTAATATTAATAATTAAATGTATGTGTGTAAATTTGTAAATATATATACATAAATATATACTCCTTGACACAGTCAGTCAGTCAGTCACAGTCATTTCTGTCATATTTGCTATACACTAATGTAACACAACGAGAATAATTTAAATAGACTTTTGTAAAAAAAAATCCATACATACAGTAAATATAACATTAGTAGGAAAAGAATAAAAATGCAAAAGACAATAACGTTTAATTTTTACAGGGATTGTATTTATTATATTAATAATTTACACTGATTCAAATCACATAACTTAAAGTATTATTTTGTATGAATAAAAAAACAATCATAATTACTTTTATACAAGTCTTTTAATTTTTAAGTGCAACACTTGTCGATAAATTTGTCGTGATGGATGTACTCATATCTGTGACGTGTCAACTTGCACTCAATGAAACGGGTTCGAAAGTGGGCTAACGAATTTTGACGATTTATGGCAAAAGTGCTTAAGTGGTTTTAAGTATTTTCTCAAAATTTTTGTAACTTAACTTAAGATTTTTCTCAATTGAACGATTTTATAGCGTAATTTAAATTAAATAAACTCATATACTGATGTTCCGATACTAATTGTAATAGAACTATTACAATTAGTATCGGAACATCAGTTACATATAAAAAATTCAGTATTATCACTTCCGCTGAAAGCACAGGCTTGAAAATGTGTGCACGGGAAAAGACGTGGAACTGATATAGTATTAAAAATATTTTTTTAAACAGATTAGATTTACTCCTTGTCTAAAAAATGACTAATTAAGCCTTAAAAAATATGGAGCCGTTGCACATTTGGATATCGTCTGACTGTAAACACGACCTAGGTTTATCTAAACGCTTTCTACCTTCATCTTGTGAAAATGTAACAATACAATATCCATAAACTTACGACTCATCCATACATTATGCAGAATCGATTTATTATAAAATCGGCGTAATTGACAATAATGCATACTTAAGAGTTCTATTGAGAGAAGCGGGATACAACTCAACTCAATAGTTTTTTATAGTACTGTATATTCTGTGCCATTAGACTGAAATGTTTACGAACAAGTTGCCATTGAGTATTCAGTTATTACTAACATTACTTTAAAAACCATGCAAAATATATATTTTTTTAGCTTCACGCTTTTATTTCTGCATAACAGGGAAATCAGGAAGCACCTAATGCCAAGACACTCCGTACTCCGCTTTCGCCAAAATCAAGACATTGCGTGTAAATAGGCGGATCTTAACGCCGCGCTTTGTCCTACCAGAGCGAGGAATAAAATAGAATATTTAATTTAATACTAATCAAAATAACGACTCATGGTGTAGAGAGCGGCAAACGCTAGAAGCTGTTTATCTACTTAATATAAAATATTACATTGTTAGATGTATTACGAGTTCTCTTCCCCTTAACATGCAGTACCGTTGCAACCGGTTATCGATCCCGGTCCGCCTGATCGATGGTTGTGTGACGTCAAATTACCGCTTAATGGGACAAGTACATATGTGGGCCAGCGAATTTTTATATTAAATACATGGTTTTAGTTTTCACGGCTTATTAGTTGTAACTTCTATACTTTTGTGTGTCATTCTCTATATATTATTTTAATTAATTTAAATAAATTTTATATTTTTAAAATATAAATTTACCATATATTTTTTTAGCGCGTCCATTTTCTCCTGCTTAGCAGGGTAGACAAAAAGTACCTAATGTAAGACACTATACTTTGCTTGCCACCGAATTGTCAAATTGCCAAAACAAGAGCGAGGAAGTGAAAATATTTAAAATATAATCATCCCCCGAGTGGGAATCGTACCCACATCCGCGTATACATTCGATCGCTGTCCCAATGCGCCATGACCGGCCTCTTTATTATAAAATGAAATTAATTATTAAATTAAATTATTAATTATTAAATTAATATAAATTTGTAACAAATGTTTTTTTTTAATTTTTAATATGGGGCTAATAATAAAAATTAAATTACATAGTCCTTTCAAAAAATCATTATATTCCGTCACTCAGCAAATAATATGTATGAATAGATCAATCGAAGACAAAGGAGGGAATGTGGACAAGACTAGTCAAGTCTATACTGTAAAAAATCTGAAAATGGCAAGTTTCTTAAATTAAAGCTCACAAAATTAAAGCTTTTAAAATTATGAGAGATACAATAGCATGTAAAAGATTAACATTTCTATCTTATTAATTCAAAGTAAAATGAAAACAACTAGAATTATTCTAACAAATAGAATATCTGAAGACAACTAAAGTAACTGCATTTAGCTGCCACGGCGAGCTTACGGCTGACAGCTTGCAAAATACGATATAATTTCATAAAGTCTATCTTCCATTGTTTTGTTATTGTTGTGGGAATTGAACTGAAAGCTTAACTAGCGGTTTGACCTGGCATTGTCTGAGGAAATGGAAGTTTCAAACTAAAATAACATAGACATATATATATATATATATATATATATATATATATATATATATATATATATATATATATATATATATATATATATTTATATATATATATTCATCAAATGGAATTGCATTAAAGACTTGACTTCATGCGTTTTCCTGCATAGGTGGGTAATCCAATGCAAGCTAGTGTCAAGACACTCCGATGACTACTTTTCGCCCGACATCGAGACATTGGTGGTTGATTGATGAACTCAACGCCGCGCATTCTTACCAGAGCGAAGAATGAATATAAATGTGATTATAATCATTTCTCCGAGTGGCAATCGAATCCACTATCACCTCTACAGTACAACGGCATCTCACTACGCCACGTTCCCGTCTAATATATATATGAATAAATTAACAATGCCTTACTTTTTTTTGTTCAAACTAGTATATCTGCTAAGCCCAGCGCTGGATAAAATCATTAAATAGATATGATCTGTTAAATAAACCTATAATATATTCAAGAAAAATTAAAGTAATGAGTAATTTTAGACTCCCTCCTCTGCCATCTCTATATATATATATATATATATATATATATATATATATATATATATATATATATATATATATATATATATATATTACATATTATTAAAACTGTATTAACGTAATGTTTTTTTTGTATTTGTATGAACAAATTTCAACTTCTAAGAAAATTCATTATACATAAAGCCGAGATATTAATATTTCTAACTGTAATATGATTTAAAACCAATGTGCACTTAACCTTAGATATAAACGGAACATGTTTCATACGTCGCGTCGTCGTGAGAAAAGCCTTCGCACTATCATAATCAGATTTCACTTGTGTCTACTTATTTTCTATACAATAACAGTTATGATTTAAATAATTTTAGCTAATAATAAATTAAGTAAGAAAAACAAATTAATATTAATATTAATTATAATATTTTTCTAGTTTCTGTATACTTTATACAGAAACAGTCTAGTGTAAAGACAGTTCAGACAGTCACTCCGTTTAATTCAATATATTGCGTTTTGACTGGTGCAACTCAACGTCGCATTTTGTCTTTACAGAGCTGAATGATAGAAAAATATATATAATTATTTCTCAGAACAGAAATCGAACTCATATCTATCTTTTACAGTGAGACGCTGTCCCACTGCACCACGATGAATTTATGATTTTTGCTCAGGCCAATATATTTTTTGTTAGATTAAATAATTATTAAATTAAACTAAGATTCTTAGAGATATTTTGATTTAAGACGATTTTTTGGACTTTTAACGTCGGTCTCTATCATAATAATTACAATTATTTAGAGAGAAATTTTATTTATTAATTTATTTTTTTATGATATTAGATTATAGAGAAAACACACTCTATTTGTCCCATACATTATGTTCGGGTCGTATGTATGTATGTATATTTGTTGAAAAGCAGTTATGCTAAGTTAGGAAGCAAAGCAGCTTACAGACCAGTCTGTGGAAACAGATATTAATAATTTCATTACAATCTATTCCTTAGTGTACGTAATAATAAATTTAAATGCATATTTTATTATATTTTAGTTGAGAAGGAAATAAATGAAGAGGCCTGTCATGGCGCAGTGGGACAGCGTCTGACTGTAAACGCGATCGTTTGTGGACTCAATTTCCACTTGGGGAAATGATATATATTTAAATTATTTTCATTTTCTAGCTGTAGCTAGACAAAGCGCAGCGTTGAGTGTCGTGTGATGGACACTCGACACGCAATGTCTCGAATTCAGCGAAAAGCACAGTACGAAGTGTTTTGGCACTAGAATAGACTATCCTATACCCCTTGTTATGCTGGAGAACAGCGTCAAGCCAAAAAGAAAGAACAAATGACACTAGGACTACCAATCACCGTTAATTGAAAATATGATATGAAGTGAAACGATACGAAATATTATCAAATTCACAAACATGCTAAATGTTGTGTAAACAAACATTTTTAGTGCTGTAAGTTAATATTATTAGCAAATATTGGTTATTAGAACACTATATATATATATATATATATATATATATATATAGATATATATATATATATATATATATATATATATATATATATATATATATATATATATATATATATATATAAATATATTACTTAGTTGTGATTTATGTGTACACCATAAAATATATGACATTTAATATATTTTTTTGTCTTTCAACATTTTTAATTTAATCGATGTGTTTATTGATCTTCGTTTAAAACAACATATCTATTTTATACGTAATGCGCTTATTATATTTAAGTACATTTTAAAAACTTCAGAAATACTTTTTTAGTACTCGACACTTGTGATCGAAGCATACAGACAAATGTCTCTGTGACTACAGACTGCTGTAAAATGTTCGAAACAGGATTTCCAAAATGTATTTTCTAATACCAAAATATACACGATTAATCCGTTTTAAATAGTTTCATTTAAAAACTCAAGAGTCACATTTGCCTTTTATAGACATATATAGAGAATACAAAAGTAAATAAATAGTTATATTAAACAATTAAATAGTTCTACTATTTATGATTTCCCTTTTAACCTAGCACAGTCTCTTAACATTTGTAATCTATGTGTATCCTAATAAACATAGACTACAAATGTTAAGAGACTCCGTTGACAAACGAAAACAAAATCAAATAATGCATAAATAATAGATAAAAACCATTTATAAATAAGATATTATATAGTCTTCTCATGGTTAAAATATTAGAGAAGAGAAAAACTGATTTTCTCTCTAAAAAAAACAATATTAAAATGTGGTCTAAATGAAGAAATGGCAATTTTCCCTCTAGTTAATATATCGAAGTCGTGCGTAGAGCGGAACCGTTACACAAATCACTCGATTATTACAATTGATTGAAATCGATTCAGTCGTCCGATATTTTTGATAAGAATTGACAGGCCCACAGCCATTCTGGTTCTAACTGCTAAGCCGAAGATCGTGAATATGATCTCAACAGAAACATATTATTATGATGAATATGATATACGTGTTTTAAAAAAATTAATGTCTATTTTTTAAGATTTTTGATTACTATCACAAATTTAAGTTTGATTTTTTAATAATTTAACTAAGAATTTTATATAAAAAGAAAAAATCTATTGAATGTAAAATGATATTAATAAATATATATTATTATACTGTGTTTAATTACTTGTTAATAATTCGCAAAACATAATAAATTCATAAGGTTTTTTTAATTAATTAATTAAAGATCTAGTTATAATAAAAATAGAACAGCATCTGCTAGTGTTGTACCATACACCTTACGGTGGCAGGTGTCCACCATCAATTATTCGATTGCATAAGTTGACAGCTGTCTAAAGGCGGGAAAGTGAAAGAGTATTGTCATCTAAATGTCAAAGGCTTCTGACATTTACCGGAGCCTTTAAATATTACGATTCGACTTGAAATAATTTAGGGAAAGTTTTTTTTTTAAGTTTTGATGTTATTTAAATAACCTTTATTGTTATTTAAATAGCTTTAACTTTTTATAATAACAATTCACATCAAATTTATTAAGTTAAATTAGCAAACGTTAAAAACTACAAGATAAAACATACTGGAGCCTATAAAACAATAAATTTTATAATTTATGAAGCATATGAATAAATAAAACAGATATTTTGTCAAGATCTTGACATTGAAATTCGTATGATATTTTAGTCCTGTTTTTTTTTTTTTAGTTTTACGTTTTTTATCATGCACAGGCTAAACAGAAAGTATCTAGTGTCAAGACACTCCGTACTCTGCTTTCTGCCAAACATAAGACATTCAGTGTCGAGTGGCGGTACTCAGCGCCGCGAATTGTCTTGTCAGACCGAGCAAATGAAGAAAATTTAAATATAATCATTTCTCCGATTGGAAATCGAACCCAAAATCCCTACAACCAGCCCAATCATTACTATATTATATAAAAAAAAATTAATAAGTATCTCATGCGTCAAATGATCACAATGATCGAACACAAGGTGAACTAAGTTCTAACAATAGCTGACCATTTCATCAAGATATGCAAATGGTAGTTGTCACTGAACAACGAGACTGATCCGATCGGGCCTTGAAATGTCAGACTAATCGACTAATGTCACAACATATAAAAATAATCGATAAGTAAAAATTTTAACTTAGTAATAATAGTCAAATAAATTATTATAAAAAAATCAGCTTTATTATCCCGCATAGCAGATAGTTAGAGAAAACCTAATGTCAAAACACTTTGTTTACAGCTTTCCACCCAAAATCGAGACACTGTGTGTTGAGTGACAATTACAACGCCGCGAATTTCATAATTCGTGTGTTATTATAATTTTTTTATTTTTTATTAGCTTCACGCTTTTATCCCGCGTAGCAAGGTAGCCAGAAAGTACCTAGTGTCAAGACACATCGTACTTCGCTTTCCACCGAATTCGAGACGTTGCGTGATGAGTGGTGGAACAACGCCACACTTTGTCTTACCAGAGCGAGGAAGTGAAAATAATTTAAATATAATCACTACCCCGAGTGGGGATCGAACCCAAAACCGATCGCGTTACGCAGTACGTCAGGCGCAGTCCCACTGCGCCACGACTGGCCTCGTTATTCTATCCTCGTTGTTATAATAATGTACTAAATATAGAATACTGTGTACTAAATTTTAATAACCTTATTTAATATAATGAAAAAAATGTCTTTCTACTCGTACCTTATAAGGTATTAAGTAACTACTACGTAATTCTTAGTATTAATCATCTGATATCTACGACAGTTCTTTATATAATGTTGCATAATATATCATTTCCCGTAATGAAAATAGATTATGTAGGATATGCATATATTTTATATTCTATTAAATATTTAAAATTTTCCTAAGCTACACATAATTTCCTATTAAAAAATGGACAGTTAATCTTTTTCTATGTTATAACAAATCAACCTCTTTTTTCATTTTTTCAATAGCAAGAAAAATGATCGTTCATCTCTTAATTGTGTGGAAGTGGAAATGAAGTATATATAGTATTTAGTCACGCAAAACAAAGTATATAGGAATTACCTAGTGTCAAAACGCTCCGTACGTACTCCGTCACATTGCGCCACGGCCCACAACCGACGACTTGCTAAATGTAAATGGCATCTTAGACCAAAGATTGTTTTTAAAAATATATATATATATATATATATATATATATATATATATATATATATATATATATATATATATATATATATATTTATATATATATATAATGAATCTTACCTGGTCACCACGCTTTCTGCCAAAGTCTGTGGCTCCACACTCCATTCTTTGCGCCTAGAACAAAAATGTTTAAATTATTGGACACAGAAAAAATCAAAATATCGTAAAATGTAATAAAAACAAAATATAAATAAAATGGTTTTTTTGATGACAATTACAATTGTCTTTAATTTATTTAACCATATTTATTAAAAATAACATTTTTTTACGAAAAATAGTTGAAAGTTGAAGCTGCATGCTTCACGCTTTATGGGAATGCGAATAACAGGACAGTCATAAACAACCTAGTGTCAAAGCACTCCGTTGCTTTCCGCCTAACAAAGACATTGCGTGGTAAGTCGCGAACTCAACGCCGCGTTTTGTCTTACCACATCAGTGCCTATTGTACCGATAACAGGTATGATTTTGTTAGCTTCATGCTATTTATCCTGCATAGCAGGGTAAACAGAAAGCACCTAGTGTCAAGACACTCTGTACTTCACTTTCCACCAAACTCGAGACATTGCGTGTTGAGTATTTTTTAAGAGTTATAGAAATACAAAAATTAATTAAACAAATACTACGCATACTATACACTTGGCTAAGGTTATATATATTTTACTTGTTAATAAGGCCTCTATTAATGTAACTTATAGACAAATATTGTCTTCACTTTATAATAATACTAAAAACAAAACATAATCTAGGCTACTTATCAATACTATAAAGCAAACTTAGCGTCCGTTTTTAAAACGGAAACTTTTTTTTATGTAATTGTCATTCTGCTATGGACATATCCCTGTCATACTTATTGGAGCGATCATAAACTATTCTAACGTTAGTATGTCTAGTACAGTTCGAACAAAAAACACCGGGCGCTTCAGAGACAGGAAAGCGTGGCAGACTGTACAGCATCCGCTATACTTCCAGATATTATGCTTTATGCAATCATACAAAGAAAAATATACCTTATAGTAAATAGTATACAGTCTTTTTAATAGTACTTTTAAAATTGTTCGTGTATTAAAACTATAACACACCGAGTTATATCTTAACATGTGAAGCTTAGAGCAGATTTTACCATTTAAAGTGTATAGAAAGCAAATGAGTAATGGTTTATAACATCAGGATGCAAATAATCGCGCACAAGTGGAGATTTTTGCCATAAGTCTGATGACAGCTTTCAATTGCATGAGACCACATATTAATGTAGTTTTTTGTCTTGTACCACATCAGATATATGTAATATTCCCTTCACTTTTTAACATAAAATCTAATTCATTTTACAAGATATTATTAGTGAGTTGTTTTTAATTTCCTAATATTTAATAGGTTGGGCACACAATTACTTTTTATATTATCTTCTATCCTAGTCTCTGTAGAATTCCAATGTTATTTTTTTTATTATTTAAGCGCTGTGCATTATTGGTTTGCGAGAGTATAGTAATATCGGAAAAAAATGTAATTAAAAAAATTGTCATAAATTTCCCTGTAGTAAATGCAATACAAATCGAAAAATAATATATTTAAATAATATAATTATGAAAGGTCACTTAAATGACTTTTAAGATATGACTACTAGAAGAATTAATAAATATTTACATTCTAATAGATCAGCACGATGTTGTAAGCCTTGGGATTCCATCTTATCGGGTATTCATCTACTTCTTATATTACTATGGACTATATATATTTGTTAGCAGCTTTATGCCAAACTGTATAATGGCAACAAGCCTAATTCCAAAAAGCTGTTCTTTTTAGATATTCGTACCTCGCTGATATAAATAGTAAAGCGAGATACAGCGTGTCTTAACACTAGATACTTGCTGTCTACCCTGCTATGCGGAATAAAAGCGTGAAGTTAAAAAAACTAAAACTTGCGGCGTTGAGTTCCACCACTCAACAATTAATGTCTAGAATTCGGTGGAAAGCGAAGTAAGGAGTGTTTTGACACTAGGTACTTCCTGTCTACCCTTCTATGCGGAATAAAAGCGTGAAGTTAAAATACTAAGAAAAAAGATAACGTTGCTTTCGCCATAAATCACGCAGTCGCCATTTCGGGAAAGTCAAAAGTCAACGGAGTATCTTGACACTAGGTTGTCTCGGACTACGCTGTTATGTGGGATGAAGTGTGAAGTGTTGCAAACAAACATACATACATACATATAAACTTACTGATTTTGTTTTTGACATAGTGATGCCGTTGGAAATTAACAAAAACTTTCGTTATAATCCGACCGAGATAAACTACAAGTCAATTACTTTAAATTTTACAGTAAAACTTTACTTTTCTTAATATACTTAAAGAATAAAAATCTACTGTCATTATACATTTATTTTTTCATATTGAATAGCAAAATTTTGTACATTTTACAGCTTCACCTTTGCGCTTCACATGGCAGAGATATTTTAATATAATCTAAGACACTCCGTTCTATTCCTCCGCTAAAATATACGGATACAAAAATAAGTATTAATCCTGAAGAAAAAATACTGTGGGGCCGGTTGTGCCGCAGTGAGAAAGCGATTGACTGTAAACACGAAGCGTTGTGAGTTTGAACTCCATTCGGGAGGATAATATTTAAATTATTGTGATTTCCTTCGTAAGACAAAGCGCGGCGTTGAGTTTCGCTTAACATGCAATGCCTCGTATTCGGTGTTAAGCAGAATACGGAGTGTCTTGACACTATATACTTTTTGTCTACCCTGCTAAGTTTGATAATAGGATTAAGCAACATTTTTATTTGTTACAAGACAGTGTTTTAAAGTTTCGTAAATGAACATTAACCTTCTGCATACTATTGCTCGGATGAAAGGACAAAAGATGCGAGATGAATTTTGATATGGGGTTAAACATTTCCTTATAGCCCTTATTACAATGCGTTAAGATATATTATAACTTTACAACAAGAGCTTCTGTGTATATTTATAACTATGATTACATTACTTAAAAATACAATTTACAGTATTTTAAAATGTAAGCAAAATTACATTTAATTTAAATTTAAATATAATTAACGTAATTACTGTGTTTTTATTGATTTTTTTATATATGGGAGACTAATAACGTGAAGACAATTTAGGTAACATGAAATAACATCCATCTTGTATGCCACGCCATAATAACGTCTTTTTTCTAGCCAAAGGGCTAACAACATAGGTTTTGCTTTTATCAACGGTGATTTTCTGAATTTCTATGTATATTCATTTATTTATATATTATGGAACTGCTTAACTTAGTAACTGTTCACCAGTTTCGTTCAACCAAATGTTTTTTGATAAAGCGCGTGGAAAACTGGGACTGGTAATTTAAATATGTAAGCCTATCTCATAACCTATATTGGTTTGTCTGTTTGTAATTAGCGTCACGCTTTTATCACGCATATTAAGGTAGAAAGGAAGTACCTAATGTCAAGACACTCCGTAATCCGCTTTCCGCCAAATTCGAAACACTGCGTGTTAAGTGACGAAACTCATCACCACGCTTTGTCTTAAAAGAAGTTAGGATTAGAAAACATTTTTCCATTTACCGTCCAAGGACGGTATCCAAGAGGCGCGGGTTCGAATCCCGCTGCGTTCAAATTTTTATACGTTTTTTCAAAAATGTTTTCTAATCCTAAGTGTGGAATAACACTTTAAAAATAGTAAATCTTAAAAGAACTTCCTCTGGAAGAGAATCGACATTTACAGTCAGACGCTTCCCTACTGTGCTACAACCGGCCCCTTGACGAGACATCAATTGACTAATTAATTCTAAATCCAATCTTAAAATGCTAGAGGACCTAAAATGTAATTAATAAATAGTATAATAAACAAAAAGAACCATATTGTCTTAATAATTGCTATAAATTTAGAGCACGCACAGAGTTCTTAATTATATTTTTTAAAAGTAATGATGAAATCGGAAATGAGATTGTTCAGAGTGGGTTCGCGCTTGACCGGTGTTTATGTCAGTTATGCCCTGGTTGCCTCTGAAACGCAATACTTCAGAGAATTGTATAATATAATATGATATTGCCGTATTTAGTGTAAATATGTTGAATTTTGTTATACAAATGGTCAATATATTTTATTAACACATTCTTCAATCTGGAACACTTGAGTTATTTGAATGAAAATTAGCGTTTCAACGCGTAAGTCATATATTCATGTATATTCGATTAGAAAGGTGGACTTTTACCACAGCGACGATGTTAGGTTGTAGTCTAATCTAATATAAGACTGTATAAGTGTTGATAGCCGTCTACTTAGATATTGTCAAAAAGTAGAGAAACATCTTCTCTCCGCTCCACTTCTCAGCCTTTTACCCCAAAATACATTTATGCTTTTTGCTTTTTATCCCGCATATCAGGATAGACGGGAAGTACCTAGTGTCAAGACACTCCGTATTTCTCTTCGTCGAGACTGGCAGAACTCAACGTCGCTTTTTGTCCTCCCAAAATCGAACCTTAAACTGATTGTATTTACAGTCAGACGTAACCACTACGCCACGATCAACTTCACGCGAGGTAAGAAAAATATAAATATCGTTTATAGTTGAAATTTTTAGAAAATATATAATTATTTTTGAACGATATGGTATTCGAATCCGCGCCTCTTGGACTATTTAAGTTAATAGTTGTTAAATATATAAAGACAATGTCTTTCATTTTAAAAGCCTTTTTAATTTCAAACTAAAATATATTCGAACTTCTCCAAGCTCATGTAACATTACACTAAATTGTTATCATATCGAGCGTGAACGGAATTAAGGTTGTACGGTAACGCGACTGTCAATTAGAAAGTAGAGGAATAAAATTCAAAGTATTGTTGGCACGCGACACATACAACTGTGTATCTAGTGTTTGATACAAATCTATTATATTGATTTCAGGTTCTACATATTTATGAAATAATTTTAAAAGGATGGCAAAAACACTTTTCCATGTTTTTTTCCCATAAAGCATTTCTCATATCATGCTCAGTAAACGGAGAGAACCTAGGTATTATAAGATTTAATTTCACCGATTTAAAAAAAACGTTTATTTGGTCGTATCGGCTATTTTATATATTCTACCTTCCTTACTTCCTCCGAGTCGGAATCGAATTCAGAACTATTGAGGACAGTTAGACTGCCCTAAAAACTTGTAGATAGTTAGAAATGGCTATATTAAAGCAGCAGCTTCTCGCTTTATCCCGTTACAGGGTTGCAAAGAAAAACTAGTGTAAAATTCTGTTGCCCGTCCATCCTAAATCGAGACATTGCGTGTTGAGTGGCGAACTCGCTTTGTCTTACTATAGTTTTTTTTTCCTTCACGCTTATCCCGCATAGTAGGGTAGAGAGAAAACACCTAGTGTCAACACACTCTGTACTTCACTTCCCACCGAATTCGAGACATTCTGTGTTGGTGGTGGAACTCAACGCCGCTCTTTGTCATTACCACAGCGAGGAAGTGAAAATAATTTAAATACAACCACTCCCCCGAGTGGGGAACGAACCCACAACCGATCACATTTATAGACAGATGCTATCACACTGCGCCACGACTGGCCTCATAGATAAAGAGTAATCGTATTTATTAAGTTTTTAATTAGGAAATATATTATAACAGAATTAATATAAATATTGTATATTGCGCCATCGCAACTCTCCTTAAAGTTAAGTGCCCATACATAACGAATACTAATCGTTAATTACCAAAATAGAACAAGCCGCACCTTGCCTATGTAACGAGCTATGAAGATCACTCGTTAAGCCCACATTCACACTTCTCTCGTATTATGTAATAAATTAGATCAATAGATTTTCACTTATCGCATATAAAATCGATTATCGACTGAATAATTATTTCGTTTGTGTTGACAGTATTATCGATACATAATAGTGATGTAATGATTACCTTTCACATTATAGGTAAGAGTTAATAGACATCTATAGAAATATTATAAGAAGGAAACATTTGTATATTTGTAGTGTTTCCATACAAAAAGTACCGAACAGATTTTAAAAATTCTTTCACCATTAGAAAGCTACATCTTCACTGAGTAACATAGACTTTATTACATTTATTATTTATAAATTGAAAAAAATATATATCCTTAATAAAAATGCAATAATCAAGGTGCAAAAAATATTTATAAAAAAATCTATCATCGCGTGCGCTGCGAAAATCATTGAAGATAAAACAAAAATATATATATATATATATATGTTAAACATGATCTTAAACTAAAAAGGTTTTGATGAATTGCCAAAAATATTTCAAAATTAGCGTATTCAAGTATATTAAATATTCAGTACTTTCTTTTTTAACGTTTACCATTCGCAAAAAATACCTTCGATATTCATAAATATATATGTATTACGTCAAATAATTTTAAATTGAAAATATCCCCAAGCTATATTATCTGTTTAAAAATATATAATTATACTAACAAGATATATTATACATATACCTGTTTTTAACTGTAATTACAGTTATCTGAATTTGTGATTCGATTCAAGAACTCTACGAAATCGTTGATCCCTAAAGTCATACATATTAATAAAACGATTTCTAAGGTATCTTTCATAACTGAATAAAAGAGCTATGGCGCTGTCATCATTTGAAATTATAATTTTATTTCTATTATTCATATGAAAGCCCTTTAGGAGTGTCATATTGTATAATATATCGTATTTTAATATTACCTTGAATATTTCAACAGGAAGATATATTAAATTGTGTAACGGTGAAAGGCTGGCACCTGCTTTAACATATTTTGATGTTTGTATGTAAGCGTTTTGTTTATTTTTAGTTTAAAAACAATTATTAGAGCAAAACATATATATAATGATGGAGGCTTTAAATATAATATATATGAAATAATTTAAATATAATCAAATATATATGTTAATTAATCATGCATTTACTACTTAAATCATAATACAAAAAATAAGTCGACCGTTTGTGGCACAGTGGGACAGCGTTTGACTATAAACGTGATCGTTATGGGGTCGATTTCCACTTAGGGGAGTATATTAAAATTATTTTCACTTCCTCACTCTGGTAAGCAAAGTACGGAGTGTCTTGATACTAGGTACTTTCTGTCTGCCCAGGATTGCGGGATAAAAACGTGAAGGTAAATTAAAAATGTTGTTATAATTTTTTATCTATATATATATATATATATATATATATATATATATATATATATATATATATATATATATATAAATAAAATGAAATGACGTTTGTCTTGCTAAAACTCGAGTACTGCTGAGCCGATATGAATAATTTTGGTTTGAAATTATTTTCCAAAAGTCCAAGGAAGATTTAAAAAATTTTAAACTATTCAAAAAAAATAGTAAAAATTCTGTTCTTTTCTGTTGTTTATTAATGGCGCTCAGGGCGTTTATTTGGCAATACAAATTGATGGGTATGAGCACGTGTAACACGGAGTACTTTAAGAAATTTTTTTACTAGCCAAGGAACACATGTAAGACTATGCAAAGTTAAAAGACTGATGTAATGGTATGATTCAATAACAATCGGTGCATTCTGTAATCGTTTTTTTTTTTTTTTTTATAGGTTTTTTATGAATATATCTAAGAAAGAGTTTAAAGTAACTAAAACTATTTGACAGCAAACAAATATGACGTTTTTCAAGAATCTTCAGCGAATGAAAATGTTACTGGCAATTTTTACTGCTTACACGAAGTTTAGTACGTTAACTATCATAATACGAATAACACTGAAGCTTAATAACAGCATTTTATAAGTAAAACTGACTCACATCTTATGTATCTATGTATATAGAATTAATTTGGTTTTATATATATATATATATATATATATTATAATTACAAAATCGAAAAATATTTTCGGGAATCTAAAATTAAATAAGTAGTAATTATTTGATTACTTTTTTATTTTCTATTTAAGTTTTCCACATAACTAAGAATTTTCTTCTGAATCTAGTTCCCAAAGAGTAACAAATGATATTGAAATAAAATATCAGACAATATCTTATATTGCAATCTAGATATTTGAACAGACATCTATGTATATATAATGTAGACTATTACAAGGAACATCTGTTTTGCATATTGATTAGAATATATGACGCTACTTCTCTATAAGGCAAGTAATGTCTATTCCATATTAAAGCGATCAGGTGTTCGTTTGGTATTGCATTAATTATCTTCGATTCCGTCCTTACATACAACAGTATTATATATATATATATATATATATATACAAATGTTTATATATATATATATATATATATATATATATATACAAATGTTTACAATGTACATGAATTTTTGTATTTTACATTCAAAGTATATAAAAATGAGGCCGATCGTGGCGCAATGGGACAGCGTCTCATTATGACAGGATTATATTTAAATTATTTTTACTTCTTTGCTCTGGTAAAAAGACAAAGTGCGGCGTTGAGTTTCACCACTCAGCACGCAATATCTTGAATTCGATAGAAAGCGAAGTATGACTCCATACTTGTCTTGACACTAGGTACTTTCTATCTACCCTGTTATACGGGATAAAAGCGTGAAGAAAATAAATATATAAGCAAAAATATACAATTAACCAGCTAATACAAGTAAAAAACCCTTTCTTCATACAGCAGGATAAGAAAATAAAACCTACTGTCAAATCAGACTATTTTCTAATTTATTTCCAAATCTACCTTTTATGTTAAGAAACCGAACTCAACACCCTGTTTTATTTTAGAACGGAAAATTGAAAACCAATGAAATACAATCATTCCCCTGATTAAGGTTCAAGCCGAAATCCATATCGTTTAGAATATAATTTCATTTAAAGTAGTAAATTTTAAAACAGCTTCGCGTTCATTCCGCATAGCAGGGTAATCACAGACAACTTAGTTAGTGTCAAGACACTCCGTTGTCCGTTATCTCGTCTCCAGTGTACTAAACTCTAGTGGATTAAAATATACTTACAAATCAATCACTTTAGATAAACCTTCAACACATCTATAACACTGTACCTTAAACTGATAAAACGCGCAAAGAAACTGCTTAAAACGTGTTATTTGTTTTCTCTATATACAATTTGTATGGCGCGTGCTTCATACAGAAAGTCTAAGTGACATACAGATATTGTAATTTGTAACATTGCGTAACCTGTTAACGATAATCATGTAATCATCGTTTATAATTCATTTACTTAATGCGCCTTGGTTTCCGTTTGCAGTTGAATACTCATACCTCATAGGGCGCAGCTTGAGAAAGTTTTATATAAACTTTTATGGCCTTTAAAGATAAATATCTTTGAGCAGTTACAGAGGCCGGTCGTGGCTCAGTAGCACAGTGTCTGAGTGTAAACGCGATCGGTTCTAACTTCGATTCCCACCCAGGGAAACGATTATATTTTAGTATATACAACATAGTAGCGAAAGATAACCTAGTGTAGAGACACTGCATACTACTACTCTTCAACTAAACTGAACACGCTGTGTATACAAAAGACGCAACTCAACACTGTCTTTGGCTTACCAGAGCGGTGAAAACATTTACACCATCAGTCTTCAAATTCTACATTAAACTCTCAACGTTTAAATATGTTTGGATGGAATTTAATTTGAAAGACTTATTAGCATAAGTCTTTTTTTATCACACGTGCATTCAATTTTTTTTTTTTTTTGAACTTTAGAATTGGCGAGATTTTTTGCTGTTACTTTTATATTAGTTGCCTCTTAAAGGACAAATGAGTTGACAGCTCAAACGACGCTAGAGAATCCTATTTTATTTTTAATGTTTTACTATGTTTAAAGCTTTACTCCTTAGAGATAGATAAAAAAAAATCGAATTCTAAGTTTGAAATAACTCTTTAGAAATAATAAAACACTTCTATTACTTTTAAAGATAACTTCAAGCTAAACAGCAAAAGTGATGTTTACAAGCTATTAGCAAACAGCTCAATAACAATCATCCAGGTGTACAATAGGCGCATGCCAAAGCTATTTTTAAAGTCCTCTTAATTGGTCACCATGCAGCTTGACAATGGGCTAACTGTTAATATTTGCAGATGTCTTGTAAGGTCACGCACGTTATAGAACTAACCATTAGGTTTTTGTTTGTCACGCTCATCTATATATCTAGGTATCTATGTATATATGTAAACAAAATTGGAGTGTCTGTTTGTAATATTAAAATAACTATTTTGTGTTAAATATCTGTGAGTATACATGGTACAAACGCCAAAATAATATTTATTTACCATTTCAATTTATTTTCTTATTTACCAATATTCTCACATCGACGAAGTCGCGGACACATCTAGTAGTTGCTATAAATAGCAATGGCAAGATGTGGCAAGATGTTTCGTTTTACGGAACGCGCTATTGTTAGGTGAGCATTTTGCAAGTAGAAAGAAAGTAATGTTTCTGACATTTAAAATGTATGAATAACTTATATTACCTTTCTATTCGATATTAAATTTTATTTTTTTATAGTTAATATAAGAATTAACCTTTATTTTACATTCATTGTATTTTTTTTAACTTTTTTTATACGTGAATATAGAATATATTCATCGCATGGTTGTATCATGTAAGCATATAATCTGTACCTACAACTTGCGCGAGTATCGAGCCACTTATCGCCAGATAACAGCTTCACACTATTCCGCATAGCAGTCCCAGACAACCTAGTGTCAAGATATTACGTTAACTGCTTTCATTCGCGTGGCGAACTCAACGCCACGTTATGTCTTATCAAAGTGGAGAAATTATAATAAATTTTAAATTCCCCCAACTGGGAATCGAAACCATAACCAATCGCGTTTAGTCAAATAATGTCAAAATGCACCAGGACAGCAACAACACCAGATGCATCAGATAATCTTATTCTCATCTCATTGCTGTAACAGTGAAGAAGAGAGAGGTGCAGAAGATGGTTTTTTTTGACCTTGCAAATTTGTTTTTAAACAAAATTTCCTCAGCAACAAGTATTGAAAATAAATATTTAGGTCAATATATACACAACAATTTTCATTAACATCATAATATCTTAGGCCATTTCCCAAATTCTATTAGCTATTGTTTTCCAAGTCTAAACTACTAAAGGCTTACGCAATGCATTATGCTGCATATTTGTATGCAAGTCGAGTTTTGTGAACTATTTTCTATTAAACACGCGTGTACGTCCCACTTACGGATAATATGAATTTATTATTGGTAACCTTCATTTTTATTTCTTGCTAAGCATGACTAAGGCATTCGTTTCGTAAAATGTTATGGGAGATGGCACACCACACTACGTATTACTACTTAAAAATTACCTGATATACCTGATATTAGATAATTTTTAAGTAGTAATAATATAAATAATAATTAAACTAAGATAATTCATCATTAACGATTCTAAACATAGAGTTCTATAACTAATACTGTATTATATAAACGGTTTAAATTAACTTACATTATTATTTCATACAATAAAATTATTTATTTAGGATAGATAGGAAGTATTTAGTGTAAAGACATTACATACTCCGCTTTCCGCTAAAATTGAGATATCGCGTGTTGAATAGCAGAACTCAACGCCACGCTTTATCTTGCCGGAGCGAGGAAATGACAATAATTTAAATATAAGCATTCTCCCAATTAGGATTGGAACCCACGACCGATGTAGTCTGCGCCAGTACCGGCCTCTAGAATAAAATAAATCACCTTATAAATTTAAGCAAATTTTATATGATCTGAGAGAATACAAAGCATAGTTAAGATATTAATTTTGTAAATTTCTATTGAATAATATTTATATAATTATTTAATTTGGAATGTTGTACACATTCCAAATTAAACGTGATATGTACAAGTATAAACTAAACCGTTTATGGAATCAAGAAGTTATTTTCCATAAACTAAACAAAAATCTCAATAAAAGGAAATATTCTAGTACAATGAATAATTTTATTTATTTAATTTAATTATATCTATATACATACATGCTGAAAAATGTACGTATCCGTATTAATATTTAAATATCTTCAAAATTTTGTTACTCTAATCTCATCTCGTTAAGGCAACCACCTCCTTATAAATAACCATATTTCGCAAAGCTTAGTAATATTTACTTTAGAAAAACAAATATGTATTTAATTTAATATGATATTGTACAAAATTAATATTATAGCAACTCAAAAATACGCCTCATACATTATACAGCAATACGAACCATGACCAGAGCATCGATACACTTTCTGAACACTATGACAGCTCTAACCGTTTCTTGCTATTTTCATTTAACTTGACGCCATTGTGCTTATTTCCTCTTTTAAATGTCAAAATAATGGCTTTAGAATTAACTAAAGTCATTATATTATTCCAGTGCTGTTTAAGAAAGATAAGAAGTAAGGGTTTGATAATTTAAAAAAAAGTGTGGCGTTTAGCTCCGCCAATTACCACTTGATTTCGGATGGAGCGTGGCGAAATGAGTGGCTTGGGGCTAGGTTCCCTCTGAGATTGGATTTACTGTGACAAATGTGTTTGATTTGTTTATACGGCCTGGTTAGGTTAACTAAGACCTATGAAAAACTAGGCCTATGAGAAATAGAGAAATAGAGATTAATTAAAGTAATTACAAGAATAAGTGTCAGAAATTAACCGAAACAGACAGACATGCTAACAAAATAACAAAAACTGTAACAAATGACGTCATATAATATAGTATATAATATAATGCATATTCTTTAAGCCGCAAGTATTTCCAAGTACATTTAAGAATACATCATACATTCTCATCTAACATAGCATCGTGGTGAATATGTAACAGTAATAAAATAGATGTAAAACAAACTGTACGTAATCTCCGCATTAGGAGAAACTTGTAACGGCTTTCGGCTGATGGAAGAAACATACCATATTTGCGTGGTTGTGTACAGTAAAAGCTCTCTAGAGAAGTTTGTTTTTGAAACAGCCATATACATAATATATTTACTTAATAGTACGCGATTTTAACATATTTTAAATGAAACTATTTTGATTGGATTAATCGCGTATTTTTAGCATTCAAAAAATGCGACCAGTTGTGGGTTCGATCCCCATCCGGGGGAGTGATTATATTTAAATTATTTTCACTTCCTTGCTCTGGTAAAGACAAAGAGCGGCGTTGAGTTCCACCACTCAACACGCAATGTCTCGAATTCGGTGGAAAGTGTAGTACGGAGTGTGTTGACACTAGGTACTTTCTGTCTACCCTAATATGCGGGATAAAAGCGTAAAACTAAAAAAAAATACATTTTTGAGAACCTGAGAAAACTATCAAGTCACCTACAGTGGTAACAACCAGGACTTCTTCAATATGAGAAGGGAGTTTCAGTTACCTTGAAGTTTCAAATGCATCACACCAGAAAGCAAGATATAGACCTTTCATTCTGCTAGAAGACAGGGTGGTACGTGAGGCCAAATAAGAAACATATGGCGGTAGATTGATATAATTAATTATTTTATCAACTGACAGAGAAATGCCACCTCAGTATATCTGTGACCACGGACTACTGTAAAGTGTTTAAAACATCGTGTTATCAAAAATGTATTTTCAAATACAAAAATATACACGATTAGTTCGTTTAAAACAGTTTTATTTAAAAAATTATAGATTAAAGAGATTCTAAGAGTAAATTTATATTTTTAAATTTTTGACCGTACCCCTAAACTTTACAAATAGTAACAAGAAATCATAAAATAGAAAATATTCACCATTTATTAATTAATATCAACTTTCTCACCATAAAGAGAATATACCAATGATAAATATTATATAAATAATTATATTTATAATACTTTCTAATACCCTTTAACGATATCAACGTAGATTTTAAAATATTCCATCATTTTAACATCGTGTTGCGTAAGTAATCAGCATAATGTAATAAAATTTATCAATTTACAAATAAATTGCAGTTATAACTGTCAAAATGTACAAGTAGACAGATGATATCATATAAAATTGTATGAGAAAGTTAAAATTTAGTTATTTAAATACTCACAGACAACAAAGGACCATAGAATAAAGATATTGGCCGATTGTTGTGATATGTTTAAGAATAAATCATTGGATGAGTAGCTTTATACATTTTAATTGTTTATTTTATTTTTCATATTAAAATTGAACAAATAATAGTAAGTACTTTATATATTATTAAAAAACATATAGGCTTTTTATAGTATTTTTCCATATACATTTTAATTATGCGTTTGTCTTCATAAGTTTTGTATAGTGTTGATACTATCTAAGGGTCTACATTCATCGGAGTACAATCGCTAAGATACTTAATAAGTATAACAATAACAAAAATGAATTAAAAATAGCCGTCTTACCACTATCAGACAGTGACGCGAGGTATACTCATGATTCATTCACGTGGAATTTGACATCCCTAGATCATTCGCTTATAATTCTAAAATAAAAGTTGCTTATGTTACTTGTTACTATATGTATATATATATATATATATATATATATATATATATATATATATATATATATATATATATATATATATATATATATATATATACCTGTGAAAATCTCCTAAAACCTAGAAACGGTTTAACCGTTTCAGAGTTTAGTCTAAACAAACAGACAGAGTAACAAAATTCATAAAAAATATTATTTTCGTATTTATACCGTGTATACATACATACATACATATGCATTTACTAAAGATTTTTAACATTACAAACAGACAGTCTACTTTTATTCATTTGTATATATAACTTTCATTTCCCAATGTTGGTAAGAAAAAGCGTTAGCGAAGGAAGAAGAAACAAGAAAAACGGAAAAACTATAATAAATCTATTTGGAGTTTTTCATTACATTTATTACATAATACTAAAGTAGGTATACACCCGGTGTCAAGAGTTCAAGACCCTGTTCGTACGTAAATGGTAATATGACAATTAACTATTCCCAACGCGCCATGTGAATGTGCTGCGTGAAGAAATTCAATTTTTGGTATTTCTTCTGCTTAACATATAAAAATGGCGATATAATGTGTTTGTTTATTTAAAACTAGCACCTAATAGATATATATACACCTGTAATTTGACCTGTTGTGACGCAACAGAACAGCATCTGACTGAATATGATCGGTTGTGGGTCGATTCTCACCTGGGGAAATGTTTATTTTTAAATTATCTTAATATCCTCACTCTGGTAAGGCATCCGCGGCGTTGAGTTTCGGCACTCAACACACAGGGTCTCGAATTTACTTTGACATTGACATTAAGTACTTACTGTTTACCGTGTTATGCGGGATATTAACGTGAAGCCAATAAAATTTTTTTTGCTTGAATTCTATGACCCTTGCTATACTAATATCAAATTTATTCGTACTTTCTTAACATTAAAACCTAAAACCTTGTATTATTGGAAAACTTTACGATTTTTCGTAAAAAAACACCTGTTATTAAGTAACTACACTCTCCATGAGTCTTTGATATTTTTTTTTTGGAATACAAGTATAAAATATAAATCCCACCAACATTACTTCAAATCGAACTTGCTAAAATATAATTATGCCAACATAGCTGCTATTTTGCTAAAAGGTTTAAATTTTAATTAAAAAATAGTCCATTATTGGCGTGAATTCAGCGCTAGTAATTAAATCAACAGTGAAACAATAGCTTGACGGCCGTGCGACTAACGTTACTTCACACGCTCGCTCGACTCGCGATTGTGTCGCGAGGGAATCAGAGAACAGTAGCTATTTAAACTTGAATTTGATATTCAATTCTTCTCTGACGTCGTTGTAGATAGTTGTAAAATAGTTGAGTAGTTGCGACGTTTGTCGTAGATTATAGCTTCAAATTTCACCCTCAGGCATATAAACATTTGTTGGGGGAAAACTTCACGTTTTTCTTACTTTTCTCTTGCTTATACTTGTGATATTTCCAGCTTTCAGGATGATTGTATTGATGAGGAGAAGTATATATATATATATATATATATATATATATATATATATATATATATATATATATATATATGTATATATATATATATATATATATATATATATATATATATATATATATAATTAAATAATAACAGAGACTATCGTAGAAAGTGCGTGCATTTTCAAGGTGACGCACAGTAGTTCTACACTAATCACGTATCGAAAACGAAACCACGATCGGCATTATCGAGTGTTTCGTGATAATAATCATTACAATTCATATACATATACCTATATACATGAATTCTTACGTGTCCAGCATACAGTTGCACCCAAATTACAAGAAAAACTGTTAGACATTGACGTTTTATCGTTTCTAGGAATGCCACAATAGGCGCTGTTGGTTACCAACGCTAGTTTACTGGGATTATGATATATCTTGGATTGAATATTTTTTTAGCTTCACGCTTTTTCGCGCGTAGCAGGGTAGACAGTATACAGTGGCAAGACACTCCGTACTTCGCTTTCCAGTAATTATTTTTAAATTAAGGTTTAATTTAAATATAATTACTTCCCCGAGTGGGATCGAATCCACAATCGATCACGTTTACAGTCAGACGCTGTTACTGCGCCGTGGCCGGCCTTATCTTAAAAAATCTATTATTTATAAATACTAATAAATACTTTGTTTCTTATAATTTCTGTAGAAATGGAATTTCAAAAGGTTAAAGGAGAATGCCATAAAGTTTTCTTCACGTTTAATGTCTAACCTGTACTGAGCAATCATGAGTAAATTAAAAATAAACTTATACAATACTTCAATATATACAAATAAGTTAATTGAGACATTAACTATGATTTAAATTAAGATCTTAATTGTGATTATTGTCACCTAATTTAATATGACAAATTAATTGGTTTATAAAGTACTTTGAACACGCCAAAGGATATTAGAAGTTATATGATTATTTACCTTAACAGATTGTATAAAAAAATATAGTTAATTTCATGATCCTATTACACATAGAAATAAATATACATGTTTATTTGTATGTAAATACTAATTTAATTATTAAAGATAATTATTTTAATGCCTAAGTCACTTTTAACCGAGCTTGTCTATTCTTGTGTAAGATATACACCTTTTGGTAAGGAAAGAACACCTTTGACAAGTTCTCACATTAGGGAGAAATCAAACACAAATGCGAATGAAGGCCAGCCAAATATCCACTATGTAATTTTATGATGTTCTTCCTTCGCCACTAGCCACATTCCAAAGGATTCCCCATTCTTCTGAGAACCAGACAGCGCAATTTCTTGTAGTATTTAGAAGGTCATGTCAGTCATCCCTATTAGATATGAATTTCATACTTAACTCATAGTTTATTTCGTCCATACTTGGACATAATGTAATAAAAAAATTGCAAAATTCGTTTATATAATATTTAAGCGTGTAACGGCTCGGTTGTTCCGACAATAGGTGGCAATTATTTGTATTGGGTATAGACGTATCGTTGCGTCTTGCGTAAGAGTGCAGTGACTGTCCGATGTAAGTTACTTGTTGTTAGTTCGTTTAATTTTTTTATATATAAATAGAAAAAAATAACATTTTTGAACTTCTTTTTATTTTATTTATATAATATATATACGAGTAAAATGTATAGTTAAGTACGGTATTTGAAGCTGCGAACCTCTTGGATTTAATTTAAATCACAACTAAGCATACGTTGACAATTGGTTGTGGGCTCGATTCCCAATCGGAACAATCTCTTGTCATCATCAAGCGCAATATTTCATTTTTGAGAGTAAAGCAGTCAACTGAAACTGTTACTATCTCGACACGGCTTATTTTTGACGATGCGGGGTAAAACGTGAAAAAATATTTTTTTTAAATCAATTATCTATTATATATTTTCTGAAATTGACAGTAAATGACTAACTTTAATATGCAGATGAGCGATGTTATGAGTTATGACGTCTAATGTCACGCAAATCGCATATGAGATGATACAACGTAGAGCCTCTTTGATATAATGCAATGCATTTTATAACGCAATACTACATATTTATTTTTGCTTCACACTTTTATCCCGCATAGCAAGGTAGACAGAAAGCACCTAGTGTCAAGACTCTCCATACTTCACATTCCACCGAAATCGATATATTGCGTATTGAGTGGTGGAACGCAACGCCGCAAATTGTCTTTACCAGAGCGAAGAAGTGAAAATAATTTAAATAATAATCACTCCTCCAAGTGTGTATCGAACCCACAACCGACCGGACCGGTCGTGGCGCAGTGGGACAGCGCCTCAGTTCTAATCTATACTATAAGAAAAAAAAGCATTTTTTTTAAATATAAAAAATATACATAAATCATAAAAAGATAAATAAAGATACAAAAATTGATTAATTTCTATTGCGATATAAAATTTGGTATAATTTTTTGAAAGTCCTATAATTCGGATCTTCCAAAAGGCTCTCGAGGAAATAAACCTAAGTTTTACAACATTAATATAATCTGACCGAGCGTCCATTTCAACACTTTAACTACATACTTCTTATACTAGATAAAAGAATACATGATCTGTTGTTGTTTAAATAACGCTTATGTCACTTTATAAAAAGGTACATGCCAGACATATATAATTTAACATATTTTTATGTATTCATTTTAAAAATATATTAGCATTCTGCATTCCTTCTCTAAATAAACTGCGCCAAATTTTTATAATTAGGAGTACAAAGTGTTTACTTTATGTATTCATATATAGATGGTTATTTATCTGAATGATGGTTTGATGATGTTTTTAGGTTTAAAATGCATTTATATAAATTTATTATAAATACTTCCTTTTTGAATTTGACCATTTTTTTTAGCTTCACGCTTTCATCATATACGCATAGCAGGGTAGACAGAAAGTACCTAGTGCCAAGGCACCCCGTACTTCGCTTTCCATCGAATTCAAGACATTGGGTGTTGGGTGGTTGAACTCAACGCTACTCTTTCCTTTACCAGAGCGAGGAAGTGAAAATAATTTAAATATAATCACTCCCCCGAGTGGGGATCGAACCCACAATCGATCGCCATTTATTTATCACACGATAATTTCTGTAACAATAAAATGAACTAAATATTATAAGTGATAATTTGGCAAAAAGAATATCCTTTCTCTCTTTAACTTGTTTATACTCCTCTATCCCACAAATCAGGATACACAGAAAGTTCCTAGTATCAAGACAGTTGAATTTCATGTAAGTTTTATAAATTATTTATATTTATTAGGTTTATCTATATCAATCTATCATCAGTAAGCACATAAATATTTTAATGTACTAAAACAATTGCCTTTTAAAATCCTTAAACACATCATTTGTGTGTGGATTTAATAAAAAAAATATAACATTTTTATAACTGGTACTTGTTTTTCTTGCCAGGACAAACAGACAAATCGAAAAAATAATCTAAAGGGTGTTTTATTTAATTTAGCACAAACCATTTCGATTTTTAGATGGTCTATATAAATCATATAACATTTTATTGTCATAAATAAATAACAAAAAATATTTTTAAATTAAAATATTTTATCTTTGACTGACTGTCTATCTGTGATTACATACTACTGTAGTATCAGAAACTTCGTGGTTTCAAAAATACATCCAAAATATACATGATTAATCCTTAATAAAATAATTTTATTGGAAATGTGTAAAAATCGTAAATTTCACAAAAAAAAATAACAAATAATTTATTATATGTTTCCAAGTAAAGGGCATTCACAGCAAAATTGCATAGAGCTGCGTAATCGATAGCAAACCAGAGCATTGAAGCGCACTGAATCTGATATCCCTGTGAGTAGAGTTGCAAAGAAATTTATTTTTACTCCATATTCAACTTTAAATCTAAGTGGCAAGGTATTATTTACTTTTCTAAATATTTTACTGAAGGAAGTCAAGTTACAAGAGTTGCTATAATATGCCTGGGTGTTATGAAATATCATGTCTGCCTGGGAAAAGCCATATAAGTATGTGCTTTAAAGTATTTACTTTTTAACTGTAATAGTGGATGAAATAAATATATTTAAAAGTTATATTCATTATATATTTTTACTTGAATAAATTGCAACTAGGTAGTATTAATTTCTTGTTGTTTCTTAATTTTGTTTTTCAACCAGATTTTATTAAATCTTTATATAATATTTTAAATGCAAATGACAGGTTTTTCATTAATAAATTTTCGAATACTTAAATATATGCAATTAATCCGTTAATTTAAAATAGTTTTATTTTTAAATATGTAAAAATCGCTATAATCAAAGACCTAATCATTATATAACAACGAAACATTTATATAAAAATCAAGCTAAACTAAGTTTTTAATAAGCAATATTATTCAACATAACATAAACAAATAAATACAAATTGTTATACAAGTGGAACCATAAATAACTTTCAATGCGATAATTACAATAAGACGCCTTCGGAATCGAATCAGGGTTTAATGTGATCTCAGCCGCGGGCAGAACTAGCGAGATAAAAATCTGTAACACAATAATTGCCATACAATCAAATGCTAGTACGGCTAGCAGAAAAGTAGATCTCTTATAGTTAAAAAAAATATATACATTTTTACATAGGTTTCTCGCAACAATATCCTAAGATCTTTAATAGAGAATAATACGTTTTTCATTTATTGCTAATTAAAAAAATCTTTAACTAGATGAAAAAACATCCAGAATTTCTTGTGATTCCCATCATGATGATGTTATAATATGTAAATTCCCGTTTCAATTTTTAGAAATTTTTCATAGTTCTCCCTTACACTCCACAAGAAACAAATATACAATAAATCAAATAAATATATCAATAAACATATCAAACACTAAAATATCTAATACTGATAATAATTTAAATAAAAAAAAAACAATTAAACTAAAGCATTTGTTCTAAATAATTTACGAATTTATTTTTAAAATTATGCGAATATCTACTGTTCATAAAATCCTTTATCTTATAAAATTTAAAAATATTAAATAAGCAATCATAAAATAAATTACAGTATTACTAAGGAAATATAATTTTCTGTTTTGATAACGGTACAGCAGTAATACTATCATACACAATCTACATACATCGCCTACAGCTAAATCGACACTAGCAGAGTGGCCCACACAAATCATGTTATATTGATTTGTTGTAAAATAAATAACATTTCATATATTTTCTCTTTTATTAGAGAATATATAACCTAATTATTTAAATAAATATAAGATAATATAAAACCTAATTATTTAAATAAATATAAGATATGGATATCTTTTGATAGGAAAATCGTCTAATTGAGCCTGTTGTATAAAAATATATGATATCCAGATATATTCGTTTTATATATAATTCATAGATAGGCCAATTGTATATATAAACAGAAATAATATCCTTTATTTTACGTACACTGAATCCTTCACAACTACACCTTCACTATACAAAATCAAAAAAAATGTTATGGAACAAAACCGATTTATTAATTAAATTTTAACCCCTTATTTAAATTTCAACCCACTACCCATTATATGTGGTCGCACATATTAAGCAATCTCACCTGCGCAATTATGATATCTTAGATATAACCTACATACAAAATACCATTTATCAGTTGTTATTTCCTACTAAAATCGTTATATACGCCTTATTCCCACGAAGTATTCTGGCAAAAAGTATGTAATGTATTAAATAAAAAAATAATAAAGAAGGGAAGTAGTTTTATTTCCCAATCAAAAAATTTCATATATCTAAATCGTTATTACACAAATTACAGCGAAACGTTTTGTAACTAAATCATATTATAATTCAACGGAACTTGTTTTTCGATCTTTGGGAACGGTATTATGCAAGACGGTAGTGTATTAGACAATCGGGGTTCCTCTTTCTCACAAGAACATGGCGTCTTCCGTGTTGGCCAACCGTTTTTTTTTTCAAGAATATTTCCAATTATATCAATTGTAATCAATCAATCACTTGCGTGTAGTATGAAATTATTACTTCAGGCTACCTTTTATTGTGAGAACAAAATAAAAAAGCTAATAATTAAAGAAAAGTATTTTAATTAATCAACATAAAAGCTTATATGAATAATCTTAAGCCGTAAAGAGTAAAAAAAGAATTTTCCCATACAAATCCCTTCGAGTTAGAAGTTTTAAAAAAAAGAAACCTATTGAATTCTTTTAAATAAATTAAAACGGAAAGAATGGAAAGAAAATATACCGCCAATTAAAATAGAAAATAGAAAAGAATGTATGTATTATAGTAATATATATAAAGAAATTGCAAGTAAGTGATTATGTATTATAAAAAAGCTGCTTCACGCCTTATGTGTATATCAGGATAAGTCACTGACAAGTATATACACATGTGTCAAAACACTTCGATGACAGCTAGCCGTCCATAATCGAGACATTGCGTGCTGGGTGGCCGTGTCTCTTGCCAGGGGAGAAATGAAAATAAATTTTATATATAACCATTCCTTGAGTGGGAACCGAACCCACAACCAATCGCGTTTATATTCAGAAATGATCCAACTGAGCCACGATGGTCCGTATTATTGTTTAAATATTATATAAGGAAATTCTGTACAGAATATCCACTACTTCACTATCTAAATATTATAGAAGCCATCAAATATTACTATATATAATATAAACAATACAAACGTATGTTTGTTCATAATTTCACCTCACTTCCGGCACGCGCTTTCGTACATTATTATTCATGGTATAACATTGGCTGGGTTCAACTTTCTTAGAACTTAGGCCTCTGGGGTTCGGATGTGATATGGCATACCAATCTACGTTTGAAGTTAATAGAAATAATAAACTGTTAAATAGTAACTTTTCCATATATTGTTTAGAGGATTTTTATTGATTTTTATTTCTCTAATAAGACAAAGCGCAGCGTTGAGGTACGCCACTCAACAAACAATGTCTCAGTTTCGGCGGAAGCGGGATACGGAGCTTCTTGACACTAGGCTTACCTTGCTATACGTGATAGGGTGTTCTTAAATAGAAAATGAATATTTTTCAAATAAGTATTGTAATATTTTTCAAATAAACATTGTAATACTTTTAAAATCAGTATGGCAAATATTTGTAGATTTGTCCTCACAGACTACCAGACACTAAAAAAAAGTGCATGCGACTTGCCTCACTGAACGGGATTGGCCTTCAAGCAAAATTTAATTAAAAAAAACATTTTTTTTAAATATACGTAGAGGGTAAGATATTTAAGTGACTGCTTATGTGATAGTTAGACAAAACTTCCACACAATTATTCTAACTGGGCGTAATATTGTATTTTATACTAATATTATTAGTATAATATAGTAATATTGTATTGTAGACTTCTACGCTCTTTTTATCTCTTCTGTAAATAGCTTTAAATATAAAAAAATAAAACTATTTCATTTCAAATAGCACTAAATATTTATATATTTCGAAGCATCTAATTAAGCCTAATGAGGGTTTGTTAATTCAAAATAACGGAATGGCCACCGATAACTCACGCTGGAACGAAACTATTAAAGAGATTTACATACAACTGGCACGACCTGTTTTAATTTCAATACTAAACTGTGTAAACGACAAGTACGGCACGTTTATACTAATCTTTACTGTACGATTTACTATTTTAGAGCAAATGCGAAATGTATCTGTGGAAATAAACATAATTGGAGTAAAATTACCGTTTTTTACTATATATACCAAATATTTTTTTTATCTTCACGCTTTTATCCCGCATAGCAGGGTAGACAGAAAGTACCTAGTGTCAAGACACTCCGTACTTCGCTTCCCGCCGAATTTGAGACATTGCGTGTTAAGTGGTGGAACTCAATATATTTTTTTATATTTTTGTCTGTCTTTCTGTTTGCTCCTGTTAAACCTGGAAACGGCTGGATCGATTTTGAAGAGTCTTTCACAGGCAGCAGATGTACGAATCAGCAACTTACGTAACTTTTATATTAGAATTAAAAAATTAAGATCCAGAGATGTTTAATCTTAATATAATGATAATATAATGTATGTATATAGTGAAATATTTATTTTTTGCTTCACGCTTTTTATCCCGCATAGCAGGGTAGACAGAAAGTATCTAGTTTCAAGACACTCCGTACTTTACTTTCCATCGAAGTCGAAACATATCGTGTTGAGTGGTGGAACTCAACGTCGCACTTTATCTTTACCAGAGCGAGGAAGTGAAAATAATTTAAATACAATCACTCCCCCGAGTGGGGATCGAACCCACAACTGTTCGCGTTTACAGTCAGACGCTGTCACACTGCGCCACGACCGGCGTCATTATATAGTGAAATATGTTTAGTTTTATATGTTTAACATTAACAATAAGTTATATGAATGTACCTTGTAGAATTATAATTATAAGATAATTTATTTATTTCATATTACTCGCTTAAATACTAATTAATATATAGATCGTAGTTCTAAGTAGGCGACTATAACTACATTCAATTTAAGTACAGACTCAGTTTGTGGTGTAATTAATTCTATATAAAAAAGAAAGAAGGTGTTTTATCTTAATAGTTTACTATTTTTAAAGTCTTGTTCCACACTTAGGATATGAAATTTTTTTTAAAAAAGCGTATAAAAATTGAACGCAGACTACGAAACGTATAAAAATTTAAAGACAACGGGATTCAAACCCACGCCTCTTGAAAACCGTCCAAGCGCTCTGGCGGTCTGAGCCATGCGTTCAACAGAACGCGGGCTCGAATCCCGCTGCGTTCAAGTTTTTATACATTTTTTCAAAAATACTATCTAAGGTGTTTCATTATATGACGATGACGGATGGGGTCGCTGGCTTAGCTAGATAAGTAAAAAAATAGCTTGATTTTAATACATTTGTACAACTCATCATTCCGTCTTTATAAACACTTTGCAGAAAATAATATAATCAATTACATGCCGTAGGTCAAAAAAGCTTGCTTCTAAGTCACTAAAGCGACACAAAACGTCTATACTTGTTACACAATGTGTATATTTTCTCTTGCAAATAATACGGTCCACGGCAATTATCGTTTTAACTAAGTGGGTTATCTCAAATTATGAATGGCGGTGTATTTTCTTATCTCCAGTTTCTATGCCTACATGACAGGTCGACTGCCGTACGAAGAACGATTGCTCTGCTACCAAGGGCGAACCGGTTACATGTTACATTTGATTAATTGATCATCTTTTGTATAATGTTAACAAATATGTATGCAGTAATAAAATATAAACTTATTATAATAAAGAGTGTTTAAAAAAAATAGACAAAGTGCGGTGTTAAGATCATGAGGAAAGCGGCGGACAGAGTGTCTTGACACTGGTTTCATTATGACTACTCGCTTAGTGATGTGAGAAATAGCGTGAAGTTTTTTTTTATTGTTATGCCGATCTTAGACAAAATACAGCATGAACATGATGCTATTCATCCAGCATTCTTAATAATATGTGAGAAGCAAACAACCGCGCCTTACACAAGGTTGCCTAGTTTGAATAATTAGAAAAATGCTCTATCATAATGTAAACGAGAGTCATATACCGTAAGTGCATTTACTAGTATATATTCGTCGTTTTTTAAAATAAATATATATATATATATATAAATATATATATATATATATATATATATATATATATATATATATATATATATATATATATATATATATATATATATATATATATATATATATATATATATATATATATATATATATATATATATATATATATATATATATATATAATACAATGACTTAATCATTTCATCCCATATAGTATTTTATATATTTAAATATTGTATATATGTATGTATGTCTATGTCAACGATGTTTTTATATTTATTTACGTATATAATAACAGTTTTAATATTACGTTATATTTTCTCTGTCTTATTTTGTAGTACACTTTATTGTTTATATATATATATATATATATATATATATATATATATATATATATATATAAACAATAAAGTGTTCGCCATTGACCCTCATGACAGCAATTCACGAAGACTTTTAAACATGTACCAAGCGTACTAGTTGCATCTAGCTCCATCGCTCTTTCTCTGTACGGTAATCATTTGAAAGTCAATATACGCGTAATTAATGAACATTTGCATTGCTAGTTCATACTGTATGGAGCATTCCTATTGATCGCGTGAGAAAGGTTTTAGAAGCCATTGAACTAGGTTTTAACTTTCAAAGTAACAAGAAAAATCTAATTAAAGAAATTAATTAAACATTTTACATAGAATTTAAAGAAACATCTTGTTAGAGGTTTTGATTGAAAAATTAATGACATCATGTTTATTGAAAATCTTGTTCAAGTCATATTCATACTTACTCATACTGTATACGGTATTGTTTATAATGTACCTGTAACAGAAATATATTTTCTTATTAGTTTTATAAAGAAATACATTTAAAAAGAATAAAGTTACATTTTTAATTTAAAATAATAAAACACTAGGTTGTCTCTGACTACTCTGATATGCGGGATAAAGCGTGAAATTACTTTTTTAAAATCATAGAAATAATAATAATATAGACAAAATAATAATAGAGGACTTTATACGCTATGGGTTGTGGGTTCTATTCCTACTCAAGGATTAAATTACTTTAATTTCCCCGCTCTGGTAAGACAAAACGCGGCATTGAGTTACGTCACTCAATACGCAGTCTCGCATTTGAGCGGAAAGTGGAAGAGAGAGTGTCCTGACACAAGGTATTCTCTGCCTTGTTGGATAATGCATAAAGATATTAAGGACAACATCACTAGAACACGGGAAGTAACGGAATACTAGAACCCAGAAAACAACACTCTGTATAATGCTGTTATTCACTACTCACTGTATTACTTACTACAACCATGTCTCTCAAAAATTTTAATCTTAATATATAAAAGAAACATTGTTCTTTTTAATCTTTCTACGCGTTAATATATAAATATATACAAAAATAAATACTCTACTAATACGCAAATATATTATCAAGTTTAAATTTCTCTTACACAAGAAAAAACTAAATAGAAAACAGATTGCATTTAATGTATAAATTTTAATAGTTAATTAATATTCAATACACATACAAACTATAAATTATAGTCAAATGAATTTCTCGAAGTATGTTTCAACATGCACTAAAGTCTAGTCAACCCGATTGCATACGTGATCGAATTGGGCAACCGAGTCAAAATCTAAGTAGCCTGTGTCAATTCACAATTTAAATATTATGTTTACTAATAAAATTCATTATTTTTATTAACATATTTGTTATTTTTTTGAGAAAAGTCTTTAATTGTATTTTATTTAAGATATTTCTTTTTACACCCTTACGCTTTACCCCGCATAGTGGGGATCAGATAACCTAGTTTCAAGACACTCCGTTTGCCACTATATTATTTGAAATCAAAAGAGAGAAAAGAAGAGACCGTCTTAGCGCAGTGGAACTACTTCTGTAACCTGTAGGACTGTTACCGTAAGGTCTTTTTATCCTTGGAGGAATGATTATAATTAAAATATGATTTTAATTTCTCCGCTTTGGTAAGAAACAGCGCGCATTCTCGATTTTTAGTGAAAACAGTCAATGGAGTTACACTGAGTTGCCTTTGAGTAAAACTATTTTTTTTATTTCAATAGAAATATCTAAGGATTAACTCCAGCAACTATGAAGAATTAATTAGAGAATTATAATTCTATCAATATATCCTATATTATGTAAGAAAGGCAAAATTACTCAAATAAATTCATAATAAATTATAGCAAATGTACCAAACAAGTACTAATTTAATTATGTAATAATGTAATTGAACTAAACTACGTAAGCGTCTCTACGTGACACACCAATTATTATAAACGAATTTTATTTACATTAAAATGTTCGTGCTACCCACACGGTGTTCGTTTAATTTTATGCAACATTAGTTGTATAAGTATGTATATATATGAACATAATATCTCCTTCAATGAATTCTGTGTAGTCTGGATATAGAGTGTTCAGTAGCGGAACTAAACGCCAAACTTTGTTTAGTAGATCGGAATAAAAGAAAATTTAATACAATATTTTCCAAAAAATTCATATTTTATATTTTACGGTCAAAAACAAATGGAAATAGCATATATAGTCCATGCAAGGAAAGTTGCGGGCAACATTTAGATAAGTATATGATTTTATAGTATCAATTTACACGTTTACAAGTTTAAATACTTAGAACGTTTGACCAGTGTCTAAGAAACATGGTTCCATATACGATTAAATTAAACACTGTTATATTAGCTTCACGCTTTTCACGTTTTACCCCGCATAGCAGGGTAGACAGAAAGTACCTAGTGTCAAGACACTCCGTACTTCGCTTTACACCGATTGGTGACATTGCGTGTTAAGTGGACCAGAGCGAGAAAGTGAAAAAAAAATATAATCACTCCCCCGAGTGGGAGTGGAACCCACAACAGATCACGCTTAAAGTCACACGCTGGTCCACTGCGCCACGACCTGCCTCGACTGTTATATAATGAAAAGTTTATTAACACTTGCTATATTTTCAAATAATAATATGACTAAGAACCTGACTAAGTTTATTCCAATGTTATTATTTTCGAAAGCGTGAACACTGAATTGCTGAGCCCGAAAAAGGTGCGGTCGTGATGGACAGATAGGGACGATGAAAGCGACCCGTTGTCCCACATGCATTGTTATTGTATTTGCAACTAATTAATTATTATGTACTTCCTCAAACCACAAAGTGCGGCGTTAAGTTCCACCACTCAACACGCTATGTCCCGATTTCGGTGGAAAGCGAAGTACGGAGTGTATTGACACTAGGTACTTTCTGTCTACCCTGCTATGCGGGATAAAAGCGGGAAGTTAAAAAAAAAATATTATGTGTTGTGGCCTTAACTACATTACTTATTATCTTATACCTTTGATTAGTTTCGATCTTAACTTAAATTATAATTGTATAAAAATAAGTGATTTTTCACTTTTATTTTCGGCAAATTTAAAATCGGCTTGGAGCTTTACGTATAGATATATATTTATACGTGAAGCAAAATCATTGTACCGCTTTATATCAAAATAACGTGAAATTAGGAGTATGAAATTTGGCACAGTTATAGATAACATAGAAAAGGAGAAAATTAATTAAGTAAATGTAACACATACTACCATGTGTTTGACATACAGGCTTATATAAAGTAACCTACACATTGTGCATCTCGTAACTCGTCAGGAATCTCTATTAATATTAATTATTAAAAAAAACAAAGATGGGGCCGGTCGTGGTGCAGTGGCTCGGCGTGACACTGTAAACCGGTTGTAGGTTTAATTCCCACTCGGGGGAGTGCTTATATTTAAATCATATTCACTTTCTTGCTCTGGTAAAGACAAAGTGTGGCGTTGAGTTCCACCACTCAACACGTAATGTCTCGAATTCGGTGGAAAGCGAGTGTCTTGACTCTAGGTAATTTCTGTCTATCTGTATACGGGATAAACGCAAAGACATTCATGTAATTTTCAATTAAAATGGGACAGCATACAACCTTCGTTAAACAAAAGTAAATACAATTCAAACAAATAAAAACGTGATAAATGAATATTAGAAAGGCTTAAAAAGTATATGGCTTACAAAATTAAATTTATAAAAAATAAATAATGAAATTTTCAAAACACACTTGATCGAACTGTTACGTTTGTTTAATAAGAAGCAATTTATCATCGTCGACAACAAATCGATGGATTAAGTCTATACAAATGTATTCTCAGCTAGTGAAAGATTTCAAGCTATAGAGTCTCGGTTCTTTCATTATATTTAACATTCCCACGCTACTTAATACATTATACGTATAATACATGTCTCAACGCCGCGCTTTGGCTTACCCAAGCGAAGACATGTAAATAATTTTAAATATCACTATTTCCACGAGTGGTAATCGAACTCACAACCGGTTGATCTACAGTCATTATATATATATATATATATATATATATATATATATATATATATATATATATATGTATATATATATATATATATATACATATATATCGGTTACATGCATACGGTATGGTACATTATATATACATATATGTCACTATCACTATCACTTATTATCAACATAAGAAAGTATTTACATATAAATAACCAATACAACTTTTTCAAATCTACAAAAGAATATTCTCAAGCATTTTTAACACACAGATTTCATCATACTGTGAATTTATAAGTGAAATAATGAACCGCAATTAAGAGACAATTAAACCGTACACTTGAAGGTCGAAGCTGGGATTAAGAATTTATTGACAGAAGTTTCCCATCAGAAATTACCATAGGTCAAGGATTAGGTACAAAAGTGTAAATAATGGTGCTACAAGAAATAGAAAGTTTTGTAGTTATTTATTTTTGTATGTGCCAATTGTATGTAAAGACTACAAATTCGAATCCCAATTGGGGGATAAGATTATATATACCGTTTTCACGAAGTATGTTCGGTATGAAATTAGCATATTAAATTTAGTTAAATTTTATTTATAATCATTTCCACATGAGGGAATGATTATACATAAAATTTATTTTTGTTTCTCCGCACTGTGCAACACGCAATGTCTAAATTGGGGCAAAAAGCAGACAACAAAATGTCTTGACACTAGGTAAAGCGTGAAGATAAAAAAAAATTAAAAGTATTGTAAGTATTAATTATACCTATAAAAAACTCTTTAAGCTTCCTTCATTCAAGATTTGCGTCACCTCCCATTGTACTCTGTGACCGACAAAGCATAACGTCAACAGGGTTTTTGTAAGTCAAGTATCAATTCATCTATATTGTATATTTTTTACGATTTAAATTTAAAGGAAAAAAAAATACAATTATAATATTAAAGTAATTAAAATAAACCTTTTTGTTATATAAAATATAACAATAGACATTGTCTTTATTAAATAACAGTTTTATTCATTAAACAATTTCTAGTTAATTATGTAAAAAGTAGAAATTTAAAAATATATATATATATATATATATATATATATATATATATATATATATATATATATATATATATATTTCTGAACAATTTTATGTTTATAAAATAGTATATGTAAATATCAAAGAAATACCTTTGTAATAGTCGCCATGGTGCAGTGGGATAGTGTCTGTCTCAGGCGCGATAGGTTGTAGGTTTGATTCCCACTCGGGGCAATGATTATATTTAAATTAATTTCATTACTTCGCTCTACTATGACAAAACGAGTTCCGCCAACAACACATAATGTCTAGAATTTTGGCGGGAATTAGAGTACACGGAGTGTCTTGACACTAGGTACTTCCTGTCTACCCAGCTATGTGGGTTTAAAAAAATGTTTATGTAATTTCTAATCCATAACAGATTATTCTATTATTTTAAAAAAAACACTTTCATAATTAAGAAAACAATCAATTATTACAATTAAACAAATAATTTGAAGATTCTGTATATACTCGTATTATACAACTCGCTCGATTCAAAGAGAACACCTGTCGATCAATATTCATAAATCAAATAAAATCACTCTGAATAAATGTATAATTTTGATAATAAAACCAATATGTCGAAAAACCGGTCATGAGTCATGCTATATATAGTCTCTAATAATAATGCCTATACTTTTTATATTTTATATGGAACCTTGAACGTCTTGTTGAGAATTATTATATGCAGTTTATTTTTCTTTTTAGTTTCACGCTTTATCCCGCATAGCAGGTTAAGTAATAGTGTCAAGACACTCCGTTTTCCGCCGAATTCAAGACATTGTATTGCTCAACTCAACACAATTTCTCGAATTCTACATTTTATATGATAAATGGCATCCTGGCCTTCTTCCTGGCATGTATCTCAGTCCTAGCTAGGGTCCGAATTACCACTTAACCTGGTCTAATTTGGACGGCCATTGATATCTATGGTGATCATCGGCCATCGATATGATTTTTGTTGTCAAAGCCATATGCTCTTATATCTTGTTTCACAACATACAACCACCGCTTCCCTAGGCATCCAGGAACTCCAGGATATATCAAGATATATTCTTCCAACGTAGTTGTTAGACTGGTATAAAAATAACTATTTTCATATAATATTCATACAAATATCATTTATTTATGACTCATATCTTGTTATTCAGCTAACCAAATATGACCGCCCTAGAATACTAGTCCAACTAATAGGTTATCATATAAATCAATATAGACAGATAATGTTTTAAAGGAATTAAAATGTAACGTAAAGGCTAAGGTATGTTCTGCGGGAGTGTTAGGTGTAGTCTCATTTTTTTTATTTTATCCCTAACATGATATAGAAGTTGGCACCAATGCAGAGGTCACATAACCATCCAGACCAGAGGTCCAGTTGTTATTCAATATTTAGACGTTTTATTATACAAATTTCAGCATAAACAAAGGAGCTTCACGCTTCATCATGCATAGCCATGGGTAGCCAGAGAAAACCTAGTGTCAAGATACATCGTTGACTCGTCTCCGCCTGAAATCGATTATTTTTATATCATCGCTTCAGTTAAATCCGCCTCAATACGCAATGTCTCGGTTACAGTATAATTATTTATAATTATTTATTTTTTTTACATTTTACAGATATAGTAAACCAATATCGTATTAAAAAAGTTATATACGATATAATACTAAGCATTCTGCTTATGCTAGTCTGTTAATACTTCTTAATCAAGGAATGGTCTTTGAAGAATATATTTCACAAATATGATATAAACGCTAGTACTATATATATATATATATATATATATATATATATATATATATATAAACATACAAATATATGGTTATATAATACATTTATAAATGTTATAACTCCGTTAATTATAATCGCAGTGTGAGAACACTTTCAAAATACTAAATTACTAAAAATTGTGGTAATTAAATTTTTATAAAAATATTTCAAGTTTTTTTGGGGTATTCATTTTCATCGACGTATGATGTGTTCTACATACAATTTATTATAAATTGACATATGGATGTTGCTGTCTGATTGTAAATGCGATCGGTTGTGGATTCGTTCCCCACTCGGGGGAGTGATTATATTTAAATTACTTTCACTTCCTCGCTCTGGTAAGACAAAGTGCGGCGTTGAGCTGCACCCCTTAATACGCAATGTCTCAATTTAGGTGGAAAGCGAAGTAAGGAGTGTCTTGACAATAAGTACTTTCTGTCTACCCTGCTATGCGGGATAAATGGGTGAAGCTAAAAAAAAGTTTCTAAGAACACATTAACAGAGTGCTACATGATAGTAATTTTATATCAAATAGACTTTCAAATCCTTTTAACATTCTTATAGAATTATAGACAAAATAAAAGATGATTAATCCGAAGCGCCAGATATCCATCGCTAGTAGGCGCACAATGAGACCCGCGCCTACACAAACGATATAACCATGTCATGAACACCGCATTGTTATTTAATACCGCGTGCTGACAAAATGCACGTGACATCAAAGACAATGATACAAAATTTAACGTGTATTATTATGATTTCATATAAAAATGTATAAAAAAATATTAATTAATTTAAGTATGAACAAGAACGTGCTCAGGTGCTTTGGGCATATTGAGAGGATGAGTAGTGAAAGAAAATATGGAAGATATTGGAGTAAGGTCACGTGAAAAGCATGAGGATCACCCGAAGTGCGCGTATGAAGAGAATAATGACTGTGGAGGAGGCGAAAGAGGTATGCAGTGGCCGTAGCGTTTGGCGCACCGTTTTCTCTGACTTTATCGACAAGGATACAGTGTTAGCCTAAAAAAATACAAAATAAAATTTGAATTTCTTACAATTGCTTCTTATTAAAAATTATATTTTTTTTTACTTCATGATTATTGATTTACTTTAGTCCAGTTCAGTTATGGCGCATTGGACGTGCGAGTGAGCGTGCAAGCTGAGTACAAATCACTTGTCACTCGCCAATGTCATAGCTACATTTGACTTAGTGTGATTTCACATCTTCACTAAATAGGGATAACTAATTTAAAATTCAGTACCAATACTCGACCCCCATACTGATATTGACCCACATACTTTGTAAAATATAACAAAACATCTGAAATTAGCATGAGTGACATAAAAAATAATTAATTTTCATATATTTTTAGTTAACACATTTATTTTATTATGATTATCAATGATTATTATGGTACAAGAGATCGGGGACACCTCGATAGACCTTCGAAAACACACTATCAATGACACTGGAGGAAAATGACGTAATATGCATGAGGACCCCCCGAAGAATTGGACGAGGCGAAAGTGGCATGCGGAAACCGTAGTGTTTGACACTCCGCCTTCTCTAACTACCCCGCAAAGGATAAAGCATGAAGGTAATAAAAGAATATCCACTGCTGGATATAGGACTATAATGACAAATGAGTTAGCTCAAGAGATTTACGTCATTGAAATGAACAAATCTAACCATAAAAATTATTGGCGTTTTCAAAGTACTTATTTACGAAATTTATATAAAATAAAACATATAAAATATTGATAAGAAAAAAAGAGTTTTATTTCATTAGCACAACAGTATTCGTAATTTTATAAATATTGCTTTTAAATGAGATTCTTAACCAGAATATTATATTTAGGTTCGTCCTGACCATTCGTAATAAAATAAAAGCAAAACTACAATGCATTTTACGATCCTTCCTCGAATGGGTCCAAAGGTCGAAGGCAGACCAAACTTTTTTATATAACCTAAACATATCATACATGTTTTTTTAATAATATATATTTATTTAACAACGACCTTTATCAAAATGTCATAAGATAATTCGAATTTATGTCTTTGTAAATTATCTATACGTCTTCATTATATTTGATTAATTTAACATTTTAAATTAACATATAGATAATATAAAAATTCATGGATTTTCCTGTTTAATTTTAAAACTACAGTTGCAGGGTTCAGCAACTATAAACTACCCAACAGTCAGTATATCTTGCCTATGTTAAAAATCAAGGGATCGTGATAAGTAGACAGGGTCTGTTCTGTTCTATTCTTTAGATTATGATGATTTTAACGTGCCAGTAGAGCATAAATTACTTCGCCAATGTCACATTACAAAGAGAACACACGAAAGAGATTGGTTAGTTATAATAATTTACACAGGGGTTAGTTCATAACTTAATACTGTTATGTTTAATATACCCAAAAATTTACATAAGGAAGTAGAAGAAGTAGTCCATAAGGCGCTAAACATGAAAAATAATTAAAAATTAAATTTAAATATTTTTTACAGTTTCACTTTTAAAACCTGTATGCAATGTTTTTATTATTTACAAGCTCATATCTTAATGTAAACAAAACTTGGTATACAAAAATTTTACAGTTCGTTTTTTTATTAATATAAAATTTAATGTACTTCAGACTGCGTCCGCACATTTTTATTCCTTATTATTATATATTTTTCATTTATATATAATTATAAACAGCTACTTAGAAGTAAAGTTCTATATTTAAATTTAAACGAATTCTTGACATATTTATATAAATTATTTTTTTATTGAACAAATAAAACTAAAAGTTCGTAAGATTATAAGGTGACTAGATTCATTCTTAAAACCATCGCTATATAAACTAACAAATGACCTTTAAAGACTAATTAATTTAGAAATAACCTATTTGGGTGTGAAAAGGTACAATAAAACGCAAGGTTGACACAAATGAGACAATTGCGTTGCGCCGTATACTGTGCTACGCCGCGCCTTCGTGTTGAAAATTGTTATAAAAAGTAACTTTTAAGTACTTCAGGTTTGTAGGGTTTGAAATAGTAAGAGTATATATATAATAATATATACATAAATGAAAAAATATATATATAATAATATATACATAAATGAAAAAATAAAATTATTTGCTCACTCTGGTAAGACAAAGCGCGGCCTTGAATTCCGCCACTCAACACGCCGTCTTCCTGTCCTATCCACCTTGCTATAAGGGATAAAAGCGTGAAGCTAAAAAAATAATAATAATTTGGTTCCCAATGTTATATCAAGTAGTAAAAAAGTAGACTCGTCTGAAATCTATACAATACGAACAATAACTGCTTTTTGTTTATCATATTTTATCCATATATTTTTTGTTTGTTTCTATAATAAAGATTGCTTAAGAAAAAATACAAATATTATTTTTACTTCTATGTAATATTCACTAACTACGTTCAAGTATAAACTACACTTCTCTATAATTTCGACTAAAAGAACTATTTCCTTTCCTAAGAATAAATAGGTTTTTTGTTCCCTTAGGGATTTTATTAAATTCTCTTAAAATTATGACCTATATTCCCATAGGAACCTACATACCCAATTTCAACTTTCTACTCACAGTTGTTTTGGCTAAGACTTTTCTGTCAGTCGCTGTAAGTAATAGACCATATATAGTGTATTGATAATTTAAAATAACTTTTAAAAAATAATAAACAGTATTGTACTATAATTTCACAATACATTATATCTATGTAACATGTTGATTGATAAATAAATAGCGTAATCGCTCAAGCGTAATGACCTTCACTTTTCACTAAGTGTATGACACTATGTTTATATGAAATGTTCCATCATTTCCTAAAGGTATTAATGCATATATATATATATATATATATATATATATATATAGGTATTAATGCATATATATATATTTTTAAAATTTAGAATTTTTAGATGTTTTTTTTTTATTTAAATTCTCGATTGTATAGTAATTGTATTACGATTTACATACATAGATATTAAAAAACGCTGACGTTCCATGCTCGCCACTCATAGTTACTATTGATTATAAATTTGCGTTTCATACATCTATTGACGTTAGACTTTTTCAATTCATTATTTATATAAACAATTATTTAATAATGAATTAAAAAAAATGTACAAAGTTCATTATTTAAAGAAAATACCAACAATAATTACTTTAAGAAAAATAGCAAATTCTCAAACATAGATAATAATAAATGTATAGAAGAAATTAAGTTTTAGTTTTATTTAAAAAAAATAGTCTTATTTAGAAAGAAAAAATAAATACCCTCCACAAAAATAAAAAAATGACTCCATTTTTTTATTTAATTTATTTTTAGTGGGTGTTTTAAGTATAATATAATAGCTGATGCCAACTTAACGAAACATCACATAGCCTGTAACACGTGGACAATGAGTAGTTTCGAAGTTATAGGGGAACACATGAACATTCCAACTTACATACGACCAAAGTCAAAACCCTCTTTTTCGATTCGCTTTAGTCGAGTAATGAAAAGTACACACCCTGCTCACACGTTATCTTCATTAAAACATTATTTAAAAAGCAAACGTCAAAACACGCAAACCGACCATCCTTGACACGGTGGAATTAGTTACAAAATTTATTTTAAATTACTTACAGCTGTAAGTTCCACTTGTGTTGAACTATCAAAAGATTCTTATTAGAGAGGATGATTATCATTTTTTATGTAACACTAGCAATGCCCGTGACTTCGTCCGCGTGAACTTTAACATATGGGGATATTTACTTTAGAATTCTAATATAAGTTTTCTAAGTAACTCCTTACCTCAGCTAATTCTCAGCCGGTCAAAATCGGTCCAATGTTCTAGAGATACGCCGCAACAAGCAAACAGACGCCGGAATAAACAGAATGTTATTTTGGTACATGTACAGTGTATATAAACATATCTTTTTCCTATTTTTTTTTTGGTTTTACGCTTTTATTCCGTATAGCAGGGTAGACAGGTAGTACATAGTGTCAAGACACTCCGTACTTCACTTTACACCAAATTCCAGACATCGCGTGTTGAGTGGTGGAACTCAACGCCACGCTTTGTCTTTTTACCAGAGCGAGGAAGTGAACATAATTTAAATATAATCACTCGCCCGAGTGGGGATCGAACCCACAACCGATCGCGTTTACTGTCAAACGCTGTCCCACTGCGCCACGACCGGCCGGCCTGTATGCATGCTGTATGCGTTAAGTGAAATGGGTTTATTTCAATATTTCAAATAGCCACTCCAATTTTGTATATTTGTTTGTATGTATATATAGAATAATCTATAAAATGAAATACTTGAGGACTGATACTTGACTTAATACTTGAGGATAACAGTTTTTCTAAACGTGTGTCAATATAAATAACTGTATTAGATATAACAAGCAGTAGACCCATGAAATGACGGTCACGTGATAATGAATAAAAAAGTATATTAAATAATACCAGGTTGTCTATGTTCACATTTCAAAGACAAATCGCTCCTTTTTTGTCTATTATAAAATAAAACAATACATATCTTTTCATTTAGTTTTTGTTTAAATATAATCTCCTTTATTGAATTTGTTTGTTCATTAAATTTCTATTGTTCAAAAATAGACTTAAAAAACATATAGATAGTGAGTGTATCTAAAAAAGCAACTTCACGTTTTATCCCGCGCAACGTTAGCCAGTGGCAAGACACTCCGTTGTCTGGTTTCTGCCCCAAATTGAGACATTGTACATTGAGGCCTGAACTTAACGCCGCGGTTTCTATCAGAGCGGACAAAAAAATATAAATTTAAAACATAATTATTCGATGCCCACATCGAACTCACAACCAATCGGATTTACCAGCCAGTCCCACTACGCAAGGATCGTCTGATTTTATAATTAATATTTAATAAGACCTTTGATTTTCGCAATTTTTACATATTTTAAGTGAAACTATTTTAACGGATTAGTCGCGTATATTTTGGTATTCGAAAATCCATTTTTGGAAACCTGACCGGTCACCTCACCTCACCTCAGTCTACCTGTGACCACGGACTGTAGTGTACTGTAGTGTTCGAAATGTCAGGTTTCCAAAAATGTATTATATACCAAAATACACGCGATTAATCCGTTTAAAACCGTTTCATTTAAAATTAATATTTAACTGTGATTATTTTGGATTTTTATATAATAATTCTATAGTTATAAAACCTTGAACTGCAGCTGAATACCTGGCAAGGCAGGTAGAAGACCCGTAAAGAACGCCATTAGTACTTTATTTATAGACAACAGACCCGTGCTTATGTTATGTTTTGTTTTTCTTTCGTCTCTTACTATCGCCTATATATAATGAATATAAGTTTTTACTCAGTTTGTCTACCTTAATCAAAACCAACCTATTTTTACTCTTTATCAGTTTACGCGTCTTCCAGTGACCACGGACTACTGTAAAGTGTTCGAAACGTTAAAAATACAAAATTTAACAAACATAAATGTAATCTGAATAAACTGAATAATTTTAATAAGTAATTAAATAGCATTCTCTCTTGCTAATCGATTATTTCTTAGAAATAATTTTAATATTACCTGAAGTCTTTAGTTAGAGAGATAATAACAATAGTATTTTTTGTTGTTGCGTTTAAGAAATTCGACACAAACGTAAGGCTTAGCGAACAGAACGTTTCTGCGGTTTCAGGTTCGAATCGCGCTCGATCAATATTGTTAAATGTTTTCAAAAATAATGATATGACGTATAATGACGTAATAACATGGTCAAATTTATAAAGTTTTGAAGAATTATGAGACACATAAGTAGATGTGAAGTTGAAAAAGTCAATATATCTAGTAAGCAAGGAGAATTTTTTTTTAACGTTACACAATGAAGAGAGGATTTACAAAAGACACAAGTTCAAATCCACATACCTTCAAATATTTAAACGTTGAATTTAGAAATATATATATATATATATATATATATATATATATATATATATATATATATATATATATACGAGTATATAACCTTGAAATAAACATTTCAACGTCATAAATCATAATCACGTAAATATCCAATACTAATAAGCTGTCCGCGCTTACTTTCATTCAAGATCATCATCATTCTAAGCATTCTCCTGATGAAAGTAAACATTTAAGTGTTCATTCACTCGCGAACCACAATATGGCTGTGGTCATTAATGATTTAATAAAAAAATATAATTCAATGTATATTCTTGTAGAAATTATATTTTTACTCGCAAATGTATCTCTAAAGTCTTTCCTTACAAAGTGTCAATTAGATAAATTCCATTTTGTATGACTGACACTAATGACATTATTAGGTGAAAAGAGTCTTTAGAGAGTGTGGGAGAGAAAAATTGAGATTTCCAGCAAATGCCATAAGAACGGGCAGAACTAACGACAAACATATTAGCAACTATTAATTTTGTACTAAACTTGTATTAACTCGTAGGTTTTAAATAACCTAACCTAATGTAATTCAAATCCGTCTTTGGTAGGGAATTATAATTTATTTCATAAATAAATAAAATATATAAGATATTCGTCAGTTCTTTATTTACGGTGTTTCAAACGTGCCAAAAAAGATATTCTTTGTGAGATATTAAATAAGCTACATACATTTACCAATATAGATTGATTGATAGAATCGTAAATTGATGAATTCATATTCTGGGAACTTAAAATTTTAAATATTTTACTTTTTTACTAATTTTAAAACATTTGCAAGTTAGCCAAAAATAAAACAGATTTTTGTTTGACTAAGAAGACATCTTTACGTGCGTTAACACTAATTTATCTAGTATAAACGTTTACGTTTCTACGCTAACGTTTCTATTACTTTATACAAAAATATGTTTCAAATATATGGTATTATAAAGTTAGTTTAAAATATTTCTAACAGTAATCCATTATAAAAGTGCAAAATATAGCTTTTTTGCATTTCTTCAGGTTATACACTTTATATATACCAAATTGAGGTCGGTCGTGGCGCAGTGGGACGGCGTCTAACTGTAAACGCGATCGGTCGTGGGTTCGAACCCCACTCGGGGGAGTGATTATATTTAAATTATTTTCACTTCCTCGCTCTGGTAAAAGACAAAGTGCGGTGTTGAGTTTCACCACTTCCCACTTAATATCTCGAATTCGGTTGAAAGCGAAGACGGATATATATATAACAAATTTAATACTTTGTCGTCTGCATCATTTTCGTAAAAAAGCTTTTATTTCATTAATTAAAATATTAATCTTGTGACCCTCGAACCCCGTAACATCGTGTATTATATAAGTCATGACTACTCCACTGTTAAAAAAAATATAAAGATCAACATAGTATCTATCATTAAAAAATTCTATAAAACTATAATAATAAAATATGAAGAAACGCGTATCAATTACGTTATTAAGCCTCTGGGAGCGTATGCAAGTCCTTATTTAGACGAGAGCACGCTAAATGTCAGTAACCCCGCGATTAAGAAAATAAGCTTGTGTATCAAAAGGGCAACCTTATCTCGTTTTATCAGTACTTGTGTGCGTTTTTTATATTTTTTTTACTATTGACCCGTTTTATAAAATACTTTATGGTGTTATTATGGTGCATTTACAAATTATTTAAAGCGTTTGATTGCAAGTATGGGCTTATCATATAAAATATTTTTAAAATATTTTTAGGTTTTCAAATTTACTTAAGAAATAGTAAAAATTTTTATTTGCAAACAAAATTAAATCATATATTAAAGTATATGGACTATATATAGTTATTATTTAAAATCTTCTTTGCTTTCTTGTTAAATTAACATAAAATATGGCAGCAAAAAAGGGTAATTGGAGAAAACATATCCCATCCAATAAACCAATCCAATCTTTCCCAGTAATTTATGCTCTAAATACATGTATCGCGCATTTCATGTTCAGTAGCGGAACTCAACGCTGTATCTTGTCTTACAAAGCGGGGACATTTAAATAATTTGACACTATTTAATAAATAATTATAATAAACAAAGAATTTAATACTAAACTCACCTTAAGTTATTTGCTCAGTGTTCGCACAAGACATTGTAAAGAAAAGCGATGCCTCACCTGAAACAACAAACGATACATTGAAATACTACTATTTTCAAATTAATATAAAAATATTCTTATTAAGTTTCTGTTTAGGACAGGAATCGAATCTTAGACCTTGGTCTCAATAATATAAATCTATCAAAAATTAGCTATATTTCTTTTTTTATTATAGTTAATTTTAATAACTTGTTATTTTTTTGTATGTTTTTTTTTGTACATACAAATATGTATTACGTACAAATAATTTGCGTGTCAATCGTTTTTTTTTCCTTACATACGAGCTCTTGCATAAGATTTAAGTGCAATGTCGCATTCTTTTAGGAGTCATTCACCTATCTTATTTGATTTAGTATTATATCCACGAACTTTCACTACTTAACACATCGGTCATGAGCTGGACTATGTGGGTGTACATTTAAACACACAAATATGACTGTTTATCTACTGTAATAGTTTTTATTAACGTAAAGTTATTGAATATATGACTTTTTTATTAAAGGAATTTCTGTTTTACGTTTAGCATCATATGTATATTAATATTTTTGTCAAGGGGTACCGTAGACTCGATTAAAACCTTACCTGGATGATAAAAAATAAAAAAATAAAGATTTCAATGTTGACAGACAAATAGCAGTCGCTATGTTTTCTTTAGCAAAACTTTACTGCCACTTTATACCATTTTGAGCTCGTTGGGGCTAATTCACACTATCAATAAAGTCAAAAGGCAAGGCACAGTACCGCGATACCGTGATCCGTGGCGTAAGACCGCTAGTTAAAATTTCACTGTATGGGAATATCTATTTTTAAATTAAATAACCTTAAATGTTGTGAGCGTTATATAGATAGACAAATAAATATTTTTTTTTAATTACAATGAACTAGAAACATGTGGAATGCAGTTATTACTATCTCATCATTGGGTTAAGTTTTGAGATGTTTTTAAGTGCTGAGATAATTTGTTGTACATATACATATGTATATTGTATAACTAGACAGGCAAGATGTATTATTAATCGACATTAACTACTAATTTCGATTTCTTAGGAAAATAAATAAAAACTGAGCTTTAGTCACATTGTGTATAAATTATAATCCTATTTAAATTTACGCATACAATAAAGTCAAGTCCAACCGCTTGTCGCGCTCTACTAATTACTTAAAACACACAAAACATTTAGGGGAATTCTAAGCAGTTCAATTACGTCGACCGAATAATCGCATCTTGACAAAAAGACCGACACGTAATTACAGCAATTATTATGATTGCAGGTTAATTTTCTGGCTTTTAAGGATGATTTGGTTTGAGATATGCTTAAAAATTACGTAATAAGCCCATATGTTTACTGTAATATGATCTTTTGAAAGGGCTGTACGGGTGTGTACCTAATAGTTGATTACCTTCATGGAAACTCTATATTACCTTGGTATTTGATATAAGAATAAATAAAATTCTAGATCCTATATTTACAGATTAGAGTACATAGGTTCTGGGTTCGATTTCTACTCCGCTGTTATAGGAAGACAATGCACGGTGTTAAGTTCCACCAATCAATATGTAATATCTCCAATTCAGAAAGAAAGTGGAGAAATGAGTGACTTGACGCTACACTACTTATATACAAGGTATAAGTTTTAGATCGTCTGTACACCATATGTATATTAACAATTAATTATAACCATATCGATTCTACTTGAATTTAATAAAAAAGCTTTTTTAAATAAAACTATACTAAACTTATTATAAGGGTATATTTTAGTATTCAAAATACGTATTGGGTTTAGAAATCTGAGGTTTCTAGCAATAGCCCTTGGGCAAAGTTAGTCTAATTAAGATAAATATAGAATAAAAAAAAACATTATCGTAACGCTCTAATAACTAATTCAATTAATACAAACACACTTTACTTTCAAATTGTCGCTAGCTTTAGCACTTTATTGACAGATAGATGTTTTTTTGTTAAGTAAGTTATCGTACAATGTTAGTGGCAACTTTCCCTCATACATGCTCTACCACTTTCCTCCATGCCCTTGGATGTGAAATTTTCATATGTATTTTCACTTTCATTTGTGTTGACTGAACGAAATTATATGTTAACCCTTAATTAAGTTATTTATATAATGAATAAGGATTTTTCTGGTAATTTCTGTATTAGAATATAATATTTAATGAAAACATCACCCTTCCCCCGCATAGCAGGGTTGGCAGAGAGAACCTAGTGTCATGACATTCATTCTCAGGTCATCCATATATTAATACGTAAAGTAAAATCTTTGTACCACTTTTTAGCAAAATTACGCAAACAGAGGGGCATGAAATTTGGCACAGTTATACTTTATATAGAGAAGGAGTGCAGAATGCTAATAGTTTTTTTTAAATAATGCATAAAAATATATCAAGCACACATTACCATGTGTTTGAGATATACGTTTACATAAAATCACATATACGTTGCTAAGGCAACGCGTTGTCTACGCATCAACGGGACATCCAGTCTACGTAAATGTGTAGTGTCAGTAATCTAGCTTCATTAGTACTAAGCTCGATCCATTAAGGATTTACCCCGCGTAATTAGAGAGCAATAGTAATTTGCTTTTCACTCAAACTACAGCTTTATTATAATATTAAATTGTTTAATAATGACTACACTTTCGTTATTGCCCTAAGTTATATATGTATGTATATTTTAATATGATTACTGTCTTCTTAATTATATGAATTAAGTATAAGTCCAGAACAAGTATCTATTCTTTTGATCTACTTTAGCTTCACGCTTTTTATCCCGCATAGCAGGGTAGACAGAAAGTACCTAGTGTTAAGACACTCCGTACTTCGCTTTCCAGCGAATTCGAGACATTCCGTGTGGAAGATAACCGCCGCACTTTGTCTTTACCAGAGCGAGGAAGTGAAAATAGTTTAAATATATTCACTCCCCCGAGTGGGGATTGAATCCACAACCGATCGCTTTTACAGTCAGTCGCTGTGCCACCTTTCCGACCAATTTTTCTTAAAACTTTTATTTAAAGAGAATTTGAAAAATACACAGTTATAAGAAACAAACGAATTAAGTTTTGCTTGTGCAGAAGTGTATAATCATATTTAATTAAATCGAAGCATTTGTATATAGATACAAAGATATAATAAAACTTAAAAGATCACGCTATATCACGATGTAAACCGCAGTCAAATACAAGTTACTGTCAAAACGCTGTTTTGACTGTTTTCCGTCTAATATCAAGACATTGAGCGGGGAGCCCAACGTCGCACTTTTTCTTACCAGAGTGGAGAAATGGGAATAAATGTTAAATATAATCAACTTAAAACACCTTCTATAATCAACTTAAAACGACTTAAAACACCTTCGATAGTGGGTTCGATTCTCACTTGGAAGAATTTTTAAATTTTATTTACATTTTTGTGCTCTGGTATGATAAAAGACGGAACTGAGTTCGCCACTCAACACACAATATCTGGATTTCGGGAGGAAAGCCGTCCCAATAAATGACTTGACACTACGCTGTCTTTGATTACACTCTGCGAAATAAAACGTGAAGTGGTTTTTTTTTTTAAGACAAAATATTCTTAAACAATTAATCCCATTGTGGCGCAGTGGTCCACTGACTGACTTTATGTAGTACTGGTTGTAGGTTTGGTTTCTACTTGGTGGAATAATCTTAACGAAAAAACTCAAGACATCGCCGTATTTATATATTCAAATCTCACTTACACAAATGAATATTTATAAGCGGTTTCTCGGTCTGGTTAGACAAAGCGCGGCGTTCCGTAAATAAAAACTATCTGAATATAATAATTGTACAGTAATATTATAATTAATTTTAATAATGAAATAAGTATAGTACGTATTTACTTTATTGATTATATTTATCTAACAAAAATTAAAAAAATGAATCACGTCATCTACAACTTTTTTTAGCTTCACGCTTTTATCCCTGAGGGTAGACAGAAATTACCTAGTATCAAGACACTCTGTACTTCGAAACATTGCGCGTGGAGTGGTGGAACTCAACACCGCACTTTGTCTTTACCAGAGCGAGAAAGTGGGGATCGAACCCACAACCGATTGCGTTTACAGTCAGACACTGTCTACAACCTCTTTACGTTTAAAATAATTATTCCATGTCCGCTTTAGTGCTACTCTAATTTATCAACTTTATTATATTTGCGTTCAAAACAAGTTCCTAACAAATCAACGCGACCTAAATTTGCATTATGTAATTTAAAACTTCTTATCATAGCTGATAAACCAGTATTATTGGCTATAATAATCGATACCGGAAACGTACATAATGAGCAAACGAAGAGCATTGGATTATTTTAATTTTAAATTGATCTTGAATAATAATTTTCTTTACATAATTATAATTTGTATAAAAAATCATGTAGGTTTTATAAGCAAATTAGGAAGTCATAATAAAATTATTTTAATCTATATACGATTTTTAACTCGCTCTGGTAAGACAAAGCTTGGCGTTGAGTTCCGCCACAGAACACTCAATGTTTCTAATTCGGGGGAAAGCGGAGTACAGAGTGTTTTGACACAAGGTACAGGAAGTACCTTGTGTCAAAACACTCTGTACTCCGCTGTCGTCCCTGCTTTTCGGTATAGAGGCGTAAAGCTAAAAAAAAAAGAATAAAATAAGAAACTAAAAGTATATGAAACACCACCTGCAAATACGTGTTATCTTTGTAAAAAATATTTGAACAGAGGAGTATGAAATTTGGCACAGTTCAAATCCAATAGACATAAAATATGAAGAACGTTGATACTTCTCACATTTCATAGTTTACGTTTCTTGGTCACATTATATATTTGATTTTATAAGCATGAAAAAAGAATTGTATCTCTAATAGCACGAAAATAATATTTTTTAACTTATTTTCGTTAAAGACTTTCTTTTCACGCCTTATATGAGGGAGAATTGTTTCCTGTTATAAATATCTTAGATCCACGCCTTGGAAAAATATGCTACACTTTTCTTTAATAGTGCATAAGTAGGAAACTGGTCATATAAATGATAATATCGCATACAACTAACTACTTACAACGAATAACGAGGCATTTAACTGTCACATAAGAGCTGTTCCGCATATTAAAAAAAATTTTTTTAGTTATTGAATAGAAATTATTAAAAAATAATAATAATTAATATAATTAAGTCGCGTTCATCGTTCACTCTACCAACTTAGAAAATATGGCATAACAGGTAAAATTATTAACGCCTCGTACTTTTTTAAGATATTTTCCCATATTTCACCTCAAAATCTTATCACTTGAATAAATCGGTACACTTTTGACAAATGGTTTATTGTTATAGAAAAAAAAAACGTATACAATAACAATATAAAACATCATATGTTGAGATACAAAAGATGATTGTTTCAAATACAACTCTTACCATTCAATCAAGTCGCGCTTTCTTCATTACGTATGTAAAATCGCACATTGCACGCTCTTTCTATTTCATAACACAGTGTCTGCTGTTACTTGTTTTTATTACTTATTTTAATGCTCGACACACACACACACGAAAAAATATTAGAAGTTTTTTAAAGCTAAATTTTTATTATAAGTAAATATTTCCACAGCTAAAAATAATACTAACAGAAACACGCTTTAACATATTATCTAGTAGTCCTCCAAAGGACGTCACATTTGAAAATTGGAATATGAGTGAGAATGAGTGGTTTCTGGAAGAGGATCCTTGTTTCAATGTGTTTGAGAAACTGGTACCAGTCCATTCAAAAGGTGTAGACCAGTGGTTGTGGTAGATACTTTACGTTAATTGTCATTCACAGCTGAAGTCATTATAATTGTATGGTTTGTTTTAAAACCAAGTAAAATATCATATATATAATTTTTAGCTTCATGATTTTAGACAGAAAGTACGTAATGTCAAGACACTCCGTACTTCGCTTTCACAACACAACGCCGCTCTTTGTCTTTATATTAACTAAAAAACTTTTATACAGAATATTGGCTCTTTTCCTCCTTAAAATGTTAATTTTGTTTAAACTTCTCACGCATATTATATTTTGATCGAGTTAAACAATAAATAGAGAAATAACAACATTCACACCAACGCATCCTCATACAATACAAAATATAAGGAATAAGATATAAGGAAATGATACATTAGTTCACTATCCATTACGCAATCTATATGGATATGGGTATAAAGCGACATAAAGATAAACAGCAATGGACTCATCGAAACTCAGCGTAAGAAGATGATAAGACTGAAATTACTTTATTGATCCGATTCTTTCAAGCTTTTGTATTTTTAGTAAACGGAGAAAAAAATTAATCCTCAGATGGTTTATAAGAAGAAGAAAGAAGAAAGCAAAGAAGAAAAGAAGAAGAAGAAGAAGAGCAAGTTTGTATTCGTTTTTTTCTTTTAATCAAAAGACGCTTTGTTTCTTTTAAGTGTTATTTACAGTTTCATAAAAAGATACTAAAAAAACATTTTGAAAAACATAAAAAAATACGTAGCAATATATTAAAACTTCACTTCTCAGAATCCAGCAACAGAACTGGACTAAAATATATAATGTATATGCATATATATGTTTTTAAATATTTAACTTTTGTAATTTTTTTGTTTTAATATAGTATTAAAACAAAAAAAATCACAAATGTAATACTAATATTACACGCAACAAGTGCAAAAAGACACAAAAAAAAGCCGAAACGATTTCTTTTAAAGAGAAACCAAGTTAATACAAGCATGTACCCAATCGACCATACCAGATTCGATAAGGCACACCTATGCCGTTGGAAACTTATTGACAGGTGGATTAATCGTTTATATATATATAAATAATGAGTTAAAATCAGGTCATACGTTGCAATGCATTGCTCAACTCAAGTATCAAAACTGTTTACGCTTCATTAATAGTAATTCGTGTGCGAATGGCTCAGTTTTTTGTAACATCCTTAAAAAGTTAACTTTAATAGGTGAATAAGAAATGTTAAATTAATAAATAAATATATGTAAGTATTTGTCTGGCTATTCATTAATTGTAAAATAATAATATTTTAAGCCTGTTTATATTGAAAATCGGTAATAAGGTTTACGTACAACAGATTTTTGTCTCTATCTTGTATGAGGCTGTGCTTTTAGCTTCATGTATACTTCAAATGTATGAATATCGATTGCCAGGAAGTGGTTTCCGCTCATCTTAAAGACATAATATACCTAGAGGCGAAACAAAATGTAACATTTATTCCAATCAACTCACAATAATATATTAAAATAATATATTTTTATGCTATCTAATACAAAGTTTTTGTTGTTAATTATAATTAAAACGTAAAAGAAAGTATATAACAATAAAAACAAAATATATGTGAACAAGTTGTACTTATTACAGTAGAGTTATATTAAATTTATATTATTCTCAATTCCTCCCTCTGGTATGACAAAGTGCGGCGTTGAGCCCCACCACTCAACACGTAATGTCTCGAATTCGGTGGAAAACGAAGTACGGAGTGTCTTCACACTTGGTACTTTCGGTCTACTCTGCTATGTAGAATAAAAAAACGTAAAGCCATAAAAAAATATAAAATTATTATTGCATAAGTTGTCAAATATTTCATATAACGTGACAAACAATATAAACAAAAAAATTTCTTCTCTCTAACAAGAAATTTTAATTAAATTACCATGTAAAACTTACTAGCTACAGGCGTTCTTATTCAGACGAAATAATCACATCCGATATAAAAGATATCACTTGCTAGATAATTGTGTCCAATTGTAGATTGAACACGTAACGAATACTATGTATGTAGTAATTATACCGATCCCAGGGCCTTCATATGAATGGCCGGTACGAATGACGCTATTAACTGTGATTTGAGTCTTGTGTAATATTGTCAGCGTCAATTTGTTGCTATTTAATGTTATTTAACATGATTCATTGATTTATTAACTCATAGATATTATGTATTAAATGTATTAAATAATATTATTTTTTTTATTATATTAATTTAACTTCTTTTTCTAGAGCATAAAGAGCATATTTTCCTCAATATATTAATTTCATATAAATAAACGATAAATCTAAATGTTTTACATTTATCGTTTCGGAGACAATGCATATTGGTGTTGAGCACAACGCCGCGCGTTGTCGTACCAGGTGAAGAAATAAAACTAAATTTGAAATAAAATCATTCCACACAGTGAAAATCGAACCCATGGCCAACTGCGTTAGACGCTGTCCTACATTACATTCAATAATTATTTCTGATATTTAGACTAAAATAAACTTGCATTAAATTTTTCCATAGTGATTCTTTTATATATATATATATATATATATATATATATATATATATATATATATATATATATATATATATATATATATATATATATATATATATTATAATAATAACACAGATATTACTTAAGTCAAAGTGTACATAATGCAAGGCGCAGACAGATTTAGGGCCAAATGTAGGTAGAGCCTACCTGTATCAGGGATTTCGTAAACATTTATGTACGTGTAATCTGTGTAACTTCCGTTCTGATTTTGCTTTGATAGCAACTATGTTTATTAAAAAGCCCTTATACGGACTAAGTGTTAAGTCAAAATGATCTATAAAAAAATAGAGTAAAAATATAGTAGATAATTTTAATAGAGATTCTTACATATAATATTTATAAAATAAGATAAATATAAAATTTTACTTATAATTTATTACAATAGCAATAAAAACACCAATAATGTTTCAAGGCATAAAATATAAAACATATGTATAATATTAAGCTATTTTTCAGTTTTGTGTGTCAGTTCTCTTCCCGTCAAGGATAGAATTCAAACGTTTCTCTAAATATGTTTTATTTAACGAAAAAAAATCGTAATTTTTATTTAAAGTATAATTTTGATCTATTTGTATAACGTAATACATGACGTTCTATACATATGTTTTAAAATATTCGCAGAAATTTAGTAATAATTCATAGAAGAATATTTTGGGCTCTGTTACGAATTACTCACTTATCATGTATGTATCTTAGTTCTAAGCCTAGTTAAGCAAGAGATAAAAATACATACAATTCAGAAAAGTCAACGAAAGGTACGGAGTTTCTATTGTCGGTAGTTAAAAGAAAAAAAATATTGAAAAAAAATCTTTTCTTTTTTTTTATTGTTACTCAAGTTTTAACTACCATCAAAAGCTACACCTACCTATGACAGATATAATAAATTCAACGAACAATGGCGCGTAGGGCGCAGCATCCAGGATACGCGGCACGCCCACCGCACCGCACTTTGATTATTGTGTAACAATTATGTATATACATAACCGATGGGGAAAATTATCGTATTTTACAAGCAATCAATGTAGCAATGTACCAGTATATTAGACAGGTAATCTACCTGTGACTACTGACTGCAGTGGTGATCGAAACGTCGGACTTTCAAAAATCTATTTACCAATACCAGAATATAATGTAAATCTTGTCCTCCTTTTAAAATATTTTTTTAGCATCGAAAGTACCAAGTGACAAGACACTCTGTACTTCGCCTTTCCCCGAATTCGAGACATTGCGTGTTGTGAGGTAGAACTCAACGCTGCACTTTATCTTTACCAGAGCCAGGAAGTGAAAATAATTCAAATACAATCACTCCCCCGAGTGGGGATCGAACCCACAACCGATCGCGTTTACAGCCAGACGCTGTCGCATTCCGTTTTTGGATGTGTAAGAACCGAGAAAATCAAAGATCTTAGTAAAAAAATTAAATTATGAACTTTAAAAGATTTAATATTTTTTTTTGTTTAAAATGTAATTTTTCCACGATTCAAAATGGCCCTATTACAATGGAAACTGGAGACAATTGTGATAAACATATAACTTGTTGAGTGGCGGAGCTTAACACCGCTATTTGTCTTATCAAAGCGAAGTCAAAATAATATAACAATAATCATTTATAGACATTTACATAAGTCGCATGCAATCACTAGTATTAGTGACTAGATATATTAAATGGAAAGGCTGTACCAAAACCGCAAGTAAACGTTTTAATTAAACAGTGGCCACGGTCGAATGCGCTTCCACCGCTTGCTTATTCATAATAATATTGCTAACTTTAACAACTTATTTCTCAAACTTTGCAATACACGGATGTGTATTTCTCCATATATATTTTTTATGTATAGTTTCTTCTACTATTCATTACATCTTTGTATAAGAATTTAATTTTAGGTACTAGAAATCTATAATGAAACGTGTTTATTTTTCGCTGAAATGTCTAGCGAATTGTATTCTAAGATCTTAAAGTGAATAAAAGCACAATATGTTCAATAAAAGCATAAACAAACTAACTAAACTGCTTTAATAATATATGCAACGCAAATATATTAAAAAATTCTAAACGAATCTTTAAAAAAATTAATAATAAAGTCAGCAGACTTATTCATAGGCTTTATATTCACTTACCGTGCCTCAGAAAAATAGGACTAGCTAAAAACTCCGCTCTATTATTAAAAATTAAAACATTATTACGTTTTTATATATATATACCCGCATAGCACGGTAGACAGAAAGTACCCAGTGAAAAGACACTCCGTACTTCGCTTTTCACAGAATTCGAGATATTGCGTGTTGTGAGGTGGAACCCAACGCCGCACTTTATCTATACCAGAGCGAGGAAGTGAAAATAATTGTTTATAAATATATATATATATATATATATATATATATATATATATATATATATATATATATATATATATATATATATATATATTAAAACGGATACGAGTCATATAACATTATTCCCACAAGAATGCCGGTTAACAAGTCGGTCAGTTAAAAAACTGTCGATACATCATTGTTCTCTGTGCTCTATTTATCTAGACCGCTATTTATCTATTCACAGGAATGGGGTTCCGTCGTGTGAAAATAAAACCATCGTGTGATCTGAATCTGTATGTCTGTTATTAACTTTGCTTTGTTTACTGTTTTCAACGAGTATATATATATATATGATTTTCGCCAAATAATAGAATTGTGAGCCTTTAATAAAACTTCTCTTTTCAAAAGTATAATATATAAAGCAGAACCCTTATAAGTTTTAAATAAGATTCCATATTTACGTTTTCCTTTAGCATTACAAGGCTAAGCCGCAAACGTTATACAAAAATGTTTAGATCTTGAACGGTGATTGCTTAACTTTTGTCTGAAATCTAAATACGGCTAACCAAGTACATCTTATAAGGAAATTCTTTTATTACTACAAAAAAACTACAAACATTACAAGATTCTAAGTATAGAGAGTTTTGAATATGATCTGAAGATATGTAACTAGAAAAATCATATTTTCACTCTATTTGTCTCACCAGAGCGAGGACGTCAGAATAATTAAAAAAAATCACATCCCTGAGGGAGAATGGAACCCACAGCCGATCACATTGTAAACGTACGCTATTCCACTACGACACGACCCGCCTCGGCATAGTACGTATCTATCTCGGCGCGAATATAGCGAGATATATATATATAAATATATATATATATATATATATATATATATATATATATATATATATATATATATATATATATATATATATATATATATATATATTTATATATATTAAACGTATCTTTTTTAAAATTTGTTTTGTATTATGACACAATAAAACATGTATAATAAATAAACGCAATTTTTATATATATATCTATGGTTGTATTAAAAAAGACGTACAATTATAATTCAATCTTATGCCATTTCCAATTTATTACAACTCTAAGCCAGATCGGCCTATTGGCTCTTGATGTTAATACGGCATTTAGTAATTACAATAAATTACCAACGTTTTCTAATCCGATTACAGTATTAGACACGTCTATAATCATTGAGCTGGCTAGAATGCATTTTTTGAATACATTTGTACCATTTATATGTTAACTTATATATTTAAATTATACTTATTTTGTATTGTGATTGTTTTTATGTTTTGCTATAAATTGTATTTGCGTACTTTGCTCTTTTGTAGCCCTTTTTCAACAGATGAAAGGAAACATTTTCAAAAAAATTGAATGCAGCGGGGTTCAAACCTCTTAGGAACCGTTCAAGCACTAAGCCATGCGTTCTGCTACCGGCTGCGTCGAAATTCTTATACGTTTTGTTATAACTTATTTACGTTCTTAGCATCCCTGTAGAGAGATTTTTATAAATTTCTGCTACCCAAAGATTATTGAGAATTACCATTTCGACAAGAAAGTATACTATTTATTTTAATATTTAATAATTTAGCGGTCAGAGCGCGTAGACGGTCCCCAAGAGGCGCGGTTTCCCATCCAATCCCGCTTCGTTAAAATTTTTATACATTTTTTAATAACGTTTTCTAATCCTAAGAGTGAAAGAATACATCAACGGAGGTCTCCCTCGACCTCTCGTGCTACTCACCTTTGTTTCATAAATGTTTCTTACAATTCTTTCATCACTCATTCTCTTGACGTGCCCAAACCACCTGATCACGATCTTCTTCATTCTTACTCACTGCATATACGGTCAGCTAAACTGACTCGGCATATCCGACGAAGAGATCTCATCTCTACTGCATTCATCTTTCTTTCATTCTTCTTTTGACACACCCACGTTTCGCTGCCGTATAACAACGTCGGTATCTGTACTGCATTGTAAACGGCAAGACATGCAGGTACGCTGACGTTTTCCCGTCGTATCAATGCAGCAAGAGCACAGTTAACCCTGTTACCGGCAGCAATACCCCTTTCCACATCCATTTCTTCCCACCTCATTCACTTGTTCTACCTTAATCATACATTCCATTCTTTCTTCATCTCTTTCTATTCTAAAATATTTTCTACTTCAACATAAAGACACGAAAGCCTCAGAAGGTAGTAGTAGTAGTAAAAAATGCTCAACAGTTGCACGAAATGTAAATGATCTTAAGTACTTCCACACATTTTTATTTGTTAAATATTTTTGGACTTATTAAGGTTGTTTTTACAATAACTATAATTTGGTGTTGTTTTAAATTTAAATAAGAAAAGCAGCCAGTTAATTAACGTAGTCGTGAAAAGGCTTTATAAAATATATAAATATTTTAAAATTAGTACAAACTTTTTGTTCTAAAACAACTTCAAGACAAGTAAGTTTTTATAATAAACTTGTAATATTGAAAAATACTAAGTAGGCAAATATCTTCATTCAATTGCTCTTTTCCTCGATGTTCATGTACGGCGTCATCGGAGTCCGCCCTTATAGTTTGTTAATTAGTTTTACGCTTTTTCTAGTGTCAAAACACTCCGTTGACTGCTTGTTGTGTTGAGTACCGAATTCAATGCTTTTTAACGCCACGCAAACAGTTTTCAAAATTTAGTTATTAATTAATAAGAATAAGAATTAATTATCTGCGGCTTTTTTTTCTTTCTAATAAATCTAAATACATATAAGCAATATAAGCAATATTTCGACAATAAACTAAGCTATTAATATCAAAAGAACAAGAAATGTTATAACGCATGACAAACAAGTAAATATATGAAATTAGTACGTAAATAATGTATACGCTTGCGGCGGCTTGCTTACGGCATAGCTTTAGATGTGTACTGGTGAGAATCACACCTAGTGGCCGTTTTATAATAAAATGAGTTTATTTGCGAATACTTAATATTATTTACTATACAATTTTTTTTTTTTTGTAACACGATTTCGACTGTGTAATGTAAAGTCGTTTACCTCTTTCCTTATACTCTATAGGATTTTTTTTTTTAATTCTAGGTTATTACGCCCAGTAGTTTTATCTGTGCGTTGCCTACAACTAACTTAGTAAAGTTATAATTTTATAAGTATACGAGTAAATTGTTGACAATAATACATATTTATTAACCATATTCCTTAATACGTTTTTATCCCGCTTAGCAGGATAGAGAGGAAGTATTACCTAGTACCAGGACACTCCGTATTCCGCGTTCCGCTGAATTCGAGACGTGTTGCGTGTGTGGAATAACTTAACGCCAAATAATATTTGAAATTAAACAATGAAACGGAAATAATAATCTAAATATAAAAAAATAACAGTTACCAGTACATTGCTTTGCATTGCTCATCTGCTGAAATTATATACTTTTACTTCGAAGTCTATGCACTAAAAGAGTTCTCGTCCGGTTCGATGTAACAGCAAAAATCACTACAGGACTTGTATAACGGAACCGCGCATTAGTGTGACTGAGACTGTAGTAGTGTTTAGGCTAACATGGCGCAGTGACAACCTTTAACCGTCAAACGCGATGGTTATGAGTTCAATATGTAATCAGAAATGATATCCCGTTAAGGCATATAACCTACTTTAGCAATATGCAAGAAAATGTATGAAGGTGTTTTTAAATTATATATGCTTCAGCTTCACACTTTTTCTCATATAGTAGGGTGGTCAGAGACAACCTATTGTCAAGACACTTCGTTAACTGCTTACCGAAATCGCGACATTCTATGTTGAGAGGCGAACTCAGCGCTACGCTTTATCTTAACATAGCGCTTTATATGTCCCCAAGTAGGGATCGAACTAACAAGTCATGTTTTGCAATCACACTAAGCCTGTCAGCGCCACGATGGCCTCTTATTAATTAATTAATTCCTTATTTTTAAACAAGAGTTATTGTTTAACACAAATATTATAATATTTTTTATACATTCGTTTTTGAAATAGTCAGTGACGTTAACGTTAGTAACAATAGAAACCTATTATCACTGTCGTAATAGTAAATCAATGGTATAGTAACGTAGGCACGCGCGTAACGGAATCAAGCATTAATGTGACACGTATGATTTGATACACGCATCTGTGGAACCTCTTTAGTTCCGCCGGATTCTTCACAACAATCTTCTGATTACTGGTGAATGAACTTTAACCAAACGCCGTAGAGGAAAGTAATATAACGATTCGTTACGATAGTATTTTTCTGTACCAAGTAAAAAGTGAGCACCGTTAGAAATTAAATGAATGGTGGTAATAAAAGTGAATTTGGTAATTTTATATAGTTTCCAATAAGTATTTTCTTATATAAGGGATGTACAAGTAATTCTTATTAACTAATATCGATTTTGTGTTCACTAAAGATGCGTTTAAGTGAAATGTGTACGGGTAAAAAGTTAACAGTTATATATTGCTATGTAAACGTATCATTGTCTCGGTCTGTTTAATACGCAAGAAGACAGCTTCTAAGAGATTGTTCTTAAAAAAATAATATGAATTTTTCTAGTCTAAGTAGAATGCACTGTAATAATAATATATTGTAAAGTTTTAATTATTTAAAAACTACCACTTTATACTTTTATTAAAAAGATATGTCACGTAAATCTAAATTGATAAACCATCATCACCACTCTGGCATGACTAATCACGGCGTTAACTTCCGCTGCTCAAAACGTAACGCTTCGAATTCAAGTGGAAAGCGGAGACTAGCGCGTCTTGACACTAGGTTCTATTCACCTATGTGCTTTGTCACATAACGCATGAAACTGATTAGATATAAACACTCCCGAAATAAACATTTCACGTTCAAAAGTTCAAACTGATGTAAGATTTGAACAAAATTATTACATTTTTACAGTTACTAAATTATAATGAAAACAATTGAACAATTTTCGCAAGAATCAGTTACAGGTAATTATGGAATAAGTACTGAGTAATTAGCGGGACGGGCACGTGGGAGCGAAGATGAATATAATATGTCATTAACCTTATGCGGTTTTATATGTCTGTATACAGACGCGATGCTCTCATTATGTTTCTCATAGTAAATAAATTGTATTAAAATTATAAGATTATTCAATGTTTAAGCAACAGAAAAATGGTTTTCTTTCGTAAGAGACTAGATCGTAAGAGAAGTGACCTGTTTTTTACCTAATAAATTTATTATTTATAATTCTCACAATAATAATAATATAACATGATATTTTAATATTTTTTTTGTTTCAAGTAGTTTCAGACAGGAAGTACCTAGTGTCAAGACAATCCACAGTCCGCTTTCTGATGATTTCGCTGCTCCACGCCGCGTCTTGTCTTACTAGAGCGTGAAAATAATTCCCATATAATTATTTTAACCTTTTGTTGACATTAAGAATTTAAATGTGCTATGAATACTCAGCTCGACTGAATCGTTTCCGATCCAATTAATTAATAATAAGATAATAAACCGAAACGGCCATAAAATCTTTGTAATAGTCCATAACAGGTGATAAGTGAGAGGAAATACAAAAACGTGTTAAATTTTTTAATGAAGAAACACTGAAATATAAGTTATATGATAACTGATACACCCTGTATTAAGACAAATCACCCTACACCGTATAAAATGATTTAATACGCAAAAAGTATTGGATTAGCATTTATGTTAATAAGTTTTCAGTTTTTGGATCGTATGTAGATTAAAAATTATTGTATTTTTATTACAAAGTATACGACCGTCTACAATTTCATTATGTATAACTATATTATATTCATACTTATATATATGGGTTCTAGATAAAAACGACCATATGACCAATGATACAAGCAGTAAGACGTGCAATGCCGACGTCAAAGTTGATCGGAAATATATATAAAGACGACTCAAGCTTACGACCCTTGTTCTTTCGTTGCAATACCCTTTTTTTTGTTTTCTATTGCCTTCAATTTATTATGAGCTCACATAATAAATATTATTAATATTTTTACTAGAACTTGTAATTACGAATATGTTTGAATACCTCAGGCCACGAATTACTGTAAAGTGTGCAAAACGTCAGACTTCCAAAAATGTTTTTTTTAGCTTCACGCTTTTATCCCGGATAGCAGCTAGACAGAAAGTACCTAATGTCAAGACACTCCGTATTTTGCTTCCCACCGAATTCGAGACATTGCATGTTGATTGGTGAAATTCAACGCCGCACTTTGTCTTGTCTTGTCACCAGAGCGATGAAGTAATTTTAAACATAATCCGAGTGGGGATCAAACCCAAAACCGGTCGCGTTTACAGTCAGACGCTGTCAGGCTGCGCCACGACCGACCTCATAAAAATATATATTTTGATATATATGCTATTAATCCGTTAAAAAAAGTCTCATTTATATTGTGTAAAAATCGTGAAAACCAAATACATTATTACCTGTTTAATTATACATAACTCTTTTTCTTAAACAACAAAAAACACATCTTTACAAGTTTTACATTGTACCAAAAATTCGCACAGTGTTTCGTCAAAAAACAATGATGTCAGCAATAAAGCAATCAAACACGTAGAGATATTATTTCCGATCGTTCACTCAATACCAACTTTCTCCGAATAGTGGAACAATCCGCGGAATGTAGTCACGATGTCTGGCTAATAAGGTTTGAGCATATTTTGTATGATGTTTTATCTTTTATTTAACTGATTTATCTCATCTTCATGTGTGAATCAATCCTATTTATCCTAGGTATGCTATTTACCTGGTCGATTTGCAAAATGCGATAATCTTAAATTTAATAAAATACATAATGTAAATATATATATTTAAGTCTTTGGACCACATGACCATCCTGGCGCAATGGAACAGCGTCTAACTGTAAATGCGATCGGTTGTGGGTTTGATCCCAATCGGGGGAGTGATTTTATTAAAAATAATTTCATTTCCTTGTTATCGTAAGACAAAGGCGTTGAGTTCCAACACTTGAAACGTGATGTCTCGAATTCGATGGAAAATGGAGTAGGGAGTATCATGACACTAAGTATTTTCAGCTTGTTATACAGATTAAAAGAGTGAAGTTAAAAAAAATAACAAATTACAAAAATATATATAAATCGGCCAAATATGTATGAAAACTTAAAGCTGATCTCGTTTAATAAAAATTCTAGGTCACTTTAAAAAAACTGTAAAATTCGTAATAACGTATCGTCATCGTGCTTTGCAATTCAACTTTTAAAACCGTTCTTTTAAACCGGAATACTAGCTACTGGCTTAACCGCATTACATTTTTCTAAAATAATAATAAATTTTATAAATTAAACGTTTTTAAAATAGTTTTTGTTGTCACCGTAGTGGTGCAGTGATACAGCGTCTGATTGTAAACGTGATTTATTGTGGGTTCGAAGCCCACTCGGAGGAAAAATATTAAAAAAATAATAATTTCACGTACGCGATGTCTAGATTTCGGGCAGAAGACTGAAAATACTAAAATAAAACTAATGAAAAATACTTAAAAAAAACTTTGTAAACTTTGTACTGTTAAGACAAAGTGCGGCGTTGAGTTCCGCCACTCAACACACAATGTCAAGAATTCGGCGGAAAGCGAATTACGAAGTGTCTTGACACATGGTATCTATATATCCTGCTATGGGGGATAAAAGCGTGACTTGTTCCATAATACCATATCTCGATAACAGAAACACTTATTTACAATTATCGCCCAAGAAATTCATATTATAATAATAATCAACACACGTACATAAATATTCATTCAATTTGTTATTCCATTGTCATTACAAGCTGATAGAGATACAGTAGAGGAAACACATCCGTGTATTGTCCGCGTTTCCTTAACAGGTACTCATTTTACTATCCTATCCTCTCTTAAAATTATTCTTAAGCATATATTAAATCATGATTTAAATTTCAATAATTTAAAACTAAGTTTTTTTATGCTATTTTAAAAATGAGTTACTTTTAACAATAAAAAAAGTAAAATAGTTATTAGAAAAAAGTAACCCCGTTGATGTGTTTGCTTAACAACGTGTACGTCCTTTTCACAAAATTTTGTTTATGGAACACATATTAATGTATCATGTAGACGCTATCATGACGCAGTGTGACAAAGTTTGACTGTAAACGCAACTGGTTGCGAGTTCGATTCCTACTAAACTCAGTCAACGGGGTGTCTTAACACTAGTTTGTATCCGTGTGAAGCTGTGTTTGTTATCAGTGTCTAAATTTAATGTAATAAAAAATCTTTTTTCATATATAATATAGGATTTCTGTTGTGCTTCTCTATATAAACTACAGATGTGCCTAATTTTATACTCCTCAGTAAAATTTTAATAAACATATAATATAATTTCTTATCCAGCTATTAGTAAAAAAAAAAAGTCTTCAGATAGAAAACTACACAACAACCAAACATGTATATATGTGCGTATTTCATAACGAAAATGAATTTAATATGTAATAAAAAACATATATACACTGGTAACATAGTAAAGGTATTAAATATAACTGGAAGGAAATTAAAACACTGTCCCATAGCTAAAAGCAAATTTGCATAATATTAAATGATTTATCAAAAAAGTTCCCAAAACATAATCGTTGATCAAAAACCAGTTTTCCATAAAGATGCATGGAGACCAATAATTATGACTTCATTTACACGCCTACTTAGAAACCGAACTAATGACCAATTTGGTTAGAATGTGTCTCATATTATCTTAGTAATGCAAAATCTGTATTTTTAATTTGTCAATTTTGTATTAAATTTTTATATTTTTAATAAAATTGAGAAAATAAAAAAGTATTTATGGTATATAAAACAGATAAATACATGAGATAAATATGAAGTTAATAAAAAAGTACACGCATTAAATAAATTTACACAAAAACAAATGTTTCATCTTTGTATTATCGTAATTATCAGCGATAAAATAAATTAAATATGTAAAAACTCGTTGATAAAATAACACAATTAATTAAAAAAAAATTAATTAATTTTAAATAATATCATCATATATTATTAATAAGAAATTTATTAATTTCTTATTAAGCTATTCGCTAGGCACAAATATATTGAACTAAGCAACTTTAACCTATGACAATCACGTGTGGAAATAAAGCCGTACTAACAAGTTGCAGGCTAATCTGACATATTCAACGCGCTAAGCTATTGTATTCAAATGAGATCTATTATTTGGACCACATGTCACGGTTGCATAAGCTATGGTAATTTGAGATTACAAATGAAAAAAAATTAATAATAAACGCCACGTAAATTACTTAAAAACAATTAAGTAATAAAGATACGGTTTTTATATATTTATTCTTTGTTATAAATTTTAAAAACTGTTTTAGTGATGTTTTAAATAAGAATTATAATATAAAAAAAAATAAAAAAACCGGTAAATATTGTCAAAATCGGTTTAAATATTATTATTTACGTAAGAGAAAATACAGATAAAATATAGTTAGGTAATTTAGTTTTTTGCGGCCATATTGTTTTGTTCCGTTAACGAAAGAAGCAGTTCGAAAATGAAAACTTAATTGTTTCCGTGGGATAGTTCATTAATTATCAGGTAATTAAATGGCAAGTGATTTATGAGATAAAGTCAGAAGAAGAAAGTGGTTCGCGTCTTAGAAATTTAACATGCAACTTGAGAATTTGTTTGAAAACATCTACATAGTTGTTTTGCAATATGTAATGTTAATATATATATATATATATATATATATATATATATATATATGTGTGTGTGTGTGTGTGTGTGTGTGTGTGTGATTGCGACTGATTTTTTGTACAGTAATACATTGGAAAAAGTCAAAATATAATGTGTTTGTTATACTACTGTGCGCAAGACATAAGCTTTTGTAAAATGTGACATATACGTGGATACGGTAGGAATTATTACTAACATATATGAATATATATAACAAGTTCTTTGATATAAGCGATTTTTATATTTTAAAAGCATTTTGGTTTTCAAAAATGTATTTTCAGATACTAAAATAAACATAAATAAACTGTTTAAAATAGTTTCATTTAAAATGAATATAAATGTATTATCTATTTATAAATCCGCTAGATAAATAGATATGTAATGACAAATAAAAAAAAAGAATTATAAGAATTCCATTCTAAAGTTATGATTTTGAACTAAATTATTTATTAACTAAACTAACCTTGGCTCTAATTCCTTCTACACGGTCGATTTCAATTTAATTAAAAACCGCCATTGTGTTATGTGTACAAGTGGATATGATATTAGCTTAATACCTGGCTTCATATTTTGTTGTTACATAATACTTAAAATTTAAACTTCTTATTTTAACTTTATCCTGGACTTTTGGTTTAGTTTTATGTTAAAGTTTTATATTAATAAGTCGTGCCAAATATTAATAAATCTTTAATAAATAAATTATTTGTTTTTAACTTTTTTTTGTTGTTGTCGACATGAGATAGAGTACAGACTGTGGAAAAACTATTAACCTAAGTAAAACAGAATTATACGTTTTTAATTTAATCCCGCCTAGCAGGGTAGACAAGAATTATGATCAAAACTACGAAGAGAAGAGATCACTACATACTCCGCTTTCCGCCGAATTCGAACTCACAACCGATAGCTTTTACAGACAGACGCTGTCAAACTGCGCTACGACCGGCCTTGAACGAAAATTTAATTTGATAATAACAACCGTGTCTCGTTAACAATTCGTAAAAATTTGCTTGACTTATAATTAGGAAGTGTCTTATGAACACAGTAGACTATTCGTCACCATTTCAATACAAGTCCAGATTAATTAATGTTAATTTGTATATCAAAGAAGTCAGATAGAAAATAGTGTCAAGACACTATCCACCGCTTTCCCCTTGAATCCGAGACATTAGGTGAAAATTAAAAGCATTAAAATAAAATAGAAATATGTACATTAAAAAATAATAAAATCTTACAATTAATTAATCATATTGTATAGTAAATTATCATTACATAAATATAAAAAAAAACAAAATCGTGTAGACTTTCCTTACGATTTGTCAGCGCACATCATTCGGTACTCATCTGACCGGTGGTCAGGTTATGAAATACAAGTTCATTGCCCCAGCCGAGCTAAATCAGCTGGAGCAAAAACTGGTAATTGTCACCCCTACACAGCCACAGATTATTTATAACAGATAATAAATATATTTCTAAATTTTAACTTGTCAATTTATTTATGACTAGAGATAAAAAAAACAATGTATAATTCAGATATTACTTTACAGTTGATTATGTGGCCTAATTTTTTATTTTAAGAACGTTGAAACGGTATGGCTACCAGATAACGAATTGACGTGTTGACAACCAAATGAAAATTTTGTATATTTTTATTTTTAAATATATTATCATCTGCAACCCCTTTACATAAACTATAGCTGGGCCAAATTTCCAAGTCTTCGATTAGCGTAATTTTCGTAAAAATGGGTACAAATATATGTAAAGCTGTAAGTTAAGTAAAATAATGTACACTATATACTTATTATTTATATATAAACGAATTTCGGCTTGCATCGAAACGAGAGAGGCTTTGTTGAAAATAACAAAAACACAACCTACGAAGAGCACGTTGTAATCTTAATTAAAATCCTTTTGCGAACATCGGTTTCTCAGAATAATATATAGTTTGATTACTTTATTTTTAGTTAGGTAGGTTTATAGGCCGTCTTTAATAAAAGATATACTAAATTATATTGTTAGCTAAACGCGATCGGTTGTGGGCTCGATCTCCACTCCGGGGAGTGATTATATTTAAATTATTTTCACTTTCTCGCTCTGGTAAATGACAAAGTGCGGCGTTGGGTTCCACCACTCATCACGCAATATCTCAAACTCAGTGGAAAGCGAAGTACGGAGTGTCTTAACACTGTTTACCCTGCTATGCAGGATAATAGCGTAAATATAAAAAAAATAAATAAAATAATAAACTACAATAGGGAAGTAAGTTGAATTTAAATTTGGTTGTTTTTCTACAGTAGTATTTTTGTACGTGCCATCAACTAAAGTAAGCCAGTGCGTTGTAAGTTTATTTAGTTGTGTTGATTATTGCAAAAATTAAACGACTTTGGCTCTTGCTTACATATACAATTGTGTTCTAAAATGGAGATATAATTAATGGCTATTAGGAATATAATGATGAACAAAAACTAATTATAATATTACTTGACTGTACATCCGGTGGAAGAGATGATATATTTTCTCGAGTGGGTATTATAAATAATAATGGCATTATAAAATATATTATTTCCATCTGTTAACACAAGGTACGGCGCTGGTGTCCGTCATGAAATATATAATTGAGGCCGCTGATGGCGCAGTGGGACAGCGTCTGACTGTAAACGCGATCGGTTGTGGGCTCGATCTCCACTAGGGGCAATGATTATATTTAAATTAATATATATAATAAACTTCCTCGCTCTGGTAAAGACAAAGTGCGACAGTAAGTTCCACCACTCCACATGCAATGGAAAGTGAAGTACGGTATATATATATAAGTCGTATAAGAGGTAGAAATTGAAACAGGAGAAAATTAAAGAAGCGCTATATAATATATAGCGGTCAGGCATCAGGCACAGTCTAGACACATCGTTGACTGCTTTCCCAAAATACGGACATTGCGTGTTGATTGGTGAAATAATCAACGCACTTTGTCTTATCAGAACGGAGAAATAAAAATAATCATTGACCGAGTGACACTAGAACCCACAGCTATTTACGTTTACAGTCAGCTCTTGTTCCACTGCGCCATAATGGCCTCAAATTAGTACCGTTATTAAAGAAGCAAAATACATAAAGAAAAAATATCGCCACAAAATCTACGAATAAAGAGCGTAAATAGCCTATACTATCGATAGATATAGAATGTTACATAAAAAAGAAAGTTCATAGTATTAATTGCTTTCTATAAAATATTTTGATTCAGATATGATTCATTGCTATTGCTTTTACGTCACTGCTTGTATGGGTTACTATCGAAAAGTAGTTATTTAATGTAAGATAATATATATATATATATATATATATATATATATATATATATATATATATATATATATATATATATATATATATATATATATATATATATATATATATATATATATATATATATATATATATATATATATATATATATATATATATATATATATATACAGAACAGCAAAACACAGTAAAATATTTGCTGTCTACTTTTTCTTTACTATACTAAAACCAAGAGTTTTTTATATAATATAAATTGTCAAAACACCTAAACTCACCCACATATATTTACATATAGATAAAATAAATATATTACTGTTTCCGATTCATTTAACACCCAATACAAAGTTACATCAATTTCAAACAAACGCAACGTAATGCAAGGGACGCTTGAATAGATTCTTTTGGGTCAACTAACAAAAACACTTTTATTTTGTTCAAACAAAAAAGAAACTATTGCAAAACACTTCATACATTCGTCCTTTTAAAATTCACACCAATCTGATTAATTGGTCGACGCACGCGAATACTTTAACGAAATCTAGTTTTTCGTTGTTATTTAAGAAATATTAATTTGGTGGATAAAACAAAAAGTGTTACATTGCAAACCGACTCAGCTGGTTTGGTCGCTAAACGCTGTGCTAATAAAATTATGAAATCACTAATTAAACACTTATCGAACGCCCAATTGAGTAGTCGAGTGTTGTTTTTAGCTTCACGTTTTTTTTATCCCGCATACCAGGGTACCTAGTGTCAAGACACTCCGTACTTCGCTTTCCCGCCGATTTCGAGATATTGCGTGTTGTGTAGCGGAACTTAACATCGCGCTTTTTGTTACCAGAGCGAGGAAATGCAAATAATTTAAATATAATTGCTCCCCCGTGTGGGAATCGAAGCCACAACCGATCGCGTTAAGCGTATAGTCGAACGTTAACTGCGTCACGACCGGCCTAAATTGATTAATTTTCTATTTAATGAAATCTTTAATATAGTTACTATACTTATTTATTTATTTAAATAGGTATGCTACATGATATATATATATATATATATATATATATATATATATATATATATGTGTATGTTTATTTGTATTGTATATGTATTATGATTTTTTATAGAATTATAGACACTCCGTTGACTACTTTCCGTCCAAAATCGAAACATTGCGTGTCGAGAGGCAAACTCAACGCCGCATTTTATCTTAACAGAGTAGAAAAATTAGTGTCATATTTTAAAATTAGTGTCATAATTTAAATATTTATAATTTTATTTAAATTATACATAAAATATTTAAATTGACATTCAAAATATAAACTAAACAAGCTTATTTAAAATTCGAACGTACCGTTCAATTTGCAGGAGCATAGCAAAAAAAGAAGAGGCGCGGGTTCGAATCCGTTACATACAAAATTTTAACGTATTACTTAACTAACGTATTACTATAACATACCATATGATGTAAGCAGTACATTTACATGGTAGCGAATGGCACAAATGAATCAACGCGGGACTACCTGTCATTAGTCACCTGCCCATTAGCCACACGACCACAGAAATCAATATTAGTTCCGCTAAGCCCTTCGTTTGCACTGTTAGAACTAGCCCTAACTGTTGAGTGTTAATACATGTTACTTTTGCTTCCTATATTTTCTTTTTCTTTCTGTGTAATTAACGACAGTAATGGTTTCAAAGAGAGTATTTAAAGTCTTTTTTTAGCTTCACGCTTTTATCCTGAGTAGCAGGGTAGACAGAAAGTACTGAGTGTCAAGACACTGCGTACTTCGCTTTCCACTGAATTCGAGACATTGCGTGTTGAGTGGTGGAACTCAACGCTGCACTTTGTCTTACCAAAGCGAGGAAGTGAAAATAATTTAAATATAGTCACTCCCCCGAGTAGGGATCGAACCCACAATCGAATTTAAAATAGTTTCATTTAAAATGTGTAAAAATAGCGAAAATCAAAGATCTCATTATAAGCACCTTTTTTATTAATTTAATGTTAGGTTAGTATACCAATATGACATATCTTGCTTGATAAGTGATTAAAATCCGTTTATAACATTGAACTTAATTGAAGTTTTATATATTTTTATTATCAAAAATGCAATCACTTTTGCATAAAAAATCTACTTACGATAAGAAAGCAAGCAAAGCAAGTCTTAAGAGGAAATAAGTACTTCAATAACGTTTATTAACACGGTTTCATGAACTATATACGCAATTTACTGTCTCAAATTATTGTTTTATAAAATAAAATTGTATAAAATAAAATAAAATTATAAAATTGTATAAAATAAAATAAAATTATAAAATAAAAATGTATAAAATTTCTGGTACATCAAATTTACATTTTATAATGGCAATAACTACATTAGTATAAATTTGTGAAAACTGTTCGTAACGGACATAATCGTATTTTATTTAAAAAACGGACCCTAAATAAATGATTTCGCATATCTATAAAGAAAATTAATCTCGAACATAAAACAACATTATGAATTACTTGATTTCTCCTCGCTAACAGATATTACATAAATATCATATACACTAAGAATAATGAAGACAGCCATAATATTGAAACACAACGACGCTTTTATGATGTTGCCAATATGTCTAGGTTGATTAAGCTTGCGTTCAATTGTGATTTTTTGTTTAGATTATTTTTCTAAATAGAGAAAATGTAGTTTTACGCTTTCATCCCGCATCGCAGCGTATACAGAAATACCTAGTGTCAAGACACTCTGCACTCCGCTTTCCGCCGAATTCGAGACATTACGTATTGAGTGGCGAAACTCAACGCCGCACGTTGTTTTACCAGAGTGAGGAAATGAAAATCATTTTAATATGATTCCCCCGAGTGAGAGTCGAACGTCGCGTTGAAAGTAAGACACGACGTGAAGTCACTAGCTGTATAACTAATATTCGTATTAAAAGGTTATTGGATAGAACTTTATGAATACCATATACAATGTTGACACTATAATTATATCTTGAATATATATGTATATTATGTACGAAAATAAGTTATAAGATACTGTAAACATGACCATTTCTATTTTCAATGATATTAACATAAGTATCTTATAGAGTACCTACTTTACTATAATTATCAAAACTACTGATAATTCTTAAGAATATAGATAATGTTTAATATATATTTTAATTTCTCCACTCTAGAAAGACCGAGAGTGGAGTGGTCGCCAGTCAACGCGTAATGTCTCGATTTCCGACGGAAAATAGTCAACGGACTTTCTTGACACTAAGTTGACTCTTACTACCCTATTACTGGGGGATAAAGTATGTAAAATTTCGTTTTATTAATGCACAGTATATATACATTTCAAATATATTTATAAATATTACGACTTCTCTCTAATTAAATAACTTATATCTATTTTATTTTTATAGAGCTATCGGCTTTTGCCTTAATACGTATACTCATAACTGATCCCTTGCACTAGAAACCATGAACACTTAACTTGACACGACTTTGCTAATATCAGAATTAGAAGTCAGCATAAAATTGTCTACAAGTCAAGCAATTTAATTACAATTATTATAAAGGCGTTATTATTTTTTTAGCTTAACGGTTTTCCCCGTTTATCCCGTATTGCTATACGTATGGGTAGACAGGAAGTACCTAGTGTCACGACACTCCGTATTCCGCTTTCCACTGAAATCGAGATAAAATAAATATGATGAATTTAGAATAAACCTAAGTTCAAGGTAACTCTAATCATATAACTATATTGCTATATGCGAATATTAAATAACGCAACGGAAATCATGTTTAAGCAGGATAATTAATATAAATTAAGTTATTTTTTACAATAAAATGTATAAATATTTCCACGCTTCTACAGAATAAATTAGTGTTTAGAATAAAATGAAACTCCTAAGTGAATACGATCTCCTTTTTTCAAATAAAATAACTGTCTAAATTTGTCTAGCATTAAAAGTATTAAAAAAATGATAAAAAAAATATCTAAATTAAATATTAACACAGAATAATTCCTACAGGCATATCTCAACAACGCCAAAATGTCATCAATGTTAGTAATAACAATGCCATTAAAAAAAATTACAATACATGGTCTAGTAAACGAGATTCAAAACTAAGTAGAGCAAGAACTAGTTAGCAATTAATATAGAGGAAATACAGACTATTGCGTATATGCGATTTCTAAAGCAAAAACTCCTAACCGAATATGACACGCGATTCCATTGGCCTGTTGAACACAAAGAGCTAACAGTGCAATGATCTTGCTGTACCAAGTATCAGTTTTTGTGGACCGTCACGAAGTCGTCTTCAATGGCGACAAAGTATTTTAAACTAGATATGTTTTGTTGAGACTAATTTAAAATTATTTAATAAAATGAACTTGGTTTAAGAAAACTATCATATGAAAATAATATAAATTCTGAAATATATATATATAGATTAGGCAAAGTGCCGTTTTCGAGATGTTGCGTGTTAAGTGGCGGAACTCAACGCCGTGTTTTGTCTTACCAGACTTAAGTAATGGATGTAATTTAAATATAATCATACTATTTTGAAAATACATCGATTGTGGGTTTGATTCCTACACGGGGGAATGGCATTAAAGTTTAATGAAATAGAGAAATAAAGAACAATAAAATAAACACACAAAAAAACTGGCTCGCTTTCCACAAATACTAGAAGATTTAATTTTACCTTAAGCAAATAGTATTAAAGCTTATCTCCGTACACATAACTGGAAACGGATGCTAGTCAAGAACTAAACAAGCAAGCTTGGTAACGGCACTCATTGCTTCAATGGCAATACACCGCATCTTGTTTAACTGTTACGTTATATTAGCGCTTATAGCGCTTAAATTATAGTATTCACTACAGATATAAGAACGGAAAATATTAAAAAAACAACTACCCCCTTTTTTCTATACAATGAGATTGGTCTGTTCTCCGCTTTCCATCCAAAAGTAATTTATGTTGAGAGACGGAATAACACCTCATTTTAGTTAATTTTATTATGTTTTATTAGCTTCACGCTTTTATTATTCCTCCGAGTGGTATCGAACTCACAACCAATCGCTTACAGTCAAACGCTGTCACACTTTGCCACGACCGACCTCTTAATTTATCAGTTTGCGAAATTCATTTATAAAAGCGGAGAAATAACAATAATAAAATATATTTTTAATCATATTATGTAAAGATAGGCGCTATATACCGCATCTATCGCCTGAACATTGCAATGAATATTATACATAAACATACATTAAACATATTACGTGAGCTTACATATATGTAATATGTATATTTATTTCATGATATATGTAATTTGCACAGAAGTTTAAGTTCAACATTTGTTTTTCATATTTAGGCATTATTTCTTGGCAACTGGCAACTCTACCAAAATTAAAAATACCTAAAAGTATTTGAAATGTATACATTATATTCTGGCTTTGTAAACAATACCTTTATTATTATTATTCCCAACTCTAGTACTGACTAATGTAGTCACAAAACCTGATGATTAACGGCTCTATTATAATAAAAGTAGGTCTCATCATACACGAGTACATACGTAATATACAATGTCGCAATATTACATAACAATTAAAAATTATACAATTTAATTTATAAAAAATTAAACCAACTTTATAATAACTATAGAACTACATTTCCTTTGGTGTAATTTACCTATATTTTTGAACCTATTGAACTAATTTTAGTGAAACTTTCTATCTAATTCTCTAAGTTAAAATATACCTAATTAAAATTAAAAAGAATCATCTCGATATGACGTTTAGTTTTAGAGAAATTCGTAACCAAACCTACAAACGTTCACTTACCAAATTATCAAAGCACACGTACTTGAAAGCCTAAATGGATCATCATACTAAAATATTAAACAATTCCAACAATATTACATATTTCATGATAAACTGATGATCTGCTTTTTTCTCATTTCTCAAAAAGGAACTAATAAGAGCCTAAAATAATATATACGTATAGAAGCTTATTAAAAATTAACATTTATAAATGTTTTATAAACACAATTACATATATGGACAACTACATATCAAAATACCGTCCAAACAATCACTCGGAACCCATTCTTAGCCCATTGAATGCAAATAGACAATGGTATTATAAAAAAACAATCCAATGTTTCCTTTCGATGATTATGACGAGGTATTTAAGATGAACGGATTCGACCTCAATGTCGTACTCCCACGTTTGTTGCGCCGCGGAGGCACAAAAAACAGTAATTGTATTAAACGACATATAGGGTCTCTACAATAGATATGTTTTTATATGAGAGGAAAATCTTGTATTAACAACTTCATGTAAAATATTATGAAACATTAATGTTTTATTCTTGTTTATTTATTTTTTTCAATTTTAATATAAAATAAAACATAGAAACCCTTTTTTTTCGATATAGTTGAAAACTCTCTTTTCCTATAACGTAAAAATTTACTTTATTTAATTAAAACTAATATAAATAATGACACCTAGATAATACTAAATATCTACAATCAAATGTCATGTGAAAATATTTTCTCAGTGCCACCTTCAATCATTGCGTACGACACTTAACTTTAAACAAACAGTAACAATTCCTTATCTGTTTCGTTATCAAAATTTTTCTTAGATAAAAAAATCTTGCAACGCCATAATAACATTATCGTTAACTGCATACTATTATCTAATATAATGCGTACAGTAAAATTGCTTGGCGTGATTTAACAAAAAAGGAATATAATTTCAGTATGGACCTGTCCTGTCATCAATCAATGTCAAATATGAAAATTTGGCCTAGTATTTTTCATACTTTCACTGTTAATTTAATTTAATAATATTTTTTTTTATTTTTTTAGAAACAGATAGAATAATAATTTTTTGCATATGTATTTCACTTCTTACGTACTGAAACTTCAACATACAGTTATATATATTTATGTTTTTGTGAATAAATGTGATCTAAGGTAAATCTATCTAGCCTCCTAGTATGGAAAAAAAATTTAAAACTTGTTTAAATAAATATTTATACAAAATTAAGTATAATATAGTAAATTATTTATATATAAATTTTACTTTTAAAAAAACAATATAAAAAAGTTAGTAATAATTTACTTGTAAAGTTATTTGTTATTTCACACTTAAATTAACATTCACACTTAGAATTCAAAAAAAAATTTGTAATATTAAAAAAGTACATTTGTAATATTAAAAAAGTACATATACCAAATAAAATATATATATATATATATATATACGCTAAAGTCAAATAATTTAATGGTAGCAGACTAATAATATTAATATATATCAGAAGAGATATTTATAGCAGAAATACTGTGAAATGTGTTTTCTAACAAGAATACCAATTTTATAACTAATTTTACATTACTCATTCAGTATGTAAAAAGCCTCACTCATCTCTAAGAGACGTACCGCCAGCATTTACAAGTGTAAGCTTAAGACACGTAGAAAGTTTACGATCCAACAGACAAAATGAATGACAGTTATTTATTATAGTGGACCTGCATGACGACCGCCGACTATAATATCGTCTTATGATGAGATATAAAGATGAAAAATCACTGAATACAATGCTGGATGATTATTCAAAATTGTATATTTATTTCACGGTTATTTTAAACTAAATTTATATATTAATGTATTAAAATTATTAAAAAAATATATTGTACCGCTAACTATCAATTAAGGTACATTTTATAAGGTTATATTCAATGAAAGGGTTTTTTGTTAAAAATGTAGCTTTTAGTAGCAAGGCCAAAAATTTTTCATCTGTTTCTTTTATATGTTACTTGCAATAAAAAGTTTTAATATTATTAATATTATTATGTATGTACATAGCAGTTTTTTATTTAGATAACATTTAATACATAATTAAAAACTCAGAAGTGTTTTGATGAGAATGAAACTACAATCATAACAAAAGGTTATAAAATATATTATAAAATTGTACCGTTCATATTATATTTATTATCAGATTTAAGTCTTTAATTAAAAACGTCATTGTGGCGCAATTATTTGTTGAGACTGCCGGCCATCAGTTATCGTCGTAACTCGTAAGCAACGTCGTAAGTAAGCAGCTTCTCTCTTTATCCCGCATAGGACAACCTAGTTTCGCACTTCACACTTCGCTCGACATCGATACTTGCGTGTTGAATGGTGAACTCAACGCCGTGGTTTGTCTTATCAGTACGGTGAATTTAATAAAAATATACATATAATCATTCTCACAAGTGGATATCAAATCCACAAGCAATTAATTTTACATCACACGCTGTTCCACTGCGCCATGATGCCTTCTCTTAACGGCCGCGTGACATGTCTTCAAATCACATATTTGATAATGTTTTTATTTTCCGATTTTGGTTAAGTAAGGAAAAATGTATTGTGCTAGTATGATTTTATAGGTATAACGTGAATGAACGAAAACGGAGAGCTCAGTAATATATAATGGACAATAGTATATAGAACACATCTTCAACACGGTAAGAACATCAGATGATTGTGATAACAAAGTAACGTGCTCTGAGCACGTGAGCAAATTATCTAAAAAATCAAATAGAATTGAATTAAAACACATAGAGACTTATAAGTTTAAGCTGAGAAAACTTATAAATTTAAGCATTTTAAAATTGTATAACAAAAATAATGAGAAGGATTTCTGTCGATTGTGTTAATAAAAAAATATATTGATTTTAAAATATTCTTACATAGATAGAAAGATAATATAAAGCTAATAAAAGCATATTAAAAATAGAGTCTAGTAAATCCTCTCATTTCTGATTGTTTCATTCGAATTATGTGCGTAATGTGTAGATAAATTGAATACGTTAATATCTTGAAGGATCTTGCTAATGGTTCCACGAAGAAAGGCTGAAGTTAATGAGCCATTATTTACAAACTCATTTCCTTTTCAAGTAAAACATTATTTATATTGTACAGATTACTTTCACATTCTATGCGTTTCAATTTTATTATTTAATATATATAATAATTAATACTTATAAATTATACAATAGTACCAACCTTCCAATCAAATTTTACAATTTGTCAATGATAAACAAATGTTAAAAACTTTTTAAAATAAAAAAATAAACAACACAATATTAATTCAATAACTCAGTTCTATAATATTCTCTATTATTACAAAAAAATAAAAAAATATCTATTTCCGTGAGCGTCATAATCTTAAATGCAGAGTGCTTGTATAATCGGAGCACGTTCCGAATGACACTTAACCGGTTTTAACCGTTTTTTTTTTAAATCGACAATTCATTGACTCTTCTACTTGCCTGTATTTTTTAATGTAATATTTATAACATTCGTATATAAAAGAATTATAATTTAAACAAAACAATTAATAGAAGTATAAGAAAAACAATTTATATTTGTTAAAGATCAAAATATATTTTATGATTTAGAAAAGTGCGAAAATATATTACGTGTCATTGACCTACAAATAAAAGCTTAATGAATATCTACTAAGAGCTTTGGCTATCAAAAAGTTGTACCTTTATATATTTTTATAACCGTTGTAATCATTTTATGAGAAGAAGAAGAATTTTTAATTATTTTAAATTATCAAAGTAATAAAGCAAAATCTTTACTCGCAAATAAATATTTTTTTAAATATTTTTTTTTGATGTTAATGCATTGGATAAGTTGAAAGTGGAATTAAATTTTTAGCTGTTTCCTACGAAAATAATACCCTTAAATATTCTTGCTTAGAAATAGTGATTGTTTGACTTGTCACTTGTGTAAAGTTAGTATTTAGCTAGAAGCGAGCTTGCACGAGACCGACAAAACTCAACGACATTCGTTTAAATATTGACCTGCAACTCGTTTGACTGGTGGATCTTAAGTGTGCCAATGGGATCACCAAATTGGTGAACAAATTCCACTTTCTCCACTAATGAAAGATAAACATAAACAATAAAACAAGTACTTACAGTAATAGAAAGTAAATCCGAAATAATCACAAATAATGAGCGTTAGATCACGACTCAACTATACGGCCACTACACCACAGTTAGTAAAACTAATTAAAAAACACTAAAAAGAGTATGTAAATAAATTAAAATAATAATAATAACACTTAGTCACAGATTATACACTAATTATAATAAATATATCATCTGGCACATGAATTTTACGCGGGAAGTAATATGTCAGTTTGAGTCAAAGATGGCTTCGCGCGTGCGCTCTCTACGGCAACCGCGGTCGCTCTGATGATAGCCAAACGTATTGTTCAACTTCAACGGTCTGGGACTTGAAACTATATGAACAAGTTGCCAGCGACAGACGATGCGATTACTTGGATATACGATATGTATAACATAATTTTCTTCAATAAATATTTAACTTAAGATTTTTAATTGAAAAAGGGGTAGGTTGGTACTACTGCAAATATTTTTGTCGTAATTAAAAATTAGTCAAATAACATTTTAAGAAATATTTTTTTTTAATAGAGCTTAATTTGTCTTAAATACTAGATACTTTCTTTAATTATCAAAAAAAAATTAAAGTCATAATATTTTAATCTCTTGTTTTAAAACTACATCAATACATGTTGATAATGTGGTTGGGGAATAAACCACGGTCGGTTGGAACGAACAATACTTATTATAAGGTTATGCCTAGTGCGGATCGTCACAGACATAATAAAAATAAAATAACATGTTTATAAATAAAAAATAAAGACAAACAAATTGTTTGGAAAAAAATCTAAATATTTGAAACTTTTCCCTTTATTATATATACCTAAATGAGTTATAAATACACTTCAGATAAAATTCGAACCTATACCTTGCTAAGGCATACCAACCCTAACTACGCCACTATAGTATACCCAAAAAATGGCTGACTGAAAAACATATAAAAATAGTAATCAGCAAAGTGTTTTAACCCTGAAAATTTATAGATTTGCAAGTCACGAAAATTTTACGTAAAATCTCACTTCATAGAGCTTAATAATAATTTACGAAAGTATTCGCTGCAGAGACCGGTCATAGTCAGTCAATTGTTTCGATTCCGAGTCCGGGGAAAGATTATATTTAAACCACTTTCATTTGATCACTTTGATATATCGAAGCGCGGCGTTAAGCTCCGACAATTAACACACAATGTCTTGATTTCGGCGGAATGCGAATTACGGAGTGTCTTGACACTCTGCACTTTCTGTCTACACTGCTTTGCGGGCTAAAAGCGTGCAGTTAAAAATTATAAAAAATTCTTAGATGTCGTTGCCATTATTTTAAATGGCATGTTCTACTTTAAACCCTAATGTTTACCTACTTGAAACCATTGATCAAGTTTAATAACATAAAGAGACCTATTATGTAATAATTCACGCTCTATTAAATCCCATTTAATTTACTGGATCTCTTTTTTTGAATATTCTTTTATTTTTTTACTATTATATGAAAATATAGTAAATTTATTTAAACATTTATCATATACATATTGATACATGATATATTTTTACACATATATTGTGTAGTTTATCGGGTTTTCCCCGTATATCAGGATAATTAAAGAAAACCAAGTATCAAGACAGTAAGAATAACACTTTTCGCCCAAAAATCCAGATATTGCATGTTGAGAGGCGGAACCTAACGCTGCTATTTGTCTTATTAGAGAAAGAAGTAAAAAAAACGCGATCATTTCTTTGAGACGGGATCGAATATGCAACCAATACCAGTTAAAGTCAGACGCTGCACGCCATCACACTTCACCACAATAGCGTACAAATAAATATATTTATATAAACAAATATATTTATATAAACAAATATATTTATATAAATAAATAAAATTGAAGTCTTACAATTATCTTTTTGAATTAGAATTGTCTATTTGTGATATTAAAATATCAGACTTTTATTAATAAACTAATATACACGGTAAATATACCAAAATAACATATTCTACAATTGTCTGTCTGTTTGTTCCAGCTAATCTCTGGAAAGGCTGAACCACCTTTGATGAGACTTTCACTGGCAGCTAATAAGGAGTAACTTAAGTTACTTTTATTTTGCAACTATAAAATAAATATCCAGATATGTTATACTCAACGCGCACGAAGTCACAGGCACGGCTGGTATTATATATTATTAACAATATTATTCTTATCACGCCCACGTCCGCTAATTCTATGAACCAATCCGCAATTCGATTTATATATTTATTGCTTGCAGCTATCCACTATAAACTCACCATATTAGTAACAGATTTGATAGTTAAAACTAATAAAATTACTAAAAAGGCCATATGTTTTAAGCAAATTTATATCTTACCATATTTGAAAGTGAACAGCATCTAGTTTAAGGCAATTGTTCCCATTTTGTTGTTATTATACAAATCGGATGTCAATTCTATGTAATTGAAACGATTTGAAAACAATAATGTTTGTGTTTTGATATTGAAATAACAAAAGCGCTTGTAACAGTCATATATATTTATAGTTGCCGTGTTACTATTTATAAATAACGTACATATGCTCAATAAATATGGCAGTTTCAGTAATATAATTAAGTTTCATGGAAATTTAAAAATATATTAATAAACGTAAAAACAAATTGAACGCAGCGGGATTCGAAACCATGCCTCTTAGAAACTGTCCAAGTGCTTTAACCGCTAAACCATGCGATCTACTGTGTGTGCTGTGTGTGTCGCCGCGGCGAAATTCCTTTACATTTTGTTACAACTTATTAACGTTTTCTATTCCTAAGGGTGGAATAAACTATTTCTTAACAATCTTTGGCAGAAATTTGTAAAAATCTCTATACAGACATCTCTGTATAGAGACATCTCTGTACAGGTCTCTACACAGACATCTCTGTACAGAGATGTCTGTATAGAGATTTTTATAAATTTCTGCCACCCAAAGATTGTTAAGAAATAATTTATTCCACCCTTAGGAATAGAAAACTTTTTTAAAAAACGTATAAAAATTAAAAAATGTTTTTTAATCCTAAATGTGATAAAGCCTTCAAAAATAGTAAAATAATGCATTACTATTTAACTCGGCATCGAACCTACGAACTCTGACGGATAGACTCAATTATTAGATCAGTGGGCTTATTACAGAAAAAGAATCTTTTAAATACTCAAAGAATACAACATTTACAATACAGGGCTAATTTTATTTCAATTATAAACCAAAATGCGTTGCCTACAGCTTTTTTATAATTATTTTAACTTTGAGAACTTCTCTGGATACCTATTTAATTGTAACCCCGGGGCGGATTCTCACGATTCACAAATTCCTTTATACATTCATTACTCTTGCCTTTTAAGCAACTTAGAATAAAATGTATTTTGACTTCTTTTATAATTGCATAACTGTAGTGCTAAAATAATATTATATTATTTCAAAAATAAAACACCGATCGTGGCGCAATGGAACAGCGTCTGACTGTAAACGCGATCATTTGTGGATTCGATTCCACTCGGGGGAGTGATTATATTTAAAATTATTTTTACTTTCTTACTGTGGTAAGACAAAGTGCGGCGTTGAGCTCCACCACTCAACACACAATGTCAAAAATAAATAAATAAAGTAAAATATATTGAAATAGGATTAGAAAAATAGCATCGTACACAACCCACGGCTCTAAGTTCAACGAGTTAAAAGAACCCTGTAGCTTTATTTCCCGACTTACCAAGTATACAGGCATCGAACAAAGGCAAATCATAGTTAAAAAGCAGGGTAGGTGTTTTGTAATAATATTATTATTCAAATGACTTCCTTTGTAATTTAATTAGAAAAATGAAATGACGTCCCCTTAATTATTATTATTATAATCATTTTTTAGCTTCACGTTTATCCCTTGCGGGACGGTCAGAGAGTACGGAGCGCCAAACGCTAAGGTCCTTGCATAACTCTTTCGCCTCGTCCACAGTCATTATCCCCTTCATATCCCCTTCGGGGGGTCCTCATGCTGTTTACGTCACCTTCCTCCAGTATCTTCGATACTGTGTTTTCGAAGGTCAACCGAGGTCTCCCCCGACCTAAAGTACCACTCACCTTGTCTTCAAAAATCTCTCTTACCAATATTTTAAAGGAAGAATGAAAGAAAGATGAATCCAGTAGAGATGAGATCTCTTCGTGGGTTATGCGGAGTTAGTTTAGCTGACCGTATATGCAGCGAGGAGATACGCAGAACGGCAGGTGTAAGCGTAAATGTCATAGTAAAAATGAAGAATAACGAGAAGAACGAACGAAGAGAATGACTGATGAAAGAATGGTAAGAAAGATTATTATTCTTAAGGACTAATATCCAATGTTACCTATTACGTTAACACACACCTCTAAGATAAAGCCTCCGAGAGCTCTTACCAATATAGTCAAAACACCTACGTACAAAAATTACAAAAATTTAATTAATTCGATTTATGTATAAAACTCAAATCCTTCTCTAAAAAATCCTTTTTTTATTATCGTATACATTGAGACAACTTACTGTCATATTACATGTAATTTTTTTTGTAGGTAGTTGACATTTGATATCAAAATAAAGGGCTATAAAATTTGTATAATAAAGTACCGTTAAGAAAACGTATAATCATATTTAAGGCTTTGTAGAGATTTCCCTGAATGGGAAGCCCTGGAGAGTTCGGTTACGGTGTTATATTTCATATTGAGCCGATGTATGGAATGTAAGCTCGTGTTGTGTATGACAGACAGCTTATATCTTTTGTACTTGTTACTGATGACGTGGCGGTTATACTTACTTAATAATAAATCCAAGTTATTCCACACTTAGGATTAGAAAACATTTTTGAAAAAACGTATAAAAATTTGAACGCAGCGGGATTCGAACCCACGCCTCTTGGATAAGGTCCAAGCGCTCTGACCACTAAGCCATGCGTTCTACTACCAGCTGCGTCGAAATTCTTATTAAAATAAATTATTGCTTAAATAAAATAAATACTTCAAATTATACATTACATGTAAGCTTTGATATCAATATGGAAGCCCGTATTAAACGCAACGCTTACCTACGAACATTAGTACTTCTTAGAAATCGTAACAGGTTCAGCTCGTTTGTGGAAATGTGTGTGTTGAATAGAATATGAATTACTTTTAACGTGTACTTTGACTTTAATATAATTGTTGTAAGGTTAGGTTGATGTTTTTATTTTAACAAACAGATAGAAAGACAATTATAATTAATAATATTTTAATATTCCAATAATATATTAATACAATTATTATTAATAATATATTAATTATTTATAAATAAGATTTTTGATATTCGCAGTTCTTAGAGTTTACATATTTTAAATGAAATTATTTTAAACGGGTTAATCGCGAATATTTTTCATTTGTGTTTTATATTTTGATATAAAATAAAAATATATTCAAGATTTTTTTTAATTACTATTATTTTAGATACTAATATTTACTATTTTTAAAGTGTTATTCCACACTTAGGATTAGAAAACATTTTTGAAAAAACGTATAAAAATTTGAACGCAGCGGGATTCGAACCCGCGCCTCTTGGATACCGTCCAAGCGCTCTGACCGCTAAGCCATGCGTTCTACTACCAGCTGCGTCGAAATTCTTATACGTTTTATTACAACTCATTTATGTTGTTTAGCATCTCTGTAGAGAGATTTTTACAAATTTCTACTACTTAAAGATTATTAAGAAATAATCGTTTAACAAGAGAGATTGCTATTTTATTTTAATATTTACTATTTTTAAAGTGTTATTCCACACTTAGGATTAGAAAACATTTTTGAAAAAACGTATAAAAATTTGAACGCAGCAGGATTCGAACCCGCGCCTCTTGGATATAGATATTCTCAAACTAACCTAAATTAAACGTTAAATAACTATAAAAAAGAAAGTTGGATTACATTAAAACAAAATGTTAATAGAAAATGTTACCTACGAAAAGTCACCTTTTTTCCTATACCATTATATTTGCATTAAAAATGTTTTCTAATCCTAAGTGTGGAATAACACTTTAAAAGTTGTAAATATTAAAATGATTAATATTCATAATTTACTTTTCTTTTGTCAAAGTATTATTTCTCAACTACCTTCGGGAAGGTGAAATTTGTAAAAATCTCTCTAGAGAACTTCTAAGAGCGTAAAGAAGTTGTGACAAAACGTATAAAAATTTTGACGCAGCCGATAGTAGAACGCATGGCTTAGCGGTTAGAGCTTGGAAGGATTCCAAGAGGCACGAGTTCTAATTCCGCTGCGTTCAAATTCTTATACGTTTGTTAAAAATGTTTTCTAATCCTTAGTGTGGAATAATACTTTAAAAATAATATTATATATTTGCATTTTTAAGTAATAATATTATATTTATTTAAGAGCTTGAGTCTATGCACTCATATATTGAAATCAATTTGCTATATGATTAGTATATACATGTATGCTATATTCATATGCTGAAAGCTTGATTAAACCATAAAGATAGTTTGAAAACTTGCTAAGTCGGACCCTTGACTTTAATGCATATATTACACTAGACTTTTAGAGGGAAACAATTTTGTTATATTTATTTGGCGCAAAGCTTTAGAAACTTAGATTTTTTTTCCGTTATCACAACATTTTCATTACTGCTTCACTCTCATTAGTCTTAGAGTGATGTTATATGGCCTATAGCCTTCCTCAATAAATAGACGATTCAACACAAAAAGAATTTTCAATTCCAATCAATAAATCCTTGGCGCATTCAAACAAACAAACAAACTGTTCCGCTTTATATGATTAGTATAGATCTGAATGAAAATATGCTTAATTAAACTAATAAACATAAAACTAACCTGTTCATTAGACACTGCTCGCGCCGCCTCCCTCTTGAGCTGTATAATCACCCGCTCCTTCGATTTGATTTCCTCCAGCTAAACAAAAACAAAAAGATTGTATTTTCTATCATTACAAAAAAATATTTATAGATATAATAAAAAGATAATTGTAATTATTCGCCGTCTATACTTGTAATGGTTTTAATTTTACAATCTCTGTCAATTTCTGTCTGTATGTTCGTGCACGCTAATCTCGGAAATGGCTTAACCGATTTAAATTAAGTTTTCACTATTGCAACTTCAACATTTGTTTTATTTCAATCGATTTGTAAATAGTAAAGTTATTTAAAATTGAGGTATTTTGTTCAACTAAAATATAGCAAGGGTCACACAAACTTATTTCACTAGTAATAAATCCAGCAACTTCTAGCTTTTTGCCACATAGCAGGATAGCATAGTCCTAGAGACTAATGTTAAATATCTCCTTTCTCTATTTTCTTCCCGAAATCAAGACATTTCATATAAAATAGCAAAACTCAACACTGCTCTTTCTCTTATATTAGACGGGAAATGAAAATAGTTCCGAGTAGAAATCAAACCCGTAATTACAGCATTTAGCAGCCTGATACAGGTCCACTGCGCCTACATTTTTAGTCCTTTCCCTACGCTTAGGAAGATTCTTCTAAATGCCAGCATTCTTTGAACATTGCTCGATCCAACTAATTTCATAAAAACGTTTGCAATTTCAATAAAATAAACCTTTATACATGGATGCGATATTTGATTCAAAATTTAATAATAATTTAGTTTAACTTATATCAGTTAATTAAAATGTAATTATTGTACAAATAAGCATAAATTATTATCAAAATTAGCAGACTTGCTGTACCATTAAAACTGAACTACAAACAAGGATAATGTATATTTACTTCATATATTTATATACGTTGTTGATAGAATAACTCACAGTAATTCTTGATATAGCTGTTTTTTTTCTTAAATTTTAAAAAAATGTCTTTTGACTGTAAATGCGATTGGCTGTGAGTTCGTTGCCCACTCGATTGAAATAATTGTATTTCTAAATTATTCCTTCTTTTCGTCATTCTTGTAAAACAATAAACGGAGTTGAGTACCGTAATCAAACCGCCAATGTCTCGATTTTACACAGAAAGTCAAGAACATATTGTCTTGACGCTAGATCCTTTTATTACCCTGCTGTTTGGAAAAGGGAGTTAAGAAAAGCAAATTATAATTACTATAGAAATTGATAAGGCGCATATGTGTATTACGTTTCGTATCACTGTGAAGTAGTTGAAAAATTTTTGACTAGATATAAAGCTTGTCGTCTTAAACTTTGCTGTTTCCTTGATTAGATTATATTTATTTTAGTAAAGTATGGAGGACGAAGTTTTTTTTGAAAAAAAAATATATTGCTTATTGGAAACATAAATATAATTAATATATTTTATTTATTTATAAAGAGAAATATCAATAGCTAACATCATTATTGTAACAATTCCACGAGATGGTGTTTGCACTTAACTGGGAATTCGAATTACCAAAGAGAAGTTAGTAATATAGACTTTGCTTATATTTGTTTTTTTTTATTTAAAAAAATCTTTATTATATATTTGAAGCTGAAACATTGAGCAGAATATAAAAAGGGTTAATAAATGCATAAAGGCGGCCTTACCGCGAGAAGTGATCTCTTCCAGGCAACCGTAATGTATGGAATCATATATCAATACACACCTATACACAAATAAATACACACACATACATATATATACATATATATATATATATATATATATATATATATATATAAATACATTCATACACATTCATATAAACACAAAAAATCACACAGATTCGAAGATAATTATTTACTTTACGTTTAAATATGTTTATTGATTTGGCCGATCGAATATTGCGTGATAATGCATTCCATAATTTTACCGTTTGTACTCTAGATAATTTACTATAGAAATGTGTGTGGCACAATAGGATTTCAAAAATATTTTCACTTCTTGAGCGGAGACTAAAGGGGAGACGGGAGTTGGAGTCTATGAAAGTAAATTATACGTACAAATCTTCAATTTCAAAATGAATATTTCTATTATTATTAAAAGACAGACACACAAACACATGTCCCCACATGTTGTCATTTATGGGCGTATGAAATGACATGTGAAAACATGACTTATTTATTTATTTACTTCTCTAGCTTTTAAAGTTTTTGTAATATATATATAATATTTTATACATTTTCATAATGGTTCATCCACAAATTCGTCACCTTCATTATTTTTTTATGCCCTCCCCGTCATTGTCATTGCTGGTCCCTTTTATTAGACTATCGTTGTCAAGGACTCTTTCTAACTCTTTGATAACCCCTCCCAATATATATATATATATATATATATATATATATATATATATATATATATATATATATATATATATATATATATATATATATATATTTATATATATATATATATATATATAAGTAATTTAAGGACGTTTTGTTGTCAAATGCTGCTTGTATATTTAAAAAGGCACAATAAATTTAATATTAAATTATGTTATCCTCTATTTCGTTTCTCTATAACATGCAGCAATGTTAAGAAATTGGATACCGTAATAAATTGTAAAAAGCTACATGACTCTAACAACGATCCCGGAACAGTATTTCGGTAACTTTATATGTCCATTTATAAAAAACATCTTATTTTTAAAACATATCTACATATTTTTCTTCTAAGTAAAAGTTTATTTTTTATAAACTTATATTTAATATATTATATATAATGAACAATACTAAATATGACAAATAAAAGCTAACAATTGCGCTTTCACGTTATGTTGCAGCTAAATTATATCAGGCGCCTTCGGCCAATATAAAAACAATACAAAAATAACTTTATTATAGTTATATCAAATGCTGCTTTATATACAATTTTTACGCTTTATACGATCTTCACGCTTTATTCCTAGTAATCAGACAAAATGGAGCGTCAAATGCTGTAGTCCCAGCATTCTTCTTCTTCTTCTTTCGCCTCGTTCAAGTCATTGCGTTCTTCATTGGACATACTGCGGCGTACCGTGTTTTTAAAAGTCAACCGAGTTCTCCCTCCACCTTTTATACCGGTCACCTTTGTATATTTTTATATATTTTCTTACCGTTCTCTTATCACTCTTTTTTTCAACCTACTCCAAACCACATGAGCACTTTCTTCTTCATTCTCACTATAACATTCTCTCTTACGCCTGACGTTCTGCGTATCTCTTCGTCACATATACGATCAGCTAAACTGATTCCACATATCCGACATCATCTCTTTTTTTCTTTGACACATCCATGTTACGAATTTATTCTTAACGGCATGCAACTTTGCTGATATTGCATGCTGCTAGAGAACCGCAAGCTCTGTTACCGGCAACAAAACGCTTTTGCTTATCAATTTCGTCGTTTAGACCATTATTTTCACATTCTTCTTTCAGTGTGGTGACCAATGCCTGCAACTCGCATTCTGAGGATGTAATTAGCACTACATCTGCATTTAACAGGCAATTAACCGTTATATCACCCACTTTTACTCCCATTTCGCTTTGTTTCATACCTTAGGGATAGCTCTTCTAAAAAAAATTAAACTGCCAAGCTGACATGGAGTATATAAACGTATATAAACATATAACAAACTAATATATCATTATAGGTATCATTATAGGTATAAAATTTATAGATAAATATTTTTTTAATTTAAGAATAATGTAAATTTTATACTTATATAAATGAATGTCAAGTATCTTTGATTTTCGTGATTTTTACACATTTTTATGTAAGCTAGTTTAAATGGATTAATCGCGTATATTTTAGTATTCAACATTACATTTTAAAACACAAAATGTAATTTTATGTAGTGTTCCAAACGTCGGATTTTCAAAATTATATACTACGTCTAAAACTTTAAAATAAAGAACAGGACATAGCTTATTGTCTCTGCGTGTCCTAAGAGAGTTCAGATAGTTAGTTGGCATTTATTTATTTATCTATATTATTAAAACTTACAATATCAACATCCGTGTATCCATATCTTGGGTAAATACTTTAAAAGAGAAAAGAAGAGATTCAATCGTAATCCATACCAATTTGTGGCACTGCGCACGCGCATCTCGCCGCGCGGCGTGCTCTAACGCGTTGTGTTTAGCGACTTGTGCGCGAAGCTCGGCCGCGCGGGCGCACTCCGCCGCCTGCGCTACCTGGAATATGTACATATATTATATTTAATTTAAAGCTATATACCTGTATAAATTGATATATCACTATACAGTTTGTTTACAATACAGTTTCATGGATTCGAACCCCTAACTGTAGTGTTCACAGTCAGAGGCTGCCTCACATTCACGTCATGATCATCAATAACAGAGATGAAATCTGAATTTATTCAAGAATCTTATGATAATATTCACAGATTAATATACTTTTAAATTATTATGAAGCGATATTAAAATAACATTATAATAATCCATTCTTTTCATCTTCACGCTCTTAACTCGTATAGGAGGGTAGGCAGAAAGTACCTAGTTTCAAGACCCTCAGTACTTCGCTTTCCACCGAAATCGAGACATTGCGTGTTGACTGGTAAATCACAACACCGTACTTTGTCTTACTAGAGGAGAAAGTGAAATTAATTTAAATATAATCATTCCCCCGAGTGGGAGTCGAACCTACGACTAATTGCATTATTATATTACAGTTACACGCTGTCCCACTGCGCCATGTTCGGTATATATATATATATATATATATATATATATATATATATATATATATATATATATATATTATTGGTGATAAACAGTCCATAGTTTTGCAGTAATTTAAAAATAATCGACCCATTAATCATCATAATGTCTTGATACCATTTTTTATATCACGTAATACTCAAATCGAGTGTCACTTCGCTGTTTGTCAGAAAATATAACATTGACGCAATTAAGCAATGCTAATATTTCCTTTGCACGATAATTGACGGTTTGTAACCACTACATATTGCCGGTGATACACCACTAATGATGCCGTTCATACTACATTGACCTTTAACTCTGCAGTATACCTTAAGCCCTATTAACTAACTGCACGTAGTTCGAAATGTTTAAAATAATTTTAATACTAAGCTTTTTTATACCGTGTTTATGTTTAAACGAATCCAGTCCACTATATACGGAAATCTTCAACTACCATAACGAAACGCAGATTAGAGCCAATTTCGCTTTTCAAGTTGTAAATAAAATATTTAACGCGTTCGAGCAATGGTTTTTCACGATCACCTTTTGTGAGTTCACTTATTTTGAAAACAGGATCTTAAAATACACTGAGAACTACGGCCATGGATATCCCGTGATGCTCTTGAACGGTTGCCAAGATTCAAATACTACTAAAGTGAAACCTAAGCTTGATACACACGGCAACACAGCGTACCTAGTGACTTCTAAGAGTTTGACGATTGAAAGCAGTGAATATGCATTACAAGCCCTGATAAAAACGGGTGTTTTCAAGCCGAGATCGTCAATAATTTTCGTGGTAAACACACCAGTGGAAATGAACAGCTACTTCAACTACGACATGTTGAATCATTTTCAATTGTTATGGAGTAGACGTGTCACCAATTCCATAATTATGATATGGACAGACAAATTGAGAATGTACGCATACAACCCATTCTATGGAAAAATAACAGACGTGACGGATGTACGCGATATAGCTAACGTACTAGCTAAACAACACGAAGATCTAAATGGCCATGAGATACGATTGAGTGTTTTTAGAAAAATATATATTTCAGATGAAACTGGACTAGTTTACTGCAATTCCAAATTGGCAACGACAGTAATGAGTATATTAAATGCTACATGCAAGCCTCTACCACCGAGAGACGGAAGTACAGTAGGAGACTTGTTACCTAACGGCACAGCGACTGGCGTGACGGCGGATTTACTTAGCGGCTATACTGATATGGAACTAAACTCTCGAATATTAAAAAACTCATACTACGGTTATATAGACACAACATACCCTCTTGTCCAAGATGATCTGTGTTTCCTTATAAAAAAGTCTATGAGCCAATCCACTTTCATGACTACCGTAAAATTAATTTCAATTGACATGTTATTTACCTTCATGTTTATAGTACTAGTTTTCATTGGAGTGAGTCTTGTGATTCGCAAAGTAGAAACGAAAATTCAAGAAATCAATGACAGGAGATCGACATCGGAAACTATTATGGAATTAATAAAATGTTTTATTAGACAGACTGTAGATATAAAGTATCCAGGGCCACTTTTCAGAGCGATTGTACTATTAATTATGATATATTCTCTAATAGTAGACTGTGCCATTGACGTAAGTTTTTTTAGCTTCACGCTTTTATCCCGCATAGCAGGGTAGATAGAAAGTACCTAGTTTCAAAACACTGCGTTCTTTGCTTTCCATCGAATTGCAGACATTGCGTGTTGAGTGGTCGAACGCAACGCCTTTGTCTTACCATAGAAAGGAAGTGAAAATAACTTTAATATAACTAGTTCCCCGAATGGGAGTCGAACCCATAACCGATCGCGTTTACTGTCAGATGCTGTCCCACTGCGACACGACCGACCCTTAATCAATAATATTAAGTAAGTTTTAATTTTCTTCATAATCGTTGTTCTTTTTAAATTCAACAGTTATAATTACTATTTTTAAAGTGTTATTCCACACTTAGGATTAGAAAACATTTTTAGTTAAACATTTACGTTTTCAACAGTTATAATTGACTAAAACAAATTGTTTTATTTCTCAGGGAATCATAACATCAGCTATAGCATACCCTAGATATAAAGACGATATAAATACACTACAAGAATTATTTGCAACCAATTTGACCTTGGGAGTTCATAATAGACATATAAGAGTATACAAAAGAAGTATAAACCCAGAACTTCTTGATGAAATCATGGATAGGACTGAAATTTTCAATGACCAGAAGATTAAAGAGGTGATAGAGGGAAGACAGTACCAATACGCAGTACTACTAAGAAAATCTGATGCCCAATATATAAGTCGCAAACCGGCTAATATGAAGAACGGAAGGCCACTTTACCACACAGTTGGGGAATGTCCTGTACCCTGTTCTGTAGTTTACGGCCTTCGTTATGGAAGCCCGTATTTGCCAAGACTAAATTATTTGCTAAAACACCTTAATCAAGCTGGAATTCTCCGCCACTGGACTGAATCTGATGAATATACCCTCCTCCAAACACGCAATAAAGTGTCCTACGTAGAAAACAATAAGGAAAAGAAGCCTCTAAATATGAATAATGTCAAAGAAGTCATTATAGTATGGGGTTTCGGGCTTTTTGTTAGTACTGCGGTATTTATTATTGAAATAATATTAAAATTCTTAAATAATGTGCCTGTTTAATAAAGTGATCTCTTTTTACTTTCCAGTACTCTATTTAATAGTATATTACCACTATACTAGCTAAAATTATCATTTTTTTCACGCTACTTAACGTTTTTAATCCTGCATAGCAGGATAGACAGAAAGTTCCTAGTGCCAAGACACTCCGTACTTCACTTACCACCGAATTCGAGACATTGCGTGTTGAGTGGTGGAACTCAACGCCGCACTTTGTCTTACCAGAGCCAGGAACTGAAAATCATTTCTAATATACCCCCGAGTGAAAATCGAATTCACAACCGATCGCGTTTCCCACTGCCACGGCCGGCCACAAAATCAGAACATAAAGACTTATCAATGTACACACCTTGAGTTTCTCTTGAAGGCCCCTATTGGCAGCTTTTAAAAACTGAATTTCTGTCGTTAATTTTTTAATCTCCACCAATTTGTAATTACTAGGTGGCTCATCAATTTTGTCTGGTTTTGTGACAGATCGCAATTGTTTTTCTAGTAAATCCTCTTTCTTTTTGCATTCAGTCTTTAGATTTCTTATTGTGCTTTCATGTCGGGCTTTGAGCGCTCTGACTTCGCCCCGCTCGATGTCGAGCGATTTCTTCAAGTTAGCATTTTCAAGCCTCAATCGTTCGACAAGGCCTTTCAATTTGTTCAGGAAAGCTTCGTCGACCGTTCGCTTGTGATCTTCCATGGCGGCGGCGGATAGTTGGCTGGAGGTCGAAGTGTCAGTGGACGTCATGACGTCACCGACTCGTAAAATTCGGGATGTCTCGAACGCCCGCGGTCTTTCGCTTTGTGTTGCTATCGAGTTTTCTTTGTGGACTCTGAAATTTAATTAAAATTCTTTTAGTTCTGATTAACCACGTCTGTTTCTCTAACAAAATAATAACAAGAAATAGTAATGAAGCCTTCTAAAACGATCATATATTACAGAAATTGTTATATTTGCCTCAGTTTAATAAAGATAGATAAAAAAACCTGTTATTATAATTCCTTTGATGAAATTGTCAAAGGGCGATTAGACAGATATTAATTATATTAACTTAAGGTTTTTCAATATAAAGTCCTCGGCATATACATATGTTCCTAAAGATTTACCATAATAGCTTTACGAGACCAAAATACCTTCGCAAATATTTCATTGATGTACATACAAATATTTCATATACGAAGGATGTTCAGAAACTATTTTATCTGCCGACACAGAACACACTTTTCAGTGTGAAATTTCTTCCTTAAAAGAAGTAAAAGAAGAAAGAAATTTCTTTCTTACCCAATTTAAATTTACACAATGGCGACACAGTGGTTATCGCTTATAGTTATTTTTTTTTTCTAGCTTCACGCTTTTAACCCGAGTAGCAAGGTGAACAGGAAGCGCCTAGTGTCAATACACTACGTTCTCCACTTTTCACCAAATTTGAGATATTGCATGTTGAGTGGTGGAACTCAATCCCGCACTTTCTACTAGAGCGAGGAAATGAAAATAATTTTACCGATAAAATAATAAAGTTGCCTACGCACCCTTACTCGGGGTTTCCCGCACCCCACAATTACTAGTACAATCCCCTAATGGATTGTTGACGGTCGTGAGTATTTTATAAACATTGGCATAATTTAAATTTCATATTTTTAAAAATCAATAAAACCACTTTCATTTGTTTCGATTTTTGATTCTTTTATAAGTAAAATATTGCATCTTTATTGTTATAAATATGAAAGAAATTGCGGCGTTTTCGCTCCATTCTCCCTGATTACTAAACCTAGGATAAAGTATGAAGTTAATAAAAAAATATATTAAACAAAAGTAATTATAAGGAAAGCCCTCTTATTACTGTAGTTTTTACTCTTAATACATCATGATATTCACATATATACAAATATTTAAAATATAAACATATATCGACTGAATTTTCTAATTTCAATCTTTATTTACTGTCCAATATAACTCAATTATAAGCTTTACACTGTAAATAATTGGCATACAATGCAAAAAAAGTATTTCATCTTTGTACATCAATAAAAAAAGCATATTTAGATACAATGTAGATTTTTATACAAATTCTGAGGATGATTTCTATAAAAATTGAGGCCGGTCATGGCGCAGTGGCACAGCGCCTGACTCCCCACTCAGGGGAGTAATTATATTTTAAATTATTTTCTCTTCCTTGCTCTTGTAAGACAAAGTGCGGCGTTGAGTTCCACCACTCAACACGCAATGTCTCGAATTCGGTGGGAAGCGAAGTACGTAGTTTCTTGATATTAGGTAATTTCTGTCTACCCTGCTATGCGAGATAAAAAAGCGTGAAATTACTTTAAAAGCGTAAAATTAAAAAATATATTATAAAAATATTGTAAAATGAAAATAATATCATGTCATGTTCAATTTTATTTCAGATAATTGAAAATAGTAAGATAATCGTGGCGCATTAGAATAACGTCTGACTGTAAACACGATCGGTTTTGGGTTCGATTACCACTCGGTGCGATGATTATATTTTAAATCATCTTCATTCCCTCGCTCTGGTAAAACAAAGAGCGACGATGAGTTCCGCCACTCAAATCTTGATACTTGCCTACATACACTTGCCTATGCGGCATAAATGCGTAAAAACGTAGCGTTGAAAAATAAACAAATTCAATATCTAGACTAACCTACACAAATTCCAATCATATACATCGTCCTAGATCAAAAACTAAGTTATACGAATGAATTAGTCTCGCTTTCATACAGGGGCAAAGGACGCGCGCAATTGTGCCAATTAAAGTGGAATTGAATCCGACCTGAATCATGCCGGTACAATGCCGACTTGCATTCAATGTACCGTGGCCGAGATAATAACAGCTTATCGGTTATGCTTACTTATATATGTATATATATGTATGTATATATATACGTAAATGTTAAATTCTATATATATATATATATATATTTTTATATATATATATATATATATATATATATATATATATATATATATATAAATTAAATATACATTTTAGTAAAGGTTATTCGTTAGTAACATGTTAGATTCAGGAACGAATGAGTATTATTAGAAAGAGTATTTATGTCTTTTTAAAAATTTTCTTTTACATAGAATTGTGAAAAATTATGTTATTTATATAGTTTTGTTATTAACTCACGATGGTGAACGACAAAAGTTTTTAAAACAAAAAGGCATTTTCTTGTTTGAATTCATTTAGTAGAAAATCACCAAAAGATTCTGTTAAAATTTTATTCCACACTCAGGAATACAAAACATTTTTAAAAAGTGTGAAAATTTGAACGCACGCGATTCGAATCTGTACCTCTTGGAAACCATCCAAGACGCTTGGTCGGTTACGCCAGATGAATTGCGGTACATTGATTTTTAGACAAAAGGTAGAGAGTGAAAAGATTTCACATATTTACTATTTTTGAAGTGTTATTCCACACTTAGGATTAGAAAACATTTTTGAAAAAACCTATAAAAATTTTACTCTTGGGCGGTATCCAAGAGGCGCGGTTTCGAATCCAGAATATCACTTTAAAAATAGTAAATATTAAAATAAAATAGCAATCTCTCTTGTTAAACGATCATTTCTTAATAATCTTTAAGTCGTAGAAATTTGTAAAGATCTCTCTATAGAGATATAGCTCTCTATAGGGGTATAAGAATTTCGACGCCGCTGCTAATAGAACATATGGCTTATTCGAACCCGCGCCTCTTGGATACCCAGAGGCGCGGATTTGAATCACGCTGCGTTCAAATTCTTATACGTTTTTTTAAAACAGATTCTCGTCTCTTCCAGGCACGCTTCAAAAAAGAAGGTAATTAAATGAAATTGCACAATACAATAAGATAATTACTAAGCAGTATATATAAGCAGTTTTAAAGTTCGTGAGTAACAATATTAATCAAGCGTTAAAACATTCGCTTGTTAGGTATATTTTTAGAGTAATTAACTGTTTTAATAGCCAGCTTAATGTCTGACAATTTGTTCAAGTCGGAGATAACCATCGAAAGGAATGCATCCAATATCGACATAGTTAATTATATAAAAAATTAGATATGATTTTATAAAAGAACTTGCCAGCTATATTAATGATCTAACAAAAAGCAAATATATTTGTAAATCGTCGAATTTTCGTAGGCTTTTAGTGATTCTTTCGATGTTTTTTTACTTTGCCATTGAAAATATTTCTTGGGATCAAATTGCGATTAACGACACACTCTTTGTTTAACAAGAAGATTTTAAGAATTTTAAATTATTGTTTTTTCGTTAAATTCCTTACAAAAGAAATTATAACTTATTTATTTACAAACTAGCAACCCGAACGCACCTTCATCTGCGTCAGCAAAGTAAAATAATTAAATTCAACTAAAAACTAAAAAAAAAACAGACTAAAAATTAGCCTATATTCATCCCAAGACATTCATGTATTTTTAAATGAAATTTCATTACAATCAATTCATCGGTTTGGCCGTGACGACATCAAAGATAAATAGACAGACAGATTTACTTTCGCATTTTTAATATTATATATATATATATATATATATATATATATATATATATTTATAAGTATGTATATTAAATTTATTTTGTTTAAACTCATTTAACAAAAATATGCTTTAAGAATCTAATGTCATGTTGGAATACATAGGTATATATATCTTAATCCCGAAATATCCATGACTTAGCAAAATGAATCATGAAATGCAGGGCGGCGTACGAAGGATTAATAAATTTGGCGATGATTGCCTCATAAGATAATCGCTATAAAAAGATAGAGAAAGAATATACGATACAGATATTGGCCATGTGTAATATTATTTATAATATGGAAACCAATCACCGGTCCTGGTGCAGTGGGTTAACGTATGACAGTATGGTGGGTTCGTTTCCCACTCGGAGAAATTATAACATTTAAATTATATTCAAATTATAACATTTAAATTATATTCATTTTATCGCTCTCATAAGACAAAGCCTGGCGTTGAGTTCGGCGACAAGCGTAGAAAGTGTACTTGACAGTAGCTACTTGCTGTCTATGTATATACGGGTGTATTAAAGGCTGAAGCTAATAAAATTCATCAAATCTTAACAGAAAAAAGCTCTTAGAATACTTTTCATTTGTCGAAACAAATTGTTTGAAATAAACAAATTCTTATTTTTCTATAAAAATTTTTTTTTTTTTCTAAAATAAACACTAAATATTTTTTATGTTTTCTAAATAAATAAGAAAATGTCATCGCGTACAGAAAGTAACTAGTGTCAAAAAGCTCCGTACTTCGCATTCCGCCGAATTCGAGACACTGCGTGTTGAGTGGCGGAACTCAACGCCACACTTTGTATTACCTGAGCAAGGAAGTAAAAATAATGTAAATATACTCCTCCAAATGGGAATCGAACCCACAACCAATGGCGTTTACAATCAGACGATGTCCCACTGCACCAGGGCTGGCCTCCTGTAATTTATATCCTTTTTTCAGTTCTAGTTTGTGAAATTGACTACCACCGCCCAAATGCTGGTATAACGAATTAAAGAACAAATACTTATTATAGATAATTTAACTATATTCCTATATATTATGCTTGAATACATACATATAATTCGTATGCTCTTAAGCTTATATAACATCACATTATTAAAAGATTTTCGTTTGTTATTCATACAAAAGTGCACTCAAATTACAGAAATAGTTTTTGGTATACAGAAATAGTTTTTGGTAACTAGTTTACTTTTTTCCAATCATCGCTAACTTTTGACAGCTTAATAAGAACTTCATCTCTTGAATATTCATCTTTGTCGTAACGTTATATTAAAATGTCACATTTAATATATTTTTAGTATGTAATTGTTCCAGCGGGCCATTGGAACGCATTGGAATTGCGTCTGACTGTAAACGTTACGTATAAAGGTATATTTAAATTATGTCCATAGTAATACAAAGCACGGTGTTAAGTTCCACCACTCACAACGTATTATATAGTCTCCTTCAACAAGACATTAGCGAAAAGTTGTTAGTCTAACTAACACGCTTTAAACGCAATATTTAAAGAACTGAAATAAACAGTATTATTTAAATATAGGTAGGTAGATATATAATATCTCTCAGTATTGTAAGCGATATAATTACAACATCTATGTACATATTATATTTAGTTAGCTCGCAAGCGCGTCAAGCGCTTGGACGGTATCCAAGAGGCGCGGGTTCGAATCCCGCTGCGTTCAAATTTTTATACGTTTTTTCAAAAATGTTTTCTAATCCTAAGTGTGGAATAACACTTTGAAAATAGTAAATACATATTATATTTAGTTAGCTCGCAAGCGCGTCTATTGATGGGCAGTTAATAAAAATCAGCGTTGGACACATCTAACGATAAGTTTTTATTTACTCACTTTGTTTGTTATTTATGTTTAAAGCTTTTTGATTTAGAATTAAAAAAAATACATTATCAATATACTAAAATCTATTACTAAACTTATCTAAATTAATCTAATAATTAATTCGATGCTAACATTATATCTATCTATAATTTCTTTCACGTATATATTTTGTATAGATATATTGTATGTTTATATATCGATTATACCGACCCTAGAGATGGCGCGAGCGTTAACGCTCTAGGCAACCGATGAAAAACAAACGTAAACACAACAAATATATTTAGGGCGTTCGTTTTATTTTTATATAAGGTTTAGGTCAATACACTTGTGTTTTGAAAAAAGTACCCATTGAGGTAAAACTTTTGGATATAAATTCTGTATTGTATAAAATTAATTAAAGCCGCTGCGAAGTGGGACAGTGTCTGATTGTAAACGCGATCAATAGTGGGTTCAGTTCCCACTCAGGGGAATGATTATATTTAATTATTTTTTATTTCCTCCCTCTGGTAAGACAAAGGCGGCGTTGAGCTCTGCCACTAAACGAACGATGTCTCGAATTCGGCGAAAAGCGGAGCATGGTGCGGAGCAAATTAAAATTTTAATCGCGTTTTGTGTCGCGTAATTTTAAAGCGTATTATTTTTTATTAGAAGATACAGTTAAGAAAATTTGACATTTCAAACTCTTTAAAGAAATCCGTAGTCACATGCCTACTGTATATATCCTATATTGAATGTGTAAAAACCGCATTATTTCTTATTATAACCGTCATTCTGCGAAATAAATAAATATAAGTTTTCGATAGGGTTATAGAACCTTATTCACGTTATCAATAGGATATTGAAGAAATCGATGGCTTACGACAAATTTCATAAGAATACACACATTGAAACGATTTGAGTATATTTAATGCTTAAAGAAATTACTTGAATTGCAACGAGAATGCAGAATTAACCTAATATCATAACACAATAATCTAATTTTAAAATATATAATATATATATAAGTGTAATAAAATAATTTAATTTAATTGATTTTTTAAGTTGCTTCCAAACGGCCGCCATTTTGTCAATTGTCAATTTTAAATCTCAAATGATTCACGTCATAGTCGCGTCGTTCGATAGTCTCAAGTAAATATTTATTTAAAAAAATATATACGCGCAGTTGTTGTATGTTGTACAGCTGCATCATCCTTCAAGCATTTTAAATAAAGCGAAGAGTGGGAAAACCGAATTGCTTGACACTAAGTTCTCTTTATATTCGCTTTAAAGAAAAAAATAAACATTAATTAAACCGAAACATCATCTTATATCTATAATCTAATACGTCAAATCTAAAATACCTGACCTTCATATTGGTCTCATTCCTGAATATACATATAATGGCAGCGCGCCAAGCTGACGTGATCAACTTTCAAGAAAACGAGCTTTTTTCATCGCCTAGCTGAATAACACTCATTGAACATGTATTTTATAATGGTACTATTTGGTTCACATTATATATTATAGTATATAAAAATATTTCAATTTGGTTATTAGTATTTCTCTTACTTTTTTGACTACTTACAACTGTCAAAACCAAAATCAAAGTATTCTTTATTCAAATAGGCTATGACAAGCACTTTCGAATCGTCAATTAACAACAAGTGTCAGTATTGTCAATCCTACTAGAACCTACTAACTAAGAAAGCCGTTCTGCTGAGAAGAGCTGGCAAGAAACTCAGAATTACTATTTTTAAATATAATTTTACAATAAACTTACAAATGATATTAGCCCCCCGAAAGAGCGTCACCAGCCCTTAACTTGTTTCGCGCATTAATATCAGTGTAGTATTCTTAGAAAGAATAATATATTTTTCCTAATAAAAGGTTTTTAATCTTATGTTTAAATTATTTGAGTGTCTAATTCCGAACATCCACAAAGTCATAGTCAAATATTTTCATTAAAAATTATTTATCATTGATTTATTGAAATTAACACGGGACTGGAGCTAAAATTTTATGATCTCAGCACCAAAAGACATCATTAATAAGGCTTAAACCTTAACACAAACGGTTATTGAGATGATTTTTCAATCACTTCATTAAAAATATAAGATCCCTTATCTATATCAACTATTTCAAATATGTTCATAAATGAAGTTAACATAAGTATATATATACAAGGTGGGATAGAACCCGCGAGCTACGGCTTTGTTTCAAAATTACTGGCCATTTAACAACAAGCTAGTGGATAATTGGTTTTTATTAACATCAACATTGTTCAACTTATCTTACTAGCTTTATCAGTAGGTATATTGTATATTGCAACATTAGTTCTATATATATAAAAATCTACAAGATACAATTACGCTAATATAATTTATAATATTTATTATTTTTATAATTATTTGAACTGAAATAAAATATATAATCTCTAAAATGATCTCTAAAAGTCACCTAGTGTTGTGAGTTGATACCCCCTATCAGATTTGTCCGTTTATTAAGAACACTGAGTGGCGTATAACTCAACACCACAATATTTCTGATAAGGCATATTATAAAATCAAAAATATTATTTTGACACTTCAATTTTAGAGCCATACATCAATTATATATTAGTATATATATATAATTTAGTATTATTTGTATGTATACACCTAACGAGTAAGGCTATTATACATTCACTAGTAATTTAAATAATGTTTAGTAGAAAATAAATACTAACGGCCACACGTGCAATATTGAAAATGGAATACGGATTTGAACTTAATATATTTAAGCATGCAATAGTAAAATCGATTGTACTACCCTTATATAACCTTATAAATTAAATAAATTTTAGCAGCCCTATTGACCTGTAAAATTCACGTTGCCATAGCAACATGTACCTCACTTAATATAGGCATTATATATTAATAAATAGTTAAAAAGTATCGGCGATAATTAATATATTGTACGATTTAAAAAAATGGCCCATTTTTTGCATTTTTGCAATGCAATCCATGGCCTAAGTGTAGAACGGGATTCTATTACTAAGACTGCGCTATCCGTCTATCAGCATGCTGTATTTCATGAACCCTGATAATTTGTTAGTTGAAATTTTTGCCGCTATAGCAACAAATATTAAAAAATCGAATAAAATAATTAAGGATGTTACCATACTAACGTGATATTTTCCCTCGTTATTGATCGATATTAATAACGACAACAAGTAGGCGCTTGAAATAATCATAGAATATCTTTACTTTAAAAATAAATAATTAAATTAAAATGAAAAAAGTATTTAAGGATTTATAAATAACGGAACCTTTCGTGCCTGAGTCCAACTCGAGCTTGGCTGTTTTTAAAGACATAACTATATAATTTCTGTAGTTACACCTACTATGTTTAATGTGCACAAAATTAAACTACTAATTAATTATTAATCATTAGTATCTGCTCTAATAATTATATTCTTTTTCAAAATAAAAATATTCATGTACTTATAATGTAGGTATAACGTTATCTTTTACGTATTTATATATGAATAATATTTAAAAAGTCGTGGCGCAATGTATCACAACATCTGACTCTAAACGAAATGGGTTGTGGGCTCTATTCTATTTTATTTAAATCTGGGCAAATATTTTAAATTAATTTAATTTCTTCGCTCTTGTAAGCCAAAGCATGGCATTGAGTTCCACCACCCTACACAAATCCGGCGGAAAGCGGAATACTGAGTGTCTTGACACTAGGTACTTCCTGTCAACCGTGCTATGCGAGATAAAAGATTGACGCTTAGAAAAAATAGATTTATTTAATTGACGTCTATTAGTGCAACTGTTAATCGTTTTTTTAATTATAATTAACATCTAAAATCTAAATTAAAAAAACTGCATACCGTAAGATTTTCCAAAGCATGATTAACACAAAAAAAATATTTCTACGAAACGACTAAATATGGCAATATTTTAACAATGTAAAAAAAATACTAGCGATTGGGCTCTTTAAGTTTCCCGTAATACAACCTCAAAAGGAATAATTGGGGTCTTATGGGCTCGGTTCAATACCACAATATCGTCACGCGAACTAACTCCCCTCATGTAAACAATGAACTTATAAATCTTATATTTTATTTGATTTGCTCTATATTAAAACAGTTACGTTAGCTAATGCCTAACTATAATTTTCGTCATGCATCTCCTTATCTTTCATCGCAGAAAGGGGGTATCAACTTTATAACCACTTCTTCTATTGCGAATATTTGGAAGAGAATATAAGTCGAGTGTCCTGAAGCCGCGCTTATCCGCTCGCAATCACTTATCTTATTATAAATCTTATATTTTATTTGATTTGTTCTATAATAAAGCAGTTAGAATATTGCCTAAACTATATTTAATGCCACATATCTCTTTATCTGTCAAGGAAAAATAGGAGGTACCAACTGCATAAGCACTAATTTTTGTTGCCAATAATTAGATGAGAATGAGTGTTTGGTAAACTAAAGCCGTACTTATTAATAAATATCAGAAAAACAAAAATAATTTAATAATAATTCCTTTCTACACACAACTGTCACGTTTATTTACAAATACATATTTCCTAACTACTATAGCGCTAATTATTACACTTTTTTTTTAATTTCACGCTTTTATCCCGCACAGCAGGATGGAAAGAAAGTACCTAATGTCACTCGATACACTCGGTACTCATCTTTTCGACGAATTCGAAATATTACGTACAAAGTAGCGGAACCCTACGCCGTACTTCGTCTTAGCAGAGCGAAGTGAAATTAATTGAAATATTTGAAAATTATTCCCCCGCGTAGAAATCGAACCCACAAGCGATCGCGTTTCCACTTAGACGCCGTCCACTGCGCCACAAACGGCCTTATTTTTCGTTATCTATTTAAATAAAAAAAACTGAGCATTGTATAACATTCTACAATTCTCACATATTATTACGTGTATAGCTACGTATAATATATTTTCACCCCATTATCTATTAGTGATGTCATATTACAGTTTATTTCTTAATAGTATTTCATAAGTTTCTAATGTCACAATTTTAGTTAAGTTTAGTGTGTATTAACGATAGAAAGCCATATTAGTAAGTTCATATACCATAGGTAACGTAAAAATTTATGAGAAAGCAATATATGCACGGTTTATATATATATATATATATATATATATATATATAAACCGTGCATATGCAAGCCGTGCTGGTATCGAACTTAGCTGATAGCGAAAAGATTAAAATTTATTAACGCTCGCCTCCAGGGTCTAACCTCGTCTCTCTTTCTCTAGCCAAATTTAAAAACACTTCACTAATGCCAACTTCAAAATACGTGTTAGCTTTATACTGTTTTTTCTAGACAGCCCGAAATCCTTTAGTACATATAGAGAGGTTTCCTGATTATTACTTCTTCGTTTTACTATGTACAAATAACCTAGTCATTCCATCAAGAAAAGCCATTGACTGTTTATCGCCCGATATCGAGACATTACATTTTGAATGGAATATCTTATTGGATTGCAGAATAAAAAAATATAATAATTCCTCTGAGTGAGAATTGAACCCATAACCACTACCGCTTACAGTCATACGTTGTCTAATTTTTATCTGTTATGACAGGAATCGATGACCTTAACTCCGTAATAATCAAACGAATAAATTAAATAATATTTTATAATAACAAAGCAATATAAAATTCATGGTAGTAGTATTTTTTTATAGTTTTATTATGTGAACAGTTTTTACAGCTGCTTTTAGTAATTAGTTTTTTTCACGTCAAAAGAATCATTAAACACTCTTAATAATAGGCAAATATCTTGTATAGCATAGGCAAAAAATATTCTCGTCCATTTTAAATCATTTAACTAATTAACAAAGACTGTTTTTTATTGTATGCTCCTCTAGTATTGCCTTAACGGTAGAGATGAAATTAAATCCATTTAATTATTGAAATATATGTTTTTTTGTTACTTTACTAGTAACAAAAAAACATATATTTCAAACAGTTACTTTACTAGTAACAAACTCTAATCTTTTTAGACTAAAAAATAAGAATGAACATTGACTTCTGGTATGTCAGAAAATATTAATGTTGCGTTTGTACCTACCAGTGTATATTTCTTAAGGCCCCTTAATGTACTATGGATGAATGTAATATTTAATGACTTAATTATACTTAGAAACATAATCTCACAGATAAAATTTCTATTTCAACAAATTGATTAAATAATTTTCCTTTGTAGTTACTAAGCAAGAATGCGTCTAACACTAAAATGTGTTCTAAATTCAAATTTTTACTACGCCACTTGTGTAAACAAAGTTAGTTTTGTTGTGTTGGCAGCAGTTATAAGTGGCTGAAATAAATTTCGAAATTTTTATCTCTGTGCGTTCATTAAACTCGCCTTATTACGTTTCTATTCACTTTCACGTTTTGCACGAAAAATAGTTATCACGGTGATTTAGAGTCACATTAAATGATAAAATTTAATAAACAGAAATAATTTAATTAAATTTAACGAAAACAATTTTTTTACTATAATATAACAACTATATTTGTTACATATATATTAAAGTCATATGCAGCTATTTACAAGAAATATATTCACTTATCAGTTATTTAAGAAATATTTATATATTTAACATATGAAAGTGAAATTATCTTATCAACTCTTTTAAATCGCAACATGCAATATTATCGAGATAAATAATAACCTTGCTGAGAAGAATCCTTTTAAATCCTCTAGAATCGTATAACAACTTCACTTATACTTTTAAAACACAAATATATTTTTTTATACTGTTTCCCGAACATAAAATGTCGTTTTGTAAACAAATCACACGCGTTAAAACTATAAATAATAAATAAATAAATATTAAAATGTTTGGCGGGAAACAGGCGAACCGCGCGGAGTGGACGTCGAGACTGAGTTTCAGTGGGCGGATCACCGCCCAGTCCCCAACTAAATATATACTCACGTCATACACTAATGAAATATTTAATATGTCCTAATTTTAACAATTACAGAAAATATAGTTATCGAATATTATTTCTATTATTCTAATTGCTGATACTCTAATGAGAATTATACGAGTTAAAAATTCATTTCGATAGTGAGATGAAAACAATAGGTAATGAGATAGGTGAAGGCGAATTACTAAATTACTGTAGGTACAGATTATACATAAAAAGCATTGTTTAGAGAGTTCGTGACTAAAATAATAAAGAAAACAATAATTTAATTCACACTATTTTTAGGATTCCGTGCTCAAAACAAAAGATGAAATACTTATAGCATGTTCGTCTGTCACAGCATTTTTATGCTAAGTTTATGAAGCGTATTTCCTACTTTATAGAAGCGTATTTCTTACTTCCTATTTGTGTGAAATTATAAAATTTCTTAGGAAATAAGAAGTAACGGAAAAATCAAATCCGATTCCTGCGATGAACGAAGTATGCACGTAACGCACCTACGTACTGGTGGATATTGAACGGAAAAAGTGCGAGTCCAAATCACACTTAACCAATATTCCTTTTTCTAGTATTCACATCATTAAGATTAAATTAATTGTAATAAATAAAAAATAAATAAAAAATAATTTATGTAAATATTAATAAAAAAGAAGATATTTTATATGTTCTAAACATCTAAGGAAAATGTTAAATGTGACTAGCAAAAAAATAGTCATGCAAACATTTTAGTTGTATCAAGTCGATGGGCGAATAAAGCTATTGACCTAAAAATAGCGCGCACGGACGATAGAAAGAATTGTTTACTATACAAAAATCTTTCACGCCTGTGTAGTTCTGCTACAGAATCAGAAATATATTTAGAGATGTGCCTTAAAATTATATCGACATTTCTTTTTATTTTTTTTTAATAAATAATTTATTTTATGAACATAGCGAAAAAACTAACGTAAGTAGATAATTAAAAGATCATAACACTAACACTGACGATTTAGTTGAAAAGTTTAGACCAAAGTCACGAATAATGGGTTTGGATCCACTCCCTGGAATTTTTATATTTGCAATATTTATTTAATAAAATTATTATTATATATTTATATAAAATTGCTTTCGTACTCTCAATATGCTTGAATTATTTTTCTTAATGAGATACTCTAAAAATCCGATAATAAGGTGTAACCATCAAAAATAAAAAAATATATTGGCTAAGTATTTTATATAATTAAAGAACTTATGTATAGTTAACGTTAAATTGTTTTTCAGAGATAATAGCTAATATAGTCTTGCGTAGTAAATTTAAGTCATTTTACTTTCTCAACTAAAATTCTAGGTTTAGTATCATATTAGAACAACTTGTTGACTAATCATACAGACAACTAAAACTCTTCTCTCTAATTAATCTGCACAACATGTCAGGTGACGATGTAAATCATAATTGTTTTTTGTTAATTAAACTCATATTAGAATTGAGATCTAATACTCTCTCAAGCCTCAAATTTCTATATTTTAAAGATTAAAATAATCGATTTTTACGAAGCAATGCTCTACAATGTTTAATTTGTTCGGAAAAAATCCAAACAAATTAGACACGAGTGCAGTGTCCCATACAGAAGTGAAATCTATATAGAGCGGGACACGTTTCAATTTTAATCTTTTAAAAGTTGATATCCTATTTAACAAACTGTCACTTCCGTTCTAAGAAAGTTCTTATATGTTTGGAATAATACATGTGGCGTAATGCTTTCCATCTTTTTTCCATTAGGAAATACTAAATAGAACTGACAATTCTTTTTAAATTAAAATGTTGTTTTATATAAAAAAATAAATAATTTAAAATTTATATAGTAATATAAGACGCATGTGCCATACTATGCTGCATAGACAGACTGATCGCATAATGCTGCATATAATCTAAGCTCTAGAAATCATCTGTATTATCTATCAGTCATTATGTATATACATAAATCTCAGATGTACCACGAAGTCCAATAGATCGTTTACTCGGAGAAAAGATACCTGTTAAGGTAGGATTATAGCAAATTTAAATTTATTAATAAATAAACGCTTGGATTGTACATTGATATGAGTTATTATTTCTCTACATTTCTCTTATTGAAATACTTGTTACGTCTTTGCTCGGTATCAATATAATTTCAATATAAAACATAGGAAGTGAAAATAATTTAAATATAAACAGTCCTTCGAGTTGGGATCGAACCAATTCAAAACACAATTGTTTTTGCACGTGCCTATGTGCTACCAATAGCAAATATGAAATGCTTTATATTCATACTTTTTGCTATAAAATTTGAAAATAAAAATGTACTTAATAATTTATAGGAAACTAATTCTTTAGCATGGATTATAAATCATAAAAAATACTATAATTATTTTACATTTGAAAAGAGGTTTTTTTATTTGTAAGAAATTGTTAACGAAATTATAATTTACATTGACTCTAATATAATTAAATACGATTTGGGAATTACTATCTGCTATCGAAACAGTCGTAATAATCAAAATAAATACGAAAAATATCAATTACATTTACAAAATGAAATACAGTGATAATAAACCAGATATATGCATGTAATAATAAACTGAGCAGTTGGAGACTTAGACTAGAAACTTATACATTTGTAGAGATAAGAAATTAAAATCTCTCTTATCAAGTTATCAATACTAAATTCCCCTCCTATCTTGTAAAACTAAAGAAACAAAACCGGAGTATCTTCCTACTTTGAAGAATGAATCATCCAAAATTCCTATTTAGTACTTATTTTATCAGTGAGTCAATACTGCCAACATAAAAAATATACCCAACGTTCCGTTAAATCTTAATACATGATACATAGAGCATAATACATATGCAACAATCATTGTATTAATATTTCAATTCCCAATCAAAGTTATTTTACGTGAGCTTTTAATTTAATATTATTTGAATTTCTTAATAATTCTAGTGAAAAATATTTTTAAACGCTATGATTGTACTTAATTTATTGTTTCATTTCTTAAAGTAGCTGCGTGAAACGAAATTATATTATTTTTGTTCTGTACATTGCCAAATATCTGACAGATGATAAAATATCTGATGTGATGTCTTCAGTTTTGTCCGTCCGTGATTAGCCACTCCTATCTCGGTAATACTTAATTAGTTTTAATTTACGAAAACTTGATCCAAGAAATGTAGTGCTGTGATCTCATAAGCTATTTTTTCGAAGTTTTATGGCTCAAGTACCCGAACAAAAGTAAATAAGTCACAATGACGGGACGCTCGGGCCGTGGTGTGTTTGGGAAGTTGTTCTCAAAGAAGCAGTATCATAAAGATGAAAGAGCAACGGAGATTGGTATGCCTACAAATGTTAAACAACATATACATGTTAGCAAAAATTCAGAAACGGGAATGCTGGAAGGATTACCTTCATCATGGCTGCGACAGCTGAATGCACAGATATCACCTTCCGAACAGCAGGAAAATCCAAATGCTGCTATACAAGCTGTTGCGTTTCACAATTTTCACGTTTTGAAAAAAGAACAAGCAGAGAACGAACCATGCAAACCTATAGTAACAGAAGAAGCCATTACAAAAGAGGAATTGGAAATGAAGAAGTTTTTAGCTAAGAAAAATGCACACCAAAGTCAAGATTCAGATATTTCACTTGGTCAAAGCAGTGAGGAAGATGTTGTTCCTACAGACACATTTACTCAAAGACAAACTATGCCTGTATCACCTGTTAAAAATAGTCTTAAAAAGAAAGATGCTATGTTGGACTTGACTGCCATAGTTGAAGATTTATCAGGACTTGGAACTGAACCAGAGGAGAGTCCAATTTTGAGAAAGAAGGAACTTATGAATGCTACTTTAAGTGATGAAGAAATTTATGAAGAATTAAAGAGAATATGTAATAAGGATGACCCGTATGTTCGTTTTGAAAGGATTAAGCAGCTTGGTGCTGGCGCTTCAGGTAAGATTTGTTTTAATGCATATAATATTTTCACTAGTTACCAATACATGTGTTTAATATTAAAAAAAAAACAAGACACATTAATTTTTACTTGTTATTTCATTTAACATAAAAAAATGTAATAATTTGTAAACATAAATATCATTAAACAACTACAAAAATTCAGAGAAAAATTGCATCCACTCTTATAATATGTTTCTGTAGAAAATCAACATGTACATACATAGTGTATTTAGAGGCTGTGTGAAGACAGTAGACAATGAAACATTATCTTGATCTTTAGCCTTGACTAATTGTGATTAACAATATCTGAATTTTAGCATGAATTTAAAATAAAAGCTTGCATGCCATACAATTTTATGTAAATAACATAATATTTAATTATGTTTAACTTATTAATAGTAAACACTATTCAAACATGATTGATTATAAGGTAAGTATACATAATAATATGTATGACATGATTTATATAATATAATTATATTTAGTGTATTGTTGTTTTAGAAATGTTGTGCTATAAGAATAATGTGTTAATAATTACTATAATAGTTATTGGATAAAGCTAAATTTCATAAGTAATTGAGAACAGGAAACAGGAAATTTGATTATAAATTTAATTGTCAATTATATACTGGTAAAACAAAGAGTGGGGTTAAGTTCCACCACTCAACGCACAATGTCTCGGTGGAAAGCAAAGTATGGAGTGTCTTGAAACTAGGTACTTTCTGTCTACCCTGCTATGAAAGATAGATAGATATAGAAAGTATAATAGTAGTGATGCTTTGTTGAGCAAATACGAAAATATATTCAAATTAAGATTAATCAAGCATATTCTATAGAAACATGTATAACTGTAAATAATAAAATTAATGATTAAGTTACCAAAAAGTGGAGAATGATGTATTAACACTATACTCTCTGCTTACAAAAATTTAAGCTAAATAAACATAATTGGTTTTTGACATTTTTTCTTTAAAAAAAAACAATTGTTGGATTAGTCCATTCATTCTTCTTTTTTATAAAAAGAAAAAGCTTTAAGGCTTACTAAATATTTATATAATAAAGGGTTACTAAAATTAACAAGTAAGTTAACAGCTTATTTATTAAAAAGCATTATTTTAGTATTGTGTTATTGTTCATCTGTGTAAGAGTTTTACATTTTCCGATAACACCTAGTGACACTCATTCTTAACTTTCCACTCATCAAGAGCCATTATATATTAGTTAGCTGAACTTGTCATTGTAATTCATCTAAATATATTAAAATATAAACATTCACTGAATACAAAACTGTTGCATTTTTGAGATTAATTACAGATTGTGTTTGTATATATAATTTGTATATATAATAAAAACAAAATAAATATTTTATAATGTATAAAAAAAATATATATTTCATGAAGTAAATTATTGTATTACACTTGAAAGTTACAAACAGCCGAGAACAATTGTGCAAATTAGTATCAATTGCTATAATCAGATTAAACCACAACGTCTTAGCTCTTTGCCATAGTACACTATTATATTACATAATTTCCATATTGTGTATGCGTAATGAAAATATTTAATGATCAACAAAATTTCATTATAATACCTTATGTAAGAAGCAGATAAGAAGACCTTGTCCTAAAGGCAGTCATGCCTTATAAGGTATCAAGTTTAACATGTTGCTTTTGTGCCACACTGTGTAGTTGGAAGTTACTAGAATACATGCAATTGTCCTAGATTCAATTTCAGTTTGGATTTTTTTATGTGTAGTGAAGAAATTTTGCTTATTTTATTGTTTTAAAATAATTTTATTTGTTATCTCCAGGTGTCGTGTTCATCGCTATAGACGGCACAGACAACTCTAGAGTCGCTATTAAGGATATAGACCTGACTAAACAAACCAAAAAGGATCTCATACTCAATGAAATAAATGTATTGAAAGGCTTTAACCACAAGAACCTTGTTAATTTCCTAGACGCTTTCCTCTGCTATGACCATCTTTGGGTCGCTATGGAATTGCTAGACGGGGGCTCCCTAACTGATGTCGTTACGGAAGTCGTGATGAAAGAAGGCCAAATTGCTGCTGTTTGCCGCGAGACTCTACAAGCAATCGCCTTTTTGCACTCTAAAGGCACTATACATAGAGATATCAAGTCTGACAATGTTCTTCTTGGTATGGATGGAACTGTAAAAGTAACAGATTTTGGCTTCTGCGCTAACATAGTAGGTGATGAGAAACGGCAAACCATGGTGGGTACACCATATTGGATGGCGCCTGAAGTGGTAACAAGAAAACAGTATGGTAAAAAAGTAGACGTATGGTCGTTGGGCATTATGGCAATTGAAATGATCGAAGGTGAACCACCATACATGAAAGAAACTCCTTTAAAGGCGTTATATTTGATCGCCGCCGTCGGTCGACCCAAAGTACCGAGATGGGAAAAATTATCGCCAGAATTTCAAGATTTTCTCGACAAATGTTTGCAGGTCGACGCCGACCTTAGAGCCACGGCTGAAGAATTATTGGAACATCCATTTTTGAACTGCGCCATGGAATTGAGGACACTAACACCTCTAATTAAAGCGGCACATAAAATTCTGCACAAGAATTTTGATTGATTCTTTATTGCTTATTACTGTTGTTGAAACGAAAATTAAAAATTTGTGCCAATTAAAGGGGTCAACGAAAAAACATTGAATACGCTTTTGGCAATCGTAAAATAAATGTCGGTTAGGCTACAAATTAAATAAGTTTTATATCGTTTTTCCGCAATTTTACAGGATAAAAGTAAATTAACTATAGGTTTGGAGAACTTATACAATATTGACATATAATCTGACAAAATATTAGTCGAATTACGTTGAATGATATTCACTTTGTTCGCTCTATAACAATTTACATTAACCTTGCCTTCATAACAGGAAGGCGGACGGCGAACGTCTCGAGATGTTCCCTATTCTTGGCGAAGGAAACATACGGTATGTTATTTTAAGGTTATTTTCAACAATTCCAATTTAATTAATAATACAATATCTATTTGGCTGGGTATTTTGGCAATACGCATACCATATTCGCTCTTATCATCGCTCTTGTGTAGATATTATATTATCTACCACTGATATAGACATATGATCGCATACATCGAGCGTGCTTTTCTCACGTATGGGCATGTGTGTACGTACAATTCAACGCCATATTGTGTTAGAGTTTTAAGCTTTTTCTAATAAGCTTTAAATTTATTATATATAATAAGATTGATGTATGTAATGGAAAAATTAAGGGTTTATAATCTGTCCAAAAATTTCAATTGAATTACATGATCAATATATTTTTACTCTGCCGTTGTTAAGTACTCAAAAAGATTTTGTGACGAAATCGTTATTTTCGATATGTGTGTGTGTATATATAAATTCTTTTTCCTGTTCGCTATTAAACAAATTGGCTGAATCTTTGAACTGGTTGATTTTCGAATTAATGTTATTTACAAGATAATTGCTTTTATATCCTAAGTGTAGGTTGAGGCACATCTGTGCTCAGCTTCTTACATCACGTAAAAATAAACCTTAATGTATAATAATAATAAGGTGAAAAATTAGATTCACTGCTAAAATGCTATTTCATTGCACACCAATTTATTTTCAGTGATAAGAATTTATACATATATATACGAAGGCAGTGTTTCGCTTTCGATTTACACTAGGAGGTAAGTGCAGTTTTGTTTTTATGAGTTTACCAAAAAAAACTGTACATAGACATTAATTTAAGCTAGTTTTTAAAACGTACGTGGCATTTTTATTTTATAAGGAGACAGAAAATATTTTTATAACAAACAAAAGTACTTCCAAATTCTAGAACTTTCTTTGACAGAACAAATTTTTCTCTTATATTCTACTCGTACTTTTTGATCATTCTACATTCCTTTTACGCGACTTTCAAAATGACCAAATATTTATTTCCATATTTTTTTACTGTATCGCTTTTAGACATTAAGATATGATTAAGACTGTAATGACATTATGCTCATATTCTTTGCTATGACTATACAATGATTGATAGAAAACTTTTTAATCTTTATTCAGCTTTGTAAAAATGTTGCAGATAAAAAATGTGTGTATTTAGGCCCTAAATCTTAATGCCTTTGTATATTTTAAATCCCGTGCAATATGTGATTTAAAAAATCGTTCCACATTTAAATTGTGCTTTTATATCAAAGAAAACGCGGCCATCATGTTTAGTGTATAATAATTAATTTAGTTTGGTTTTATTACAATGTATTGTGTAATGTAAAGATATATCTAATTTTAATATTAGTATTATTTTGTATTATTTTTGTTTTAAAGATACTTGGAAGAAAGGCCAAGTTCATGTTTTATTTTAACGATTTGACGGAATTGATTAAGGGGTGGAAATATGGATGACATACTAATGGTGTATCTATACTAATTCTTATTGGATTTTAAAATTATGAATTATTACGCTATACAACAAACAATGAGTAATTCTAGTGACTAGTGTATATCTAATATAGCAGTGCATGTAGCGATAATAAACATAACCATACTGAAACGGTCTATGTGTATTAAAAGTACTTTTCTATCACACGTCTAATATGATATTGTTTCGGACGGGATTGGATTTAGCATTTTAACGTATATAACGTTAGAATTTTAATCATATTTTTAATTAAATAACTTACAAGTGGTGAGATAAAACATCTTACAGCTTTTACTAAGTCAAGAACATGCCCTGATCCGAAATAAATTGAATTTTTTTTAATACTTTTCCAATTATTTTGCTGTAAATTACAGGGTCATCATGTTTTTTAGATTGCAATGAACTTTCCAATATGGAATAATTTATTATTTTTTGAAAACAACAATACTTTGGTACGTTTTTATTAAAAACAATGATTTTTGTTTAATTATTTAACTGTACAATTAACACAAGTTAGACAATAAATAAAGTCTGATTTTTGTATAATTCATTAGTGTCAGTCGTAAAAGCCAACCTCTATTGGAGATATTAAAGTGCCCTCCGCCAAGAGTGCCTGCTTGAATTAGTTATAATTCTATTATTGCTAGTTTTAAAGCATATTTGCCGCACAACGAAAATTGTGTTAATGTATTGAAGCTAGATTGCATAGTCGTAAGTTTATATACACCAATGACACTTTTTGAACATTTTATTACTAGAGATTTGCCTATTAAATTATTTTTGTAAATGATTTGTGTGTTTTATTGTTGTACCTGTAAATATCTATACATCTATACAAATAAATCAAATTGTAGTGTATATTATAATAAATTATTTTTATCATTTGCATATAGTTTACACAAATGGATTTAAGACAAAATAACATTGTTTACAATTTTTGTCTCTGTTTGTTCTGGCTAATCTCTGGAACGGCTGGACCAATTTTGACGGAACTTTCACTGGCAGATAAATGATGTAATAAATAAGGAGTGACTTAGGGTACTCTTATATTAGAATCATTATAATAGAAATGCAGAGATCATAAATTCTACACAAAATCGCGTGTACTGCTAGTGTTTACTAAAAGAAAGAGGAGAATAATTTATAACTTTATTTACAATTAGCTATTAATATTAATTCCATATGTCACATAAATATCTTTTTTCCTTTTGCATATTAGATATAATAAGTTCTGCTTGTTCTTTTGTCATTTCGCCATGTTTTTCTATACACTGCACAATTGTTTCTTTCACCTGTGTTGCCATTACTTTAACATCTCCACAAACATACACATAAGCTCCTTGCATAATTAGATTCGTAATTTCCTTACCATTTTCAATGATGGCATCCTGTAATTTTTTTAATAAATTAAAATATATATATATACTTAAGTTATTCAAAAGTATGAATTATCGAGTCATAGAAATCCCTTATGGGGTCATCAATAAATTAAGTCACATGGTTATTTGCCTACTCCCCCGAACTTGTCACAGCGCGACCTTTTATAAAATCACTGTCGTTCCAGTAATGTCTTCCTGACAGGCAAGTACCCTGTTTGTAAAGGGGACCTTACGAACAGTGTACAAGCCGAGGTTCGAGCCTCACAGAAGGCGTCCTTGTTACACCTCTTCTAAGTTGACGGTTTCCCCTCGAGGTCGCCACGCTAAGGTCAGAGCTCTTCTACCTCGGCCTCTTTCAAAACCCGGTAAACCTATCAAGGCCAGTAGGGCCAACAGCATACCACACATTTGAGAAAAAAACAGTAATGTCACACTTTGTCAACTCCCTCCATCCCTTTCAATGTGTGACATAATATATGGATGGCCACTATTAAGGAATTTGTTAATAAACCAATCACATCAAATGAATGATCATGAAATCATATTTATATTGTATTAAGAAATTAATAGTTAAAAAATTTGGTTTTGAACACATGAGCATCATCTCATCTCATGGCACAATGAGATGGAATCTAGTGGTAGATTCAATCTCCAGTTAGGAATTATTATATTTTAGTTTGTTTTACTTAACACTATGAAGACGTGTCTTTTATACTATTTGCTACATATATACTTTTATTATTATTTTTCTTATACAATTTAAAGCACTCACTCGAGCTTATAAGACTCGGAGACCCTAATATCTCTATTTGTACCCTAAGAGAGTCCAAGATTTATAAATGAATAATTGTATTTCATTTATTGTAATGTTTCTACTACTAATAAGGCAATGCAAAGTTATACTAGTTAAAGCAGACAGTCTTAACACCAGGTTTTATCAAGAACCATATGAAAAATAGCATATGGCAATAATTACCTGCACATAATGAATTTCAGTATCTTCACATCTAGAAAATGCCAAACTTAACTTAGTAATTACTTTTTGGGATTCAAAATATTTTAACTCCTTCTCATAGATAAAATCTAATTTGGGGTCCCTACAACCAAAAAACAACCACATTTCCCCAAATTTCATATCTGAATGGCTATTCTGCAAATGCTCTCTCTCTTCCAAGAATCCAATATATGGTGACACTCCAGTCCCAGGGCCGATTAATATAAAAGGAGTTTCATGAACACTAGGCAAGTAAAATTCATTAATATTTTTTCTCAAATATAAAGGAATTTTATTACATTCTTTATTAATAGTTAAATTATTCATCATGTCTTCAATATTTTGCTTTAATATTATACTTTCTAACCATCCAGTTACAAGACCTTTTCTGTTATGTCCATTATCAATAACGGAGAAGCATATTTTTAATATATTATCATCAGTTTGCCTATTAACAATTGAATATGGTCTCGGTAAAAGTCTTGGTAAATGTTCCAATAGAATTTCTATAGGGGGATTGCATGATTTGAATATTGTAAGTAAATCGAGTATACAAATATTTTCGTTTAAAATATGAGTTGTATATGCAATAGAACCCTCTTTACTACACAGGTACTCTAAAATCCTTTTCTCATTTTCATCTTTAGTGTATCTGGAAAGTGCTAGAAGAAGTAGCTGGAAAAAGCAATTTAACCTCACTTAAATAATTTAAAAAATATATATAAAACATATACAGTTTCATATGTTTTTTAATTATTTTAACAGCTTAAAAATTAGCCTACCAATCACAGGTGAATGAATAAGTTTAAATTATTTTCATTTTCTTGCTCTAGTTCAATATGATCTAGTAAGAGACACAGAATATCTCAACTTTAGCAATAAACAGAGTATGAAGTGTCTTGACACTAGATGCATCCTGACCTGATATACACGATATACACATTGAACTAACAGAAAATAAGATACTGTAATTCTATTTATAATTTAATTAAAATTTAAATACCTTCTTCACAATACCTCTAAGGTCAATACAATTATTTAAAACATATCTTAGAGTTGATCTGACAGGGATATGTATTGGTATTTTAGGTGCTTTGAGCCCACTATTCAAATTAATTGTATAATTTAAATCTATAACTTTGTTTAAGCTCAAGCGATTAATAAGAAAATCCACTTCTAAATTATTGTTGTGCGGGATAATGCCAATTGTATCACCAGGTTTAAAGCAGAAATTGCTACCCTAGAAACAGAATATTATTTTAAAAATTAATGATAACTTTAAAATAAAAAAATGTTTGAATTTTTAATTTTAATAAAGTTAACTATAAAACTTTAAAAACCTTTAATTTAAAATAAGATACATTAGTTTTTAAGAACTAAGAGGTTTATATCATACCGTAATATCAAATGTTACTTCATAAACTGGTTTACATTTATTATCTACTGCAGTCAACCTTTCCCATTTATGCAATGGGGCATGGAAAACCTCGCTAGCAGCAAATGGTAAAGGTGGCTTTTGCCCAACATAAGAAGCGATTTCGCTTCTTATATCCTATAAAAATGAGTAAAAGAAATTAAATAAAGTGTTATAGGGGAAATATATCATTTTATAGCTTCTACAAAAAGTATTAAATATTATATTTATTCCAATATATTAATAAAATAAATAATACTCACGTTGGTATTTGAGAATTCTAGATTAAGTACATTTTCTTTACTAGAAGGCAGATTATATTTAACTGTTTTATCAAGACAATCGATTAAATCTTGAAAATGTTGAGCAAGGACCATCTTTCAATTAAAACTTAATTACTTACTACAAGAGTCATTTAAAAATATAAAATACTCCTTGATTTATGGAACCACATTATTTAAATAAGATTCATATTGAGTCATACTACATACAAGTGTTGTGACATACTCACAAGTGACAGTGACATTTGATAAACTGTTCTTATAGTGACGTTTCAAAAGGAATAAATTTAAAAAATGAATTTTTTACCGCCTAATTTGTTTTCATTCATTGTACTTGAGTATTAAATATAAATATTATAGTTTTTATAATTATCAACTAGATGATTTAAAAATTAATTTATAGTAAAGTTTGCTAAAATAAATCTTATTCTTCTTAGTGAAACACTAAATGCGAAAATCAATCATTATTATATATATTTATTTTGTTAAATATTTCTATTTATTTCATATTCTATGGAAATAATTTACAACAGTGATAAAAATATATATCTAAGTAGTAACAGAAGGATGATTTTAACGAAAAGAACTATGAGCCTTATTTTTGAAGAGAAAACCAGGATAATGAAAAAAGAACCAGGAGAAATTTTTATTGTATAAAGCTTTACCAACTACTTTTACACTTAATTAAATGTATTTTTTCTTTAATACATACATTCATTTCGTAAATACCACTATAATTACCGTGTTCAATGGTTATCGTGTTGCAATCTTCTAAAAAGAAACTTAAAATAAAAGACGAATAGGAGTGAATAATATATATTTTTAAAAAACCGTTACGTCTCATCCACTATAAACAAAAGAAAAAATATATCAGTAAATACGTAAACAAAAAGAAAATAAAATTCTATATAATTACTACTTACACTCAATTGGAACTCCTTGGTCACCAGTGAATCCTTGCATACATTCTGGACATATTGTCGTTTCACAAGGGTTTGGAGTGGTAGTTGGGAAGGCAGGGGTCAATTCGACTGGCGGTGGCTAAAATTCAAATCAATAAACCAGAGTTTTTGAAATGTGTGTACAAATATCAATTAAATATTATGCAAAAAAAACATTGAATTATTTTAAACATAACGTATGTACCTCTAATCTGTACAAATACGATAATTTGCAAGGATCCCAAGCGGTACATAATGTAGCATTGTGTAATAAGTCCTTTCTTGGTTCGTCACCAAAGTAATCGAATGTTATAACGATATTGTTATCAATTGCGCACTTTTCTAAGAATTCATCGACTGAAATCTTATAAATATTATGTAAAAAAGATTAACCACAATATATAAATAATTATGTAAAATAAAATAACAATCGATAACATACATACAACGTTAAAGTAAAATATCTTTACAATTATGTTATTAGTTCTTGTCTCTCTTACCTTTGTTTTATTGCCACAATCTAAAGTACCATTCTGAAAATAATTATTTTCTCTTTCACCATTTCCAAGACAAAACATCCATCCTTCATGAAAAGAATATTCTATGGGCGCTACCTCCGCCTCAATGCAAGGATCAATCGGAACAGGGATCGAGGGTTTGCCGAAAGTACACTTTCTTTCGTGCATATTTGCCTGCACTCTATAAGCGTCAAGATCAGGCTCAGAACCTTCTGGACATGTATAGTAATTACCTAAACAAAAAAATACATTCAACATTCAACACTTTTTAATATGTTTTTAATTTTTTAAATATTGAGAACTTCATATACCATTTTGTATTATATAGATTGTTTTATGTTGCAAGCTGATAACAGTTCTAACTGTTAATCCATTCCCACCACTTTTGATATTTTCCATAAGAACCTCTTGCGCCGCACGTTGTTCTCTCGACCATTTCGCCGCTTCTTCGGCTAATATTTGGCGACTAACTTTACCTTCGGATTGGGTTGACTATATAAAATAAATAAGAATTTATATCACAAATATATATAGCTTCCTATGTTAATTTAATATTTTCGATCATTTTAATTTTTCATAAAAAATACCTGAGGAGAGCTTTCCATAATCACGTATGGTCGACCAAGTGTATGTTGCCAAATTAGTTGTGCAGCAACTTTGTGCTTAGTACTGTGATGTAAAGGCTGTATTTGTAATATTCCATACCAAGCTAGCTCTCGGTAGACGCTGTCTGGAAGATATCCAGTCTAGAATGATGTATGAAATAGAAGGTGAAATAGAGTTGAGTTGACTTGAGGGTATAAGTATTGATTTACAGCATCTACAATACAGTACTTACCGGCATAAAATCCATATGCCACTGTAAGAATTAAAATTATTTTAGGTATTTAAAATAACAATTTCTTGTAATATTATAGTTAATGGAAATTAGTAAAGATGCTACCTCTTCTTCACTGGGTTCCGTTGTGCCGAAGTCTAAAATTTAAATAAATATGTATATGAAAAATTGTGTTATTATTGATATAAAACAATAATGTAGTTATATACATACCTTCATCCTCATCGGAGTCAATTGAAATAATCTAAAACAAAAATAATATTATATTATTTCTTACTAAAATATCTCAAAAGTAAAAAAAAGCAAACCTGCACTAATAATATGAAGAAATAAATGTATATTTTTATAGTTTTTACTACAGACGGCATAGTTACAAAAATAACGACTACATAAATAATTTACTGAAACAGCAATAAATATGAGGTTTGTTAAAAAAAATATATAGTTCAATTAAAAACACTATTTAAAATCAAATATAACAACGTAATATAGGTGTAATATTTAATGTCAATTAAATTTAATAACCAAAGCGAATAACAGAAGTTACGCTAATTGGAGCAATGTAGGAGAAGGTTATAAGAATAATATTCATGTTATATCATAAGTAAAACTTCAGAAACGCTGAATTTAATGACTTCTTTGACTTCAATAGAGACTTTATTATCTGTACCAGTAGACTCTAAAGAGTGGAATCTAATTCATCCATAAATTATTTATAAAACTTAATGTCAATCATTATTTATCAGATTTTATCTGTGTTTACGAATTATAAATTTTTACAAAGGAGTGCCGAAATTTCGTGTTTTTAAGTGAAAAAATGAATTAATTATTATTTATTAGACTAATTACGTTGTTACAATGAATACTCTTGATAAGCAATTGGCGGACTTGCGAATCTACGCAAACGAATTAGATGCTAAATTACAAGACGATATAAATGCTGCAAAGTTAAAACCATTGATTCCTCCCAAAAAAAACAAAGCACCATTACCTCAAATACCACAAAGTTTCACAGTAAAGTCTGCCTGTGAACCTTCCTACTCTTCTAGATTAGAATATGGAAGTCGAACAAGTTCTACCTACTCTAATTTAGTGCCAGTGAAGAGTTGTATTGTTAGGAATTCAGCTAGAGTTAGAAGCGGTGATGTGCTTTTATACAGTAATCTATTGCCTCCGGGAGGCACAAATCATGTTTACTCAAACATTCCTATGCAGCGTAATATGGAAGGGTTTTATGATAGAGACGCTCGGTCTGAAGTATCAAGAATAAGCGATGTAGGTGCCCAGTCAACTTACAGCGAATTACGAAGACCAGGATCAGCTTATCCACCATCTTCAGCTTCAGTAAATGCTCAGGACTTTTCTACTTATGGTGGTTCTCAGACATCTTCGACATATGAATCTTTATATGAACCAATTAACCCAAGGCCATGCAGTCAGTTGTCAGGCACCTCTCTATATGGTGGATATGTAGGAACCACAGTAGCAGAGCCCATACCTGAGCCTGACGAAGCATTATACTGTGGGAATTGTTACCGATGTGGGGAAAAAATTATGGGAGAAACAACTGGTTGTACTGCCATGGAAAGAATATATCACATTAAATGCTTTTGCTGTCATCAATGTAGTATTAATCTTCAGGTATGTTATTGACTTGAATTATATGCTTTATTTCATTTTAGATATTTTAACAAACACAACATCTAGCTTTTAATAATTTTCCACTCAATAATCTATAATTATGCAACATATTGTATGTGTACACAATGTAATGAGATAATAACACTAACGTTTTTCAATAGTCTCTTATACTACAAATAAGAAGCATTATAGAAAACTAAAAGAAAAAATATCTAATATGCTGTTAATTTGTGTTTGATGTTTCTTAAAATATTTCTGGTAAGTACTTTACTTATTTTGATGATATAAACTTAATAATTGATCTGCAAACCAATGCAGTTAGATTTGTTTTTAGAAAAACTTGCATTCTATGAAGTTGGACTTCAGTATGTATTAATAATGAATTAATTTTCATACATTTTTAAGTTAGGCTGTGATTTTAATTGAAATTGTTAATCATTTTAACACATATTTATTGTATTGAATCACAATTTATTATTTATTACGTAACTATAACTAATAAATTTATTAAAAATTAAAGAATATACTAATAATAATATTATTTGATATAATTAGATTTTAGCAACTTTTGCACTTTTTAGAGGATTAGCCACATATTTTTATATTTCAAATTTAATTTTTTTTGTTTGGCGAAACCTGACATTTACTTTAAACTATACTGTAGTCTGTGACAACAGGTAGAACATAAAGAAAAGTAGTGCTCCTGCGGCCATGGACTACAGTAAAGTGTTTGAAACATTGAGTTTTCAAATATATATTTTTGAATACCAAAATATATACAATTAATCAACTTAAAATAGTTTTATTTGAAATGCTGTTTATTAATTATAAAATAAAATTAAAAATTGTTATTTAAGAAAACCAGAGAATTAAAAATTATTGAATATGTTTATAGGGTCGGCCCTTCTATGCTGTGCAAGGCAAAGCCCTATGTGAAAGAGATTATTTAGAAACATTAGAGAAATGTTGTGTCTGCGGGGATCCTATTCTAGATCGCATTTTGAGGGCGACTGGGAAGCCCTACCACCCTCGTTGTTTTACTTGTGTTGTGTGCCAGAAGAGTTTAGATGGCATTCCATTTACAGTGGACGCTGTTAATCGAATCCATTGTATTGAAGATTTTCACAAGAGGTATTGTTATTTTGGCTTATTATTTTAAATAATGATTTCAAATATTATTGTCTATGTTCACCGCTCTTACTAAAGGAATGTTTTTTATTACTACTCAGTTAACTAAGAATTTAACAAAGAATCAATAACTTATTTGTCAATTTGTATGAGGCCATCAGGACCCAGTGGAATGGTAGATGCGGTGACAATAAACAATTAGTAGCGGGTTCCATGTTCACTCAGGAGAATAACTAGTTTTTTTTTCATTTTCTCACTCTCGCAAGACAAAGTGTTAAGTTGTGTAGAAATATGAGTACTAAAATATAATATTTAAAATTTTCAGATACGCACCACGTTGCGCCCGCTGTCGTGAACCAATTATACCTGAAGGTGGAAATGAAGAAACTGTCAGAATCGTCGCTTTGGACAAAAGTTTCCATATCGCTTGCTACTCCTGCGAGGATTGCGGCTCGTCTCTCTGTTCCAGGGAAGAGGGTCGAGGCTGTTACCCCCTCGATGGCCATCTGTACTGCAGAGAGTGTAATGCAAGACGTATACAAGATCTGTCGAGGAATATTAATTAGGGAGGATTTATTTATTGGAACACTGCCATTGATAACATAAGGTTGTAATTTTTTTTATATTATATATTTTATCTGTGTATGTGTAATGATTTATTAATATACAATATTTAGATACACACACACACACACATTGATCACATTACTATCTTGACTTTTGTGGATTAATTCAAATATTATGTTAAATACTTCATTTTTTTTAAATTATTGCTACTATATTTTGCCTTTCATATAGACTGTATGACCCTTGTCGTATTATTTGCGTTTCTATCTTCTTGAATTTCTCCTGTAAATCTAAATATTTCATTTCTAAAATATTTTGAGATATCATCTACTTATGTCACCAGTATTTCTGACTCATATGCTTCCTTCTTTTACATTGACCGCAAAATACATTTATATTAATATGTACTCGTGTATATGGAATTCAAATCAAATCTAATTTTTGGGTAGATAGATTACAACATAGTGAATTTTCGATAGATTCTTATGAAAATAAAGATATTTGCACATTCACTGCCATTACCTATATACATTTTGTATTTCATATTCCCTTTGGAAAAATTGTTTGTATCTATTAAGATATGAATATATTATTTACATACTGTAATTCAGTGTTTTGTAGATAATATCTATACAAATAAAAAAATGATGTGTCTGCTTGTAAGTAATTAAAAAAGTAAATATGAAAGTAATTGCTTTTTACTAAATATGATCATGCACATACCGAAATAATATTTATTACATTTAATTAAAAAAGTATCTTATAATTTGATAATATTTTTTTTATTTACAAACTTATTGACATAAAACATCATCATGTTAAAAGAAGGTTCCAAAAATACAAAAGTGAAAACTACATTAAAATCGGTTCAGCCGTTTCTGAGATTATCGTGCACAAACGCACAGACAAACAGATAAAAAATAAAAAAATATATTTTATAAAGGTTTTACTTATTATATGAATTAATAAATGCCCCCAATAATGGTTTTCTCATATACCTTCTATGTACAGACAGTGGTAAGCAACATTTTTGTTATGTGTATATAATTTAATAAAAAACGCGAACTTGATTTTTTTAATCATGTTTTAAGCAAATGAAAAGTGACATTTTTTGTTATTAATGTCAATTTTATTTCATTTTTAGTTTAAATAACATTAGCAATAAACATTCCTTTACCACATTTTATAATATATATATAACTATATAAGGCTGTGGTTATTAACTATTTTATACATTGTACATTTCACAGTATTAAACATTCAAAGGATTTTGATGTGATTTTTTTACAAATATTATTATTAAATAGTTTACATATTGTTTGTAATATCCTCTTTTTTTTAATGAAAAGGTGCCATTTTTTTTATTGTATATAGTGCAGTTTTGGTTGTGTGTTTGTTTGTAAGATCTTTTTTGTATGTATTGTACTTAATTTACTATTATTTGTTAATGTACATTTTAATAGAAACATACTTGAATTTAGTACAATAATGAAGTTTTTGCTTATAATATACGTTTATTATATTATGTCTTTAAGCAACTCCAAATATTCTTTATTGATGTGCTATTTTAAAATAATTTAAAGAAGTGTATGTAAAAATCTTAAATGTTGTATGCAAAAACATTAAACAAAAAGATTGGCTTGTCTATCAGTTTTAAAATATATATATATATATATATATATATATATATATATGTATATATATATATATATATATATATATATATATATATATATATATATATATATATATATATGTATGTATATATATATGTATGTATATATATATATATATATATATATATATATATATATTTATAAAAGAAAACTATTAAAACTATCAGGTAATGTAAAATTTTCAGGTATTTCTATACTTATCTGTTGAATATATAAGTAACTAAGTCAATATTTTGCACTAAATGAAACCAATATACTTATAAACCAGAGTGAAAGTGTTCTATAAGGCAATTTTTATATTTAAAACTGAATGATACTAAATTAGTAGTGTGCTACCCACCTAATATATAATTTAAGCCATATAACATAGCATTTATTTAGTGTATAACATAAAATAGGCTTTATTTCATATTTAATATTATAATTATAATTTGTAGAGATATTTAAAAGTATACAATGAAAAAAAAATAGTATATTGCACCTTTAGAATTACATGGAAAAAGTGGGTTATATCCCACGATATATAAGATCTTCATCCCCACATATCTCTGATAGCGAGGAGGGTGAGGTGGGCGCTGATCTAGGTTGTGGATATAGATTAATTTTATCAGGGATAGTTTACGGGTCGATGATATTTTGAAATATCTGGAGGATTAAAAGGCTTATATTTCAGTCTTTTCAAAAGAATAGTAATGTTTTTTCAATTGAATGATACAAAATATGTGATTTTGACCAATTTAGGAATATTTTATATATTATATTAAGCACTTTATTCACATGGAAATCATTAAAAAATTTCAATGGTTGGAGATGGTGTCTTATGTGAGGTGGAAAATAGATGAATAATGCCGTTATTATCAGCGTAATCCACTGCTTTAATTGTAACACGGCTCTCGTGGTTGTGGACAAGAAGCAAAATAGGGTTGTTTTTAGAGCAGGACGTTTTCGTTTGAATATGTTTTAACGTCTCTAAAAATATACTAGAATTTATCCAACCACTTAGTAGCAACACCCAGACTGTCTTTAGAGCTCCCACCATAAGGTGATCTTAGAAATGGACTCTTGGAAAGATGAATAATGTTACAATTGTGATACCACTAGCTGAAATAATTCCACATATTGTGATCAGTTCGCCACTTTCAGAAGAAACAAGTCCGCTGACGTATGAAAGCCATAACATCATGCTGCACTCGTGTTTTCTGGTTTCCGCATATATAGATTGGAGCTTTGCCTGCAAATATTGTCCAACCAATCTTTGCCAGCTATTTCAATACAATCCCAGATATATATGAAATTCATATGCAAATTTCCTCACTTGTACAGTTTCAGTCCATAATGCTTTTTAGAGCAGTCTATGATGCTCTTGTTTATAAAAGTTTCTTCTTCTACTATAAATACCCAATTCGATGTAAAATTGATTTTAAAACATGCTCGGGTGCGTTAATATCTTTTTCATTCGCAGCTATCTAATAATACTTAGATAAGCGGCTTTCAACAGTTGTATGGTTGATACTGTATTTTAGTCCGGATTTCCTAAGATAACGTTTTATCTAATACTTCCATCTCCCTAATACCCTTATTTATGTATATTCGTGGCATGATTAATAATAATAATATATTTAATACATAGTTAATTATATTAAAATGTTCCAGCGCTGGGTACGTACCCTGCTTATATATATAAAATAAATTGAAATAAAAAAATCGGTTACACTATTTTCAAAATAAACACTTCCGTAATGAACTATGGTATCCACCCATAAGTCATAGTACACTATTTTTACAATTAGAGTAAGACCTCTATGGTATAAACGATATCAAAGATGAAAATGAATGAAAAGACTTGTTCCAACGAAGGTGACTTGGCCGAAGAATTATTGGAACATCCATTAGAGTGGGTATCCCCTATACAGTGAGGTGTCAACGTTATTCATCTCATATATACCATCGTCGTATGAATGTTCCATCTGTACTAAAACCAGGCTAAGTTCTACTTTCCCCTACAGTTTCTGTATATTTCTCATTGAATAACTAAAGTCCATAGTATATAGTGTTTTTGTTTTTTATCAAAAAATACGAGTTTTGGGTTAGGCCACTTTAATTCTAAAGGTGCTATGTGTATATTATTTCATGTATGAGTAACATAATTGTATATGATATCTATATCGATTTTATATCAGAAATGACTTTTTTTTGCTTATTTTTAATATTTATCACCTTATTTTTTTTTTATTTTCCTTTACTAGATACAAATTTGACATGTTTTTCATTGTTTTAATTGTTTTCTATTTAAATTGTTTTCTATTTATATAATTTTTGATGTTATTAATAAAGTAAATCTATTCCACCATATTCAATATGTTACTCATGACGTAGGATGCTGTAATAAAATAAATATTTGTATTAAATATAAGATTATAAGGAATTTTGTAGATATTTTAGCATTTATAGAATTTATATTAGCCTCGTAGAAGTTGTACTAAGTAGTAATGTATTGTAGGAAGTTAGAATTCACTTTACGCTTATTTTGTTTAGTGATAAAGATCACAAATTATGAGATTATGCCATTTTTTAATTTGAATGTTACTGTCTAGATAATAAATACAAATACAATACTAAAATATCGATTTTTTGTTTTATTTTATTGTAACTACCGATTTTTTATTTAATAGTTCAACATTAAATGAAATAACTTCGAAATTTTATTGTGCATTTACTTAACCAATACCATGTACGTTTTACTAAATATATGCCAGTATTTTTTTCCACTAAGGATTACGTATTTGCATCGTATGAGAAATAAAAACAACTCAATGAGTCACCTTCAGTGCATATTGCGTTGTATATAGAAAAACTCGGAGCAGAGTCTGGGATTTGCAACACGAATTACAGACTTAAATTAAAATAAATAAATTAGTCGCTGATTTTGAAAGGGAGACAACTCTATTTTGTAAAAAAAAATATGTTTAAAGCTAAATCTTATTACGAATCAACATAATTTTATGTTTTTAATCAATTAACAATCAATAATATTTCAATATCAGTATAAATTTGTTATTAGAAATTTATTTGATCAACAATATTTCAAATGTGTTTATTTTGAAAGTGAAGCAAGTTCATTTTATGTATGTAACATTTATGTTTTGAATCAAGGCTTCCATGATTCATATGACGATGAAATTCTTATGTCTGCTTCAGATGCAACCCTGGCATCTAGAGGATCGCAAGAAGTAGCTTCTTGTTGTTTAAGGCACGACATATGCACGGGGCAAAATAGAAATATAAAATTGGCGTTAATGTGGATGAAAATTGTCCAGTCTAGCGAGTATAATAATATAGATACTATACCATACATTTTTAATGTCAGGTCATTCGTTTCTGCCAAACGAAACGAAATGGCTATTCGAAAATACAATTTAATGTATATTCCCCTGCATTATTACCAATTAATACAAAAATGTCGCAAATGTAATTCATTTTTGGTGCATAAAATGCAAAGTGAAGACTTATTATTATACTAACTTGTACCAAACTCTGAAGGAGGCGATTTTAAAACGAACAAAAAATACTGACGCAGAAACTGTCAATTGATTGAATATTTTCTGGATGAGATTATTGAGAAATGCACCCAATAAATGGTATTATAAAACGTCGATGGAAAAAGATGCACATTTTAAAAATTAAGTAATTTCGAAGAAAAAAACTACTAAAGAAAAATATAAAAAAATCATACATTTATATATATAAATATCTTTTCTTTTTTTTAATATTATTAACAAACTAAATATTAATAAAGCTACCATGAAACCTATTTATCTTGGGACTACACGTTCAAATTTCAATACATTTGCAGGTACTTAAAACGTGTAAATAAAAATAAAACAATATATAACTCATAAATGTTTATTTTAATTCTGCATACTAACATATACAACACATTGTATACAAGCGCTCGACTCGCAGTCGCTTATCCTAAGCTTACTTTACAAGAAGACTTTGGCTCCTTCCGTAGAACATTCATTAGCACTTCATCTAATTTGTCACACTTTGCAATATAAAAATCAAAATGCTATTTGATGACTTTTAGAGAAATTTAAAGCTTAATAATACAAAAAAAAGCGAAAAATATATACTTATTTTGTCAAAACCATACAAATGTAATATAGAGTAATAAATTCATCAAATATATATCAAAGAAAAAATGACATTGTATATACATTCAAATAACCTTGGAATTAAAAAAATTAAACACAAGTCCAATTTTGTTAAGATCCATAAAAAAAATAAGCTAAAATAATGAAAAAAAAAAACACTTCACTGGCTCAATATTAACTAACAACTAATAATCAAATTTCTCTAACAAGTCACATTCTCAAATAATAAAATTAAAAAATACATACTTCCATCATGCACTTCAGTTTGTTCATTACACAAAGAGGTTTGACTACAAAACCAGCAAGTAGCTTTCAAATGTGTTCAATTTCAAATCGTATATAATCTGTATTATGTTCATATACAAAATTGGCGGGAAACTTTCGATGTAAACGTCAAATTGGAAAAAAAGTCAAAACTCATCATGAAACGAGCAAACAGTGTAGTATGATAAATTTTCTTAAAATTATGATATTTAAGAAAATTTACACCGGAATTTCGTTGAAAAATCCGCTTAAAAATCACACAAAAATGGATAACAATGCAAGATCCGCAGTTGAAAGTGAAGTATGGTACTCTTATAGAGATTCAAATTATTTATAACCAGTCTATTAGTTACTATTCACTGCCCGTTACTATTTACATCCGCTTGGCGTTCGGGCCAGTTTAAACTAGAAATTACTAAATAATACACAAATTGTCCGAATACATTGTAAAGGAGATGCGACACAAAAAAAAAAGTAAGTAAATTTTGTAATTTAAACTAACCAATTATTCTAAAATCATTGAACACGTTTCAAACTTAGGCATTTCATAGTGATGGTATAAATAAAAAAAAAATCTTTATATACACACCTAAAATAAGACAAAAGAACTCCTTTACATTGTAAGTGACGGATACATCTACTCTCATACAGATAATGAACCAAAGGCACCCTTTAAGTGTATTCGTGTATTTTAAATATTGAATGTAGCCCAATAAAAATTTTTAAACAAATTTATACAAAAACAAATCTTTTTAAAAGAACTAGATACGACTGAGAAAAAATATAATGTAAAATTCAAAAGTTAATATATACAGCGTAACCTCAATATAACGAATCCCTCGATTTAAGGAATTTTTTGATATCCTGTAAAACAATCCATAGATGTTAATGCAAAATATACGTTTATATTTATCAAAAAAAACCATTTCATAATAAATTTTCAATCCTTGTAATGTTTATTATAACAAAAAGTATTATTTACCTCTGTATAATGAATTTTGAACTTATAACGCAAATGTAACAAACTATCGATTATCGACATACAATTTCACAATTTCTATCTCAATTATTATAAACCATCCTGACCTCTATATAACAAATTTGACTATAGCAAATTACTTGATGTAAACAATTATTTTCTAGGTACCTTCAGTTTTATTATATCAAGGTTACACTATAAATTAAACATTAAAAACAAAAGTCATTATGGAAAAACTAAAATAACTTTTTTCATCATAAATTCAAAACAGACAAACAAAATTTTCAATTTATTCTATACAAACTGTTTAAATTGCAATGTTTATGTATGTTAATTTAATCAAAATTAGTAAGCAGTTTATTTTAAACGGGGGCTCATAAGAATTTGAACTGCAAGGAATGTTAGGGTTCACTATGTATATACATTTTAAATGTTCACTTCAATATTATACAAGTTATACAAAATATTAATTATTATACAACTGTGCTCTCGCCAATTATACAGTATAACCATTAATATTTATACATATGTAGACTAAAAATAAACAATACTTATATACAAAATTATTATGTTCAAATTAAAGAAAAAACTACATTTAGTTGTTTTTTTTTATAAATTCTTAATGCATACATTAGCATTATTATAAATATTAATGATTAAATAACATATATTCGGCTCGAGTGTACATCTTATTAATAATAAAGCTTTTGGACCTCCTTTATACAAGTCCCACAACTTAACCACTATGTGTTCAATCATAGCTCAATTAGTAAAATGTTGCCAGATTATTTACATTGAAAATACGTAAATATAAAAACAAATATTACATTTATATTAATGGCAACATTAGGAAAAAAAATGACATGTGTGTACACCAAAGAAGACCAGTGAAAACAATTATTTATATACATTTGAGATCTGAATTAACAATGAAAGCTCTTATAATTAACTTAAATACTAAGTACCTTACAAACAATATGTTTACATTCATATTCAAAAATTTGGTTGTACTGATGTATGTACAGATAATTTGTAAAGCCAAAAAAAAAATGAAACATTCAGACAAACATTGTTATATGTTATATTTTTATATTATTTATTGTAGAGAATTAGAAGGAAAAATAAATTGTATAAGATATTCTCTTTGAAATAATTTAAATTTTATTGTCTTTTAGTAGTTAGAAATAAAAAAAATGTTTGAAGCTAATGTTATTTGCTTAGTACTCAATATTTCAATGAACAGACAGACAACTGTGAAATATTTTAAAATTTAAATAAAAGCAGTACTTTGGACAATGAAAATTGAAAAACTTCTCATAATAATATTATTAATTTCATTCCATTATGAATTTAAAAAAAATATTTAAGTCCCTTTTCCATACAACATAGCAAACAAAAATTTTACTCGACCAATAAATTTAACATAGATATAATTCAAAATTTGAGCAGAAAGTCACTTTATAATTCGTCCCACATCTGAAAACAAACATTTCTTTATATAGAGAACACTATAAAGAAAAACAATCACACACTCTATCTTAAAGCACTTTTCCTGCGTTCAGATTTCTCAACACTGGGTTCCCATTCGGTATCATCTGGGTCGTCTCCATCGAAGACCAAAGGAGACATTGGTGAAAGGGAACTGGATTGATCACACTCATCTATTCTGGGTGTAAGCGGAGTTGTGGGACGGTAACCTTCCGGCATGTTCCTTAGCATTTCTAGATACTGGTCCTCGGGTAGTGGGAATTGTCTGGGTGAATATGGTCGCACTGCCTGAAACAAAAGAATACTAATGGTTATTTATTTCCTTAAGCTTCACATATTTCCTGTAAAATAAAAGTTAAAAACATTAACTGGTGGAACTTAACGTCGCAATTATTATTATTTAAGTGAAACTATACGTAAACATATACATTGTAGGTTACGATTCAACCTAAGTTGAATAAGGGAATGTTTATATTTACAATTAATATTATTTAAGCCTGGTATTACGAATTCTCTTTCACTACTTAACAAGCAATTGAATGTTTTAACAATAGCTTTCCTTGCGTGCCATTGTATACATAAGAGAAAGAAATTTGAAAACATTTTTATTTATTTTTTTAAGTCAAAAACGCATAAACATTTGAACATAGTAGGATTTGAATCCAAACCGCCTCTTAACTTCCATGTGTTGCAATTCTTATATGATTTTCAAAACTAATTTATGTAATTAGCATCTTTAAAGTGAAAATTTACAGAAAATGTACTTTTTCTATTTTTAATTATTATAAGTATATTAAAAATGAAGTCTAAAACTTATAAAAAAAGTTGCCTCTTTATAGAGGGCAAGAGTTGACTTTGAACCTGCACTTGTTCTTTCAACTATGGTTTTTTGGTTCCATTAGCATAGATTATATATAACACTATTTACTATTTTTAAAGTGTTATTCCACACTTAGGATTAGAAAACATTTTTGAAAAAACGTTTATCAAAAATATATAACACTGTTCAGAGACTAGAATACATATTACCTACCTCTTGCATAGACGGCGAGGGTTGCCTGGGAACCTGCACCTGAGCTTGGACTTGCACCTGAGGTTGCAGTTGCACCTGAGGTTGCATTTGCACCTGAGGTTGCATTTGCATCTGAGGTTTCGATTGCGGTTCCGGTGCCACCGGTGGTACCGGTACATCGTTGTTCTCATCGGTGTGGTTTCGTCTGGAACGTCGTTTCCTCAGATATCTGTTCCTTTCGCGTATTTCGGCGCGAGTGTGTCTCGCTTGTACTGCTGTTTCTGATATGTCTTCCTCCTGGAAAAAAAAAAATAATTATAAGCATAAGCAATATTGTAAGTGGAAAATGATGCTAATTTTATTTTAGGTTTCCACGGTTTAAAAAATACCCTTTTTTATAATTTGTTTCTAACTTTCACACTTTTATCCCGCACAGCAGGGACTGTACTCCGCTTTCCGGCGAATTGGAGACAATGCATATTGAGTGGCTTTTATATATTTTTTTTTGCTTCACGCTTTTTATCCCGCATTGCAGGGCAAACAGAAAGTACCCAGTGGCAAGACACTCTTTACTTCGCTCTCCACCGAATTCGAGACATTGCGTGTTGAGTGGCGGAACTCAACGCCGCACTTTGTCTTTACCAGAGCGAGAAAGTGAAAATAATTGAAATATAATCAGTCCTCGGGGATCGAACCCACAACCCATATATTTAAATTTCTTTTTATCAAATTATGTACACACAATTTATAACATAAGAAATAAGGTATAGTGATCAGTAACTTTTAAAATACACTACTCAAAAAAAATTAAGTCAAAAACTCTACAATTTCATACAAATTACCATTCTATATTAACGTTTTTTTCCATTACAAAATTAAAATATGTATTGTGATATAAAATTAACTTTCAATCAGTACACATAGTACCATGTTTGCAATTCATTTACAACAATGTCAATTCTACTAAAATGACAAGCTGTTTATCACAATGCATGTGTATATGTATGCATGTCTTCTCTTACACACAAAAGTACTAAACATATTTGGATGAAACTTTACATTAAAATAATAATAATAACACTTTATTGCACACCACACACATGAAAAGAACAAAGAAAAATATATTAAAATAGAAGGGTCAAAAGAATAGAAGGGAGGCGGCCTTATCGCTATGAGCGATCTTTGCCAGGCAACCTTAAGGTGTAGGACAAACCAAATCGGTAGGCGGTGTACTTGCTACATATATATGTATATAAATAAATAGTTATATAAATTTATATATAAAAATATATATATATATACACACACATACATAGATAAACACATACATGTATCTATGTATGTGTGTGTGTGTATATATATATATATACATATATATATATATATATATATATATATATATATATGTTATATATATATATATATATATATATATATATATATATATATATATATATATATATATATATATATATATATATATATATATTTCCATACGTAAAAATACACATACATACCTAGTTAGTAACAATTATTCAGTTAAGTAATGTGCTTTCACCAAGGACTTAAAACTATCAAGAGTCTTAGAACTTTTTATATTGATGGGAAGGGAGTTCCAAAGTATAATATACATAGGATAGTAAAATAAATGATAAAAATCAAGTACTACATATTTTCTAGGTATATCATAATATAATTGGACTTAATGGCGATTATATTTTATAAAAACTCACATCACTCTCTAGAGACATGCGGTTGGTCTTCGTAACGCCATTGTTGAGCGGCGTCTCCGGTATTTCCATAACTCGCCATCTGTAAGTTATATTATTTTAGCATAAGTATGTTACTATGATCTTGTAATAAATTCACTTTTTATATTAAATCATATTTCATTTTTTCTTAAAAATCAATTCTTAAAATAATAAAAGAAAAATTAGATAATGCAAAAATCAAGTTATTCCTTTATGTCAACATTAAGCAAATCCTGCATAAAAAGAATTTGAAACTGGAATAATTAAAAGTAAAATCAATCGTATTCATTTATGACTCGACTTAAAAAACGTAAATTGAATAAATATTGTTAAAATCTATCAATTTTCTAACTATTATGTGCATATTTTACTGCTTTTCAAATGTCATAAGGATTAAAGATCATTTTTTCTTAAATGAATAAAAATTTTAATGCAGTGTGATTCGAATCCACACCTCTCGGACACTGTTTAAGCGTTTTGGCCGCTAAGCCATACGTTCAAAATCAGACTGCGTCAAAATTATTATTCTTACATTTGTTACAACTTATTTAGCATATTTGAACAGATAGATATGTACAAATTTCTGCTACCTAAAAACTATTTCCAAGTAATCGTTTGGCAAAAGGGCTAATGCTATTTCATTAAATATTAAACTGTTTTTGTGTTATTTACACTAAAGAGTAAGAAAACATATTTTTTTAAAATGAATTATATATAAACACTCAATACGAAATAATTACACAGAAGATTTGAATTTTCCGCCTTTTAAGGTTTCACGTCTTCTGGTTATTGCTCCGAAGTAGCATTGGAGGAATTTCAATATTGTAGTTAAAACAAAAGAAAATAAAATCATACTTAGGAGTAATAATCTCCTTATAGTTGAGTATCTCGGGCCGCGTGCTGGCCGCCACGCTCTGCGGGATCACGATGTTGTCGATGTCGTAGGACTGGCGCCGCAGCGCGCGGTGCTCCGTGCTGCTGCGACTCCTCCTGCGGGCGCGTCACGCGGATATACTACTTCATCAGGCAGACGAAGACATTCTTGTCTTTTGTCGACTGTTTTAGGTTCGAAATCGAAACATTGCCTCAAAGGTGGAAGGCGGAAGGCGGAATCGAACCCACCAAACTCCCACGCTATTCCACTAAACCACAATGATCTCTTATATTTATCGATGTATGTGGATAAAAAGTACTGTAAGCGCGATTGCTTTTAGATTATATTCCATTCCATTCGGGGAAATGATTATATTTTAAAATTGTTTTCATTTACTCGTGTGGAGTCCAAGTGCTAACTTGGCGGAGTATGTCGACAAGAGGCTGTAAACCTCTGAAAGCGAGAAAAAAAATGAATAATCGTATATTTTTTAATTAATATGGGAGTTATTTTATTAATTCAATTTCTTACATTTATATTAATTATATATCCGTCTCGAATGTAGGGAAAAAACACTATTCTCAATAAACTTCAAAGCTAGGTCGGCAAGGGTTGGGATTATATTAGAAAGATTAAAATGTATATTTAAGTATATTTTATCAAAAATAAAAAAATAGAGAGTATACATTTTAAATGTCTAAAAAACTAACATCTAGTATTTTAACAAAGTCTTAAAGTACTTATTAACAGGACAATTTTACAAATGTTCTAAAACTTTAACAATCATTTTAAAAAATAATGTGTATATTATAACTTACCTATCTTGACCCGACGTGGACGTATCGTCATCTCGGTCTCGCTCCTTTATTTTCCTTGACAACGGTGGACGACCTCTTTTCAATTCTAAAATAAAATGTAATATAAAAAAAAAATAATTAATAAAATAAAACGAAAAGATCACACATAAAATTATAACGTTATCTCTAATCAGGGGCGGAAAAATGACAACGATTTTTTTCAATAAAACAAATATACATATTTAAATTGATTAACTAAACTACAACAAAATAAGACTGTGATTTTTTTACATATTTTAATAAATAGATACATATCTATCTTATAAAATATTTTATAAAAAAAATCTATACAGAAAAATAAAACACTCACAGTCTATTTATCTTAAATTAGGCATTATATATAACCGTACATGTACCAATATAACATTTTTTATAATTTTTGTGTGCCTGTCTGTTGATTCTGTCTAATTTATAGAGCGATTTTAACATTACTTTAACTGGATAGTAGATATAACAATGAGTGACTTAGCTTAGAATTATAATAGAAATATCCAGAGTTGTTACATTTTAGTTTTATATAAAACTCTTTCTGTCGTAATACTCACTAGTAACGTGCCGGCGCGCGGCGCGCGGCGGGGCCCGCGCGTGGGCGTGCGCGGGGGAGGGCGCGGCGGAGGGGGAGGCGGCGGGCGCCGCGTACTGCGCGCCGCGCCACGTCTTTAAGCGCGAGCGGAACCACGGCCGCGACGACAGCGCCGACAGGTGCACACACGGCGATATGTCTGGAAATGTACATTTGGTTGTTAGTACGCATTCGAATTTGAACGTAGCTTCATTTGAACCCGCGCCTATTGAAAACCGTCCAAGCGCTCTGACCACTGAGCCATACGTTCTGTTCAACTGTTTCGTTTCGTTACTATTATATTATAAAAAATGTTTCATTAATAAATTACTAACAAACAATTGACAATGACTAAATACTAGACCAAAAGAAAAGAATCATAATTCTCAAGGAATCTGAACACCAAGAGAGGATTTTTTGAAAACCCCAAGGCAACGAAAAACATCAGGGTCATCACCATATAATATCTAATAATTTAATAAACATGTACCTTTAACATGACTAAGCACGGGATGGTAACAAGGATCGACGAGCGCGACGCGTTGCTGCGGCGCGAGAGTAGAAAATGGCGGCATCGGATGCGTCGGCTCCGCGCGGCCCGTACAAACCGCGCAACTTTCCACTTGATATTCGCAGCTACATCTGGAATTAGTTTTGAATAGGATAATATTTAAAGGTTGAGTAAAATAACGAAATAGAAAGAGTGCGGCGTTAAGTTGCGCACTATTGCCAAACGGCCAATACATGGGAAACGTTGTTTTATGACCAGATTGTCTCTATCCTATATAAGAAACGCGAGTAGTTTAAAAAAGATTTTATAAAAGTAATAGTAACATATCTAGACAAAACAAAACACCTGGCTTTATACAAAATTAAGTTATATTTGCATGTACGCTGTCTTTCTAACTACCTCCCTTTTATAAAGACAAAAGCGTAAACCTGCTTTTTCATTTTATATCATTATTGAATTCAATGTACTTTTACAAGTGGGATTAAAGAAGGTTACTCCCAACATATGCTATAATAAATATACAACCATTAAGTATTAAAACAACAGTGCCGGTGACTTAAAGAAAAAACGTAAAAAAAATAAAATGAGTCTATATTGAAAACTAAATTCCTAGCAAATTCAATAAAGCAGTGATTGTATAGCAAATATTGTCGAACAAAATACTTTAAATTAATATAACTTACTTATTAACGAACCTAATTAAATAAAATCATACTAAGGGAACGATACGAAAATACAATAGTGAAAAAAATATAGTTTTATCAGTTAAGCCGTTTATGAGATTAGCGTGCACAGACGCACAAACAAATAAAATGTAAAAAAAAACATTGTTTTGGTTTCTATAACACTAATAATATATCCAATAATAGTTTTCCTTGCACAAATATCTGCCATGAACAGACATCAAACAGTTACATTTTTATTATATCTTTAGATGTTTATATTAAGACTCACCTAACATCAGACGGTTTAGCAGCTTTGGGCGTAGCAATATGCAAATTATGCATTTGCAATAGCTTCCTCTTCTTAAACGTGTCCCTCCTTAAGGGGCGCACTCGGGCACACGTGCACGAATCATCACCGGGCAGACTGCCTTCGTAGCCGACGGGCTCCCCTTCAAATTCTACGGGACCTTTAGCTTCGCGGACCTGAAATTTATTATATAGAGATATATGTAGCGAAAATTATACCAGATATGCTGATTTAAATTTGTATGACAAACTAAACAAAAATCCCTGTGCATATAAAAAAAAATCAAAATTTATGCCTAAAATATCTCGCATCATTTTAGAAAATGGCTGGACCTATTTCTACCAAACATAGTTATGTCCACCGCAAGAAACGGAAATTCGAATGAAGAAAATCATATCGAAATCGGTCCACCCTTTCGAGAGCTATCATAAACAAAAGAAACACACACACATATCGACAGACGCCTGAGCACATTCATACTTGGCGATTGTTTACTAATAAAAAATGAATTTTCGTTGTGTGTGTTGGAGTTAATTAGTATTCATGGAATGATAATTTATCATTTATCATGTTTTATTTGCTTTTTATACACCGTCTGTAAATTTACGTTATATATCGTAAATATTATATTATATAAACGACTATCCAAATGAAAAACCTTATTTTTACAATGAATTTTGATGTTATTAATGACAACGTCCGACTTATTCCACTGTATATATGTACGTGCTTTTAGATATATTTAACATGCAGTCTATTTTATAAAAAAAATAAGGAAAAATAACGTAGTATATCAAAAATATAAAATTTTACCCTGTGTATAATTCTATTTTCGCGTTACTCAATTTTTTTTTGTTATTTCATTTTAAAAGCAAAAAATATAAAAAAGCTAATGAAATCTAATAAACCAAAAATAATTTTTAGGCTTATTATTACGAGGGCTTCTGGGGGGACACTATTTATCCTTATTTATAAAATAAATCTACCAAATATATATTTCATTAATATCAAAATATTACATTAATATTATACAAAGTAGTTTCTCATAATCTATTTTCGGATATATGCAGAATATGCATTTGATATCGCTACAAATACCAAGGGCGGGGAAAATCAATATAGCAGGTCACTGTTGAAAAAGCTATCACTCAAATGGCGTCGCGTTGAAAACTTAATAATTTAACGAGTTTATGATTTAATATGATTCAAGTAGAAGGAAACCATCGAATATTACGCTTAGATAGTTATACTCTTAGATGTTAATATATTATATTAACACATTTAGGCCATAGTATGGAAAAAATACAAACAAAATGTTTATATATATTTACAATAACATTCTTTTGAATTTATATAAGATAAAATCAAAAAAATCCTTCATATCAAGGAACTATATGTGTTTAAAAAATAAGCGACTATAAATACTTTACGCTATATTATTTATATAAGAAAATGTTTCTTAAAAAAATCATTTTAACCTCAATTATCTTTCTAAATTTCTAAATCATCTCTTATATAAGCATTCCAAACTAAACACAACATTTCTATTAACAATTTTGTTTATTTAAACTTTAATTGGGCGTTTTCTATGAAAGCTATTGACCCTATTACAGACCTATGAATGTTTACGTAGGTATTTCATCATACGATAGCTACATAGAAGTACGTACGTATATAATAAAGAAATTTTGAGTGAAAACGTGTTATCAAAATGATATTAGTAATTACTATTAACATTTAATTATAGTCAAATACGTATATCAAGGTTATTGTGATCGACTTTTATATACATTTACGTTTTATTAATATAAATTTATAGGTAAAATAAAAAATTACGCTATTTTTAATATTATTATTGATTAATTGTTAATTAAGTTAATTAATTATTTAAGTAATTGCAAAATTGAGAAAATTAAATCATTATAATGAAATTAAAATATCAAACAAGCATCTGTTCTAGGTTTAGATTTGAATTCCTTCAATTTATTTTAAATAAATCACAATATTTAAAAAAAATCATACAAAAAATAATCACAGACTATAAACAGATTATTTTAAAATAAATAAGCATGTACTCATTTATATTACTATTTACGTATACAATAGTTGTTCATTTTAATAACAATAACAATAATTTCTTTGGAAATATATTATTTTGCAACTTAAAAATCTCCATAATCCTTTGTACACAATATTCACACTGTAGAGGATGAAAGGTTAGTACCCGACCTACATACCGGCAGATAAGATTAGTTACTGAATTCAATGCTCTATACGTAACTGAAACTCAACTAAATATTTGTTAGAATTTTTCTTTATTACATTAAAATAATTTCTTTTAGCTCCACATTTTATTCCGCATAGCAGAGTGTGTAATCAGAGAACCTATCAAGACACTCTACAACTACTATAGTGGAGGAATGAAAATAGACTTTAATCCTAAATATTTTTCTTCAGGGGGAAACGAACCTACAATCGCGTGTATAGCCATGCATTGTTTCACTGTGCAACAGCGGCCTGTAATAATATATTAAAATCATATATACACACATAGCATTTTTAAACTAAACAAGTGCCATTACAATTTTTTTAAGTCATTTTGTTCCTCATAAATTATGGAACGAGTAAAATATGAAATGAACATATAAAATATCCTTTTCTTTAAAAGAAAATTATTTCAGACATTAATTTTGATTGTCGTCTATATTTTAATAGTGTATTAACCTTTTGACATAAATAAGACGCTAGTGTTCCGTACTTATTAATTAAGCTTGTATTGTAAAAGCCAATTAATTTATTTTTTGATAATAATACTCACAATGTATGAAAGAAAACTTTTTTTATTAGGTTGATAAGGAGGTAGGTAAAAAAAGTTCTAAGCACCTTCAATATTAACTTTTTTTAATGGTGTGGCTCTTAGAAATAAATTTTAAAAGTGAAATTTCAAAATGCATTTGTTTTTCAATTTTGATACAACCAGAAACCAACCAACACATGGGGTGAAAAAAACCAATTACGGAAAAGGTCATTGCGCCAAAAAGACGCCGAAAAACGCACTAATAATGTTTGCAACACACAGAATGTTAATTTATATTTCACTTCCAACAGATACAGAAAATTTAAGAATACTCCTAAAATATTTTTTTTAAATTGTCTACGTTTATTGTCTTCACTTCACGCATATTAGGACAATATCTTTTTTGCCGTTAATTTTGAACTTCCTAGACCTATTTCTGTTTTTGATAGGCTTAGAGTTGGACAATATAGGAAGCCGAATCAAGAATCACCACAAAAACTTTCGCAATTACAGTTTTGTGCGTCAACAGGGTTAAGTAACATTTTTAAGCAACTTTAACAACGAAAAATATTCAAACTTTGAAGAAAACTTTGAGAATATCTTTTAATATGGATACAGCAGTGTACTTTACTTTTATTACAAGTATGAGCCCGCAAGTATGAATCGCGTGGAATTTGACATCACTGGATCTTAATATTATAATTATAAAATAAAATTTGCACTTATGCTATATATTAGAACTTATTATTCCTTATTACTTCAGCTATCTGCCATTGAAAGTCGCGTCAAAGTCATCCGTTCCATAAATTAGCCGGAACAAACGGAAAGATCAAAATGATTTAAAAAATATATTTTGGTATATGTATCATGTATACATACAATGTTATTTGTATAGATCGATCATTACAGTATAGACTAAGTCGTGGCGTATTTTGTCTATCTAGACCGAGTCTAAATCGAACGGAAGTGAATGGCATGGAATTTAAACCGATTATGACGGTGTTTTGTTATTTAAAATAAATAAAGTATTAGTGACATTGATTTTTTTTAGTTTCACGCCTTATCCCTTGCAGGGTAATCAGAGAGTACCAAACGCCACGATCCCTGCATACCTCTTTCGCTTCGTCCGCAGTCATTATATCTTTTTTCATACATGCCCTTCGGTGTTTCTCATACTTTTTACGTGAACGAATGAATGAAATCACTTTTCTAAATATTAGTCAAGAACGATTTAATTATTAATGAAACATATACAATGCAAATCCACTGAAATAATGTAAATTCATAAGAATCACGGGCCTGAATGCTTTGATCGTTTAAAAACTCACCGAAAGTTTTAAAATAGGTCACTATTTGGTTAAATTATTTCATGCACACTGATGAGTTCATCTTTAGGAATTTTTGACGATATATTAAATTAATATATGTATAGTGTTTGTCATACGTTGTTTATAATAGATTTTTTTATAAAATGAATATAGCACTTTATATACGTGTAATTTAAGTATACATATTGTTATCTCGAGCAGGAGGTACTACTAAAGAAATATCAATTGAATTAGGAAATTATTTCATGCTTTATCCCGCCTAGTAATGTAGTCAGAGACAACCTAATATGAAGATTCTCCATAAACTGTTTTCCACCCGAAATTATATGTTCAGTCTCGGGCTTAACGTCGCGTCATCTCTTATCAAAATGAAGCTTTAAATATAATAATTTTTCCCGAAAGGGAACTGAACCCATAACCACTCGTGTTCACGATCAATCATTGTTTAAATGCGCCAGGATGGCCTCTTTATTATTATCGATTAAATTACTAGAAAGCAGTTAATCGATTAAGCTTACAACAAACAACTATAGGAAGAGTAATGGAATAAATCACGATTATGATTAGATACTTATAGTTATTTTATAGAGAGATTACATAAAATCTTTATTAATTGTAACACACCGTTAGATTCTAAATACTAGTACACATTTCTGTAAATATTTAAGTACCGTTTATTATATTCTGAGTGAAAAGCTGTTATTTCGATATCACAAACAGTCATTTCAAATTATTTTATTTGCTTCAGGCTTTCATCCCGCATGGCAGGGTAGACAGAAAGTACCTAGTATCAAGACACTCTGTACTCCGCTTTCCACCGAATTCGAGACATTGCGTGTTGAGTGGTGGCACTCAATGCCGGGCTTAATTTATTTGTATATATAGATTACGTACAATCTGAATAAAAATATATTTTATAGTGTATTTTTTTGTTGTAAACGGTTCCACAACCATTATATTAGAGATCATGAAAGTAAGAAATATTATATGTAAGAAATATTTTATGTAAAGAAAATATCAACATTTGTCAATTTTAAGCGTTTTGTAAGAGAAATGAAGGATGATGCATATAGAATAACGCTAAAATTAACAGTTTTAGTATATTTCATAAGCCATATTAGAAAACCATGTAACAAAGTGGTAACTGAATGAATAGTAGAACGACCTTAAAACTTGGTTTTATACATAGCAATGACCTCAATAATAGTAATAATTAAAAAAAAAAATTTTTTTCGACATCATACTACACAACAATACTAAAAAATAGTTAGTAAATATTTAAAGTAAGCAAGTAATAATTAAATAACCATACCATAGTAATAATCCGACTCCCGTGAAAAACTAAGTTTTAAAGTTCATGTTATCAATTATTAAAATCAGTTCACGACTTCAACAGTTACAAGGGAACATAGAAACGGACATACAAACTTACATACACTCGTTTTGGCAGTTGGATCAAAAGCAAGTAATAATTAAATAACCATACCATAGTAATAACCCGAGTGCGGTGAAAAACTAAGTTTTAAAGTTCATGTTATTAATTATCAAAATCAGTTCACGAGTTTAACAGTTACAAGGGAACATAAAAACGGACATACAAACTTACATACACTCCTTTTGGTAGTTGGATCAAAAGAATACTAAGGATTTTTAGACTACTTGTCAAATACATTAAATACAATTTAATATGAAATCTATCATAAAATAAAATATAAAAAGCATATAACTTTAAAAATACAACAAATTATAGTGAGTAGAATTCAATGCTCAATTAGAAATTACACATTCTCTGAGTCACACTACTACAAGCATCCATATAAACATTATTTATACGCTTTTAAACAAATAGACTCTTGTACAATATTTAAAACTACAGACATTATGAAAAAAAAAGAAATATAAATAAAATTCCAAAAAAAAAAAGTTAGGCAGATTAAATCTCATTATATTGTATAATGCAAAACTATTTCAATCACTGGAAAAATGATGTCAATCTTACATTATGTATAATCGCGTTAATGCCCTTGAATTCCTTACAATTTTAGCACATCGTGGCGGAGTTGCTACGTTACGACTACACAAGACAGATCCGGGTTCGAATCTCTATTTATATTGAAAATATAATATCTTGATTTAACTACATATTTTCGTAAAATCTCGTTATTTAACTTCCTGAGGAACTTTTACTTATGCCAGTTTTTAGTTTTCTATAGCTATTCTATTTAAATAAATATATAGGTTAGGCCGGTCGTGGCGTAGTGGGACAGTGTCCGGCTGTAAACGTGATCAGTTGTGGATTCGATTCTTATTCGGGGGAATGGTTATATTTAAATTATTTTCATTTTCTAGCTCTGGTAAGACAAAGCGCAGCGTAGACTTCCGCCACTCAACATGCAATATCTCGAAGTCGCCGGATAGTGGAGTATGGGGTGTCTTGACACTAGGTACTTTCTACATACCCTGCTATACGGAATAAAAGTGTGAAGTTAAAAAAAGTCGAAATTTTTTAGTTATCTGATAATCCTAATACCGTTACAGACATACATAGTAACGGTACATACGTATAAAAATATTACAATATTACACATTTCATTTGAAACCTAATGTATGATTAATTTATGATGAATTTTAATTAATAGTATTTTAAATAATGAGGTGACGATGACCTTATAGCCTTGCACCGTTAAGGCTTATTATATTTTTTACGGAAGAGAGGCAATTAGTGACAATTGTGTAATTAAAAAAAAACATATAATTAGAACTTAGACGTTTAAATCTACTTTACTGTTACCTCGGCCCTTCCGGCAAGGATACAATAGCGATAGGAATATTGTTGCATAAACATTTTAAAACAAAATTCACTTACATTTATAGATAGATAAAGAAATGGAGGTAATAAATAAATTGCGTTAAAATTAGTGTACAAGCTGTCAAGTCGAACGAATAGAAACGTAACTTTTTCGTGTATCACCCGCATTGCGTAGGTAAACTGAGCCAATAGAACCGTATGATAAGTCCCTACTACCTACATTTTCCACGCAATTAATAGATATAGCACGTTATTTGGCTGTACTTATTAGTAACTGAATTAAGCTTAAACTTGACTCATAAATGGACAAAAATAGAACATTTTTTTTTTCAAAAATTCAAATATTCTCTCTATTACTCAAATAGGCTAATATCAAGTGCTTTCGAATAGTCAATCAATATAAAAATGTCAGTATTGTCAGCCCTACAAGAAGTTACCATCGGCTCGGAAGGCAGTTCTGTCGAGAAGAGCCGGCGAGAGACTCAATAGTTAGTCTTTTCAATATATATAGTTCTACAATGAGTTCATGATAATAAATAGCTTTCTGATGAGCATCAGCAACATTTAACACTAAACATTAATATCATTATAGAATTCTTGACTAGAATAATATACATTTTTCCATAATATATATTTATTATTGATTTTAAATTTCTTTGAAGGCTGATCTGAAATTATTTGTATAATTTTAAATTAACAACAATATAAAGTTCTAATTTTACTCATAGTAAAAAAACATTACAAAATACAAGATTCTTGATCACGTGATAGTGGTCGGTAATCTTTGGTTACATTCTAGATGGTCATGGAGGTTCAAATAATTTGCGAATAAACGAACATGTTAAATGTGGATAAAACTGGTAACTATTTAAGTTAAAAAGTCTAGCCATATAGATGTATTAAAGTCAAGTATTCGGAGCGAGGCAGTAGGTTCAAACTTCCGCCGTACCACCCGCAATATTTGCAAAAAGAGAAAAAAGCGGAGAACAGTGTCCTTATACTAAAAAGTAAAATTATCAAATGTAGCATAGGTGATGAAAGATGTCAAAAAGCCTATATCTACAACCATATTCATTTAACATGGGGTTTTATTTAAATGAACAATTTAGAACTAAATAAATATTCGTATTAAAAAAATAATATAACAACCTAATGAAAATATCATCCTCGAATGCAAAATGCATTAAAAAATATTTTTTTTTTATTATTATTTATAAAACCCACCTGTCTATGCAAATCGTTGTGCTGTCGAATTTTATATTCCAGTTCTTGAACTTGCACTTGCAACCAACACCAACGGGACGCGATCGACGCGCGCGTTTTCTGCCACGACCATAACGCGCGTTTCTCACTGAAATTATTAAAAAAAAGTTTAGATAAACGTATAAACATAAAAATATCCAAGAATATATTTATATAATTCAGTTTATAAATCTATTTCATATATTCGATTCGGAGAAATACGATATCACTGACATACAAAAGTAAACAAATCGATAAGACGCAACGCGGCGTTGAGTTCCGCCACTCAACTTACGATATTTCGATTACACATGGAACACACAACACGCCTTGTCTTACAAAAATTTCAAACATAAAAACTACCCCCAAGTAGAATTTCAACTTTAAGTATTGTGGATACCTATTTATATGATATATTGTGCACCTAATATTCTAAGCGAAGTACGCAGTGTCTTGACACTAGGTACTTCTTGCTACACTGTTATGCGGGTTAAAGCATGAAGCTAAAAAAAATTCTAAATGATCAGCCAAGATCGGTAACTTTATACATATAAGAACAGGATAATTCTTCATTTATGTGTATGTGTGCATATAAATATTATTACAAAAATATATTTTTTTTATTTTATACAAATTACAATTACATACTGTTAACTAAATGACATTGTAATAAATAATGAATGAATAATACAGAAAAGGCAAAGTCTAGGCCAGGTCATTAAAAGTTAAGAGGCCTTTGCCAACTGGAAAGTTGAAACAGCAGACTACAGAAAGATAACCACCAAGCAACAATAAATAGTTTGAATGTTTTTATAATAAATACAATATAAGTCCATTCTAATTGAAAAAAATATTAATATTAATTATTAAAATCTGTACATCTTGATAAAGTAGTTGTGCATTAGAAATGTGACATCCAACAAATGGACAAACAAAAATGAAATAAATTGTTATTATGATAAACATACTGTATAGACATACATATGCAAGTAGTAAAACCATAAATTAATTACTGTAGGCTGTACATTTTACTATCAAATTTGAGCTTTACACTGTTTCTTTATTAATGCAATAGTAACATCCACAAAAGTATATAGTAAACATTGTTAAAATTAAAAATAGTAATGAGTAAACCATAATTATATGCTATTAGCAAAAGAATAAACAGAGACATATGGTTGTATGCAAAAAATAAGTTATTAAATGTTAATGCAATGCTTAAAGTTAGACAAAATTGAATATAACAATTATAATAACGGGATGAATAAGCGAATCTTATAGCTTAATTGACTTAGCTTACTTGGACTGTAGCCAAAAAACAGTGAAGTTTAAAAAATATAAAAAAAATAAAAATTTTAATTCTAAATATGACAATAATATTTTTTTTTTAAAAAAGAAGGATAAATAAAAAAGAAGGCACTTTAAATACCAAAAAGTTTTTATATGTCCTGAATGACACATACATTACATCAGTTTGAGAAATTGTCTCTACAAAGCAGATGAGAGAGTTAGGAACTCAGTAAGGCAACTAATTATAAATCCTGGACTTTCTTAGGCAACACACAGAAGACACTAAGCTCTCCGTGATTCTTCTTACCTGAAGAAATTGAATTAATCCAGAATAACAATAAAAAAAGAAATCAAATGTAACAAAACTTATGGATCTGAAACTGTTAATAAAAAAAATATAAAAGAATCCAATAACTTTGCATAAAATGATTATTTAAATAGTTTGTTGTAATAAAGTAATAAGACATCATTATTATAAGAAACACTGATAAAATCTATGTAACATAAATTATATATCAATATATAATATTAAAATAATCAATTTATTATAATGCTACTTTGTACACAATGTATCTATATAAATTTCAACTTTTTTAATTATTATTTCTTAATGTAAATAAGTAAAAAATAATCCTTATTTTTCCTATTTTTCATAATTATTTAATAAGTTTAATTTACAGTGAAAGGAGGGTAAAATTTCACCTTGAATAATGTATTATGCCATATCTTACTTTACCTGACCTTGGATATACTATTAATAATAGTTACACTTAAAAGTATTCTTAATGACAATTAAAAATGCTAATCATACAAATATATTATTTATTACACAAATATATTATATTAAAATTTAAAAATCAGTATATGGTATAAATAGCAATTATAATTAAGAATTAAGTAAATAAAAGATTGATTCTTTCTTAGAAAACTATTAGCAAATAAGTAATTTGCATGCTCTAAAATTAAGCTCATTAAATATTGTTTTAGTATGCAAAAAAATATGTTACTTCTCATTACTTTAGTATTAAAACGATATAAATATATTACTGTATAGGAAAAATATAAGAAAAATTGAATATTTAAAATTATTGCATAGACTAAATGACTAAAAGGTAATAATGTACATAAATATTAATAATTTAAGCTACAAATGTAGAAAACTACTTACATTGGCATTTGCTGTTGGTGTACATTGTTATATGTGACAGCTTCATCATTGCTCTCAGCTCCTGATGAAGATGCAGTTGCATCTGAGTCTAACTGGTATTTGACCACTGACAAATGTGACCGTAGGGCTCCGGCAGAGTCCTCCAAACCAGCTAGAGTACCAGAAGGTATGCCTATCGAAGCAGATTTTGAAGCATCACATTTTGAAGTGCCCGCTCTATAGTATTTAGGACCCACTACTGATCTAGAAGAAGCACTGGCTTGCAATGCAGATGTAGTCTCAATTCTTTTTAATAAAGCTTTTAGTCCCACAGGTCTTCCACCACCATCTTTACGAGCACCTCGGGTACTTTTCTCAAATGTTTGAGCTGCTTCTTCAGATATTCTTTTGCCAATGGCCCGAGCTTGTAGTATTCTTGATCGTCGCAACAGAAACGCACATCGACGCTCTAATCTTGCTTGTAACAATCTAATCTTGTCTTCTGATGCATCACCCTCAGAATCAACTGTGTCAGCCAATTCAAACCCACTGAGAGGAAATATAGCATCTGTATCACCTGTAGACAGGGTGTCACCACCACTCTCTAGAGTTTTAATGGTTTGCAATAAATCAGCTTGAACATCACTGTTACCAAGGTCTACAAGTATCTGCTCCATTTCTTGCGAATCCTTCGCTAAGCTTGGTTGGTTCTGCAGTCCCATGTCGTCTTCCTCCATGGGTGTTAGGTTGTTGACGGACGCCAGGGCCCGTCTTCGGTGGGGTACTTTCTCGGTCTCGTTGACCGCGTCGAAATGGGTAAATTGAGTCACTGGGAGCGCCGGGGCCATGACACGAGCGTCGCCCGCCGCGGACGCCGGCGCAAGACGCGTCAGGGCGGGCTTCCTACTTCACTCATCCCGACCTTATGTAACGTTTTACTTATACACTGTTTCACTACACTAACACTGTTCTACACTGCACTGGACCTCTATTTACAGTCATTCTTTGTATCAATCGCCAGCCGGCTCTCGATAAATGGAAGGCGAGGACAGAATGCTTACGGCGCGCTTCTGAAAAACAACGGTTAACACTGATTATGAGCCGGTCTTTGTTTATATAGAAGAAACATTGTTATCAACGTCTGCATTTTCATTATAAACATAGAAAATTCATTCCAAAAAGCCACATTATTCGAAATTTAACCCACGTGATAACGAATAGAGTTCGCAAGCGATCGTAGTAGTTTGTTTCTATACGATATGGAACAGGAAATGATACACTTCTCAAGCACTCATCGAGGAACAAATATAACAATGTTTTAACACTTAACTCTCACTTATTTCAATACATTCAATAAATATTGACGATGAAAAAATGTTCATAATAATGGCGGAGTATGGTCTAAAAACACTGTTCAAATAAGTAGCAATTCAATTCTTGTGACGAAACGTAGCGTAGACCGCACCAAACGGCACAAGCACCGAGCGACTTCTGAATGTTAAAAAGAGATAGCTAATACGTTTCTGAATTATTGTACTTGCGCGGTAAAGTCAAATAAACACTATTAAAAAGTAATAGATATTATGTTGCAATGAAATCACTTTAAAAATTTACTAAAATTTCTTTTATTTTTAAGAAAAGTATTACGTTTAGAAAAAATCAGATTAGATACAAATAAGAAATTATGAGTATGGCAATTGACCCTTCAAACCCTACCGCCACGCTATTAATCTAACAATAGAGAAGCAGAAGACGAAATTATGGTGAAATAGTAATAGTTGCGCAATGGCGTAAACATTTTATTAAAATATACAAGTTTTTAAATTAGGAATTCAAAAAACATAAGCGAATGGTTATTTCGAGGTGAATAGTATTATAGAAATTTTTTGATAAATTGCATAGCATTTACGAATACAGCTATTGAATACAATGTTTAATAATTAAAAAAAATCGTTTAACTTTATGTAAGTTATATAATTATTTTAATTATGATTTATTTTTAACTATAAATAGTATGTTTTAATTTATTTATTTCTTTGTTCTTTTTAGAACTGTAAATTGTAACGTTATTTCTAAATGCTACATGCGTCACATTTTACGCAATGACATTAAGTTTTTATAAAATTATTTTTGTTTTATAAATTTATCGTATGAAATACTGTTTTCTTTCTATTTTAGTTAAATTAAATGTTTTATTTCTTATAATAATAATTTGTAGACATACGTCTAATTAATTTTACACCTTATATCTTCATTTTCAATTTAAAATAAGTATAATAAATTAGGCATTATTATATATAATTTTTTTTAAAAGTAAAATAAATATAATTATTAATATTTGTAATGTTAAATTAAAATATTTTACCTTTACATATAATTGTAACATATTTATGATTGTTATTAGGTAGACAATAATACTTCCTAATGAATATTTCTTATTTTAACTGTAAAACATTTTACTTTAACTGAGAAACAACTTTCTTACAATCATTTTAAGACTACTACTTCTAGTCATCTGCATATGCATTAGTACAACAGGCAAAATCAATGTCCAATATATTAGCTTTAGAATAATTTCAGATTAGTATGAAGGAGAGTTTAATTGATTATATATGCTAGTAAAATAACATAACAATGCTGGAAAAGTGGCTTTTATATTTTTTTTTTTTATATAACACAAATAATGTGAATAAAAATTGTAATGTACAAACAAAATGTTGTGCAGAGTACAATACATTTCTAACAATGCCATGCACCAAAAGATATAAGTTATATATAGATATCAAAATGCAGCAATGCTAAACTAAAAATATTAACTTTAAATCTTACCTTTTTAACATAATAAACATAAGTAGCTTCAGGATTGGGACTGCTTTTGTTGATCAAAGAAGTAATAGGTTTTTTCATCTTGTCTGGATATAAGCCTAAAATAGACACAAGTAAAAGTGAAAAATAATTGTTTTTCTACTAATATAACTAGTTTTTCAAAAGTCTAAACTTGGAGACTGTGTATATGACAAGCACCTGACAGATACTACACAGAGATGTCACTGTTGTCACATTATAAAAAAATGAACTATATACTAAGTAGTAACATTTGTATTGTAAAATGTTTATATTTAAAATTTGTATAATTTTTTTAATGCTCAATGATTAGTTTGCACATTACTTTGTTACCCTAAATACTCTTACTGAATTTAATATATCATAACTTTCTTTAAATATTATATGTTTTTAAAGTAATTTATGTAATCTTGAAAATTTGTACGCATATAAAAATATAACAATATAAGTAAAATATCAGTAACTTATTTATTAAATACACATTACTAATTGCCTATGTAAATCTTATAGTTGCAAAATATAGGAAATGTAATGAGTTTTAGAAGTATATTTCTCTATATTGATTGTGAACCATTTTGTATGAATTTATAGTCTTGTTAAACACAAGTCCGTTGCTTTATTTAAATTCGTATAAAAAATCATGAAAAGTTAAAGATTACTAAAATTTAGTTATCAAAGGGTATAAAGTGATAGAACTTATTTATAATTCTAATATGTAATGTGACAAATACAAACCGTCCTGTACTTAGGATACATAGCAGAATGATATTGTGTTCAATTGAAACATAAAACAAATTTTGTTAAAATTGCTTCAAGTAATTGGCATACATAAATTTAGAGTTTAAATAATTTTTTCACATGTTTTTTTTAAAATTATGTACATATTTAAATATGTGTAATAATGAGAATATTGTAGCTATACTTATCTTTAGTGACAAATAAAGTTGAAATACATATTTATATCAATTTCCTCTACACCTGTAGGTATTACCAAGGGTTTTTATTAACCAAAGTCATTGCCCTGATTTTTAAATATTACACTTTCAGATCAGAAAATTTTCTTTTAATATTAGAATTTAATTTATTTTGCTACTCTCAAAAGTCTTAAAGACTATTAGGTATGTTAATTTAGTTAGTGTTAGTGTTAATAAAAAACAGCACATTCTTTTTACTTAGAAATTGTTTTCAAAATTTAATTACAATTGCGAAAAACCTATCTTATGCACCTAAAGCATATGAAAAAAAAATAATCCAAATAAAATAGTAGAGTAAAAACACATTTAATATACCTTTTACCACTTTTAAGACATGATAATGAAAATACTGATATGAAAACATAAGACCAAATATATATTTATATTTACTTACCTTTTTATATGAAGATGATATAAATAAAGTAAGGAAGCGGGCAAACTAAGTTAAGAAAAATTTTATCTTGATTTGGCTGACGTTCAATTCATAATAATATAAATTAGGTGAATTATATTTGTAAATTTGTTATTGTCAAGAATAAAATAGATTATACTGTAGAAAATTACTTAAATATTTAGGATTATAAAATAAAAAAAATATATGTGAAAAATGTTAATTAGAATTAAAAATATCTCAAAAGAAAAACCCGCTTGAGAAGTATCGCTTTGAAAAGTAAAGTAGGTATAAGGCTTGTACACAATATGTTATCAAGTGAATACCCATATAATTCTACAAATTTATAAAAAAAATAATTTAGATAATAATGATATTGTAGAATATTGTGATACAAATATATAAGTTGTATATTATTGAAATTTAATAAAACCTTAAGTGGGTACATGCGCACGTAATAGTAGAAAAAAATAGTTATTATATTCTGTAATTTGGAATATAACAGTTAGGACCTAGGCTTAAAAGTTGAAACTGTCAAAACAGCCGCGGCGGGGAATGTGTAAAATTTGTTTGCCTTTATATTTTATAAGTTGTATTTCTTTTTTATACCCCTGAGAATTCAAGATGAGTTTTGATAGTAGCCTTCAGTTTCATTCTACTCAAAGAACACCGATCCAAAGCAAAACGATTAGAAATATATTGGGAAGAGAAGACACATTAAATCTTACACCGATACTTAACGAAACATCTATATTTAAAAACCTAAATGATACCAGTCTAAGGCAAGTCCTGGATGAATCGTCAATAATAGTAAATACTGGTAGTGCTGGAGATGGATTAATTGAAACATTTTTTGAGATAATACAATCTAGTCGACCAAGTTCTGTTTTAAGTACGTTGGAGAGGTTAGCTCAAGTTTGTTGTGATTCTTTAGAGCTTGTTGAACCATGGAACAGATATAATGCTCAAAACTACTGGCTAGCAGAAGAAGCAAATACATGGAAACTGATACACTGTTTATATGCAGATTCAACATTTGAACATCCAAATTCTCTAGATAATATCCTTGTTGAACCTACATTGTCACAACAGACTTTAGTGAATGCATACTTTCAAAGCGAATCAGAAGTTAGGTTATTGCAACTGCTTGTGGATTGGCTAGAGGCTACAGCAGCATACCAGGAAGCTGCGACAAACACAGCTGCCCCAATTATCTCCAATGATATTCATTGGGGTAATACATTACATCAACTACTTATAGGCTCAAGTCTGTTTAACAAGGATAAAAACAAAGCTATGATTACATGCATGGATCCAGATGCCCCAAGACGTCAAAATAAAACAATTCACTCGGATGATAAGAAAGATGATAATGATTTATGCAAAAAAATATTCACTGAAGTGAGATGTGGAAAGTTTGCTGAAGCTGTCTCTTTGTGCATTAGCGCTGGACAGGCTTGGCGGGGGGCTGTCCTGCAGGGCTGGAAGCTTTTACATTATGAACCAGGAGAAATTGAAGGCACTTTAGAGGTCTCTGGAAATTCATCTAGAGATTTATGGAAATGGTGTGCTTTGGGTTTGGCTAATAATGTTACAGAAAATTTACATTACAGGGCTACGGTCGGAGTTTTGTGTGGTCACTTGGAAAGCACCATACCGGCTTGTCAAGGAAATTGGGAAGATCTGTTATGGGCACATTTAAGGGTGCAGATTGAAGCTAGGGTTGACAAGTTCTTACATGAACATTATGCAACTGCTGATGCTAACACCACAACACCTGAAGTGCTGGAGCTTTTGCAGAGTGAATTGCAAATTAATGAAATGTCTTTACAACAAGTATTTAGTGATGTAAAGTCATTAATGAATGGGAAAAGAGAATCAAATTATCAAACTTGCCAACGCTATCTTATGCTGGGTCACATTAGAATGATTATGCAAGATTCGTTAGAATGGATTGATAGTTCAGAAGATAAATTCATAAGATTTTTAGCACATTTAGTACTTGTTCTTAGACAGATGGGTAAAGATCCTCAACATGATATTGGAGACAGAGTGTTAGAAAAATATGTAACTCAACTAATCAATGGTTTAGGAGAAGGTGTATGTGAATATCCTGAACTTATAGCTTATTATACTTCAACTGTTCCCGCAGACAAACAAATTACTTTATATGCAGATCTTATGGACCATATCCAAAAAAGTGAACAAAGAGATGACATTGTTAAAGCTGGTATGAAAGCAGGTGTTGATGTAGCAGCATCTGCAAGAGTTGCTATTAAAAAAGCAATTTCAGACATACAAAAAGGCTATGGAAATTTAGATTTAACATATACTCAAACAACTGCCGTAGAAAAGGATAAGGTTCTGATTGCCAAAGTTATATCTTCACTTGAGTGGCTATCTCTAATTCCCAATCAACTAGAAGAAGCATTGTGGCTAAGCAATGCTATGATTCGCACATTCATATTTATTGGCAACACTGAAGCGGCCATGAAGTGTGCCAACAGTATTAGCAAGATGTTTAAAGATTTTATTAAAACTGTCTCCAATGATTCTTCGGAACTAAGAGAACATTTATGTCTGAAGTCATATTTGGAAGCATTAGAAGGGTTTGCAACTTGGTATAGACACTATATAAGTGGTCAACCTAAAGATGTGGAACCACTTCCATCAGATGCATCGTTTTCTGATAAAGTTCATCATGAACAGAGGTGTGCTCAAGTGGAGCAACAAAAGGCGAGATGGAAAAATGCCATTCTTCACCAGTCTAGACACACTAAAGGGCTTCTTTACAATGTTTTACTGTTCCCTGGAGGTTGGTTGCAGGATGAAAATGATGGAATGAAGTCTCATAGTTTCACTCAGGAAGAGCATGAGGAAAGAGCCAAACAGTTAAATACTCTAAGACGTCTGTGTATACCAGAAATAACCATTTTAATTTTGAAAATCTTGCAAAGTAGTGATGATATTGATAGTCACAAGGAAGCTATTAAAATTAGTGATTTGATTGCCGGAGAAAATCGAGGACTGTACAAAGTGTTTACAAAAAATAAGTTACTTGAAGTATTAGACAGGATTAAAGAATCTTCCCTGCTAATGTTAGAAAAAGGAAGAGACATTCTTGGTTATGAACTAAATGAATAATATATATTTCTTTTGTTTTTTAATAAATATTTGTACTTTCAAGTGTTTTCTATTTTCAAATAAAGTGTGTGTCTCCAACAAATATTAATTAGGAGAAATTTATTTAAATCATGCTCTTTATTTCCTCTTATTATTATTCCAATGTTAAAATATGAAATGTTTATGTAATTATTGAAGTTTTTTTTTTCATAATAACTTAAAATGTTTCTTTAGATCATCTTTATAAAAAAATTAAAACTTTTTTCTATAAGTGAGGTAGATAAAACATGCATCCATTTTAGAGCATTGTTTTTTTTAAAAAAAGAACAAAAAACAATTTAAACAAAAATATTATTTATTTTACGTAAAATATTTGTGAGCGCTTAACATATAAAATCTATTGTACAGCAACAGGTGTTAAATTGATCAAATCATTGCTGCTTTCAGCTAAGTCACTTATCGACACCCTTCCCCGTTGTTTAATGAATTTTGCAACATCTTCCAATTCTTTTTGTGATATATAAATGAATTTTCCTCTGTCATCTATTACACCTGTTAGATCACCTGAAGATTGAAGGTCACCTATCCTGTCTATAGCTGCTTGGGTCTTAATTTTAAAGTGTGCGGCAAGGTCTTCTAGTAAAACTACTTTTTGTCCCTGTAAATAAAGAGTCTAATTAATTAATTATATATGATTGAAAATAATAAAAATTTTAGAAAAATTGATACTTGCTACCTCAATCATAGAATACAATAGAGCAACTAAAAATAAATCCTGGGTGTTTGCCGCTAGGTTTAAGCCTATTATAACAATTTGATTTATTATTCATTGAATTTAATTTCAATTAAACAAAGTAATGCTGGGTTTGATTTTTAAGCTAAATGAAACTATTTAAGGCAATAATAAAATTATTTACTTGGAAACATGCTAAAAGAAAAAACTTTTTAGCATACTATTATTAAGAAATGTACGACACAAACAAGAGATATAGACCCATTTTAAAGTATATCAACCCAATTTATCTAATCAATTTATTTACATATTATAGAACATTCATTGTACCTAAGAAACATAAATTACTGGGACATAGAAAACTAAAATTTGTTTTTCTTTTAGAGTGTAGAGTGGACAGGACCACTATGAGGATTTCTCAAAATTCTTACAGGATCAGAATTTTACATGTTATAATCAACACAAATTGATAATGGTACAAGCTATCAATTGAACTTAAATGTATTATTTTTTTTTTTTGCTTCACGCTTTTATTCCGCATAGCAGGTTAGACGAAAGTATCTAGTGTCAAGACACTCCGTAATTAGCTTTCCACCAAATTCGAGACATAGCATGTTGAGTGGTGAAACTCAAAGCCACTCTTTGTCTTTTTTCGCTTCACGCTTTTATCTTGGATAGCAGAGTAGGCAGAAAGTACCTAGTGTCACCACACTCCGTACTTCGCTTTCCACCGAATTCGAGACATTAAGTGTTCAGTGGTGGAACTCAACGCCGCTCCTTGTCTTTACCAGAGCGAGGAAGTGAGAATAATTTAAATATAATCACTCCCCCGAGTGGGGATAGAACCCACATTTGATCGCGCTTACAATCAGACGCTGTGCCACTGCACCACCACCGGCCTCAAGTATACTATCTACTTACTTTAATATAATTAATGAATTCTTTTAGCAAGTTTTCTTTATCTTCTTCTGTATTTTCATCAAAACCCTCGCCTTCCACTGAGAAAGCAGCTTTTAGAGCTTCGTATTCTTCTTGCTCTTTTCTCTTTCTTTCTTCTTCAGCTTTCTGAGCAGCTTCTTCTGCTTTACGCTCCTCTTCCTATTTAAATATTATAATCATAATATGTTACTTTCTTTAACTTTTTAAAACCATTATACTTTAGAAAAAAGGTGTTAAGATAAAATTTGGTAAAAGGTGTAAAGATAAAAAAAAAAAACAAATTATTCCAACCAATAGATTTAACAGGATGTAATGTCTGAGCCTAGAATTTAAAAACATCACTTGCAGATATATAATATCAAACATAAAAGTGGCTTATTGTTTATCTAACAGATTCCCATATCACAGAAGAACAAAAAAAAAATAAGGTTAACAAAAAAGTATCTTCATGTTTTGTCCCTCATAATAGGGTAGTCAGATATAACCTATGGACTAGAGCTATGATATTTGTGAATACTAGAAAATTTAATAAAAGGACTGTAAAATGCTATGCACCTCTCGTTTCTCTTCCACCTTCCTTTTCTCCTCTTCCAGTTCTTCATCTTTTTTCTTTTTCATTTCCCGCATTTGCTCTTCAGCTTCTCGTGCCTTTTTCTTTTCCATCTTGGCTTCCAATTTAGCTCTTTTCTGAACAAAAACATTTAAATACTACAATTGTTTGTAAAATATATACTAATCTACTAATTATTTTTTAAAAAGTGAACATGAAAATATACTTTATATAATTTTAAGTTAGAATAACAATAGCTTTTATTAAAATGGTTAGACTGACAATGATTATTAAAAAGAAACATAACTCTACATAAAGTGTTATTTATATATAGATTGATTTTTAACAATTCTTGTTTAATAAATCTTTATCATTTTGATACCTTTGCACCCATTTTGTCATCAAATTCTTTTGGTGCTTCCGGAATACCATTTTCTTCATCTTCTTCAGCTTGTGCCGGTTCTTCTTCAATTAGAGCTGCCTGATGTCTTGCAGCTTAAAAGTAAATATTTATAACATACTAAATATTATTTACATTAAAAGAGTATATCTTTAAAATTGTACTAGACTTTAATTTACCATTTGCTCTCATCCTTGCTCTCTGATTTCTAACTGCTTGCACTCTCCCAGGACCTCCATCTCCTTGTACCACAGCTCTTGGTCGTGCTCCAGCTGTAATATTTTATTGATAAGTTTACAAGTACATACATTACTTACATAAGTACATTATAAATATATATCTTACATTGGGGTTTTACATTAGTTGCTCGAAAAACTGCAACTGACAATATGAGTATAACTATGGCACTAATAATTGCAGCAATAATAAAGGGATCCATTTTTATATCAAGGTTATATTTTTAGGTATTGATGTAATTATTTTGAAATTTCTTTTAAAATAAAACTGGCACTTAATTACATAAATGTTAATATGTGTCATTTATTTTAGTATCTTCCATATGTTCAGAACCAAAATGTCCTACATATTTTTCATTTTAAAATAAGCAAAAATATCATTTTGTACACAATGTCAATTGCTATGTCAAAAACGTCATCATTTATTAAAATATTTTACTTTCTTAATGCGTTCATATTACAACCATTTATAGTTCGAGTTCTGCTTTTTAAAGTTACAGAACTTAAAGCCTACAGATTTTAATTAAATTTAATTTATTTATAGATTGTATCGTTATTAAATAATATAAATTATTTACGTTACTAAATATCTTATAAATAAACGATGCAATAAAATAAAAATAAAATGTTTAAGAAATTATATTTGTGGTCTCATTGTTTAATTTTTAAAGGAAGTAATGTAATTGTATTTATTAGTAAAATATTTTTTTTAAATTATTGCTTCGTAATTGCTGAACGCATCGTTATATGTGAGTTTTAAAAATATTTTCAGATGACGTGTGTCATGTCACTTTAGATTTCATGAATTTGCGGCGATTCCAGATTTTTATAATACACGATGTTATTTAATTTAGCTTCAGTAGTATCTATTTTGTTAATTTTAGATGTAACTTCAGCTTTATATTTCCACATAGCGGAAGGAGAGAGAAAATGTTTTATAGAGGAAATTCCCGACGATACAACTGTAATAGGTACATATATCCTATATACTTTTACTTATTAACAGCTTGTATTTGTTCAGTAAATATATTACTTTATCAATGAATTTTTAACGCCTAATATGTATTGTAAATTTCCAGTCAATTACAAAGTCGAGCTATATGATCCAAGATCAGGAGGCTTTATGCCGTCATCTCCAGGTATTGGCATGCACGTTGAAGTTCGTGACCCTAATGATCGAATTGTGTTATCTAGAGTGTATTCCTCTGAAGGAATGATTTCCTTCACTTCAACCACCCCTGGAGAACATGTCATTTGCATGTACTCAAACAGTACTTCATGGTTCAGCGGATCTCAGTTGAGAGTAAGTAGTGAAATGCTTATAATCATCTTTTCCTTATATAATTAACAGTTAAACTTTAAATTTATTAAAAGAGCACTAGATATCTACTTATAACACTTGTGTAAATAAAACATTGTATGAAAACCCTTTATATTTTTATAATTGTTTTAATTATGACATTTAAGTATCCAATCTAATATCATTTGTGATCAACTGGCACAACTTTGAAAAAGACCAATATAGCCTTTGTATTAAATTTGTATTAAATGTGATTATTGTTCTTATATACTTCAGTATAGTATTTAAATCTTCACTCTACATATATAAATTTGTTTTTATAGGTTCATTTGGATATTCAAGTTGGTGAACATGCTGTGGACTATGCTAATGTAGCACAAAAGGATAAGCTTACAGAATTACAGTTAAGAATTAGGCAGTTGTTAGATCAAGTACACCAGATTACAAAGGAACAAAGCTATCAGAGGGTAAATACTTAATTTCTAATCTTTAAAGATATATCAATTTCAAATAATTTATATATATATATATATATATATATATATATATATATATATATATATATATATATATATATATATATATATATATATTATTTAAGGTATTTGTTGAAGGATTTATTGTAACATAATAATTAAACCAATAACCATCATTGACCCTTCTCTGTCCTTTGCTGAATATAGGCATCTCCAATAAATAATAATAAATCAGTATAAATAATTAATATTCTAAATTTAATATAAGAATAAATATTTTAATCAATCTATTTTACATTTCAGTATATAAATGCTATGTTGTAAAATAATATTTCTAAATTTAGTAACAGATAATTAATGTTTATGTAAATAATTTATACAGCATCGTGAAGAAAGATTCCGACAAACATCTGAAAGCACAAATCAAAGGGTATTATGGTGGAGTTTGCTTCAGACTGGAGTTCTTCTAGGAATTGGTTACTGGCAGATGAGACATCTCAAGAGTTTCTTTGAAGCTAAGAAATTAGTGTAAAAAATAAAATATATAAACATTTAGTCATATACAGTTTTCTATTTATATTCAAAATGTGACTTTCTAAAATATGAATTCAGGTTTTCTAACAGAACTGTTTTGTTGTGATCTGCGTTTTTTCAATAAAATGTTTACTTATATAATAATTTATTCATTTATTGTTTACCTTTTTAAATATTTAACTATAATATATTCTTTATATCCATACAGAGAGACCTTAGTGATAAACACTGTTCCCTGCCCATGTTTGAGATTTGAATTCGGATTTTTTATAAAAACAACTAACTAAATGAAACTGGAATCAGTTATCTCAAGCATCTTATATAGAAATTAATAATACATAATATAAACAGAATTTTTTTTTGTATAAATTCCTATGTTTTAATCTCTATTACTTAATGATACAAATAATTCACAAATATTTGAAATATATGCCTTACAATTGGACGGCTGAGGATGTTTATACAGCTTAACTGCATCAATTTGCTTTATGCATTAACTAAATTATTTTAAAATGCATATTTCCTTCAGAAATTCTCAAATAACAATTGTAACAACCATATTTATATACTTATTAGGTGATATTTATTACAAGAAATGTTTAAAAGGAAACTATTTTAAACAAATTAATAGTATATGTACTAGTATCAAACATAAATATTGGAAAACCCATAGTTCAGGGCATTTTACCATGGTCCTTATCAGTACAGTAGACCTTTACAGTAATACTTGTCATAAGTTGACTCGAAGCTCATAGCGAAATTAAGAGATATCCAGTCCAATTTTTTCAGTTGGTAAAAATACAGGACTTTGATACTTTTTATTACTCTCTTTGTTGTTACAAAGGGAATGCACATTATGTGGCTGAACTAATCACAATTTGTAGATCTATTGTAATATGAATATATTTATATATAATATAATAATAAATAGTATAATAATAAATTTTGGAATAAACTTGTACTTTTCAACATGGCAATCTAATAAGTATAATAAAAAATGTATTATTTTGGGCATATTAAAAAAATACATAAATCTCATATAATGTTTATTTATCTTTGGCTGATAGCATATTAAATGCATACAGGAATGAGATATATACATAAAAATATCCAAAATAATTTATATACTAATAAATAAGTTTTTGTTTACACTTAACACATAACACTTACTTACTAACTCCTAAGTAATAAGTCCTAACTCGTAATTTAAAGCCTTAAAATCAAGTTAAATTAATAAAATCACTAAAATAATTCATACAATAGTATCAATATAACAATGGTTTATATAGAAAAACATTAAATGTTAAAAGATTTTATAGTTTAATAATATCTTTCATATTTTTATTATGAGATGAGAGTTTACTATAATACAAAGTTAAGTACAACAAAAATATACTCATTTGTTGTACATTAAATATATCATTTATATTTGAATCTTTCTAATGTGTATGTTCTTTAACAATGAAAACATTGTCTAAAAAGTTAATTAATGCTTGAGGATTTGGCTTTGATAGTGGTGATAACCAGGTAAAGTCAACCGTTTCGATTGTGCTTGCCAATGTAGCACAAGTACAGTAATAGAGGTTTCCGTCAATTTGCAATTGCTCGGCCAGTTCTACTTGATGATTATCCATTAGGGTCTCATTAATGACAACTAATAGAGGTTTGTTTGCGTCAAGAGCTTCTAAGCAACTGCCGGCTCCTGCGTGGCTTATTATCAGATCTGCGTTTTCCATATCTTCTTTTAGCGAGTCCTTAAACTTATAAAGGTGTATTTTCAAGTCTTCTTTCTCATAATGGCCAGGCTCAATATCACTATTTCCTATTTGGAATGTTAACTCTTTGCAACCAATTTTCTTTAGAGCGTAAATCACAGGTTGAGATAAAACGTAAATGCACAACAAATCAAAGCGCGTAGTTCCTACTGTTATAAATACTTTATTATATTCTGTGGGCATTTTGTACGAATAAACTTCAAATTTCAAATAGATAATAGCCGCTATTAGTAAATAATCGCAAAAATGTTGCGCACATATAAGCCCAGTGTTGTCAAATGTCAAACTAGTGTGTCAAATTAGGATCAAATATTTGCAACAGGTAAACAAACTTACTTTACAATATTAAAATTATAAAAGAGTATATATAATATAATATAATTTATATAGGTTAGCTAGTATATAGGTTAGCTTAAATCTGCACAATTTTGAAAATATTTGAAATTTGGCAGCAATCATTTGAATTATAAAATTGTAGGGATTTACACATTTTCATAAATCTACGTTACTTATATAGATTTACGAATAGAAGTTAGTTATTGATAAATACGTTTTGATAAAAACACTATATGACTAAATTTTTCATAGTTTAAGTTTTTTTGTCTACAACTTAGAGAAGGAAAAATTTTGATGATTTTTGATATAACCTGTCATCTTGCTACAGTTGGAATTTATATATATATATATATTTGAAGACATTGCCTTTAATTATATGTATAAGTTCATAATTCAAATAACTCATATAATTATATATTAATACTTTTTCGTTTAGATTCGATTCGTTATTTGTGTATGGACAGAAATACAAAACCAGCTATATTTAATATTTGTCTAATTGAACCGTAAAAACTTTAAAAAAAAAATATGATACAATATATTTAACTGAGCGCTAAATTACTGTTATAATTTTTTTATGATTGAAAAATTGAGCTGTGACCTATAGACGTCGACTACGACCAAGTGTTGAGTCTTGTAATTCTTATTCTGCATTATTAATGTATGTAACCTTTCACGAATTTCTTGTATTGTTTTAGGGTGTTTTATATACTCACCTTTTATTATTATGAAATAGATAATTTATAAAAATGGATAGGACAAAAAAATATTTAATCATAATAATAATATAAAACCATTATCTGAGCAAAGTACTTAAATATAACTTTTTCTTTAATGTCGATTTTAATTTACAGTATAATTTAACATAATATTTATTACGTTAAAATATTTACGTACCTACTAGCTAAATTAAACAATAATAAAAAAAAAAAAATTTTCTTATTCAAAATAAAAAAACACACGCTGTATACTCACCTAATAAAGCCCGTCACGAAACCTAACCAGTTATTTCGAACTCACGTCTGCATGAAATGTTAACATGTCCCACATACACCCCCATACATATGGTTGTAATTAAACGGTGAATAAAACAGATGATTTTGATTAGAAACATCTAATTTTTGATTTTTACGGCAATTATGACTGGGATTTCATATGCATTCGTAAGCCGTGCGAGAGTGCTTGTGAGTGATAATGAAGCTATGGATTGTAATGGGTGTTGTTTTGTGTGTATTTCGATGCAGTATGGCGGAGGACTTTCCCTCATTGATAACTGCAAATGCTACAATTGGTAAAATTTTAATACTTAAAGCTATATATTTTTTTAATTTTGTTAAAAATTCGCTTAAATATAAATATAGATCTTTAGTTCTAAGTAGCTGTTTATAATTAAAAATGAATGAGAAAAAAGGTACAAGAAGGAAAAAAGGAATCCAATCTGTAGTGCATTAAATTTTATATAAAAAAAATTGTACCTTTATCTTTGCTGTGTTTTAAGATACCTTAATACAGTGTTACCTTAATACAGTGTTACCGAAGGGATGAAGGGAGAAAAATATTTCGTTATATATAGTAATTTCTTACAATGAGGTTCGATATACAAAGGGTTGGTCTGCGATCCTGCGATGTCTTATCGGGGTGGAGAGGGCTCCACTGGGTTTTAGTGACCGTTACCAATGAATAACACCGTACCAATCCCTCCTGCATAAAGTCTGCGTAAAGGTCATCTTTAAGCGTCACAAAAAAAAAAGATTTGGTCTACGATTCGTTATAAACATAGTAAAAATTTTAAAACTGGATGTAAATAACTAATTGAATTCGTTGATGTATAATATAATATTGATAGATGTTGAGATTATATAAGTTGACGAAATTCCTTAAATTGGAGTAAATAGTACTTTTTATTACATTTTCAAAGGATTGAGCATTTACTATATTGAGAGCAAATCATTTTTAAGTTTATAATTCGTAGAGCCATAATTATATACTCGTTAATAACTAATTTGCCTTATGATCCGTGACTTCTGCTCTTTGGTAGACTTACCAGCAATATTATTTATTACATAAATTAATAAAAAGATACACAAATAAATAGAAATTCGTATAATAAAATAATCTTATATAACGCCACATTTTTTAAAATAATCCATTAATGAAAGAAAACTAAAAATTTTATAAAAATTACTTGATGATGTACTAAACATCGAACATTTTTAAAACATATATTCTATCAGTTTATTAAATTGATTCTTTTAGGCTAGAAAGAAATAAATGTTTCTTCAACGAATAATTAAAAAAATTAATTCTTCAGTTGTTTTTTTTGGTGTTAATTTTTTTGGCGTATAAAGATACTGAACTGTATCAAGCCACTAGAATTCTAAAGATGCAGATATTCGGTTAATACATCAAAAAATAAACATTGATTATGTATATGTTTTCAGCTGTAGTATTAGATCGACAATTCCTGGGGGAAGAGTATCAAAGCACATTAGACGAAATGAAGGATTATATCAAAGAGCTGGCGCGAGTTGAGCTCAAACATGGAGGAGTTAACGTACATTACTTTTCTTGGACAGCAATTAATCTAAAAAAGGGTATATAGTTGACTATTATTAATTGGAGTTCTATAATACTGCATTTTATAACTTACGTAAAATAAACTTATGTTCGTCAGCTTCAACCACAGAATCTATGTCTTTTACATGGTTTTTTAATAGTATAATAAAAATGCGAAATTATGATGTAAATTACAAAATTAAAATATAAAATAGTATAACGAAGTGATTAGCGACGGGGCGGAAGAAGTACGTGAGGACCCAGATTTTGGCGCTCTGTACTCTCTGATTAGGAATAAAGTGTCTAAGAACAAAGTGTGAAGCTAATTGTTTTTAAATATAAAAGAGAGTGTGTTTAAGTATTACACATTCGAACAAAGACAACTACAACTTTTATTGCTTCTGTTCCCGATCCCGTTAGTAGTATTTATAGTACGTATGTAGGCATACGTGTCCGGCCCGACCTGGTCGTGACGCAATGGGACAGCGTCTGACTGTAAACATAATAGGTTGTGGGTTTGATTCCTACTCGAGGCAATGATTATATTGGAATTATTATTTTTTTTCCAATCTGGTAAGACAAACGCGGCGTTGACTTCTGCCACTCAACACACAATGTCTCGAATTCAGCGGAGTACGGAATATCTTGACATCTATCTAGACTAAAATAGAAAGAAAAAAATAAGAAAGCGAACTTTAACGCATACTTTAAAAGGATTTATAAGACAAAGTCGCAAACCCCAGGCACTGTTTCGAACTTTAATTTCTGTAACCCAATAGACTCAGAACTCACATACTGGATCCACCCAAGGAATTTTTTTCATACACGTAAAAACATACCTTATGAATATATATTTTTTTCAATTAAGTTATAATTTTGCAAGCTTTTATATGATTGAATTCAAATAAATTCCCTTTCAAATTCCAGTTACAATGTAAATTCACCATAAATTGACGTCCATTCTGATTTCCAGTGTCATTAGTCTTCTCCTAAAGCCCAGCGTTTACTGTTATGGGCTATCGCCAAATATAGTAAATAAGGGTTATTCAAGTTGTATAACAAAGCTTTCTATTCAGTCGTTTAATACAATTTCTAGTTCAACAAATATTGACATTATCCCGATAGTGAATTTATTAACAAGAGTTCAGTGCTGTTGAGTGTGAGAATGAGTTTTTGATTGATAATAAATAAACTAAATAGTGTATTTTTACAGCTTTACGCTTCGTCTTGCATAGCAGGGTAGTTAGAGACTACCTAGTGTCAAAACACTCTGTTGACTGTGCCCGAAATCGAGGCATTGCGTGTTCAGTGGCGAATCCAACGTCCCGTTTACCTCACTAGAGCAGAGAAATGAAAATACATTTCTAAATATAATTATTACCCAAGTGGGAATTGAACTCTCAACAAACTGCGCTTATAAGCAGAAGCTGTTCTACAGCACCGGGACGCTCACTATTGATCTTATTGATTAGTGCATATATTTAATAATAAATGTTTTTATTTTATTTAAGAAACATTATTGTATTTACTATTTTTAAAGTGTTATTCCACACTTAGGATGAGAAAACATTTTAGAAAAAACGTATAAAAATTTGAACGCAGCGGGATTCGAACCCGCGCCTCTTGGATACCGTCCAAGCGCTCTGACCGCTAAGCCATGCGTTCTACTACCAGCTGTGTCGAAATTTTTATACGTTTTGTTACAACTTATTTATGTTGTTAGCTTAAAGATTACTATGAAATAATCGTTTAACAAGAGATATTGCTATTTTATTTTAATATTTATTATTTTTAAAGTGTTATTCCACACTTAGGATGAGAAAACATTTTAGAAAAAACGTTTTGCGCTTGGACGGTATCCAAGAGGCGCGGGTTCGAATCCCGCTGCGTTCAAATTTTTATACGTTTTTTCTAAAATGTTTAAACATTATTGTAACTATCTACCTGTAAGTGATTATCGTACATTATTCATTCATTTATAAAGTGTACTCGTTGGGAGGCGTATTCCAACGCTTTGCTTAACCACAAAAGAAAACCTTTGTATACGGCAAATATACTTTTTTTTCGCATCTTTATAAATTCTCGAAAACAATATAAATTCCAGACCGTTCCAGCGTTAATCATCAATATATAAATATTGATATATTATAGGGCATCCTTTAGCACAAATTAGTTTTGTTATTTCTAGGTTACTTAGCAGTATTCAGTGTAGCTTCATGTGAAGATACCTGGTCACTATTCCAAAAAGCTGAGGAAGAGCAGCTCTTGTTGTTCGCATTGACCGAAGTAGATTGTCCTCGTCTGCCAACTGACTCTGCTATAACGGTAACATTCGCTGGCTTGGGACAGGAGATGCCACAGCTGTTCCTAGATTTAAGAACGCAGAAGGCAATGTTTTGGAAATCAGCGATCATATTACACGATGATACATTAAGTAAGTATAGATAGAAGGGATAATAAATCATTTTTTCAATACACTTTAATTCCAGAAATTTTTGTAATATATTTGATTAAAGTAAGAAAATTTTGCAACGATACTTTAAACCAATTCCTACTGCCCGATTTTATTAAGAACTTACAGACGTATTCTTATCTGATAATAATAGAGGATGTGATAGCATAAACCTTGTATAGAGATAAAAGACAATTTGGCAGAGGCCAAGACGACTAGGATAAGGGGATTATAGGAAAGTAGTCTAATTGTTAGTGGTAACTGACATTACTTCGAGTCTGCTTACTAAAATACTTAATGTGTTCATTACGTTGCTATAAACAATGAGTACATACTGCTTTTAACGATTATTTCTTATTTTATTGAGTAATTGACTTTTTTGATATAATATGAAATAAGTAAACGATTAAAACCTATCTTATGAATGTACATCTATGCATTTATTACCAAATACTTTTTAACAATCAGTATTATAAAGGATATAATAAAAAAAATTGTTTAAGTAAAGTTAAGTATATTTTAGATAGAGACATGATATCACGTGTCGTTGAATCGCTAACAACTCAGATAGACGACGAGGATGTACCGTCCATATCTGTGACGGTGTTCAAAATGAAACATGAAGTCAATGAATACTTGCGGAAGAAGGAGATCTATAGAGTGTTGTCTAAGTTACCTGTTAAATATATAGGTAAGTTAAGAAAACATTTTAAAAACACAAAAGAATTAGAAAGCAACTGGCGCTAAGCGCTAAATACTTTACTATTTTTTTTAATTCCAAATGTTGAATAAATTTAACTTTCTCGGACTATACTGCTAAAGATAAAGTGTAAAACTAAAAAAGAAATGCCTGAAAGATCATTTTCAGTGATTTTTTTATGGAAAAAGGAGGCATATAAGCAGGTGGCCCACCTGAATGTACTTACATTCACCCATGGATATCTATAAAATAAGAGTTGTAGATACGTTGCCTTGTGATAGAAGTGAAAGGAGATGAGGGAAAGGATAGGTGGGATTAGAGCCAGCTGGCTTACATCACATCGAACAGATATTTGGCGGATCAGATATTTGGCGGATCGTTTTGTCATGATAGTGGTCGCGAGGTAGTTAGAGGGTTAAGCTCCTACCACCAAATTATTGGGATACCAGCCTTTTACGAGACGCTACCCAGCAACAGAGAGGAATTGTATTCTACCCCGTCCCCTCACAGTGTAAAAATGAACAAGTCCGCCTTTGTCCATTTATTAGATTATTTTTCTATTTCTTTTCTTCTTCTTTTGAAAGTGTACGATAAAGATTTTATCTATCTACCCATCTATTATATATAGATATGTTGTCAGCAGTAGGTAAATACATACTTAGTGAAAAGGGTAATGTTTTAATACTATAAATATAGAAACACTAGTTGTCAATTTCATTTATATGATATTATCTGTGGTATACAATATCCATACCTCCCTATATTAATTTTGACTAAAATATTATATTTTAGGGTTACTTTAGAACTATTCTTAAAGAAACCTATTTAGGTAAATTATAAGTTTTCATAAACAGTTGTTTTGATTGTCTGTCTGTCATTCAGGGGTAATTGATAGATAGGTATAAATAAATAGGTATATATAAATAGGTATATACTTACACAGATAACTTCCATGGTGTATTACCATTTTTGTTCTTCATTTATTTATATTTGACTATATTACAAAATATAGATAATCTAATTTCAGTAAATATTTTTGAAGTACGTAGAACGAATGGCTTAGCAGTCAGTGTGTTTGGAGAGACACGGATTTGAATTCCGCTGCGTTAAACTTTTTATATGTTTTTCCAAAAATGTTTTCTAATCAGAAGTGTAAAATAACACTTTAAAAATAGTAAAATGTATAGTAAAAATAATAATAATAGTAATATAAAATTTTTAGGAGAAAATTTCATCGCAATAGTGACAACAGCGGTAATGACGACTATCGCAGAAACAGCTCGAGAACTTCGAATGTCGCATACACAAGCGCAGTGGTTATATATAGTATCTGATACGGACGCCAAAGCAAACTTTTCCCATTTGGTCAACGATTTGTATGAAGGAGAGAATATTGCTTATATTTATAATGTTACTGATAATGATGAGGCATGCGAGGTTATGTACTTAAAACTATATTTTTTTTACAGCTTCACGCTTTCTGTTCGAAATCGAGACATTTTATGTTGAGTGGTCATTATTGGTTTGGATTGGATTGGTTTTAGGTTCGATTTCCATTCTGGAGATTATATTTAATTTATCAATACTTATCCGCTCTGGTAAGATATTGCAGTTTCAAGTACCGCAACGAAATCGAAATGCCTCGAATTCAGTGAGAAAGCGGTGAATGGAGTGAAATTAAATTGACCCTATATACTTTTGACTACCCTTTTACGATAGATATAAAATAGATATAAAAAAAACTTATTTGACAGTATCAGTCGCATATGTAGCATGAAAGGTTGAAAATCATGGAATTAATAATAACGAATCGTAAAATTTAACAAAGTACGGAGTGTCTTGGCACTAGGTACTTTCTGTTTACCCTGCTATGCGGAATAAAAGCGTGAAGCTAAAAAAAAAATTACAATATTTTATTATTATTATTTCAAATAGAACGGCTTGTTATGCTACGCTAAGGAAATGACGGGTGCTTTTATATCAGCGTTAGATTCAGCCGTGCAAGAGGAGTTCGACGTAGCGGCGCAAGTGTCAGATGAGGAGTGGGAGGCGATACGGCCGACCAAGTTGCAGAGACGAGATACCTTGTTAAAGCATATGCAGGTAAATTTTAAAATTATTTTACTATTTTAAAATGTGAAATATACTTGGAATTGAAAAAAATTAAAAAAAAACTTTTATAATCGGACGTAGAACGTATGGTTTAGTGATCGACGGTCCCAAAGAGTGACACTCGAGTCCAGTTTTTTTTTGAATGGACTGTATGCTGTTGACATGAAGGGTCTTTACAGCGTCACCGGGCTGGAACACTCAAGTCCAGCTTTGTTTAAGTTTTTATACGTTTTTTTTAAAAAATGTTAGTATTGTTTGTTTATTACAAATTATTTTTATTTTACTTATAAAAAGTGTTTTTTCTATATTTTTTATTAAATATCATTAGACAATATTGCAATGAATTTTGTTCAAAGAATATTAACAAAGTTGTTCCCTATTCTTGTGTGGTAGTTTGCTATTTAGTTCAATTGTTTTAAAAGACAAGTAATCATTATCATTTATTATTAATTAAATTCTTTTTAATTGCGATTAATTATAAATACATCCGTGGTTCTAGATACACTGAAGTGGCATTTGTCGGTCAGTTGATACAAATATAAATTATATCAATTTACCGACAGCTGTTTCTTAATTATCTCGATATTTTCAGTCATAGATTTTCATATAGCAAAATATCAATTAAAACCACTTCATATATACATATATATATATATATATATATATATATATATATATATATATATATATATATATATATATATATATATATATATGTTTCTAGCAATACATAATGGCAAAAAGTAGATGCGGCAACTGTAGTTCGTGGCGAGCGCTAGCCGCTGACACCTGGGGGGCCACTTACAGGGAGAAAACATATGAAACTAAACGCAACGTGACATCTATCCTTATAGAACACGTTGAATTATTGAATGTAAGTATCGAGGGGATTAAACAATTTATTTATATGTAACTTGCAGCTTTTTTTTGTATGAACTAGTGAAAACTAGTGAAAAGTGTTTAGTAATGCGTATGACACTTTATGTAAAAGTGTTCAGTATGTCAAACATATGCTAGTACTATGTTTATCTATATATTAATACGTGAAGTAAAATCTTTGTACCGCTTTTTACGAAAATTACGCAAACATAGGAGTATGAAATTTGGCACAGTTATAGTTTATATTAAGAATTTCTCCATTAAAATAATTTGTTATCTGCAGGTCGGTGTTTGGCGACCCATTGATGGTATAAAATTTGTGGACGTTCTATTTCCTCATATTGAACATGGATTTCGTGGTAAAGAGCTGCCTATTATCACATATCATGTAAGTAATACAATTTTTACATACAAATACAATTATTTTTTATATATATATATAAGGGGTTTCCCAATAAGAACGATATGTTTTGAAATTGAAATAAAACATGTAATATATGTTCGAATTTCGTGCTCAATGTCTTTATTTTATGCTATTTATGATTTAAACAAAATATCGTTCAAATGACCGCCACGACTTTTTTTGCACTGGTGAATACGATCGGCCCAATTTTCGATAACTCGGTCGCTTCAAGGTCTTGAATCGTAGCTGGCTTATTGGCATACACTTGAGATTTAACATACCCCCACAAAAAATAGTCCAAGGGTGTTAAATCGCATGATCTTGGTGGCCAATTGTGAGGACCGTTGCGAGAAATAACCGACTCATCAAACTTATCACGCAATAAATCCATTGTGACGGTCGCAGTGTGGCATGTTGCACCATCTTGTTGAAAATAAATGTCGTCCGCATCGATTTCATACACTTCAGAAAAAAAAATCGTTCAACATGTCACGATAACGGTCGTCATTGACAGTAACAGTACGGCCTTCGTAGTTTTTGAAAAAGTACGGGCCAACGATTCCACCGTACCATACGCACCAAACAGTCAATTTTTCAGGATGTAATGGTGTTTCATGAACCACTCTTGGATTTGACTCACTTCAGTAACGACAATTCTGTTTCTTCACGTAACCATAGAGCCAAAAGTGAGCCTCATCTGAAAAGATGATTTTCCTATGAAATTCGGTGTCCATTTCTATCATTTCAAGCGCCCAATCAGCAAATTCACGACGTAATCGATGATCTGCTGGTTTGAGTTTTTGTGCCAACACAATCTTGTATGGATGTAGGCCAAGATCCATACGTAAAATTCGCCAGGTTTTCATTTTGGATAAGCCCAATTCTTGTGCACGTCGTGGAATGGAAACATTTTGGTATTCTTCGACACTGGCTGATACGGCGGCAATATTTTCTTCACTACGGCCTGTCCGTCGTCGTGTTGGTGGTCTACTATCATGCAAAGAATATTCACTTTTCACTTTTTGGATTATGCGACGTATAGCGAGCTCAGACGGTGCACCATGACAACCATATTTAGCACGAAATGCTCTTTGAGTAGAGACAATACTTATCGAATTTTGACAGAAAATTTGGACAATTTACAAACGTTGATATAACGTGAACTTGTTCATGATTAAATGGCAAACATTACTAAACACAAAACAACACAAAGGTCAAATGTTAAACAACCAAAATAGCGTCTGTGAGCTATCCCTATATATAAAACCCTATCATTCCTATTGGGAAACACTATATTAACGTTATGTTAAAAATATATAAAGAATATTTAAAAAGGATATTTTTACTTGGACCATTCTTTCAGAATCCTCCATGGACATATTTACAATCAAACGAGTCCGGCTCTATCGTCAGTTACCGTGGTCTTTTATTCGACATTGTTAATCAATTGGCGAAAAATAAAAATTTTACGTAAGTATCCCTTATAAAAAATTTTTTTGTAAAATTTTCCAAAAAAACGTCAAAATAAAAGACATAATAATAGTGAATTCGAAATTATTTTTGAGAACGGAACGAAATAAACGATTTGTAAATATATTTTTTTATTTTGGTTTCATCGAGAAATAAGAATCGAGAAATCGAGAACCGAGTGATTTTTTTTATTTTGACTATCTCATAATAATGAAGATGAATATAAAGCTCTTTTTTTAATAAAATCTTTAAAAATCAAGTATAATTTAAAAATAATTGAGGCTTGATCATGTAACCTTATGTTTATATTACACATAAGTGAATATTGTGATCTATTTAGTTATTTTAATTCTATTATTTCAGCATTCGTATAGTTTTACCTGGAAATATGAAACAAAATAAAACTAATGATACAGCGGCCGATGTAAGTATTTTTTATACTGTATGCTTCTATATATAAATATAGAAATATCTTTGATATTTATGTATTTTGCACTAGGGTGTTTCAATAAAAACTACATTAAAAAAAAAAACAAAATACTTTGTTACGATTGTGCGATATTTTTTTAATAAATTAATTATTTCATATAAGTAAGCTTTGATAACTAATAATTCAATTTTATTTTTATAAATAGTTTGCATTCTATGAATCATTAGATCAGCTTGCTCCTATACTATCATATTATTTTACTTAACTCGGAAAATTTACTTTCAGCATTTGATACATTTTGACAGTAATACCTGTTTATTATAACATTTCATTGTTACAAACAATATTAAATGAGTTTTGTTATTCAGATGTCGCACAGTGTAAGCTCTATGTTGACGTTATCTGCGGTGGCGAAGGGACGTGCGGCGCTCGCGGCTGCCGCGTTCACTGTATTATCTGATCGTAATCCAGGTAACATGTTCGAGTATTATATAATATGTAATAAACATTTATTAAAAAAAATATTAAGAATTACTTGGTATATATTCCATTAAAAGTATTATTTAGGGTAGACATTACATTGCATATTGAGTGGTGGAAATTAACGCCTCACTTTGTCTCACCAGAGCGAAGTGAAAATAATTTTAAATATAATCACTCCTCCGAGTGGGGATCGAACCCACAATCGGTCGCTGACGCTGTCGCACTGCGCCGCGACCGACTCTTTTAAAGTAAATGGCGTAATATTAAAAAATATATGGAGGTATATTTAAAAAATGAACGATTTTAATAAAAAATAGAATTTAGTATATATATTTTAGAAAGTTAGACGGTATCTACGAGAGTAAGAAAGAACCCCTTAATAAAAGCTAAATAAAATGTTGTTTTGTTGTGTCTGTATGTACTCGTGTTATAAATAATAATCGTTAAATTATTGAGCATTTAAAAAAAAAACAGATAAAGTTTTTATTCTTTGTAACTAATAAGTTGTAATAAGCATATATAAATTGACGCAGTCACGTGTAGAACTCATGACTTAGTGGTAATACCACTAGGATGGTTTTCAAGAGACGCAAGTTCAAATCTTTAAACGTTTTTTTAAAGTGTTTATTTGATTTTGATGTATAGAATAATATTTTCAAAATAATAAAACAGGGTACTTATTATTTATTAATTAATCTAAAATAAATATATAAATTCAGGTATAAATTACACAATACCAATAAGTACTCAGACTTATTCGTTTATGATCGCACGCCCGAGAGAGCTGAGTAGAGCGCTTTTGTTCCTGCTGCCGTTCACTACAGATGTAAGTTTTACATATATACTGGGTGGGCCATTAAGTAATGCGAATTTTTAAAAAACCACTGAGAAACACTACTAGGCTTAGGATTAAAAATAGCATCACTATGCCAACCAAACGTACACACTCCTCGAAGTAGACCTCAAATTTGTAAAAATTCGCTGGCATATCGCTCGTGGGATAGCGGACATATCCTCGAAAATATTGTTCTTGAGCTGGGCAATTGTCGTCGGTTTATTGGCATACACGCGGCTCTTGAGGTACCCCCAAAGAAAAAATTCCAGTGGCGTGAGATCTGGGCTCCAAGGAGGCCACGGAATGTCCCCTCGACGTGATATCAGTTTTCCAGTAAACATTTCGTTTACAACGGCTAAGGACTCATTGATGTATGAGAAACCACGTCCTACCTCATTGAAACCATATCCTGCTATTGTAGACTTCAAAGTTATGCAGTTAAGGGAAGAGAAAGTTGCGTAGCATGTATAGCGATCAGAATTTACTGTTTCGGTTTGGCCTCACTCATTTTCGAAGAACTGGGGTCCGATGATTCCTTCAGCCGACATGGCTGCCCAAACTGTCAATTTCACAGAATGCATATCTTTGATGTTTTATTTGGGATTTTTAGAGGTCCAATACCGACAATTTTGCTTATTCACATATCAAACTTTTTGACGCACGATCTGATAACACTTTCACTACGACGGTAATGTAAATCATGTAACCTAAACTCAGAGCCTTTACACTTATCGCACGCTGCTCACCGGTAAAACGCTCCATGGCGACTACATTTCCAAGAACCAAGAGAACCAAACTATATATACATATATATATATATATATATAAATAAATAAAAGTTATAACATATATATATATATATATATATATATATATATATATATATATATAAATAAATAAAAGTTATAACACTTTTGACGTTTTCAGACCTGGCTGTGTTTAGGCTTTGCAGTTATTTTAATGGGCCCAACTCTCTACGTCATACATCGGCTGAGTCCATATTACGATGCTATGGAGACCACACGAGAAGGCGGTTTGTCCACTATACATAATTGTTTATGGTACATTTATGGAGCTTTATTACAGCAAGGTGAGTGGGAGTATTTATTAATATAATTACATATTAGTAGAAATAACTTAAGTTATTATTCATGCTATTTCACTCTGATTTATACCAGGTTATTTCTATTTCTCCTTTCCTTAGTACCTTCGAAAAATACCTTGTTGAAACTATTGGGGAATCTTCTCTTAGTGCTTCTCTATACTTTCAAACGAAGCATGCCAAATTTCATCTTTTTACTTGCATTAGAAAAAAAACTAAGAGCAAGCAAGATAAGTAGGCTGTAGATTTTTTGTCAGTCACTTAGTTACTGACTACTGACTGACCATTTACACTCATGAATATGCATAACAATATATTAAGAAAACGTACTTAACAATTATTATATTATTGTTTTTTAGGAGGCATGTATCTCCCTCGAGCTGACAGTGGGCGCCTTGTAGTGGGTACATGGTGGATAGTGGTTCTGGTAGTAGTCACTACATATTCAGGAAATCTAGTTGCTTTCCTGACATTCCCTAAGCTTGAAATACCGATTACAACAATATCTGAGCTGTTGGAAAGTAAAACCTATACGTGGTCTATTAGTAAGGGATCATTTCTAGAGATGCAATTGAAGGTGTGTTTGAATATTCTTAACATTAAAATAATAATTTTTTATTATAGTTTTAGTTAATTAATTATGAATAGTTAATTTACTCTCCGGTTTATTCTCCTTTAAATTTCTTCTTTTGTTAAAAAAAAACTATTATTGGGAGGCTTTTATCATCGCATCTAATTCATATTTTAATATATTTTATAAAAAAAACCCAACTGATTTATTAATTATTTAAACAAAATGTTACTACAAATTGGTAAACTATAAAAATCATATAAGTCTGAAAAATGCTGAGTAAAGCACGGTCCTCTGGAAATTATTAAATTTAAGCCCCAATTGTTGTTGGCACTCACAACATCTAAAATTATTAAGCTAACCTAAAAATACTACGAAAGGACTTACTTAGAACTTACCGTTAATTGTACTACATTACATTGGACATCATTTTTAATCATTTAGATTATAAAAATAATCATATTAATTATAAAATGATTAAGAATGATGCCCAATGTAATGTAGTACAAAGTAAAGTAAGTTTTTTCAAAAATATAATGTAGTACAATTAACGGTAAGTTCTAAGTAATGTTCTTTCGTGGTCTTTTTAGGTTAGCTTAATAATTTTAGATGTTGTGCCAGCAACAATTGGGGTAAATATATATAGTATATAGTTAATATATTAATATTAACTATACACCATAATTATAAGCATTCTGCTCTTATTCTCTATATAAACTATAACTGTGCCACCCTTCAAAATACTCATTTCGTGTTAGTTTTCGTAAAAAGAGGTACAAAGACTTTTCTTGACGTATTAATATATACATGTAAAAAATAAAATAATATAATAAGTCTTTACTGCTTATAATTGTAACATAGTGGTAGGTAACACTTAGAATTATATTACCCATATATTTCAATAATGAAAGTAATAAATATAATATTAAATTATTTTCTATATAACATGTATTTTGACATTTAAATGGATAATTTAATTAAATGGATTAAATGTGTATATTTTGGTATTTGAAAATACATTTTTAAAAACTCGACTACTGGTAGACTATCTGTCCAATATAACTACCAAAATACACTCGATTCGTTCATAGTTTCAAAATAGTTACATTTAATGTATAATCTTATTTTGTTATATATATATATATATATATATATATATATATATATATATATATATATATATATAACTACCAAAATATATATATATTTATATCCCAAATAAAGTAATATCAAAATGGTATAATCATAGAGTTCTGACGAGCCAAAGTCTATGGCGCTACTGAAAGGGGCGGAAGTGACTGCCGGCATTAACGTTGTTGAAGGCAGCCTCGTTTCCGGTAAGAAAATTTATTTTACATACAACTTTAACTGGAAAACTTAACTTGTTGCGTTGACATTCTGACGTTCGACGGAATTTTCGCCTGGAGCTTTTATTTCGAATTAAAGTTTTGAAATGTTATGAATGTTTAATTTATTTGTAGATATTTTTCAAGAAATCTATTTTTAAGTTGTGTTATCTGTTAGTCTAATATTTCAGTGTTATTCCACTCTTAGGATGAGAATTTTTTTTTGAATTTTAACACATCTATATAAAATTTTCAACGCAGCGGGATTTAAACCTGCGCCTATTGTAAGCCGTCCAAGCCTTCTGACCGCTAAGCTATGTATTCTACTATCGATTGCGTCTTAATCCTTATACAGCTTATTTATGTTGTTAACATCTCTGTAAAGAGATTTTAATAAATTTCTGCAGATGTTCTGCGAATCCCGCTGCGTTCTAAATTTGTATACGTTTTTTAAATTTTTTTTTTGTTTCTATTACCAGAGCGAAAAAAATAATCATTCTCCCGAGTGCGAATTGAACCTACAACCGATCGCGACCGATTAAGGCCGGCCGCGATACAGTCAGACGCTGTCCCATTGCGCCACGGCCGGCCTTAATCATAGATTCGTAATGTCTATTTATTATAACGTCTGTTGTAATAATATTATTATTTTCCCCAAGGCACAGATATATTAAATCGGGTCCGCAATCAACGCCACGCGCTGATAGACTGGAAGCTGCGGCTAAGTTATCTGATGAGAGCTGAGACTGTCAAATCTGACACCTGCGATTATGCTTTAAGTAAGACTTATAAATATATTTAATTTATTTGTATACATATACATATGAATTAATTTCCTTTTAATTAACAAACAATGACGTATTTCGCTCCTTAGGCCTATTGAAAAGTCAGATATTATTTGACTTATTATTTGACATATTATTTGACTATAATAATAAGTAAAACGAAGATATATCGCTAAAATATTTCATTAATTTATGTTGAAGACGAAAATATAAAAATATAATGCAAAAAGGGTCAAGTTCAAAATCAAGTAAATAAAATAATCTTTTCAATTTAAACCCATAACCTTCACGTTTCAGAGAAATGTAAAGAAAATTTAAACATCATCATTTCCTAGTGGGAATAACCTTCACGTTTATTAAGTATTATACCAATTACGATATGATGACTATAAAAATGTAAAAAAAAATAAAAAAAGCTTTAGAATAGTTCTTCTTTTTTATTTTACACATATTTAGTCAATATATTCTCTATATTTTATCTATAGCAGAGTAATCCGACATCAAGACAGCCTTGTGTCAATATACTTTGTTGCCAGTTTTCTGCCCAAAACCGAAACATTGCGTGTTGAGTGGCGAAGTCAACGCTACACTTTGTCTTACCAGAGTAGAGAAATGTAAATAAAATTTAAATTTCATCATTTCCTTGTGGGAATCGAACCCACAACCATCCCACTGCGCCACTTGCCTTAAATAAACAAGTTAAATGGTTATTTTTTGTTTACTAGTAATTAATCTGCATTGTATGTTGTTAAGTTATTTTTAAAAATATATTTTTTAATTAAATCATACATTATTTTAATATGAATTTATATATTGGAGTGTTTCCATTCAAACAATTTTAAAATTTAAATGACTTCCTACATCATATCATACTTATGCATTCTAATGCAAAATAGATACAGTTTGAATATAAATATCAACTATACAGAATCAGTCAAGAATAACGGTTTTCCTGTATTTAAGATGAGACTATATTGTACTAATCGATAAAGAGTAAGACTTTAATTTGCTATTCATTGAAACTTTAAAGACAACCTAATGTCAAAACTTTAACAGTTTTTAACTAAATACGAGACATTACGTGTCAAGTGGCATAAAAAAACACCGCGTTTTACCTTTCTAATAAATCACATATATTTTTTTTTAGCCGCAGCTTTTATTCCGCATAGTAGGGTAGACAGAAAGTACCTAGTGTCAAGACACTCCGTACTTCGCTTTCCAGCGAATTTGAGACATTCCGTGTTGAGTGGTGGAAGATAACCGTCGCACTTTGTCTTTACCAGAGCGAGGAAACAAAAATAATTTAAATATAATCACTCCCTCGAGTGGGGATCGAACCCACAACCGATCGCGTATATTTACCATCATTACATATAATTACCTTTCACAAATAATTGCGTTTACATTCATAGCCCCTTTTTTAATAAGCCTTGATGAATTTAATAATTTAAAGAGAACGATTCTATTTAAATGATTATCAATCCTCAGCTATTAAGAAGTCATTTAACACGCAATGTCTAGATTTTGACATTAGGCGGTCCTGGAAGAAGTGTGAAGCGGAAAAAAGTTTAACTACGTTAATTCTTAGAGGTGTTAACTACAGTTTAAAATGTATAATTTCAATTTTTATTTTTTAAATTTTAATTAAATATTCTTTAATAGGTGCTGAAGAATTTATGGATGAACAGATAGCAATGATAGTACCTGCCGGAAGTCCGTATCTACCTGTTATAAATAAAGAGTAAGCTAAGTATAAATCACTATCGTGGATAAAAATTGATTTAAAATAACAATATAAAAAACCATTTCACTTTTTATTTAGGTATTGTGAGCGAAAAACCCTTTGTTTTAGTTTATTTATCTTCACGCTTTATCCTGCATAGCAGGATTGTCACAAACAACGTAGTGTCAAGACACTTCGTTGACTGTTTTCCAATCAAAATCGGAACATTATGTGTTGAGTAACGAAAGCAACACTGCGCTTTGTCTTACCAGAGCGGAGAAATGGAAATAAGTTTTGAATATAATCATACCTCCGATTGGGAATTGAACCCGCAACCAATTGCGTTTACTGTTCCATTTTCGCATATGTCAGTTTTATAAAGAAAAGAGTATAGAACGCCTGATTTATAATAATTATATTAATTTCTTAATAATATGTTTATCAAGTCGTTTAAATAAGTCCAGAAACAAAAGAAGAAATGACATTACAAAAGTAATAAATACGAAAATGTCGTACCTAATACTAAATGTAATAATATAGTAAATTAACTCAAACAACAATAAAGACAAGTTAATTAAACTTTAGTTAACATTATAATTGTAGATTAAATCGTATGCATAAGGCGGGGCTCATCACAAAGTGGCTGAGCGCTTACTTGCCTAAGCGCGACCGCTGTTGGAAGACCTCCACTGTTGAGGAAGTCAACAACCACACTGTGAATCTTAGCGATATGCAGGGATCCTTCTTCGTGTTATTTCTTGGTAATTTAAATTTTAATCAATACATTGTTTATATATGTATATACATTAAATGGTGTTTAAAATGTGTCTTTTTTTATATTTGTAATGATAGAGAATGTTTAAACGTCTGACACTAAACGCGATAAATTATGGGTTTTTTACTCAGAGGAATGGTTATATTTAATTTATTGTCATTTCCTCGCTTTGGCAAAACAAAGTGCGGCGTTAAGTTCCGCCACTCAACCCACGATGTTTCGAATTTCGGCGGAAAATGGAGTACGAAGTGTTTTGACACTTCGTTCTTTCTTCTGTCTTTGGCTAGATTAAAAGAGTGAGTGAACGAATTGTATTGCAAAAACAAGCTTAAAAGTTTATTAAGTAAATCCTTTACAAATTGTACATAATATGATATTCTGAAGTATAAACTATATTATTTAAAAGTCTGATCAGGTTCTGTTTAGTAGTGTTTGCATCATAAGTTAATAAATCATCCATAAATGATAGATTGATGAGAAACTTATAAAAGTTAGTTAACTTTTAACTGTAGTTAAGAAGCCAATAGAAATTGTATCGACATAAGTTCTTTATATTTTACGTAAAATACACATTTTTATTCCACAGGTGTTTTTACAGCTACAACAGTACTGTTGTTAGAATGGATATACAAACGCCGTCAGAAGAAGGTCGAGCAGATTATTATAAAGCCTTATACAGATTAAATGATTTAAAAATAACTATATACTTTTATTTAATACTAGTTAATTCGCGCAATTTTCTGTAGGAATTTCATGAAATCTTCTCTTAACACCTGTAAGGAAAGTGTCACACCTATAAAAATGGTCCTAAAATTTCAGTTATATATTTAGTATTCTTGTCTGGTTAGTTAGTGACTGTTAATAGTCAGTTCGTAACGTAGCTTTACGTATAATGCCTAAAATATCATCATGGACTCTATAGCTGCAGGTGGGCCTTGGCCTGGTTCAGTATTTTTCCAATCCGATTTGTTTTGGGCTTCCTGCCTCCAACTTTCCCTTTCCCGAGGACATAAGCATAGTGCTCAACACCGTCTAACCATCGTAGTTTGGGTTTACCCCAGATTCCGCGGCCGTCAGACCTTCTCATAAACAGTTTATATGTATGTGTATATATATATATATATATATATATATATATATATATATATATATATACACATATATATTGGTTAAGTACTAGGTATATAAACTACATACTATGGCTACCATTTGGCGGCCCTCCAGAAGATTATGCTCTTCAGTTAATTGCGACACGTGCACTTAATGGCCTTTGGAGTCATCTTAGCTTTAATTTAAACCACTTGGTCTAAGAAACGGGCTAGAGCTCGCCACTCGTTATGTTAGTTAACTTTTTAATCTAGCATGAGTCGTTTTGAGAATTTTATTATCGTAAAAATAGGTTTAATTTATTAATGACTATTGGTTCGTGGTTACGAATTTTAGTAGGTGGTTATCGAATCAATTCCAAGCTCAGTTATCTATATGTAGTGTATTATGTATGTACATTTGGGTGACGAAGTTAGTCATTTCATAACAAAAAGAAATAAAATATATATCTTATAAGATAATAAATTTTGTAAGAAACAAACGACACAACAGCTGACTAGATACAATCCTGTTTTTAAAATCTAAATATAAAATTAAATTATAAATCTCAATTTATTTATAGACAATGGGTTTTTTAGGTCTATATAGTGTCCGAGTTTACTGTAAATATTGTACTTTCTTCGGATCCAGACTCTTATTCAAAGTTTTTCCCATTCAAAATGCTTACAATCATTCATATGTAGTGTAGGAAGTCCTCCAGCTAATGGGGAGTGACGATATACGGAAATAAGCTGGCAGATATTGGAAAAGAAGAGTCAAAGGTCTCAGTAAAGGTCACAGGAGCTGATCAAAATTCGGGCTGATCATGATTGGTAGATAGACGAAGACGCGAGGCGAATTTAATATGTATGTCATATATGTATGTCATTCATATTGTCTGATTAACTTATTTTTCATGTGTAGGACTCGCAAGAAAATTAGTTTTAATGTTTTCATGATATTTTCCATATAATATGAGAAAAATAATAAAATCTTAAAAAAATATTAACAGTGTCCAACGTGATCACTCGCACGTATTGTTTATCATTGACTATAAGATTATTTGTAATAAATTTTTTTCATACAATATTTTTGAAAAATATAATTTGTGAAAAATATATTTAAATTTTCATTAAGAAAAATAAAATATTTTATATATTTTATTTTTCTTAATGAAAATTTAAATATGAATTGAGTTCCCAATACTCAACATATAATATTTTAAATTTGGACGGATAGTCAAGTAGACTCCGTTACACTGTAATGGGGGTAAAAACTCTGAAGAAGCTGCTTTTTAAATTGGCAATGTTATTTATTTAAAAAGGTAAATAAATATGAACTTAACAGTTTATTTTGATGCGAATTAAACTTGGAACTAACATTCGTATTTAAGTATTCCTAATCTATGCCTAATTTAAAAAAAACCCTATATCTACGTTTTTTAGAAAAAAAACTAAAAGGAATATATTATATTACAAATAGCAGAATTATTGTGACGTCATAAAACCAGTATCAAAACGTGTCCTACATAAATGCAGGCTTAAAGCGGCCGGTGACAGTCCGAGTTAGGTTCTCGTTTGATTCGGCCACAAAATTGTTTTATTTACATTATTTTATTATTTTTACGGAAATTTGGGTGTCAATGACAAAATCGAAGAGAAAATTTGCGATCACCGACAAATTTTTACCAAGGTTAGTTGATTGTTTTCAATTAAATTGTTAATAGCAAGTAATCTATCTGCTTTTACGTTCTGTCTGTTTATGACTTAAAAAAGATGCATTAAGTGAAATAAGAAGGTTAACTTCTATACATTTAAAAATCTGCGTACGCGCAGCTCAAAAGCATTTATTTCTAAAAAATCACCTATAAAAGTTAATAAATGTTGTATTATATCATTATTTTCATAATTACTAATAAAATAAAATATAATAATTATTTTAATAATTGCAAACAATTATAATAAATACCTATATAAAATTGTAATAGTTGAGTTCGATTGTTTTAGGGTTGTTAATAACGATACACGTATATTGTTTGTAGATTCTTATGATTGTTGGTATATTGTCTATATATTTATATATTTATATATTACTCAATTTAATTTCTCCTTAAATTTAATTTATTTATTTTGCGTTTGCTTTAAAATATTTTGTCAATTGATAAAATTCAGAAATGTTAAAATTTTATTTGTAAAGTTTGAAATATAAGGCAGAAGTATAACGCAAAGTATTAAGAAAGTTCCAGTAAGAACTCATAGATTCACTTCGGCCACAAAGGGCCTCGAATTGCCTGTAAACAGTTAAATCATTCTTTTATAATTTGATACTGATAAGAGCCCTAAAATCTCACGTCCAAAGACTGTTTATAGTTAGTATATATGTCATATTTTGTTCATAAAAAGAATGTATGTAAAAACAATTAACTCAATATTTTCTCCGATTAATAGAAACCTATAGTCCGTCTCGTCCTGACGTTAACCATTTTGATCTTTAACCACTGCTTTACTTACTTTAATTTAATAGTTACAGTTTAAAAGATTAATGTTAATTACTTTGATATGAATTTTAAAGCATTAAAGAGATAATTTTAATCTACTACACTAATACTAATCTACAAATGTACTATTTTGTAACAAAGCTTGTCGATAGTTTGATATTAATCACATTTTAAAACCCTAATGTAATTTGAACTCATATTATTAAAAGATAAAGATAGTTTGATTCGATGATTTTATAATATCCTGTACAACATTTTTCTTTATCTCTATAATCTATAACTGGACTTTTCTTTAATAAGTCTAAAATAAAAAGTAACCCAAGTTACTCCTTATTAAATTACCTGTCAGTATTAAGACCCATATACGCATCAACACACCACAACGTAGTCGTGTATGAAGATTGAGGACAGTGCCTAGCTTTTCTTAAGGAAAGAAAATGAGGGAAAGAAAGACCGGTTACGCAGTTGCAGTGGTTCGAAGAGAGACAATCCTCAGTAAGGAAAAAGCAGAGTAACTGCGACAAAGATCAGAAAAGAAGAAAAGACCACTTCAAACATGACACTCACGATGCTGAAGCCTATGTAAACACTGAAACCTAGGGGAAGAATCACTAGAGCGGGCAAAGGCCATGTCATAACACCCGACATGCCCCCAGCAAACGAATGAAAGTACCACATGTACAATGCCTTACTCGAGCACACAGAGGTTGTAAGGGAGACCATTAAGATTAATGTTTCAATTTGCTAAAAAATTAGGAAAATCTTCGAGCTTAAAAACGAGGGTCTTCTGCGAGTGTTACTTGAAGTACAGAAGGCTGCCATATAGGACATACAACAAGTTGAAATACTTAAAGGGTAACCCACCTAAATCCTCCGCTACATGGCGGCCTACAGTTGCAGAAATGACTTTGTATATAAAGTCGAAACAAATAAAACTACAAGCCCACCAAAGTATACAACATCCTTGGACAACCCAATCTTCATTATAGCCCGATACTCGGAAGTCACACTAGAATAAAAAATTCTCAGCTTGGCGCTCACCATCCAAAGTTCCAATGACCCAACTTACATCTGGGAGCACATGCAGACCTCAGAAGGAGGATTACTTTTAGTTGCATCAGGGACGCCAAGATGAGAGTTCGCACGATTGCTTCAATTTTGGTGAATGGTGTTTCAGAAAGGCCATCACGACCTAATGAACCATTTTGGGGCAATCATCATAGCGGCCATACTATGAAAGACTGAAATAATTACACTTATGAATTATAACTGCCATTTATTGACAGACGCAATCTGTTTAAAATGTACTATATTGGCCAAGACCTCGTGACGACCACCAGTGCAGAGCTGATCAGATCGTACAGATGTTCACTGGATCTGTACTCTAAATGAGATCTACCACAAAATATAAAAATTTATGGACGCCCATAAATCCGTAGTTTGTAACGAAAAACCTCAAAAAATAAAAAAAATACAAATATACACTGCAATTTTATTGACTGAAAAAAACTAAACAACAAAGAATGACTATCATCTAATAGAGTTGTAAGATATTTTTACATACATATATTGATATAAGTACTAGCTGTTAGCATTTTTTTAAACACATTTACACTGTTGTACCGATATTTTGGCCACTTATCAATTGATAGAGTTTAATCATTATAATTTACAAATAATTTATTAAAATTTTGCAATAATATTAGGATGATGTCAAGAATTTAGTGGTCTCAAAGGCTACTGTCCCTGCATACTTCTTTCGCCTCGTCCACAGTCGTTAATCTCTTCATACATGCCCTTCAGAGGGTGCTGATCTACGTGACCTTCCTCCTGTATCATCATTAATGTATTTTCAAAAGTCAACCGAGGTCTCCGACCTATTACTATTAACACATTCCATTAAACAAAGCCTGAGCTAAATATATCTATAATTTTTATAACGTAACTATATGATCATATCTTTACTTTAAAGACTCTTCGTACTCCGCTTTCCGCTAAATTCAAGACGTGGCGTGGCAAGAGTGGCGGAACTCAACGCTGTGCTTTATCTATTGTTCATAAATATGAAGTAATATAAAAAAATATGATATATTATACATAAAACTTTTTTTTTCTTAAAATTGTAGGAGATTTTTTAAGTATAAAATACGAATTACAAAATGCCTTGTAGACTTTCCAAATTAAACATTTTATATATATACTATTTTAAACGGATTAATCGCGTATTTTTTGATCTGTGGTCACAGGAAGGCTGAGTCAACTATTGTAAGATTTTCCAAACGAGAAAATTTTTAAAACGTATTTTTAAATACCAAAATACGAGATTAATCCGTTTAGAATAGTTTCATTTAAAATGTGTAAAAATATATAGATAGATAGATAGATACTGTTTATTGCATATAACGTACCATTATTTAATATGAAACTCTATATTTATTTTCTAATATTTTGTAAAACCAAAAATAGTTAAACCTGAATTTTGTCTTTTTCTGGTTTAATTTGATTTTTGAACGACAAATATAATAGTAGTTACGATGATAGTTTGTTATTTATATATAAGAAAAAAATATTTTAAATTATGTTGAAATATCTAAAGATTATGTTTATAATTCCATAAACCGGTCAATGTTTACGAGGAACATGTAAAATAGTTGTTTTCTAGCGCGAACACGAGGGCGCCGCGTGCAGTCAGCGCGCTCTCGCGTGACATAACCCAGCGTAGTCATTGAACTTTAAAACCTGATTTAGAAGAATTGAGAATAATTAGAAAAAAAGTTGACGAGTATTACTCATATACGAAACTATGATGCACGGTTAAACGCTAAAATAATTGTTAAAATTGTCGTTACTACGATCTTCTTAGATAACCGCGTTAGATTCCGCTACTCGTTGAACTCAGTATCTTAAAATTGAGCACGTAATGAACAACGCTAAAATTTAACTTATATAATGATAATTTCCACCACCCAACACAAAAAGCGTCTGTCTATACACGCGATAGATTGTAGGTTCGATCCCCACTCGGGGGGGTTATTATATTTAAATTATTTTCACTTCCTCGCTCCAGTAAGAGAAAGTGCGGCGTTGAGTTCTACCACTTAATACGTAATGTCTTAAATTCGATAGAAGGCGAAGTACAGAGTATTTTGTACTTCCTGTCTCTACTCTGCTATGCGGGATAAGAGCGAGAAGCTAAAAAAAATATCAATTTTAGACAAAAGGTTCAGAACGGAGTGACACTAGATTTTCTGTAACTACCTCACTGGCGAAAACACGAATGTGCTTGTAAGTATAACTTAATATCATTCTCTTCGTCTCTTTAAATCTGGAACATATTAATACTGTTATTTATTTTGTAAACACGTAAAACTATGTTAATAGTGGTATTTAATATACGAGTTCCTCATTGAACATAACATATGTTGTTTGAAAGGATCGTTGTTTGTGTGAAGTTTGGTTTGGCTTTGTCCATTCATTTTATTTATGTAGCACAAATAATGTTATTACATATAAATATCCCTATTTAAAGTTCTTTGAGTATTCACTCAGTCACTGGTTTAAAATAAATATTTTCTACAGAAAATAAAGAGAGGAGAAATGTGAAAAAGTAAAATTTTGTTTTTTGTTTCAAAGTAGAAAACACACAGGAGATAGCGGAATATATGATTGTCAAGAAAGTATATATAAATATCCTTTCCTTCTATTAAATCCTTCTACTAAATCGTATTTTTTCCAATGAAATTCGTATGTCTAATGATCTTTAGTTAGCCTGTTTCAAATGCATTTTAATGGCGTTAAAGGCCTAATAAATAGATAATAGTAATAGCGATAAGATTGCCTTTGTATATATATACATATAATAATAATAATAATAATAATAAAATTTATTCATTATAAGGTTTGGTACATAATTATAACATCTTATATCGATAATAACTGCATTAGTACGAAACTGAGTCGCAGTCATTAGCGCCCGCCTCACAAGCGTCTTTTCAAAAACCAAAGTAACATCAAAACTGATAACATCGTTCATTACACAATCAAATGATACTAAGATCTTATGAATTGATACAAAGATTAATATATGGTAGTGTGTAAGTTTATGAAGAGAACGTGAGCTTATGTTTGTGTTTGTGTTTGTGTGAATAAGAGTGTGGGTGTATTGTGTTTGAGTGTGTGTGTATGATGTTTATACTTATAATCCAAAGTATTGTTAAACAATAAGGAGATCTTCTGTCTGATTATAATTTAATTTTAATAACAATTTTTTTAAGTTTATTTTACATGGATGAGAAGTTAGAGGGTATATATTTATTTTTTAATTGATATTATTGTAAAGAATGAGACTTAAGAAATAAAATTGTCTATTAGATGATATGGTACGTCGCATTTCAATTTTAAAAATTTTATCAACTCTGCGTTTACTGGACATAAACTGCAAATCGTAGCAAGTGAGCTTATGCTTTCGTAGAACAGAGCAGAGAACAAACAGTTGCCGGACTGTTAACACTTTTCACGATTGTTATAAATCTGTTGTTGGGATACGAACAGGTTTAGACAGGATAATCTTTAAGATACACCTCTGGACTCTTTCTATATATATAAGATAACATTTATGAAACGAATGCCTTAAAACGGAATTTATTATTCATAAGGTGAATGCAAGCAGAGTATGTTTAATAATGTTTATAATTATTACACATACCAAATGAAACTATTTTAAACGGAATAATCTGTAACCTAAGCGTTACAATTGACCTCCATGTACTAAAATGTTTGAAACGTCAAGTTTTCAAAAATATATTTTGGTATACTAAAATTAACACGATTAATGCGTTTTATTTAGATTTTGGAATTAAAAACATAATTACAAAAACAATTATGTGACAATAGATTTTATAAAAAATATTTTGAGCTGATGGTACACTGATTTTGGTAAAAACACTTGGATAACGTGACAGTAGTCAGGAAGGCATTTGATTAAAATTACGACAGATTTTCCTCGAGATGGCAAAATATTTAATTTTGATTTCTAGTTTTATTAAAATATATAAAATTGACTACTTAATTGAGACAGTATACGAGTTTCATAGTCTTTGTATTTTCAAAAGTAAATATAAATATATTGCACCTCTTTTTAATATAAACTTTAACTATGTCAAATTTCGCTTATTATTTTTAAAGTTGTCGATTTTTATACAAATAAACATATAATAACAAACGTTATTTTACATAATAACAAGTAAAAAAACATTCATTCATTCAAGATGGATAATAAATTATATACGTACTCAGAGGCACTTTTTTATATAATATATATAAAATTTATTGCACTACAGACTGGGTCTATACTTTTTTTCCTTATCGTTATTTATCTCTTATTTACATATAATTCAAATCAGCTACTTAAAGCTAAGATCTATATTTATATTTAAGCGAATTTTTAGAATAATTAAATTATCTTAATTCTACTAGTTACATTTATATAAATTATTATAAATATTAAGCATATAAAACGATGATATGATAATTATTTTTTTTAGTTAGTTTAAGATAAAAATACTCTATAGTACAAAGTGCCAATGAAAACTGCATACAAGGCACGGCATGTTGTGACCCAAATTAGAGGATACATTTCTAAGTCTCGCACATAGTCTATTTGGAATTGCTCACTGCGAGCTGCATCTAACAACAGCTGTCCCATTTACTTTTGCTAAGAATATTTTGATAAGGCTATTTGAGAAAAATGCTCTTTCGTATGATAAGGAATATATATTTATTTTTATATGCATTTATAGAATATGGTTAATGTATTTTCAATGAAAGTAATTTTATTTTTACATTTTTAAAATAGTATATTTTACATACATACTGTATATACACTCTTTTGCAATTTTCTTAATACAAAACATATAGGTGAGGCCGGTCATGGCGCAGTGTCAGCGTCTGACTGTAAACGCGATGGGTTATGAGTTCGATCCCCACTCGGGGAAGTGATTATATTTAAATTATTTTCACTTCCTCGCTCTGGTAAAAAAGAGCGGCGTTGAGTTCCACTACTCAACACGTAATGTCTCGAATTCGGTTGAAAGCGAAGTACGGAGTGTGGTCACACTAGTTACTTTCTGCCTACCCTGTTATCCGAGATAAAAGCGTGAAGCGAAAAAAAAACATATAGGTGTCCTAGTCAATTGTTTATGTATCAACAGATATCATACGATAATAGTAAAATAGTAATATTTAAAACTTATTCTGCATTAAAATTTCGTTATTTAATTTATAAAAATACATTCCACGTTTAATCATTTATTTTTTTTTTATTATAAAGAAATGTAAATGCCCCACTGTTTAACTGCAAGAGATTATTATGTGATGAAAACTGACTTGAGAGAACATCTCCAGTTGTAATGTGCAGAGCATGTCTCACTTTATAACATGTAGCGCGATTTGGGTTTAATTTCCTTCCCCCTACCCAAGATATCTCGAGATCGAATATCAAAGAGAATTTAATCTCAAGACGTTTCGTTCTCATCTCTTTGTCCTTTTTCATGATATACTGATAACTAATGACACAGTAGAAGACCTGGAAGCTTAACCTAGTCAATGGTAGCCGATACAACAGAGTTACCTATCACTGAAGCGATAAGAAAAGCTGTAGACACGGTGGCATTGAAGCTTGCTACTTCCTTCACCAGGCTATCCCAGAACAGGCACAACCTTCATTAATGAAGAAAAGAATGACAATCAAAACTAAAATGAAAATAATTATTTCACCTAGTGGAGTTAAAGAAAACGACCGTCATACTGCCCCACTACGTCACGTTAGAGTCAAAAATCTTCAACACGAATAAAACGCGTGCAAGAATAATATAGTATTGCTGAGAACTTATGTTAATTTATAATTCAAGAATGTTTTTATATTAAATAGGCTTTCAAAAGTTAATTTATCATTTGTATTAGTATATTAAATATGTTAATATGTAACAAACAGTATTGAAATGAGTGTGATGGCATAGCCGTTACTATTGCATCAGGTGGTCAGACCTGTTGTATGACCTAAAGGACCTTATTGTCATCTGTATAAATAAACCTGTTTCTGCATAAATGCATTTATATATGTTGATTTTAATTATAAATTTATTTATTAATATTTTTTGTAGGACTAAAAATATTATAGGAATATATTTAATATTTAATATTTTTAAAGTGTTATTCCATACTTAGGATTAGAAAAAATTTTTGAAAAAACGTATAAAAAATTAATGCTATAATTTGCTAACAACATAAATAAGCTGTAACAAAACGTATAAAAATTTCGACACAGCTGGTAGTAGAACACAAGGCTTAGCGGTCAGAGCGCTTGGACGGTATCCAAGAGGCGCGGGTTCGAATCCCGTTGCGTTCAAATTTTTATACGTTTATTTCAAAAAAAGAATATATTAATTCCTATATTAATTGTAGCTTTTTTGAAAACATCATGTATTTCTTAGGTATTGGTTCTATTTGTTGCGTGGAAATTTAAAAAATATCTCGTCATGCATATATGGCGTGTTGAGTGGTGGAACTCAACGCCACCTTTTATGCTATGTGGGGAAGGTAACTTAGATGGTACATCCTCCCCTTATCTCCCCTTTAAACGTATTATTTGCGCTCAGATTTAAAGTATTTTAACTCAAAATTACTTTAACTTCTGACTTTGCTAAAAACTGTCTATAAAAAGCATTTTCAGAGACTACTGAGATTTCCCTTAATTTTAAGAGTTATATCACTTTTGTTCTGAGATTATGGTACATTGTTCTGCTAATTCGAAGTAAAATAGGACAAATAATATTTTTAATATGAATATTTCTTCATTAGATTTTAAAATCGCCAACTGCTACATTAAAAACGCTAATCGCTAACGCCAAAGTGTATATATCTATGCTATATTATTAATATTAAAATATGTAGATAAAGCTATAAAATGTAAATGCATCGTACACATTGAAAATCCAGCATCTTGAATCGGTTTACACTGGTTTTAAAAGAAACGTGTAAATTTATATGCCAACTTTATATCTTGTCGATATTGTTGACGCAGAGTTGACCGGAATAAATTAAGTTAATTATAAGTTTGTAATACGACTGTATTATAAATATATTTTTGTTTATTTTTTGTTTTAAAAGGGGTTTCACGCTTTATTTTGTATAGTAGAGTACACTCCGTTGAATGCTTTCCTCCCAAAATAGAGACGTGTATAATGGGGAAACTAACGCCGCGGTTTATCTTGCGAAATGAAAATATATATTTTAAATAAAAATATATACTTTAAAAAATCATATAATTCATCCGAGTGGGAATCGTACCTACAACCAAAATGACTGTCGATGATCATTAAAAAAAATTAATTTATAAAATCAACCTTTGAAGAACCCGAAAGCATCCAGTATTGTTTTTGAATTAGAAATGAAATTTTCATTAGTTATATAATTATGTATATAATCATTAGTTATATAATCCGCTTTTTTTATTTTTAAACATTTTATTTTAATCTTTGTCTGTATTCTTTAAAATATGAGTATAAAATTTCATAATGATCGGTTTAAAGATTATACAAGTTTATTTTCTTCCTACAGGAAAAATTAAAAAATGTAAGCGAAATAATTATAATTTTTTCGATAATTTTTTAAATTTTTTTTTATTAATGAACCAATTAAAATGATATAAACAATAAATGTTAAGGGAATGTGTAACAAACACTGTATTTAAATCAGTTAAGCAGTTTTCGAGATTAGCGTGCACAAACACACAGACAAATTACATAAACATTGAAAATGTCATTATTTTGGGCTCTATTACAATAATAAATGGCCAATAATAGTTTAGTTTTTTCATATACGTTCCATGTAGAAACAGTTGCATTTTTATTATATGTATAGTCTAGATGTCCCGTTAACGTAACAACGTGTATCTCATATAAATGTCACAGTCTTACATTCATTTTATTAATTTAATACATTTTTATAAATTATAACTGTACCAAATTTTATAATTTTTCATTCGACTACATTTCGTGAAAATAGAAATATGCATTTTTGCTTCTATTATATATATTAATATATAGATATTATAAATTAAACATATTAAAAAAACACAAATTTCCTCTAATTCCAGGCTCGCCAAAAATTTGTGCACGCGTAAGGGCAGTCGTCGCGCTAACACCGGGAACCGACTCGAGCACGCAGTACTCACTCACATACAGCACGTGCCATAGATCCCTGGTATCTTAATCGTCTTCATCTTCACGTCACCCTCATCCCATAACCAATAACCATGGCCCGCGGCGACGAATGCAAAACCGCCTCTAAGGCTAACCACGCGTGCAACCAATTTGACGTCACTCCTATTAAGTAAGTTTTAATACTCCAATATGAAATCTTTTTTGTTTATACTATGTATTTATTCCATATTAAGATAAAATGAGCCTTTTTTCAAATATAATTTGTTGTTATCCTGTAAGCTTACATAGGCGTCACTAGCCTCTTTAAGTGTATATTTAGTTGAAATCTTATTATTAATTATTGTGTGTAGATTTGTTTTTGTAATTCAAATTAATGTAAATAAAGAACTTTTGAATTAAATGAATATTTCAATATGGCCATGGTATAAAGATGGCCACATACTGTCTCATTGATGCGATTATTGATTTTTCTTTTTTATTTTTTTTTAGCTTCACGCTTTTTATCCTGCATAGCAGGGTAGGCAGAAAGTACCTAGTGTCAATACACTCCGTACTTCGCTTTCCACCGGATTGCGTGTTGGGTGGTGGAACTCAACACCGCTCTTTGTCTTTACTAGAGCGAGGTAGTGAAAATAATTTAAATATAATCACTCCCCCGAGTGGGGATCGAACCCACAACCGATAGCGTTTACAGTCAGACGCTGTCACACTGCGCCACGACCGGCCTTATTGATGGGATATGAGTTATATATAACTCTTAAATTAGCAAGTAACCAAAAGTCATGATTAATTTCAATACTATAATTATATATAGGTATAGTATATTACAAGTTCTAAAACAAACAAATTGATGCGTTTTTCGTTGATAAATTTAAGAAATAACAATAAATCAAACAAATTAATTCTACGTTTAAACAAAAGTAGTCAAATATTCAAGCGATTAAATTAAAATCGTTATAACTTTTAATAAAATTATTTTTAACGGATTAATCGGGTATCTTTTAGTATCTGAAAATAAATTTTTGGAAACCGGACGTTTCGAATATTATACAGTAGTCTGTGGTCACAGGTAGACTGATAGCCTACTAAAATAGTTTCATTAAAAATGTGTAAAAATCGCGAAAATCACAGGTCTTATTATCGATATAATAACTTATTGAGACATCGATATATTTTTAAAATACTTACAAAGTCCATCCTTACAAAGTTCAACTTCACCAAAAATAAATCTTATCTATTCAAACAAACAACAGCTATATACACAAATAAAAAAATATAATAAAAATAACTCTATAGTATGTTTATAATAAATTTAATTCTAGCATAATTTCAAGGATTAGAATAAACGTGTTACATTTAATGGCAACCCTGACTTTAAGTTATATTTGTCTTCTTATATCCTTGTCATAGTAAACAGCAAAGCGAGCTGTCTAAACAGATAATATAATATTTTGATTATGACATTTGCTAAATTTAGATCGTAGTGTAAAACATTATGGTACGAAGCACCTGTCTCGCTAGCGTCTAAATCCACCCACTTAGGTCTAAATTCATTTAGAACAAAGACGGCCGTCTTATTATCTACTCTCATAATATACATATGATTGCTAACATGGCTTTGGTTAAAGATAATAATTTTTTTAGCTTCACATTCTTATGCCGCATAGCAGGGTAGACAGGAAGTACATAGTGTCAAGTCACTCCGCACTCCGCTGTCGCCGCAGTTGGAGACGTTTCGTGTTGAGTGGCGGAACTTAACGCCGCGTTTAGTTTTAACAGAGTGAGGGAATGAAAATAATTTAATAATAATCAATCGGTAGAGTGGGTATCGAATCCACATCCGATCGTGCTTATAGTCAGATGCTATTCCGCTGCGCCACGCACGGCCTCTAATTTCCGTAAAGACTATTTTGATAACTACACACATGATTAACAAGAAACTGACGTTGAATTTTAAAACAAACTTAGTGTGCAGAGAGAACTTATCGTCAAGACATTAAGTTTCCCACTCAGGTTCATATATTTATATAAATGTATAAACATTTGGTGGAAAAACGTAGTACGGATTGTCTTGATACTAAGTTTTTACCTGATTAATTTTTAGATTTCGGATTTATTTTCAAAATTCACACGATGATTGGGCAAAACATATTTAATTTGACTACAATTTTGGATCGTATTTCATAAAATTATAAGTACACTTGCACGCTTACTACTTATAATACAAAAAATCGACACCTTTTGAACATAATTAGCCATATTCATATAAAATATTAACAACGTAGAAAAAGCTTTGTTTTATTTATCATATTTGTACTAAAATACAAAACTATATATTTTTCTTTATATTCTTTTATTCTGCTTTTAAGATAATCTACTAGAGCGTGTTTTCATTTTACTAAAAGGACAAAAGTGTACCACTTCTCGCGTTCACGTTTAAACTAAATATTTATATAAGTACGTTATATCGCAATCTTGTATTGTTGGCAACAAGTGTGAATAGATAAATTGTAAACTTGCATGGTGTTTAATATAGTTATTCTTTTCTGGTATTTCTATATTAAAAGTGGAGTGGAGTGGTCGTGGCGGAGTGTAACAGCGTCTGACTGTAAACGCGATCGGTTCGATCCCCACTCGAGGAAGTGATTACATTTAAATTATTTTCACTTCCTCGCTCTGGTAAAGACAAAGAGCGGCGTTGAGTTCCACCACTTAACACGCAATATCTCGAATTCGGTGGAAAGTGAAGTACGGATTGTTGACCCTAGGTACTTTCTCTGTCTACCCTGCTATATGTGTGTATATATATATATATATATATATATATATATATATATATATATATATATATATATAAAATTGGGCTCGATTGAATAATAAGCTCATAACCGTTGCGATAACGAAAACTCAAGTGCAATAAAATTTCATAGCGATAGTATGAAAGTAAAACGTTGTAGAAATAGACGTAATAAACGAGAAAATTGTACTTTCTTTTTTAATCTGCCTTTTTATATCTCATCAAAATATTATCAAATTTTTATAGTAATTTATGTATAGTAAAGTTATAGTTGTTATTATATAAAAGAAAAAAATATTTTGGCAGTTATACGCCTTTTCCAGTAAATCGGGGTAGTCAGAGAGAAGTCAATCCATTGATAAGATAATCAAAATAAAAGTATCAATTTATATTTTGAATGTATTAATATTTACATTTATGTGGAATTAGGATGAAAACGTATATATTTAAATTTACACCACCCCACTGTATATTTCTTAACCTCTCCTAATTTAGATTAGGAGATGATAAGAAACGTTGTCTAGAAGAAATTGCTAATTAGCCATAACACCACCATGTTGTTTGTTTATTTTGATTATTATTTACTTTTTTATTTTACTGTTACGTATAATATTTTGTGGTGTACAATAAAATATACATAAATACTCCGTTCTCAATTTTCCATCGAAACTCGGACATTGGGTAATGAGTGGCGCATCTCATTTTTGTATTACCAGAGCGCAGAAATGAAAAGAAATTGAATGTGAGCATTTCCCCGAGTGGGATTCGAACCCACTGTCTGTATCATATCGCCATAATGATAAAATATAAGTGTTTTAAAACGTATTATTAAAACTTTTAATGTTTCTACTTTAGGAAACCTGTGGCAACTGCATCAAATTACAAGGAAACCAAAAAGCCAGAGCAGAAGAACTACGGCGCCTGGGGCCCCACATTCAAGGACAAAAAGACTTTCATGGACATGCATCACTGTTGATTTACCAATATATACCGCCAAGATTCATTATCGCTTATAGAAAACGTCACTTTTTCTATCAAAAAACGCCGAATTAAGTATTTTATCGTTAAACGAAATGTTACTTAAAACATTTTAATTTAATCTGGTATTATAAGTAATTTGTTTTGAAATTGAAATAATTGTAATAAATTAATAGTTTTAAAAAAATCGATTATTTGTTTTGTTCATAATGTGACGTTTTGCTTTCTATCTTTTCTTCTTCGGTGTAGGGTCTCGCGTACTAACTGCCTTGTAACCTGTTAACAATTAAAGCATCATCATTTGCATCAGATTTTTTGTTACAACCTGTAATTCGACTGAAATATCATATAAGTTAACAACCCAATAAAGTTATTTAGTATTTTAATATTTATTGACCTTATTATATTTTATTTTTAAGATATCCTTATGTTACATGGAAAATTCAAAATTTTTCCAAATAAATAAATAAAATATGACGATATTATACATTCAATAAATTCAGAAGTTGTAAGTAAGGAAAAACATTTAAAAATAGTAAATTAAAATTTATAAATCAATTTATAATCTTTTATAATGTTCAGATTAATAATTAAGTAACAAACAAAATATTTTTAAATACCAAAAAATAGCGAATATTATAAAAACTTTTAAATTAATAAGCATAAAAAAGCTAATGAAAAGGTCTAGGAAAAGTAGTGTAAGCGGGAAGTTGGGAACGTTGCTACAAATATTTGAATGAGGTGGTATACCTGGGATATATCTTTAATAGAGATGGAAAATACGAAATGAATGTGAAAAGGGATATTGCTGCCGGTAACAGGGTTAACTGAGTTCTTGCTGCATTATGACGGCAAAACGTCAGCGTACCTGCACGTCTTGCCGTTTACAATGCAGTACAGATACCGACGTTGTTATACGGCAGCGAAACGTGGGTGTGTCAAAAGAAGAATGAAACAAAGATGAATGCAGTAGAGATGAGATCTCTTCGTCGGATATGCTGTGTCAGTTTAGCTGACCGTATATGTAACGAGGAGATATGCAGAATGGCAGGTGTAAGCGCGAATGTCATAATAAGAATGAAGAAGAACGTGTTCAGGTGGTTTGGGCACGTTGAGGGAATGAGTGATGAGAGAATGGTAAGAAAGATTTATGAACCCAAGGTGAGTGGTACAACACAGTATCGAAGATACTGGAGGATAGTCACGTAAAAAGCATGAGGACCCCCCGAGGGCATGTATGAACAGGATAATGACTGTGATGACGAGGCGAAAGAGGTATGCAGGGACCGTAGCGTTTGGCGCTCCGAGCTCTCTGACTACCCAGCAAGGGATAAAGCGTGAAGCTTAAAAAAAGAAAAAGGTGTAGGTCGAAGGTACCACCGGCTCAGAAGGCAGTTCTGTTAAGAAGGGCCGGCGGGAATAATAATTAGCTTTTTTAAAATATAACTTTACAGTAACAATCACGTATTTATATTATAAATCCATAGTAAATAGTATATCTATATTAATAATTTCGTCACGATGTAGACGGGAGACTTCATTGTAAACTTATTTGAATAAAACATAACATACTCAAAATTAACATATATTCGCAAAATTAAAGTTTAATTTTTGAGTATTTTCTTAAATTATATTAATGTTGACATTATTATTCTATTATTGTAGTCTTTAGCAATATGTCAATAACACCGAATGCCATCTGGAATTCGTTAAGGCAGATTCACACTGTCAGTAAAGTTACTACATATTTCGGCACAGTACTACCACCGAGATAATTATTCTTCCATACATTATCTATTGAAACAGTGCTTTTAATTATTTAAGTAATTTTGAGGCCGGTCGTGGCACAGTGTAATATCGTCTGACTGTAAACGCGATTGGTTGTGGCTTCGATCCCACTCGGGGGAGTGATTATATTTAAATTATTTTCACTTCCTCGCTCTGGTAAAGACAAAGAGCGATGTTGAGTTCCACCAACCAACACGCAATGTCTCGCATGGTAGAAAGCGAAGTACGGAGTGTCTTGACACTAGGTTGTCTGCCTACCCTGCTATGCGGGATAAAATCGTGAAGTTAAAAAAAAAGTAGTTTAAGCAAAACGTTATATTTATATATTGAAATATAATTGTGTAATTCTCACAGGCGAAGCGGAGAACAGACCGTTAGTGTTTTTGTAAAGTATGTTTACAAATTAAGGCTGAGATACACACATTGAAATAAAATAAAATATTTGAGATGCTGATAATGTATCAGCATCTCCAATATTTTTTTTATTTGATTTGAGATTTGATACTAAAATACAAACTCCATGCCAAAATATTTCGGTGCTTTTCAAAGCTTTCCAAAGCTCCGTGTTCTCTTTATCAAAAAGTCATACAGATACAAATAAAACAGAAAACAACATTCAAGACTGGAAGGAAATGCCGCTGTCATACCAACTTAGGCTTCAAATTGCAGTTGGTTATGCAACTGGTTTATGTAATTTTACATTCTCCTTGAAATTGAACGGTATTTGTTTGTTTTCAACAAAAGTAGAGCCAAAAACGAAATTTTAAGAAAAATAAGTTTTAATAAAGTTTTCGCATAGTAGTGTAAAGGCAGAGAAAATCTAATGTCAAGACACTCTCTTCAATCCATTCTAATTCAAGTATTGCTTGTTAAGTCAAAAGCAATCAACGGAGTGTTTTGACACAGACGTCTCTGACTACCCAGCTAAGCAGAATAGTGTGAAGCTGCTTGTAAAGAAGCGGAGCTGAACGCAGCACTTTATGTAATCGGAGTGAAGAAATAAAAACTTACAAATATGCGCTTTATAGTATAAATAAATAAATAATAAATAAATAAATAGAAAGTAAATAATAATAAATAAATAAATTACGGGATATAAAATATTATGAACATATTTTTAACGCGCCAATTGTTATGTAAAAGTGAATGACTATTGTAGTGCTAATATATTTAAAAGTCAAACCCAGAACCAATGCGGTTAGTCAGAACCATTTGGAATGCGTCGGAGGGCAGTTAATTTACAGGAATAAAGAGTTCCATGTTCCTAGTTTAATTTAAAAAAGTTAAAACAGGAGACGGTTCATTAAAATCCCTCGGGATGTGAACACGCTTTTTGCTGAGTTCAGGTACAGTCGGTTTTAATTGCGTATCGAAATTTATACATATGTATGTTCGTGGCAAATAAGCTGTATATTCGTAGGTATATGGATAACATATAATATTGCTTTTGTTTCTAATCGATTTATGTACTTTTTTTAGCTTCACGCTTTTATTCCGTATAGCAGGATAGTCAGAAAGTACGTAGTGTCAAAACACTCCATACTTCACTTTCCATCGAATTCGAGACATTGCATGTTGAGTGGAGGAACTCAACGCCGCACTTCACATTGCGCCACGACCGACCGCTGTTTAATTATAGTCTACATGTTACTTTATTCTTGTGTGTATTAATTGCAATTGATACGCTTGTAAATAAGCGGTTTTTTGAGACTGTAACGGCTAGCACCTCGGTTTTCAAACAGAAGGCGATAATATTTCTTCATTAGAAGAATCTTAGACTGTATTTATTTAGACTTAGATTATAAAATAAAATAAACACGTCTGTGTCATGTCATGTCACGTCATCTTCGATGTCATAGGAAGAAGTAATAATATGTCAAATTGTTTTACTTAAATAATTGGTAACTACATCGTTAATGTATTACGTACAACTATTGTATTTGTCAAAAGCACTTATAAAACGTCTAAACGAATATGAAAACCATAGAGGCCATCTTGGCTCAGTGGTACAGCGTTCGACTGTAAACCCAGTTGGTCGTAAGCTCGATGCTTATTTGGATGAATGATTATATTTAAAATTTTATTTTATTTTTCTACTCTGATTAGACAGCTCAGTGTTGAGTTATCCACTGCAATGCATCGACTTCAGGCGGAAAGCAGTTAACAGAGTGTCTTGACACTAGGTTGTCCCTGATATGCGGGTAAAAGTATGACACTGTAAAGAAAAAAAAATGTGAACAACTCAAATAGGTATGACCTATTGAATTACTATTATCTATATATACTTATATATTTCTACGTTGTATATAAGATATTGAAAACTAAAAATGAAAAATTTTGCACTGTCGAATATCAATCTTCGCTACTTGTAATAAAGCTTAAAATTATTTATTTCATCGCTTTAATAACATTGTTATGCCTATTGGGCAAGTTTTGTGAGGCTTCTTATTAGACTAGATTATTTGAATTCTGAGTATGAGAAGTAAATGTTTGGCGTCTAAATTGTGTTTTTGGTTCAAATGTGGAGTAATAGAAGTAAATATGTATTCAGGCAAAAAAATATTTTTTTTTATATATTTTAATACATGTTTATATTTTTGTTGATATTGTCTAGCGTATAAAGGCGATGTAGGTAGAATCAATCAATTTTGATTGGCGAAACTCAACGTCACGCTTTATCTTTCAGGTCTATCTTTATCTATCTTTTTCAAGATGAGGAAATGGCAATTGTTTAAACATATTTATTCGCCTTATCGGGAATCGAACCCACAACCGGTCACGATTGCAATTAAACACTGTCCCACTGCGCCATGACTGGTCTTCCAATTCTAGTTTCATAAAATAAAATACGTTTGTGAAAATTAAAAGTTGAAGTTTTATTTCTCTTACAATAAGATATTTAAAGAGTTCAAATTGTACAAAAATTGTCACTAAAATTCGGTGTTTACTTCCGCAACTCAACACGCAGTGAAAACGTCTTAGTGGTAAAAAGATAAGTTAAACAACACGAAACTATCAGTCTTACCAGTAAAAAAAATACCGGAATATAAAAAGAATTAAAATGTTTCTAACATGGCAATAAAATCCCATATACATACGTACATACAGTAAGCCTATAGCTTTTGAATATTTAATTTATGAGAGCATGAAAAATCATGAGCGAGTTTGCTAACGACATTTGCGTCACGCATAACGTTTGCGTATGGATGGGTTTCTTTGTTACATCATTTTAATATAATTATAATATAACAAAAAATAAGCTAATAATTAATTTAATATTTTTAACTTCACTTTTACTTCATAAATTTGAGGATTAAAAAAATTACATAAGAAAATTTCCAAATTATTTGAATACGTTTATATATGTAACGATTTGCTTATATATATTCGAACGGTCTGTCAAAATTGACAGACGAAATAATGGTCTTATAAACTTTTTTTTATCTTCACGCTTTTATTCCGTATAGCAGTGTAGACAGAAAGTACCTAGTGATAAAACACTCCATATTCCGCTTTTCACCAAATTCGAGACGTTGTGTGTTGAGTGGCGGAACTCTACACTGCGCTTTGTTTCACCAAAACCCGGCAATGAAAGTAATTTAAATATAATCATTCCCCCAACCGACCACATTTACAGATGTTGCGCCCCTACCGCCCCACGACAGGTTTTAAACAAATTGAAAGTAAAAATTGAGTGTATTATAATCGTAGTAATAATTAAACAGAGCGTGTTCGGTTTGTATCAATTGCTGTTCATGAGTTTGTGTTCAATCAATAAGTAAAAACGCATTCCAAATGTTGCCTTTAGTTTACGTTAAAGGAACAAAAGATAGCGTGGATTAAGACAATGCATTGCAAATACTCATTCATTATTAATTAATATATTAATCACAAAAATAAATAAATATAATAACGTGTACAATCGGATAAAGTGCAAAACTGAGTGTCTTAACACTAGATTCTCTTTGTCTACGAATCTATAAAAAAAACCGTATAGCAGGGTAAACATTAATTAAGTAGTGTCAAGATACACGGTACACGGTTTTTTTGAAAAATTCGTGACATTACGTGTTGAGTTGCGGAACTCAACGCCGTGCTTTGCAAACAAATGAAAATAATTTAATAAAAATATTAATATTAATATGAGTGAGAATGGAACCCCCAACCGATCGCTTTTATAGTCAGACGCTGTCCCACTGTGCCATGACTTTTATAAAACTGAAAACTGTTCCTAATATTATATTATGAAATTCATTAACACAAAGACTTGACACCGAATAATTGTCATTAAAAGCGTAACGTAGTAAACGTAGAGAGATGGGTGAATTTTCTCTTCCAACGCAATTGGTCTAAATCCAACAATGAAACAATGGAGTAAGTATCTTTACAACAAAATACAATAAAACAATAAATTAATTAATCAACTTGATCTACTTTTAGACGTTCATTAATTTATAACACGATCTTTCATAACATGCGAGGTGTCTTAATCGTATGTTTTAATGGCCGAAGTAATTAAGTAGACATAAACAATATAGCAATGAATTAATAAAAGTATTATTTTTATATTATAGATTACTGATATGGATTGTATGATTTTTTTTATTATTAAAATATAGTTTAAAAATAAATATTATAAATTTAGAAACAAGCTATTTATATTTTACATTTTATTTCGACAAACAAACAGAAGGGCCACCTTAAGGTAAGTGGTCACCTTCCGACCTTGGGCCATCCCAAGTGAAAGGAGATCTATATCCACTACTGCGAGGGAAAGGGTGTGTGGAAAAAGGGGCACCTGGTGTTTTTAGTTTTTTTTGGAAGATTAACTACCTACCACCAAATTACTAGGATACCCGCTTCTTACAGTAGCTTTACCCAGCAGCGGAGGAAAATTGTATTCTAACCCGTTCCTTCAAAGGGAGAAATAGCACATGTTATAACTAATGAATAAAAGTATATGATAATGATTATTAATCTAAAGTTATTTTAAAAATATAAAGCATTATGCTTTATAATTTTTTTAAAAAAATAGATTAGTTAATTAATTGGAAAGTATTTGGCTGCAAACCATTTGCCTGCAATAAGGAATAAGAAAATGATTTTTTTTATTTCTCCGTTTTTGTTATATATCTGGGAGGATCCAATCTATTATTTTTATCAAGTATAGAAATTACTTTCTGGGATCGTCTCACACACATTACTGCATGATCTGAGAAAAAAAACAATTTTTATTCTATTTTATTTATTTTTTTAATATTGCTTTTTAAGTGTATTGAAACTGATTGATATACTGTCAATTTCTCTACGTATGAAGCAAAAGATCAGTGAAATTAAAAAAATAAACAAAACATTCGAAATTAGGCCTATAATTTTCAATTATGTAAATGCAGTGCATAGCAAAGGATGCGCTAATAACGGTGATGTTTGCAACAAAGGTACTCAACGCATGCGATACAATATGAAAATTAAAGGAAACTGGCTGGTATAAATATGCAATATTTGCTAATGATCGACACACTTCAGCCAAAGAAATCCTACAAAATGAACAGCTACATTACTGTAAGTAATATTTTTTTTAATATAACATTTATATGTATCCTTTTTTATATTACTATTATACCAAGAAACGACATGGTTGTCTATGATTGAATCATCTATTCCTGTACAGTTGTGTGTGATAACTTTGTTGAAAAAAAATATATATTATTGTTCTTAAAATCAATTATTAACTTGAGTTCAATTAACTCTGTATTAATATCATGAAAAAATGATAGAAAAAGCAATTCGACTTTTCCTTTCAGTTTGCTTGCCTGTTGGCGGTTGCCGCTAGCGCGTACGGCAGTGGCCTCGGCTATGGTGGTTACAGCGGCTACGGAGGGTACGGGGGATACGGAGGATACGGGGGATACGGGGGATACGGGGGATACGGTAATTATTATACCAATAAACACAATTGCATACAAATTAAAAAAATGTGCCTCGATTACTATTACCAGATCGGAAATCATTCATATACAGATATATATACTAGATCCTTGGTTTATTAATAAAAATTATGAAAATATATACAAATTTTGAAAAAAAATATTTTCCATTTAAGACCGGTCATGGCGTAACGGACTGTGTTGGTAATGAGTTCGATTTCCACTCGGAGGAATGATTGTATTTAAAATATTTTGATTTCTTCACTCTTGTCGTAAAACAAAACGCGGCGTTAGGTTCCGCCGTTCAACACGCAATATCTCGAATTCTTTGGAAAGTTGAGTACGGACTGTCTTGATACTAGTTACTTCCTGTTTACCATGCTATGCGGGATAAAAACGTGCAGTCAAAAAAATAAAAATTATAATCTGAACGTTATACACAAGTATGATTTCACTTTCAGGATCAATCATCAGCGAACCAATTAAAATCATTAAGCCGATTCCCATTATCAAGCCTCTCCCTATTATTAAACCTCTCCCCATAATCAAATCTGTCCCCATCATAAAGAACGTGGAAGTGGCCCCCATACTGTCTGAGCCTCTTCTTAAATCTGTACCCGTGTACAGCGGATACGGGCTTAACAAGGCACTTAATTATGGGTATGGTTATGATGGACTCGGCTACGGTGGCCTCGGCTATGGCTACGGAAAAGGCATATAAGTAACAGAAGCGAACGGATCAAACGAGCTGAAGTGATTTAATTTATCTTTTGTCTATTTTCTTTTTCTTGTCTTATCTGTATCTAATCTTATTTCAATAAAGCATCTTTCTTTTATAAATTTTATTGTTTTTATTTTAAATATAAATAAATTGAAGCCTGACAAAACAATGCAAGGCGTTGAGTTCCGCCATTTCGAGCGAGAAGTGCAGAACAGTCTCTTGATCTTCACTCTTTTTATCGTCTGATTTCCCAGCACTAGGACGTACGGTAAATATAGATTAAAAAATATGTATAAAATACATATTTTTGTTTTGATTTGGACAAAGTAGAAAAAAATATACATAAAAAAATTCTGTATTATTATATAAATTATATAAATATATTACGATTTTGAAAATGTACATATGCACAATAACAAATATTGCTTGGTTTTAAAAGTAAAGCTAAAATTATGATGCTACGTGTTATTCGGGCCTCGAATGCCAAAATGAGACCTAAATAAATAATGTTTATCAACAAGGTCTCACAAATACTTGAAAAATTTTTATACATTTTATCTGCTCAATATCTTGGTAAATAAATTATTATTGTAATAAAATCTTTCATATTTTACTGTTTTTAGAGTATTATTTCACACCCAGGAATAAAAAAGCATTTAAAAAAAGACGTTTGTAAAATTAGATTTTTTTAAATAAGATGTTTGATTTTTTTTAAAAAGATCTTTGATCTTCGTGACTTTTACTCATTTCAAATGAAACTGAATTTACCAGGTTTATCAACCTGCGATTCTTAGACTACTTTAAAATGTACCAAATATCAGATTGTCTAAAATGTATTATCCAATACCAAAATATACTTAATTAATCAGATTAAAATAATTTCTTTTAGAATAAATATCTAAATGGAAATAATTTCTTTTAAAATAGGTTCTAGGTGTTTCTCAGGTCTTGGAATCATATGTATCCTACATATGTTTCTTCCAAGTGTAAATGTGATTCTTCTATTTAAACTTAATAGAACATACATTTATGTGGACACAATTTAAATAAAAAATGAAAAAATCTTGCTATTCACATGCAGTGACCAAGAACTTATCAGGTGCATGCATTTTATCATGAAAAAAAGATATTTAGGACGTTAAATCTTATATAAAATAGTTATGTTGTAAGAATTTTTGTTTTAAGGAATTGTATTTGTATTTGGAAATTTTTTGAATAATTTATTTATATATAGCAAGCAGAGAGAACTAAGTGTCAAGAAATTACTAATTTTTCAGTCACTTTCCGCGTAAATAGCAGAACTCATGACTGCGACAAACAGAAGAAAATAAGTTATTTTCATTTCTCCTGCTATTGACTTCGCCCATTTGATACAGCGAACGAAGGGTTGATACTGGGTTCTTTCTGACGACTTGAAGTGAAAAAAAAAAGATTAAAAAAAATCTCGAACCCACAAACGTTTTGGTCAGCCAATGGTCTTATTTTGACTCACTGTGCCATGATGGCCTCATTTCCATTTATAGTATTCATTTTCTATCCTGTTTATACAAAGCTTAACCAATTACACTAATTATTACTAATCTAACAATGATAAATAATTTAAAAGTATCATAAATAATATACATTTTATTTTTCTTATAATATTAAAATTAACTTGCTAAAAATTCGTGGCTTGAATGTAACGCATTGCAAAAGTGTGTTAATTTTATTTAAAAACACAATTTTTAAGTAAATCATCAAAATTAGATGTTGATTGTTGACTCATATTTTGTATCTTAGTATGCGGACGAATGCGGAGTTGTACTCGTTGACCTAAATATGCACAATGAAACAGAAAAGATTCCCACGAGACTTGTCGCTAGATCATTAATATTACTGTATTTTAAAGGTTAGGAAATAATCTCATTTTTTTATTTCACTTCGTTCTTCAGAGACGGAGAGTTTAGTGTGGAAACACTCTGTAATTTAACAAATTAATTTACTATAGAGCACCTTCGGATTGTAAACACCATCCTTTTGGGTCTACCCTCATTGGGAGGAATGATTTTAAATTATTCTCATTTCTTCGTTTTGTTAAAACAAAGCGCGGCGTTGAGAACCGCCTTTCAACTCGTTAAGTTTCAGTTTCAGGAGGAAATGAAGGACTATCTAATTATAAGAAAAAGGCTTGAAGCTGTATAAACTGTGTCGTTTAATTGCGCTACGTCTGAAATTGAAACTTAATTAGATGATAATAACTCTAATAGATTAAGCGAATTAGATAATTTTATTTTAATATTTACTATTTTTTAATTGTTATTCCACACTCAAGATTAGAAAATTTTTTGAAAAAACGTATAAAAATTTGAACGCAGCGGGATTCGAACTCGCGCCTCTTGGATACCGTCCAAGCGCTCTCACCGCTTAGTAGATAATTTTAGATTATTTTCCGTAACTTTACGATTGTATTAAATAAATAACATATCATACCATAAGTATTATATATTATATACAATAAATTATACATTTAATATTCAAATAAGACTTTCACATTTAATTATTGTATGATTTTTTAGTTTTAGAAAAGAATTATCGAATAGTAGAATAACAGGCCTCTCCGAACATATATACCATACATGATATGTAACATACAATGAACAAAAAATATTTTATGAATGTAGTTTGTTACTGGCACTAGGTTAAGAGCGCGACATTCCAACACAAGTAAAGAAATTACTTTCTGGGATCGTCTCACACACATTATTGTATGGTCTGGGAAATAAAACCAATTCTTATTTTATTATTTTATGTATATCAAAGATTAGAATCGATTACCATCTTCCTATCTGCATAGTAAAACAAAATTTCCAACCACTCCACCGTTATATATAACATTTAACAATTCTGTAAACTTAAAAGCAGTTAGGCCGACAAAATTGCACCCGGTCCCTAAATATTTAAGTAAATAGCACGTTCTCGAGCGTAGACGAGGTACATCTGTTCAAGTGTGCCAGTATACATTACGCGGTATAAATGGTTCCTTGTTTCATAAAGCTATGTTGATGTTATGATTTTGTTTTCTTTTTTAATTAAACCGACTTCATAATAATTATACAACTACCTACATATATTTTCTTGTCAGTAATTTATTCAGATCTCTGAAATTGGGCCGATTTTTATAAAATTCACTGTTCCCTAAGTCCCTAACTTAAATTTGAAAGGATCATGTAAATACGACGTTTAGTTTGCGATAAATGGACAAACATCCAAACATACATTCATTAAATTAAGCAAACGTGCGTGCAAGCCTAAATGGAACATTATACTTAAATAATATTCATTTCTAACAATATTACATACATACGTCTTAATAACCAAAAACAAAGATGTTTTTGAAGTCGATTAAAAATAGAAGTAAAAAAGCAGTGTTCTTTAAGTCGTATCCAATTTGATATTAATTAAATAAGTATAGTACTAATTTGGCCTCTTTTTAAAGAAAATTATACGATAGGCGATTACCTAGGTTAACATAGTTAGGTTCAGATGAAGAAATGCAGAAAGATAATTCTGTTCACACAAGGATAAAATTGAATCAATAAAATAATTAATTTAATTTTATACACATATAAATAATATTATAGTTACCTACATTAAAATATAATAGAGATAGTTTTTAAAGCCGGTCGTGGCGCAGGTTGACAGGGTCTGACTGTAAACGCGATCGGTTGTGGATTCGATTCACACTGAGTGGAGTGATTATATTTAAATTATTTTCACTTCCTCGCTCTGGTAAATACAAAGTGCGGTGATGAGTTCCACCACTCAACACGCAATTTCTCGAGTTCGGTGGAAAGTGAAGTATGGAGTGCCTTGACACTATGTACTTTCTGTCTACTCTGCTATAGGGGATAAAAGCATGAGACTAAAAAAAGATAGCTTTTGTATAAATTTTTTAGGCAATGCACATTTAATATATCGCCCCATTTAATATAGAAGATGCGTTAGGCTAAAAAAGATAAAAGGGAAAATTTGTTTGGAAGTAATTGTGAGCTCCAGCATTATCAGTTACAAAAACTTGAAAAGGAAATTCCGAGTATTGGACGCCAAGAACGTTTTGTTCTATTGTTGTAGCAAGCGTAACCACTCAGTTAAATTGAACCCTTACAGTCGCTGGTTTTTGAGTATGACTCAAAATTATTGGAATAGTCTAAAGATTTTTCACGCCATCGTGGCACACAAGTATGAATACGGTCTGGCTGAAAACAGGATTGGTTGTGGGTTCGATATCTACTGTGAAATGATTATATGTAGTAATTTTTTATATCTCCGGTTAGACTAAACTAAGCACAACGTTGAATTCCGCCGATAGTTGAGAACGGAGTGTCTTGACATTAGGCTTACCATAACCTTGCTATGCGGAAAAAACGCTTTTCGTGTTTAAAGTCAATCTTAAAAAACATGTCTACCTCGAAATTCTTATAACATTTTTTAAAATTGTAAAATCCGACATATTTTTTTATCTTCTGTATAAAAAGATTTTTATAAGTTCCTCTACTCAAAGAAATACTATTGATTAATTTTCGGTTTTAAAGCGTTTTATGTCATTCATACGCTTAAAATAGGTAAACATATGAAAATGATTTTATTTATAACTTCAAATTTAATACGACACAGTCCGTAAAATTTTATATTTCAAATAACTAAAATAATGAGTAAGACCTACTTTATATTAAGAATACAATATTATCGATATTTCTTTGTAGTATAACTGAAGTGGAACTCTATCAATACCAATTTATTCTTTAGGATTTACTCTAGGATTTATTCTTTAACATTACTTATAATGCCTAAAGTAAGAAATGTCTGAAATATCCATAAAAGCTGAGAGTTCGTTTAAATTTATTTTATACTTGCGACTTGCTCGCGGATTCGCCCGCATGACCTCACTATAGCTATATTTTTATTTTACCAACCCGCGTTCTTGGTTACACCAAAAACTGCCAGTGTGTAACACATTAAATGTATAAACAATATTCATAAGACTTCATATAAAATTACAAGCATCCTTAAATCTTTATAATCTCATCCTGTCATAAAAAGCGTTAGTAACTAACATTTTCTTCTACCTCCAGATATCATGTCATTTTGGACAGGTTGTATGGACATGTGATTTCATACATGTACTATGTGGGTGAAGAAAATCATATGTGGATCATGATACCATATATCATGATCCACATATGATTTTCTTCACCCACATACAACACCACGGCCCACATTTAATTTTATTCATCCACACGTGATGTCATGATCCACATGTGATAACATTCATCCTTATGTGACACCACAGTCCTCAGATTATTTCACTCATGCACACATGATATCATTATCCACATTTGATTTCTATCACTTACAAATAACACCGTGGTCCATATGCGATTTTAGCCCTCCACATATGACACCTTCGCCCAACATGTGTTTTTTTTTCATTGACATATGACAACATGGCCCACATGTAATTTTACTCGCCCACATATAACACTATGGTCCACATGTGATTTCAGTCATCCTCGCATGACACCATGGTCCACTTGTGATTTCCACATCCACCCGTGACACCATAGTCCACATGTGTTTTTATTCGCCCACATATGATATCATGGTCGACATGTGATTTTACTCATTCACAAATAACAATATGGCCCACATATGATTTTACTCGCCCACATATGATACCATGGTCCACATATAATGTCAAGCTTCCACACATGACGCCATAGTCCACATGTGATTTTACTCGCCTACACATGACGCCATAGTCCACATGTGATTTTACTCGCCTACACATGACACCATGATCCACATGTGCTTTCCACCTTCCACGCATGACACCATAGCCCGCATGTGATGTCTCTCATCCATATATGATATCATAGTTCACATGTGATTTTACTCCCCCACATATGATACCATGACCCAGATGTGATATCAAGCACATATGCCATCATGGTCCACATGTGACTTCTTGTGCTTGCAAGCGTGTTGTGGCTTCGATCTCTACTCGGAGGAGTGATTATGTTTTTGCACCCGCCTCTTATCTCTCATCCCTCGATCACCCTTAAATCAGATTATTTTTTAAATAATTTTTCTCTTCTACATTTCATTTTCCTCATATGTCATAATGTGTATTAATGAAAATCGTGTTAAAATCCGTTACATACTTTGAAAGACCCTAATTGTACCGACAACGAACGCGACTTCGGTTTATACTACGAAATGAGAATGTAAAGTAATATGAAAGGGTCCAACAGCTAAACAAAAGATAAATAAGTTAAACAAACCTTTGTTATATGATTCACATTATAAGATTACATAATACACAGACTGTAATAAACTAATTTGAAATTCGTACGGCCTAATGTCATCTAATGATATCCATATCATTATTCGTTATCAAAATATTATATTAACTGAAATTAAATATTAACTGAAAAAAAATAGTTCTATATAAGTTATAATAAGCTGAGAAACACTTAGTTTAAGTGAGTAGATACTTATCAGCTTCACGCTCTATCCCATATAGCAGGGTAGTTAGAGACAACCTAGTGTCAAGACACTCCGTTGACTGTGTTCCGTCCCAAATCGAGGCATTGCGTGTTGAGTGGCGAACTCAACGCCGCGCTTTATCGTACTAGAACAGAGAAATGAAAATGATTTTTAAATATTATCATTTCCCCGAGTGAATATCGAACCCTTAATCAATTGTATTTACATAGAGATGCTGTCCCACTGCGCCACAATAACTTCGATATTTAATAAAAAATATGAAAATCTACCTGTGACCACGGACAACTGTAAAGTGTTCGAAACGTCAGGTGTCCAAAATGTATTTTCAAATATCAAAATATACGCGATTAATCCGGTTAAAATAGTTTCATTTAAAATGTATGAAAATCGCGAAAACCAAAGATCTTATTAAATATAAAAATCGTTAATAAAACTTATGATACACTACGCAAATAAATACACGCAAATATATATCTACTTGGTTTTAATTTTTTGAACTATGTTCCTCTAAATCGTTTTCTTTGCAACTTTTAGATGATATTATCTATATCATCTAAAAGTTGCAAAGAAAACGATTTACTAGTGAATGAAATTAGTATATTTTTTGATTTGTGTCAATTAATAAGTTGGCAAAAAAAATCACCCTCGAAACATTACCTTCTCGTTTTTATCATTTACATTATTGAAAAATTATAAAAAAAACATAGTTATCTTATACACAGCAATCATCAGTTTAAATGTTATAAAAATATCTTTAATAGGTATCAAGAAAATAAACTTTTTGGTTAAGGATTGTAATATTTGTCATAAATTCCTCTTTTGAGGGATACAAAATCAATGCATCCCTATTTCAGATAAAATATTTATTCTTATCCTACTTCCATTTAGCTTAACTAATTTATATTTTACGTTAAACCTACATACTCTTAATTGTTAATGATTGGTTATATTTGTAAGACGAGTATTTTTAATTTTTTTTTAGCTTCACGTTCAGTGTCAAGACACTCCGTACTTCGCTTTCCACCGAATTCGAGACATTGCGAGTTGAGTGGTGGAACTCAACGCCGCACTTTTTATTACCAGAGCGGGAAAGTGAAAATAAATTTATATAATCACACCCCCGAGTTTGGATCGACTCCACAACCGATCGCGTTCATAGTCAGACGCTGTCTCACTGCGTCACGGTCTCATTTTTATTAATTCTAACTAAATATTACTTTACTATACCAGATATCGTGTTGTGTCCCACTTTATGAATATATTCTCCCGTAAACATTTAGTGAACAAATTAGCTCAAAAAATATAACGAAACACAACACTAAATATATTAATTCCCTTAAAATATTGTATTATTTTCAGAACAGAATTCAAACTAATTATAGATCGAAGAAGTATTGAAAATCTAAAATCAATTATTTAATTCTTATGAATTATATATATATATATATATATATATATATATATATATATATATATATAATATCTTTTTTTAAATATTTTTTTTAGCTTCACGCTTTATCCCTTGCGAAGACAGAAAGGACGGAGCGCCAAACACTACGATCCCTGCATACCTTTTTCGCCTCGCCCACAGTCATTAGCCTCTTCATATATGCCCTTCGTGGGGTCCTCATGCTTTTTACGTGACGTTCCTCCAGTATCTTCGATACTGTGTTTTCAAAGGTCAACCGAGGTCTCCCCGACCTGGCTTTATAAATCTTACTATACTTTTTAATTCTTACTATGACATTCGCGCTTACATCTACCATTCTGCGTATATCCTCGCTGCGGTTTGCCGTCGCATCAATGCAGTAAGAGCACTGCAATCCTGTTACTGGCAACAATACGCCTTTCCACATCCATTTCGTATCTTCCATCTCTACTAAACATACTTCTTATTCCTATAATTTTTTTACTAACTAAATGAGATTAAATTACTAAGTGAGATTAGAATGATTTTGGAAGCTATTGACGTAAATTGACGAATTCAGTTATTTATTTTTCCTTCAGGAATTACATTGAATATCAGACTGAATTTATCTAATATGATACTTAAAACTTAAAGCTATAACCATGCAAAAAAATCATTTCTATCTAGCCTTAGTTTTCAGTATAAAAAGAAATTCGTGAATTCCAGTTTTTTTTTTAATACGAAAATTTCTACAAATAATAAGATAAAAAGGTACTTTACGTAAACGTTTATATGTACCTCTGGACTATAAGCTATTACCAGGCCAAAATTTGTCTAAATTTGTCCAATAGCTTTTGCGTGATTGACGCACAAATAAATTGTACCTAGTGATTTTGAAGCTTCTATTATTGATATATTAATATACCCTTTTAAAATTATACATCATGTCGATTTATGTGGAATGCAAATGCTTGGAATTTAATGTCGCTCGTTATAATCTTTATTTTATAATTCTAAAATAAGAATAACCTGAATTCATCATTCTTCATTACATCAATTACCTGCAAGTGAAAACCCTGTCAATATCAGTACAGCCGTTCTAGAAATTAGTTACAAATAGACCGGCAGTAAGACAGAAATTGTAAAAAAAATATATTTTGGTATATGTACCGTGTATGCGCACATATGCATTTAGTAAGAAACGGGTATATTGTAATTATAAATAGACACTCCATCTATTAATGAAACTATTTTAAATCGAGTAATCGCTTATACTATGTTAATCGAAAATACATTTCGAACACATTACAGTGGTTTACAGTAAGATTTCTTCACATACATACTACATACATACATTAGTTAAGTAAAAAAAAAGATATAAATAAAATTCTTTGTTTTTCAGCCATTATATTTTCTAATTTATTATACTTAAATCGTATATGTTTAAATCGTATCCAACCTTCGTAGAATCCAATTAGTAAAAGCCAATAGTATTGATCGTGAATAGCTATTAGCTATTTAAGGAACATTCTTTTACGGGCCAACCCTAAATTTTTGTATAGAATTAATGCTAAGAATACGTAATCATGTGTATGTGTATACATTTTCATATTTAATTAACATTGTTACAAGGCGTTTTGTAGTACGTGAAATTTTAATATAAAAAGAATTCAGCAATTTTTCGGTCGCGGGTACCTAATATGCATAATTTCATCTAGAGTTATTAAATAATCCGTATCAGCGATGACAGCAAAATCTGTCGTAATAATTCTACAGCGGGGCTAACTGTATAACTATATCAGTCCTATAAAACTACCTGTTAAAAATATGTCTTATTTTATTAATATGTGGAATATAGTACTTATAAACAATATAATAACCGAATATTTTAAATGAAACTCTAGAGAGAAATTTCTTACTTTATTCTTTCTTTCTTAGAGAAAATAAATGGTTAAATTAAAAATATGTCATCTTATTATTATGGCAACGTTTACAATTAGAATGTCTGTTTTACTAAAGAAATAAAGATGCATAATACTGTAGGCGTATTTGTACGTAATAACGTAAGTAAAGATGAACAGTATGATTAATGTTGTATAGAGTACTGGCCTAACTATCTAACTTAGCTGTACCTAGTTTTCCTACACTGCTACACTTTCCGCCGAATTCGAAACATTGCGTGATATTGGATGTCTTACCAGAGCGAGAAAGGGAAAATAATTTAAATATCCGAGTGGAAATTGACTAACAGCAGATCGCGTTTGCTACAGTCATACTTTGTCTCATTGCGCTACTATCCCCTCAACCTTCCTTTATATATATATATATATATATATATATATATATATATATATATATATATATATATATAAAGGAAGGTTGATGAGGCTGGATGAGGGTTGCGGAGGACCGGGATGTTTGGCGCAAACTTGGGGAGGCCTATGTCCAGCAGTGGACTGCAATTGGCTGACGATACGATACGATATATATATATATACATATATGTATATATATACACACGTATATTATTTTATCGTATCGTATATCTAACTAATATCATAAAAATCATGGATCATATTATGGCATTTTATTAATTATTAAATTATTATATTTATAAGTTAAGTAATATTATACAAAGTTGTACTGTATAGAATATTTTATAAAGTTATCAAGTTGGAAAATTTAAGAGCCTTACCAAGACAGTTCTGCTGAATTATTAAACGCTAAATGCCAGTAACGTAATTACATTTGTTTCATTTAAAATTTTCGGTTATTATATTATTTATATGTAATATATTCCACAGATTATTAAAATACTAGATATTTTTAATATATACTAACTTTTTAACGCTTTTAAAAGTGTACACTCGTGTATATAGATACTGGTGTCTACAAATCAACCAATAAATAGAGGAAGATTTTCCTATTCAAGCTTTTGCCAAACTTGACATTTGATTCACTAAAACATGTGGCCACGTGTTTGGATTCAAATCGAATAGATATCATTGACGAAAATTTTTTATAAAGGTAATTTTATAAAGAGGATCTTGTTATATGAACCCTTTGTAAGGATAGATTTAGTTATATAGTTAGTTATAATTATGTAATTATTATCACTAGGTTCAATTAGCTGCCATTGCAAAATATATAATAGTAGAGAAATTTCTCAAAGTCGGTTTAGTTGAAGTAGGACAGTGTCTGACTGTAAATGTGAGCGGCTGTAGGTTCGATTCCCACACGAAGGATTGATTTTATTTAAATAATTTCCATTTCCTCTGTAAGACAAAGCCGATTCGAGTTCTGTCACTAGTTACACAATGTCTCGAATGCGGCGAGAAGCGGAGTACGGAGTGTCTTGGCACTAGCTTTCTACGTAAAACGTGAAGCTAAAAGAATTCTCGTTTATGCAATTAGTCAAATATTTTTATTTATAAAACTTAACACGAATATTCTGGCGTGGCCTTACGAACCCATTTTAACTGCAGCGTTTATTTTGTAACATGCTGTTGTACTCTAAATTTTGGATACCGCAATGACTTTCCAATATACTTTTGGTTTTGTTAAATAACATTTTGCACTTGGCTAAATTCTAACATAAATTCTTGCCAACCTGCAGTCAGAAACATGACAGTGATGCTTTTAAGAATCTCAAACAACCTACCTCTTTAAAAAATATGAGACGTATTATCTGCAGTGTATTCTTAAGTTCTTTTTTATATTTTTAAGAATTTTTAGGTATCTATTTTGACTTTTTATATGTATTTAATAAGATTTGTTCCATTTCTCACTCGTTGGAATGATTTTATTTAAATTATTTTAATTTCATCGCTCTGGTAAAATAAAATGTAGCGTTGAACTCCGTCACTCAATGTCTCTGATTCGGGCGGAAAATATAACTGAATTATCTTGTCACTAGGCTCTCTCTGATTACTTTGCTATGTTAAGCGGGCAAAAGCATATATGTGGCTAAAAAGAAAGTCATACCAACTAATATTAAAGCATATTTAATAAAGGATCTGCAAACCCAATTTTACCCTATTAAGTAAGTTTATACTTATGTAAATTATTTAGATGTAGTGTACAAGAACTTAAAAGTGTATGCACTGCGTTTATTTAAAAAACATTGATTGAAAATTCAAATGCATTTTATTGAACATAAAAATCACAAATAATTACATACAAAAAAATAATATAAAACCGAGAAATAAGACGTCTTGTAGCTAATAGCAATCGTTTTCTTTATTTTTTTTAGTATGACAGATATAAAATATTTATAGTCCGTCATAATAATGATTAATTAATTAACTCCTAGATACAATTTTAGTTTAAATGACATTAAGGAAGTAAAGTTATGCTGTAACTGACTGTAAACGCGATCGGTTGTGGGTTCGATCCCCACTCGGGGGAGTGATTATATTTAAATTATTTTCACTTCCTCGCTCTGGTAAAGACATAGAGCGGCGTCGAGTTCCACCACTCAACACGCAATGTCTCGAATTCGGTGGAAAGTGAAGTGTGCTAACACTAGGTACTTTCTGTCTACCCTGCTATGCGGGATAAAAGCGCGTAAAAAAAACGAAGTTATGTTGTCATCGGTGTTATTGTCACGGTAGCGCTATTTCAGTTAGTACTTTTAAAGCTCTCAGAACAAAAGAAGATTTTATTATATTAGCATTTTCCTCAGCTTTTGTAGCAGAGAAAATTAATGAATATACAAAAATACAATAACAAAATTCTTAATTAATAATTATTTACTTTATTTATAAAAGAAAACTAATAATAATCGCAATATAGTCTTTCTTATTTGTTTATAAAGCAATAAATTTATTTAAAAAAATAAAAATCAATTCTGTACAGGCTATATAATAAAAAAAAAAATTTAAAAATTCTTTATAGCAAATGCTACAATAGTATAGACAAGACAAAGTCAAATGAAACTAACAGCAACGTTTCTATTTTCAGTGTATTCTCAAGTTTCAAACTTAGCTATGTAAATTGTCAACTAGATGTAAACGAAACAGTTGTTTAAGCTTGATTAATTTTTAAATCGAAACTTGATTAATTTTTAAATTATGTTACCATTATTTGATTAAAACAACAGTAATATTTATTAATTCTGTAATACATATTTAGGTATATATATATATATATATATATATATATATATATATATATATATATATATATGTCATTTGTATACATATATAAATATATACCTAAATATTAAAGTTATATCTATTATTATTATTAACATTCTGTACATTTTTAAAGTGAAACTAATTGTATTGTAGTGTATTCCTTTTTTAACATAAAATTGTAAAATAATTTAAATAAAACTTTTGTTAAGTATATTTTCAAAGTTTGAACGCATTGCTCCGCATGGTGCAGCTTTCCCGCGTGCTATCGACCGTAGTGCGGGAAGCACGATAAATGCGCGCGCACTGGTAAAACTAGTGACGTGCCGCGAGTTTGAATACTGGGAAAGTTTTATACAAATTATCCCGTACAGGCATTTTGGCATTTTAAAATTGAATATTTAAAATAATAATAAATACATATTACTCTTTTTTTGTAATAATTATAAACAAATAAAAATATATTTAATAGGAAGAAAAAATATTTTTGTTATTTAAAGTCTTTAGAAAAGTAAAGTAATTTTTTTTTCTGTGTTATAATTAAATTTATATATAAAAGAAATACAAAATATTTTACTCACTGTTCTAAAATTGTTTCAAAGATTAAAATCATTATACTTATTAAAATACAATAAACCTTATCAAATGGGACAAATCTTTTTTACACAACAATTGGAACAAAGGTCTTTGTTCTAATTTAAATAATTTATGGTGATAATTATTTAAAAATTTAGAGTATTTATTTTATATACTTATGCAAAGAGGTCATGAATAAAAAAATAATTACAATAATATCGGGTGTCATATTAAATTGGCAATATAAACCTTTTTTCTTTGAGTATTGAGGAAGATTTATCTCTTGACTTATTTTATATAGAAATTATGTTTTTATTCTAGCATGGATTTATTTTTTTAGTATTGTTTAATGCTTACTTATAACATATAAATTTGCTATTGACTTTTTTTCATCAGTTACTTTTACTGTAGCAAAATGTTAGTTATGTTTGTTATGTCTATAAGTGATTATAAAGATAGTAATTCAAAGATAGTTTACAAAGTAAATCGACCCATGAACAGTTTTGTTTCAAACAAGTGGTGTGTTAATGAGGCGATTATTGGTTGGACAAGTTAACTGTTAAGTTACGCGCGCTTTATCGATAAGGGCGCACGCTAGCTGCGGCAATGTTAGAGATGCCAGCTTCAAAAATTTACCTAGAATATAAGTTATTTGAAAAAGTGCTTTCATGTTGTAGTGATATTTTCATATTTTTACATTTACCTGTAGATAAATGTATATTAAAAATCTTATGTTTTATTTTTTTTAAGACTAAAAAGTTAATAAAAGATGAACTTAATTTTAATTTTAAAAGATTTTAGTTATAATAAATTTAATTTTCCACAGTTTTTTTAATAACTTAACATTATTTGCCTAAATTCACTAAATGAAAGGCAGAGTTACCCACTAGTTGGCAACACTGAGCAGAGTAACAGTCAGACGCCGCATGGCCGAGCGCGGCAAGCATCGCGTCGCGCCCGTGCCGGCGCCGACAAAGAAACAATACGCGTACGTACCTTGTCCAAGATCTGAGGAAGTTGGTACTGAATTTGCTTTACAGCTTCTTCGGCATCATCAAGAACCTCCCACACCAGAAAAACAACCAGGTAAGTTTGCCTGTGCAATTTATTTTTGGCGGGAAAAGTTTTAATAACATAGAATAACTTTACAAAGTTGAAAAGGTATAGGAAATTAATTTATATATATCGCCATATTGGTTTTCTTTTTTGTTTAAAACTAAATAAATATATTTAGAGCTAGTATAGTGAAAAATTATATAATTTTTTCACACATATCTAAATTGTTATGACAGCGACAGTCAACGATTTTGAATATAAAATTAGAATGATCCGCCTAAATTGCCAGGATTATAGCGGGCTATTTTCAATATTCAAAACATATTTTGTATTTTTTTAATGGACCAAATAATAAAGGTTAGAAAAGTAGGTCACAGACTGAAAATTAAAATGTACATTTTCATGAATGCTTATCATTTGCCGGGTTTCAACTGGACATAAACAATTTTTAAATATATGCAGAGTAGTTTTCAAACAATGTCAATGTCAACAATAAAAAATGCATGTAAAATAAAAACCTAAGTTTATATTTTAAAAAATCACCGAATTATATACAAAAGTAGCTACGTTCATATATAAAGGGACGCGAATGCTTTAAATGCTTACCACGTAACTCACAGTACGTACTTACATAACTGTATAATAGTTAAGGTAATCATTAACAAAGTACTTCATTGAGAGAATGAGATAAAAAGAAAATAATATATAATATGTGTACACAAATAGTATGAAAGTAGCAAATGCTTAGAAATCGATACGTATCTTGAAATCCATTTACCGGTCAATTTCCGTTGGATCTAATCGAATGGAAAAACCGTGAGTATATTTCTTTAAGCGAATCAGTTCATTACGTATGATTAATTTATAAAAAGACCTTTGAGAATAAATTTTTTGAAAGTTATAATTTAGAAATCGATGTTACTTATTATTATTAGTGAGACCAGAGTAACGACTGCGGACCATATCTTTCTTTAATATTTTTTATTGTATATTTTCATTTTTTGTTACTACATATCTATTCCTTAAAGCTAGGCTTTATTATATTAATAATAGATCACTTAGTGTTTCTATGTATTCCCTGGTACATGTCGATGATGCATGTTTATAATATTTATATTTTATCCTGCAGAGCCAGAAACAACCTAATTTCAAAACACTCCGTTAACTGTTTTCTGCTCGAAATCGAGACATTGCATGTTGAGTGGTGAACGATGAACTCAGCATGCAATTTCTCGACCATGCTGGCCGCGCTTTGTCTTAATTTAATTTATAATTATTTTAAGTAAGAGGTTACATTAAAAACAAAATATTTTCCTTGTACGTAGGTATAGTATAGACATAGGTAACTTTAATTACTTACCGCTACTATATAATGACTTTATACGCATAATAATTGTATAGTGAATTAAGATAAACTTTAACAGTTTTGTTTAAAAGAGAAAACTTGCGGCTGAAATGTGCGAGTTTCAATAAATATTCTTTCTCTTATAAAATTCAGATAAATAGAGATAAAAGTATGAGGTTCAGAAAAAACTTACCGCCTCTAGAAAAAGAAAAATAATGATATTTTTGTTAGGCCATATATAAAGTTAAATCAGTTTCTGGATAAGTTTCACCTGAGAATTATTTGTGTCTTTTACGTCCCTCCTTGTTTGTAAACTATTTTAGTATTAAGCTCTGATAATATTCTTAAAAATTTTATCATATAGAATGCGAATTTTCTTTCTTCCTTAGTTGGCTTTTTTTAGTTACGTGGATTTATGACTTGAAAATCGAAAAATAAATTTTGTTTTCAAAAATAGCAATTGCATGATGTGGTCAGAGAAAACCTTGTTTGAAGACGAAAAGAAAGGGAAGCTTTTCCATTTTCGGTCCGAAACTTTAATAGTGCATTTGAGTGGTGAAAGCTAACAAACGCTCTTAATTATAATGGGGAAAAGTAAATAATTTAAATATTATCATGTATCGGAGTGAGGGTCGCTCCTACAACTAACAGCGTTTTAGTCAGAATTGTTGGAAAATTTTGGTTTTAGAAATCATAAAATGCTACAATCTATAACTAAAACTATGTTTAATTTATCTAATAGCTAGCTACTATGATTCAAATTTATTGCTGGGGTTTTCGGTAATATTTATGAGAACCAGAATAGATCATCTTTAAATACGATGACGAGTGTTGTCATCTATTGCCATCTATACATCAAAGAAATAAAGTCCAATTTTGTCTGATTGCAATATTAAATATAAACATAAATATCAACATAAATCTCTATTATAACCGTTTTATTAAGTTAAATATTACTGATTCCTTAATTTGAATTATTACGCTTGAATAAGATTATTTTAACTGTATTAAAATTTAATGCTCAAGTTTAAAGAATAAACCTAACTAGGACCACTTTAGGGAGCTTTGAGTTTTTCTATTTGCCACAGCGGCAATTCGTCCGCTATTCATGCCTTTAGCTTAGTAGTTGTAACTGAGTTTAAATGAAACTTACAAAGAATAATATTATGTAAAACTGAGCAAAATTACATACTTTGTGTATGTAAGTCGTTTTAAAATATTTTTACTAATGTATTATATTTTGAGGATTCCTATAGAATTCTGCTCTTAGCCTGATCTTTCATCATCATTGTATATACTTTATATACTCATATGTACATGATTGAAATACGTCTAATATTTTTAATGAAAGCATTATAGAAAGTAGGCTTTATTTTTACGCTTTTCTCCTGCTTGGAAGGGTAGACAGGAAGTACCTAGCGTCAAGTTACCCCGTGATCCGTTTTCCACTAAATTCGAGACATTGCGTATTGAGTAACTGTCTGAAAAGATCTACCTTAAGGGTCTAGAAAGAAAAACACAGCTTAAAGTGGTAAAAGTAATGCTTCTCGGTGGAAGTAATCCTATAGGTATCTCATATGTTAAAAGAAAAAATAAGTTTTGACATGACAATAAGCCGTTACAATTTCATTTATACTATTTTTAAAGTGTTATTCCACACTTAGAATTAGAAAACATTTTTGAAAAAACGTATAAAAATTTTGAACGCAGCAGGGGAAAAAAAATTTTATACGTTTTTTCAAAAGCCGTTACAATTTCATTTATATTTATGATGGATAGATAGATAAAAACAAAAATATAAGATTGTACGAGGTATACGCAATTTTTCCTATGATAACAAACTATATAAGCGTTGTGCGCCATAAAATTACGTGCTGTTCAACCTGCGTGAAATTCAGTTCACGTAATTTGTAAACATTTTATGGATAGGACTCTATATTGTACTGTGGAAATGATACGTTTTTATGATTTTTTATATATAAAATAAGGCCTATATATAAAAAAGTTCTAAATAAAAGTAGACATATCTCTATGCTTTGTGCGTTTTGTTATGTTTGGTATGTTATTACTCGTAAGTTACTAAGTTATACTCGGTAAGTATTTAGATCTTGGCCTTAATGGCCTTAATGAAGCACTTTTGTTAAACATAAAAAGAATGGAAAATTAACAAAAATCTTAAAAGTACTTTAAAGTAATTGGTTTAGAAAAAACAGCTAACTAACAATAATTGTTAGTTAGCTGTTTTTTCTAAACCATATTTATTGTTAGTAAATGATCCACATAGATAAAAAATATAGATAATATTCTTTTTTATTAATAGTTATATAGAAGCCTGTAACTAAATTAAACGAATATATATATATATACGTAATTATATTAAAATAAAAAGTAAATAACATATATATGAAAATAAAGAATAAATTTTAAAAGTTTAGTTCATGTTAAAAATAATAGATAACAGACATGAGATATAAATGAGACATTCAAACTTCCGTAAACGCACATCTGACGTGTAGTTGGCGCGGAATCAGGGTGACAAAGTGCTACAATAACACCGTATGTATTATGAATGAAAGCCGCATCATGGATGAATCGCAATTGTGCGTATCAATCAAATTAGTAGGTTATAATTATATGCCTTGTTATGATTTAGACCATTGTGGTGCAGTATGGTAGAGCAAAACACGGCGTTGAGTTCCACCGCTCAATATACAATGACTTTAGTTAGTAGGGCAGAAAACGGATAACTGAATTTTCTACTAAGTTCTCGCTTACTACCCTGCTTTGCGGAAATAAGATTGAAGCTGGAAAAAACGGTAGGTACCACTGTGGCCCAGTTTATAAATATATTAAAATTTTAATTTCAGAATATTATTTTTCTTAGATCAGAATAGATTAAACGCAGCGTTAAGTTTTGCAACGTTAGGTTACAAACATTGTCTCATGAAAATAAACATACAGAACTACAAAGTTCATTGTTTTTTTATATGTAGCAGTCTTAGCGAATACTATTTTTATTTTTTTATACCAAAATAAATTTATTATATCTATTCATTTTTAGCAACATATTAAAGAGTACAACTATTATACTTTACAGGCTTGTAAAATATTAACTCCGTACCTGATGTTACCTGTCATCACGTAAAACGATTTGTCATATTAAACAAACTTTGTGTTTAGCCGTTTTACGTTGCTCAAATAATTAGTATAAAACTATTCAACACGTATCTATTTATTTAATGAGCTATGCTATTATTCAACACGTATCTCACCATTATGCAGTACAATTGTATGTATATTTCGGTATTGCGGTATACCATGCCTAAATAAACTTTTTGCACTATAAGAATTTTTATTATAACTTAAAATTGCTTGCTATTTTTTTTATTCCTCATACGATTTTCATGCTTGTATTATTATGAAAAATATGAACGAATTTGATTTCAAATAAAAAAATGTTTTTAGTAGGTACCTATTTTTTACCGGGAAAACAATTAGGTTTGTTTAGGGCCCACTATTATTTTTACCGACAACCAATTACAGATAAGAAAAAAAAGCAGCTTCAAGCTTTCTCCCACATGGTAGGGTAGTCAGAGACAGCCTAGTGCCAAGACAATCCGTTGACTGCTTTCCGCCCGAAATGAAGACATTGCGTATTGAGTGTCGAGCTCAACACCGAGCGTTGTCTTATAAGAGCGGATAAATGTAAATAAATTTTAAATATAATCATTCTTCTGGGTGGGAATCGAATAACTTATCGCATTTATAGTCGGACGTCGTTCCACTGCGCTACGATGACCTCTCGCTACAGTGTATTTCTTTAGTTAAGGCTTAATATTTTTATACTAAAGGTATATTTGAGTTAAGAATTTTATAAGATAGAGTTAAGTATGATCTTTAGATTAGATTTATGTAAAATACATGAGGAGATGAGCAGCGTCATGGTAACATGCCAACTCGATTCATTATGCATATCGCGCACTTCTCTTCTGCCCTCATTTACAAATATAAGTCTTTAATAATTTAATTAATATATTTCTGGTACTAGCTATGTAGATATACATACAAGTTATAAAATATTATAATAAACGATACAAACACTACCTACTTACTATCTACCCTGCTATGCGGGATAAAAGCGCGAAGCTAAAAAAGGGAAAGTATATACATAAGATTAACAATATGAGATTATTAATATCCATTAAAACAAAGATTTTATTTAAAAAACAAGCTGTGCAACTTCGTCCGCGTGAAATCTTCGTTTTATTTTATAATTTTAAACTAAAAGTAGCCTAAGTACATCAGCTAACTGCCAGTGAAACTCCTATCAAAATCGGTCCAGCCGCTGCTGGGATTAGTCCAAACAAACTGACAGACAAAGATAGTAGAATATTTCATTTTGATATATGTTTTCTTTTATTATTACAAACAAACACTCAAATTTTATTTATTTGTATAGATAAAAAGTCCATTTTCACATGCATGTTCATTTCTTGGACCACAAATAATTTATCACCAGTTCACTGAAGTTAATGCCTCAAACATCAGAAAAGAAATAACGCAAGTAACTCTGTGGCACTTTTTTAAGAGTTTTCCTTTATTACTGACAATGATACTTTTAAAAATAGTAGCAGCATGTTTCAGTCATTGATCTTTATAAATATGAAGACTAGACTGCAGTGTTTGAATGTAAGCGCGGTTGGTTGTTGGTTCAATTCCAAGTCGGGAGAATGATTATATTTTTAATTTATTTTCATTTCTCCGCTCTGGTAGATAAAACGCGTTGAGTTCGCAAGTAGTGTCTCAATTTCGGGGGGATAGCAGCCAACGGAGTGTCTTGACACTAAGTTGTCTTTGACTAGCCAGCTATGTGGGATAAAACGTGAAGTTTCTTTTTTATTTCTTATAAACTATTAACTTATTAAATTATATAATATGTATTATAAACATAAAGGATCAACATTTTTAGCTTCACGCTTTTTATCCCGGATAGCAGGGTAGACAGATAGTACCTTAGTTATGGTACTCCATACTTCGCTTTCCACCGAATTCGAGACATTGCGTGTTGAGAGGTAGAACTCAACGCCGCACTTTGTCTTAGCAGAGCGAGGAAGTGAAAATAATTTTAAAGTGGGGATCGAACCCACAACCGATCGCGTTTATAATCAGACGCTGTCCCACTGCGCCACGACCGGCCTCTTCAGTACATTGCTTTGCTTTAGCAATGACATTTGCAGATTACTTCACGACAGCACAATATCTGGTATGAGTTGGACAAGTTCTCTGGCGAAAATGTATTTTGCTTAGACTACGACTATTTTAAAGCATTTGAATTTCATGACGTCTTTTGCAGCTTCACACTTTACCCTATATTTGCACATCAGGGTAGCTATAGATGACATGTCATGTGTAGTGTCAAGACACTCCCTTGAAATTATTACATTATCAGAGTTAAGTACAATAAAATGTATGACCTCATTCAAGAATCAGGCGGTACTAAAAATAAAGTTGCAGGTACGAGTTAACTAGAGGAACGTGGGCACAAGTGTTTGGTAGTCAGTGAGTCGCATTGCAGATGCTTCATATCTTAATTCACTTGTAATTAATATCATGTTATAATAATATCTGTGTATTAGGACTTAGTCGTTTATCACGTGGCCTTTTATTATTATAAAATTATGTACATATAGAATTACAGTGTTTTTTTATACTGAAACGAATGTTTAGTTAATTTTATTGTTATTTTGTATTTCCTGGATTTTATCGCTTCTTAAAATAGTTATATTATACTTTGAAAACATTGAACATGCGTTTTTCGTAACAATCTCTAAATTTATAGTATTTGTTTTATTAAAATAAATTCATTTAATTTTTGGTATTTTTAAATATCTGTACGTAAGTTTTATGCCTTAGAGTTAGCTAGTCAGCTATATAATGTTAATAAGCTCGTGTTCTTTATTACAATAACAAACATTAATTTTTATAAAATAATGTAAACATAAATTATACAGTATGTATTATAACCATCAGTATGTCAATTAAATGAATTTCAATTTAACGAATCATTTAAATTGATATAGGCCCTACATTGTGTTAATAGACTTTAACTAAACAAATATATTCTATCGTCTACTTTGAAAATTCCTCCATAGTGCCTCAAATTTAATTCACTCCAATCCTCACAATATACAGCAAAGTTTAACATTAATTTGCTCAGAGTTTGAAAATTATTAATTAAGCAGGAGTCAAACATTTAATTAATACTTCTAGGTTTTAAGTGTCAAAAAAATTTACTATGAAAATTTATGCTAATTTTGTTTAATGTAAACTTTTTTCATTCTGTTTTCATGTCTTACCAGAGCTAGGAAATGAAAGTAATTTAAATGTAATCACTCTCCTGAAGGGATTTGAATTCAAAAGAGATCGCGTTTAAAGCCAGTCTGTTGTCCCACTGTGCCACGACCGGTATATCTTTTTTGTGTAGATTTTTTCAATAATATGAAAAATGTGTATATGTGTATATTATAGAAATAGTCTATACAAAATTATGGTGATTACATTTAAATTACTTTTATTTACGCTCTGGTAAGATAAAGCGCGGCGTTGATTGCCGCCACTCAATACGCAATGTCTTGAATTCAGTGGAAAGTGGAGAACGAATTGTCTTGACATTAGGTACTTCCTGTCAACCTTGCTATGCGGTAAAAATGCGGGAAGCTAAAAAACAGTATTTTAGTAAGCTTGTAAAACTAAATACTGTTATAGCTGACAGTGTTTACAGTTTGGTGGTGAATGGTATAATAATTATTTAAAAAATAAATATAACAATGATTTAAATATAAAATTAATATACAAAATAATAAAATGAAATAGTTTTATAGTAAAATATATTTAAATATTCTTTTATTTGCAATGAATTACAAAATTTATTCAATTTTTTTATCTAATATAAAGCTGAAACAGACCAACAATAATGAAATAAAAATAACACAGTTTTCTTCGTAATGACCATTTATATAGGATTAACGGCAAACAAATAGATCGTTTCACATTTAGAAAGAATGGCGGAAAATTACAGGACATTTATCCAAAATAATGCGTTTGACCATTCACGAATAAAGAGGCTTAAGACAAGATTTAAGTGTTATATTGCTGAAATAAAACAATATATATATATATATATATATATATATATATATATATATATATATATATATATATATATATATATATATATATATATATATATATATATATATATATATATATATATATATATATATATATATATATATTCTATTTTAGAATCAAGAAAAACAATAACCTAGGGAATTAGATAGAAAGAATTTTGAGAGTTGTTATGGACAACTCTCAAAATTCTCTCCAGTTTAAAATAAATAAGAATATTTATCATCAATCTACTTGGTTTTACAATTTTATTTACGTTAATCATTTCCTTTACTGCAAAAGCTAAATAAAACGAGTTAAACAAATTAAATAATTGAGACCGGCCCTGGTGAAGTGTGACAGCTTCTAACTGTAAACGCAAACGGTTGTGGGCTCGATCCCCTGGAAATGGTTACATTTAAAATTATTTTCACTTCCTCGATCTGGTGAGACAAAGTGCGGCGTTGAGTTCCAGCACTCAACACGCAATTTCTCGAATTCGGTGGAAAGCAAAGTACTTACTGTCTACTCTGCTATGTAGGATAAAAAGCGTGAACCTAAAATAAACATTCTTAGCCATAACCAATCAATAGCAATTTTAAAAGTATTCAATATTTTAAATTAAACTATTTTAAGCGTATTAATCGCGTATACTTTGTTAATCAAAAATAAATTTTTGGAAATCTGACGTTTCGAATACTACAGTAGTCCGTGGTCACAGGTAGGTCACAGGTCTATCTGTATATCAAATACATACATAAAAATAAAAATGTAATTGTACGAAAAAACACAATTTCGCGTGAAATATTCAAAATCAGTTACATTTTTACGTTTATAGCGGAATACGTAAATAATATATGAAACATTGGAACTTATTCGTTTCAGTGAACTGACAGTTGAAAATTCGGATAAAAATGCACCCCAATCATAGCTTTTTCTTCCATTTGCTGATTAAATTTGAGTTTATTTTACAAATATTCAATTTTAGTTAATTATTAACTTCACGCTTTTGTCCCGCATAGCAGGGTAGACAAAAAGTACCTACATATAAAGATAATTTAAAATCTTATAAAACAAAAATAAAAAATAATTTTAAAATTTTAACGTAATATACTTGTAAAAATATCTGCGGAATAGTCCTTATACATATTTTACAAAACAGTTCTATTGTATTCTATATTTTTATTAATTGATCTTTTTTATATTTTGTTTTTTAAACTACCTATTTAGTTATTTTATTTTTTTCTCTACTTACCTTTTAATTTGAATCTTAGATAGGTTTAGGCTTTATTAGACAAGCATAATGTTGTTTTGTTGTTTTATGTTTTTTTATTGTTTTTATTTGGCTTGAATGATCGTTTTATTTTTATTTTTATTTTTGAGTATTTTTTTTATTTACAAATTTTGGTATCTATAATTTATACATATAATAGTTTTTATTAAATTTTCTTTTTTTTTAAAACAATTTTTGAGGTTAAGTTGCTTTGTTATATTTTTTTTAACAAGTTGTTTAGTGTAAAGTTTATTTTTTTATATTTGCTTTTACTTTTATTTTTAACATGTTTCTATATAATGCCTGTAGAATAATTTAAATTTATGTATTTGTAAACATGGAGTGAGTGTGAAAAAAGTTTTTTTTATGTTATATTACAGTGCATGCTGAGCTAGCCTATAATTGTAATGTACTTTGTAGCTACATATCTTATATTGTAAAACTTTTAATGTTAAGAAAAATTTTAGATCATTGTATATTATGTTGGCTTCCTATTAAATAAATAAATAAATATAGTCTTATGCCACATTTGTTTAATTTTTCTTATATGTTAATGTTTAATGCTTAAAGTGATTTATCTAATAAAGTTTTGAAAAATATTCTGTTTCATTAAATATACTTTTTGCGTTATTGTTTTTCATTAAATATCAATAATTAAAAGTGAACTTAAATTGTCAAAGTGCGGCGTACTTTAAGTGAATAAATATATTTCCTAATTTATTGACTGTGACTTTCATATGTAATTCATTCTTTTCGATTGTTTGAAAAATAAACAATATAAATTAAAATTGAAATATACAGATAAAATTCACACTACATTCAGTTTCAAAGAAAAAACAATAATCAACTCCGAATTAATCAGAAAATTTATACCTGACGGGGAATCCCCGACTGCACAATCTTTTCTATATGACGTCCCATTATTAGGAACGTCTCATACATATGAAGCATCATTTAAAACACACTAGCACTAGTACTTGAAGTACCGCAGTTCTAACAGAAATAATTAAAGCGGTCAAGTGTGGTCGCAAGTCGCGGCTTGTTAGTGAACCTTGCTCTCTGTTTTGTTATATACACATTCTATTTTTGTACTCCTTTATTATTTTTGAGAATAAGATGAGACAACATTTTAAGCTTAAGATGCGAGCTTTTTGACTGAATGGAGGTTTTTAAGTTGCAATTTGAGTTCTGTTTTATTTATTGTTTTGTACAAATTTTTGATATTTCATAGATGATCTATTTTATGAATATATTTTTGGTGTAATTTATAAAGTAGAAATATTTATTTATAAATTTATATACGACTTTATACTGTTTCAATAATTTTTTTCTATTAAAAGTTATCATACTTTATGATAAGTCCACTAATATATATAATTTCAATATACATGCACTTAATTTCAATCACGCTAAATGTAAATCACAACACTAAATTTAAATAAAAATTTTAATTACAAAGATTATTTTCCTTTTTGAATGAAATATAGTTAGATGTGCAATGTCAAGAACATCAATATGTTCTTAACATCGGTGAATCGTAACAGTCGTTTAATGAAGAAACAGAAAGTGGAGTCATCATAAAGTGATTGATTTCTGTAGATGTTTTATATATTTACTACATTTTTTGTACAAAATGTCATATTTATTTCTCAAATTAAAATAATTTAGATTGATATATATACTTAGATATCGTTACACGTTTATTAACATTTTACCTCCCGCAATAAAAGCTCTCGCGTCCAGTTCCGCGTTAGTAAATATTTACTCTGCAGCCAACATTACGGTATGCAGATACTCGTTACGAAGAGTGATACAGGGGTGGTTTTCAACAAAAACGCTTTGAATATCTCTGCTTATTTGACGTGCTTTTGAATGTTTGGTTTATTAAACTATATAGCCTTTATATGCGATTGTTATAGATTCAAATATTAAAAACGGAATTTTTGGCTTGATTTGTTTATATAATTTTTCATCAATTTAAAAAAGATAAGACATACCGTGGCGTTGAGTTCCGCCACTCAACACACAATGTTTCAGAGTAAAGTGGAGAACGGTGTGTTTTAATAGTTTATTTAACTATGCAGGAAAAAGCAACCTAGCAAATTATAAAATTATTTTTTTTTTAAATTAGGCCAATGTAAAAACTTATAGTAAGTACTGAAATTGGCCGTATTATGCTATCTTAGAAATAATATATTTAAAAAATGAATTTGATTTACTTTAGCATTAGCTTATTTTGTTAAAAAATATAAAATAAAAACTCGTCATTCTTGTAAAAAAATATCTCTGAGGCACAAATGTCGTGATTAAACATTCAAGTGTAATCGTGACCTCTGATTCAGGCCACATATAAAAGTTGACTACTCAACTGAAGCAAAGCTACTCGATAAACCTTTATATAAATGATGTAAATTTGTTTATTATTTGTCAAAATTAATTTTAAATTGAAGATTTTTTAATAATTCTTTTATTACTACACTATTAGGAATAAATATTCCAATTATCTAATACCTTTTGGGTAAAAGCGTTTGATTATGAATTCTATTCCCACTCAGAGGAATAATTGTATATATTTTTCCATCCCCGCCCGGAGGAATAATTGTATATATTTTTATTTCTCCACTCTGGTTAGACAAAGTGCACCGTCGAGTTCCGCTACTTGATACGCTATGTCTCAATTTGGGACAAAAGTGGAAATGAGAGATTCTTGACATTGTATACTCCCCCTCATGCGGTAATAAGTACTTCTTTGCGATTGAAGCTAAAACTAAAGATACTTACTTACAGCAAATGCGTTATGATGACGTCATGATTTTTTTATTGAATTTTTATGTACATTTGTAATAAAAAAGGAAAAATAGTTTAGCTTCGCATGACATTACAGCAGAAACCTAAATCTGCATCACAGATCAAGACTGCTTCATTAAGCTCTAGGGAACACTGGATGACTCTCTGAAAGTGTGAAAGAGTTATCCCTAAGGAAAATATCTTAAGTTCGTTGGCACGACGTCATTTCTAGCGAAATATATAAAAATATAGTTATCGTAGTTATTATATTTTAGGAATATTATGTGTTAATCGGCAGTGACTCTATAATCGACTTATATATTGAATACCATTATTATTGGTCTTCGTATATAATAAACAGTATCTAAGTGTGACTCATTTAAAATTATTTATTTTTACTTTAATAACTTTTATATAAATAAAACAAGTAGCAGTTGGGATTATAAAGAAATATAGATAAGTGTATCATGGTCCATAATGTGATTTATTTTAAATTGCTTTATAATTAAGTTTGGTTAATAAAATAATTATATTCAAGTGGGTATTTATATTTTAGTTTCATTCTATGTTAAAATGAAAATGAGAAGAGGTAATATATCAAAATGCACGCGATGAAAGCGAACAATAGATCTAATATCTCCATGAAAGGGCATAGAAAATAGTTCCTCATTTTTCTGCAATACATAATGCTTTTAATGTTCTATTTTTTGCTTAATTCTAAACGTTATGCTATAATTTTTGTTAAGTATATTATTTTGATTAAAAAAAAATATGTCCACTTTCTTGGTTTTTCTGATATTATGTGTTTGATTGCGGAACCTAGAGCTGCTTGTCTTTGTCTTAGCTGACCGGGGAAACGTCATATCATAAAAATAAATTTTACCAGCTGAGATGGACATCCGCCCTCTAACGGTAACAAAACTAAGTTACTATTTTTGCAGACTTAATAATTTTAACATAATTCGTAATATTTATGATAAACTAGCTATCGACTGCGGTTTCGCCCGCATGGTACATCGATAAACGATTGTCTTTTTCTAGAAGGAAAATTTTCGGTTATACTTCAAAACTACCGCTATATTAAAGCCGTAGTTTTGAAGTTTAGTTACATAGAATATTTTGAAATTGTATTATCTTAACTACCTACTTTACCACAGTAAAGTTTTATTTAAATCGGCTAAGTAGTTTTCACGTCAAAAAAATAACAAAACCACGAGGAGTAGGAAGAATAAAACATACCCATTTTATGAGAGTTTGTGGGATGAACATTTACAGTAAGTTCTATACAAATGTATATAGACTTGACCACTTATGTCATCAGCCGTTTACCGTTCAACCTGGCCGGTAATTAAAAACGTTATATTTTTGTGAAATAAAATGTAAAGCAAAGGTAATTATGAGTGAGGGTTCAACACAATTGTACCTAAATGATATAACTGCGGGGTAGATAGCGTGCGTACTGCGTAATTATATTTACTCCTCTTGCCTGTTTCAATGGTGTATTAAAACAAGTTATAAGATCGATTGGAAAATTTTAATTTAGTCTTTAATGTTTTCGTGCTTGTATCAATAAAATATAGTTCACATAATTAAATGATAATGTATTTAAAGTCTTTATATTTATATGTAAATCGTGAAAATATTGTAAAAATCTTTGACAATCTTGCATGGTTTTAAATAAAAATAATTGAAACAAATTAATCGCGTATATTCTGGTATTCGAAACTACGTTTTTGAAAACCCGACGTTTTAAAGACCTTACAGTAGTCCATGGTAGATTGTTCCGTTTAAAATTGACACTGTGAATCCTATCAAATATAGTATATAATATCCAATTCTCATGAAATAGAATTTAAACATAAATAATTGCAAAAATCAATATTTCAGGCTGGTCGTGGCGCAATAGGAAAGCGTCCGACTATAAGAGCGATCGGTTGTGGGTTCGATTCCTTCTCGAGGGAATAATTATATAGGGTTTCTCAATAAGAACAATATGTTTTGAAATTGAAATAAAACATGTAATATATGTTTGAATTTCGTGTTAATGGCTTTATTTGATAGGAAATTTTATGCTATTTATGATTTAAAATATCGTTCAAATGACCGCCACGACTTTTTTTGCACTGGTAAATACGATCGGTCCAATTTTCGATGACTCGGTGCAGCATTTCGGCTGGTATGGCCGCTGTAGTCGCTCGAATGTTGCGTTCAAGGTCTTGAATCGTAGCTGGTTTATTGGCATACACTTGAGATTTAACATACCCCCACAAAAATAGTCCAAGGGTGTTAAATCGCATGATCTTGGTGGCCAATTGTGAGGACCGTTGCGAGAAATAACCGACTCACCAAACTTATCACGCAATAAATCCATTGTGACGGTCGCAGTGTGGCATGTTGCACCATCTTGTTGAAAATAAATGTCGTCCACATCGATTTCATACACTTCAGGAAAAAAAAATCGTTCAACATGTCACGATAACGGTCGCCATTGACAGTACGGCCTTCGTCGTTTTTGAAAAAGTACGGGCCAATGATTCCACCGTACCATAATCCGCACCAAACAGTCAATTTTTCAGGATGTAATGGTGTTTCATGAACCACTCTTGGATTTGACTCACTCCAGTAACGACAATTCTGTTTGTTCACATAACCATTGAGCCAAAAGTGAGCCTCATCTGAAAAGATGATTTTCCTATGAAATTCGGTGTCCGTTTCCATCATTTCAAGCGCCCAATCAGCGTAATCGATGGTCTGCTGGCTTGAGTTCTTGTGCCAACACAATCTTGTATGGATGTAGGCCAAGATCCATACGTAAAATTCGCCAGGTTGTCATTCTGGATAAGCCCAATTCTTGTGCACGTCGTGGAACGGAAACATTTTGATTTTCTTCGACACTGGCTGATACGGCGGCAATATTTTCTTCACTACGGCCTGTCCATTATCGTGTTGGTGGTCTACTATTGTGCAAAGAATATTCACTTTCCAGTTTTTGGATTATGCGACGTATAGCGAGCTCAGACGGTGCACCATGACGACCATATTTAGCATGAAATGCTCTTTGAGTAGAGACAATACTTCTCGAATTTTGATAGAAAATTTGGACAATTTCCAAACGTTGAGGTAACGTAAACTTGTTCATGATTAAATGGCAAACATTACTAAACGCAAAACAGCAAATGTCAAAGGTTAAACAACCAAAATGGCGTCTGTGAGCTGTCAAAATCCTATCATTCTTATTGGGAAACACTGTATGTATTTGAATTATTTTCAATAAATAATATAATTCGAAATAATGTAATAAATAACAAAATACTTTTTTATTTGTATGTAGTTGACAAAACAAAAAAAATCTTTAAAAAAGTCGCTTTTATCCCGCGTAGCAGGGAAGACAGAAAATAGCTATGTAAAGACACTCCATACTTTGCTTCCCACCGAATTCGAGACATTGCGTGTTGAGTGGTGGAACTCAACGCCACGCTTTCTCTTTTACCAGAGCGAGGAAGTGAAAATAATTTAAATATAATCACTCCCCCGGGTGGGGATAGAACCCACAATCGATCGCGTTACAATAAGACGCTATCTCACTGCGCCACGTCTAGCCTCAAACAACCCTTTAAATGTGTCTATATAATAATAATTAATTGCTAAAACAGTTAATTTACGAATGTTCTTATTCAAATCTGTCTATATTTCATTATGAAGGGAATTGACTTAGAATAATTAATTGTTAAAATAGTTTTAGTTTATGAGTGTTATTGTAATTAAGTTAGCGAATTAAATGCTGAAAATTAAGTTTTTTGAATCTATTATTTTTTTATAAAAATATTTTTTATATCGCAATGTAATAAGCGCAGTGACGCTAAGTAGAGTGATGACATATGGAAAGTAAGTGGCAACAAAAGGAAATGAATAGCCAAGGATAGCTTAGTGGCGTAATATTGGAGAAGTCTATGTCAAAAAGTGCACGAAAAAAGGCTGATGATGATGATAGATTATAAGTAATATTAAAAAAAAACAAATTAAAACCAACTTGTATGCTGATATTAACGTTAACCTTCACTAGTCTGTTTAAAATCGTTAAAAATGATATCAAATAATTATTTTTGTTCAACAATAACAGAACTTTTGTAACATATATAAATATAAAGCGTGAAAGTTTAACTAAAACTTTAATTGACTTCATGTCACAAAATCGCGTATGCCTTTGTGGACGTGTTAAACAAATAACCGACTGGTCAAACTATGGGTGAACTGACCACGATAACTTATTTATAGATATAAATCGATTCACAATCGATTTTTTTTTAATAAAATAACAAGAACAAATACAATTATGTCGCTAAGCTATATATGTAATGATTAAAGAGCTTCACGCTTTATTCGCCATAGCAGAGTAGTCTAAGACAATCGCAGTACAGGTTAGCCAAGACACTCCGCCGAAATTAAGATATTGCGTGTCAAGTGACGAACTTAACATTAATAAATGAAAATATTTTTTTAGTATAGCTAAATACATAAATACAGAGTGGGAATCGAAACCCTCAACCAATGGTGTTTATAGCCGGACACTGTCTCACTACATCCATGCTAAATCCTGTTGAATTAATTTATTTAAAAAATTGACCCCATAAAAAAGCGTAGTTAGATTTTCTTGCATTGATACAAGTGAAACTAATAAAATATTGTTACATATGGAAATAACATAAAACAGACATATTTTGCTAAGTTCTCTTCCTTCTTTAATTATGTTATTAAATGATTATTAATAGTAATCTATTAAAAGAATAGAACGGCATCATTATTGAAACATTTTTTTAATGATTTAATTAATTTAAATAAAATGAAAACAAAACATTATTGCTAAACGTAATTGATATACGGGTAGTTTAATTTTTTGGGGTTCCAGAGCACAAATGTAGGCAGCGGTACGTTAACGTTAGCGTAGTTGTAATTAATTTATGAAGTTTTTATGCTTATTTATTTAGAAGTACCTAATGACTCTTCGTTTTCCACCGAATCCGAGACATTGCATGTTGAATGGCGGAACTCAACGACGCTCTTATCTTACCAAAATGAGAAAGTGAAAGTAATTAAAATTTAACTATTCCCTCTAGTGGGAATCGAAACCAAAACCATCGCGTTTACAGTCAGACGCTGTCCCATTGCTCCATGGCCGGCCTCTTATTTTTAAATGTATATAAATCATAATAATTTGTTGTTATCGAATTTGTAATTTTTTCTATTGTAAATGGATTTAAAGTTTTTATATCAACAACAAATTTACAATATTTTATAAATATTAATATGAGTGACTCTCAAATTAAAACTCCTTTGTTTACACACGTATAAAAAAGTACATCATCATACATAGAACACGGTCTTATAATAAACTTTGATGTAAAGAAACTTTCTATGAACATACTTAGTGTATTATATATATATATATATATATATATATATATATATATATATATATATATATATATATATATATATATATATATATCTCAAAAATGGACCAGTCTTTCTATTTTCAATGTCTTGTCTCAATTATTCATACATACATACTTGTCAAACTTTTACATATAACAAAACTTCTCATCTTTACTAGCATGTCAAAAAGAATCTCGCATTTCGTTCTTTACTTTCCGCCCGAATTAAAGACATTGCAGAGCAAAAAATGGAAATAATTAAATATAATGATTTCTCCGTTTGTGAATTGAATTCATAACCAATTGAACTGGCCATCTTTCTACATTTATACATATACGTCCGTATAATCAGTTTACTAAGCACTTGATGAGCGCGTATGTTTTATGCACGGCAACATTTGCGTCGAGGCGTCGATGCGGAACTCTCAACGGCTGCATTTTTAATATTTTTCATTTCTAGAGAATACTTCTGGCTTTTTGTTTAGTGACTAAATATTCACCAGCTAAGAGATGGCAACCTTGACTTGCATAACTTGAAACTTATAAATAAAATCTCGTAATAAATTCAGATTATGTAATACTTGCTATGATGCCATACAGATGATCGTATGTACAAGTGTGAATCTATAGATATTGATACGATTTACTCTATTTATTAAGTCTAATGAGAGATCCGACACTCAGTGATCAAAGCCTCAGTGATCAGAGACTAATTAATCGTTACATACAGTAGTAAATAACAAATTAATTGAAAAAAGGAACTAAAAGGAAGACTTTTAAGATATTGATGATTCGGCAGACTGATAAGCCTCAGTTAATATTTAAAACGCCTCATTTAATAATTTAAAAAAAATGTATGTAAAAAATACTTCCAATATTATTGTTACCACTCCTTGTCGCTTGGTTTAGAAAATTTGCACATGCATTGGATATAATATTTTAAGACTTTTCCTTTTACATTCTGTTTTGAGCTTGACATGCAATTGAGGCAGGTCGTGGCGCACTGTAAACGCGGTTGTGACTTAGATTCCCACAAGGGAGAATGATTATATTCGATTATTCCAATTTCCTTACTCTGGTAAAAAGCGTGGTGTTGAGTTCTGCCGCTCAACACGCAATGTCTTGTATTCGCCAGAAAGCATAGAGTCTTAACACTCCCTGTATAGAGTTTTAACACATTGTTATACGGGATGAAAGAGTGAAGCTAAAAAATATCGTATTTGTGATCTATCAACTGAACTGAGTCTGTCCTCTCTGAATGAACGGGACAGGGAAACATATATTACTTATTCTTATAGAATATACGTATGTAAAAACTAAAGTTACTTTAATTAGTTTTACGTGTAGCTTCTATTTTATTAAATGTTCGAGATATATTCGAACATTTAATAAAATACAAAAACGTTACTGTACTTGCACAAATCACAGTGTAAGGTGCAATTTCCTCGAAATTGGTAGTCGGGAGGCGCACCGGGACTCCTCCACAATTTAGTGTCGAAATAGTATTGAAGATTTATAACCTCTTGAACTCTGGAAAGCGGATTCGTTATGTACGGAATGTTCATATCGTCACAGGTGTATTTCTTTTAAGTCAAGCCTTCTTTGGGATTGGTTATTTATTTTTGGTAGATATTAGTAGGCAGGGACGATCTGTTTATCACTTGGCTTTGAATGAGGTAACCTAACGCTACGCCTTATTTAACCAAGGGAAATTAAAAGGTTTGTTAATATAAATACACTTTACAACATTAAACGCGAATATGACCATTGATAATACAGTTGAATTCTTCTAAACTGCTTATTTTTTTCTTGGACTTAGTCATTTTTAGCTTCAATCTGTTTAAAAACACAGACAATTACCAATTTGAACGTGATTTTTTTTAAGCTTTACATTTTTATCCCGTATAGCAGGATATACAGGAAGTATTTAGTGTCAACACACATTGTACTCCGCTTTCCGCTGAATTCGAGACATTTCATGTTGATTGGCGGATCTTATTGTGTCTTAACGAGAAAGTCTCGTCCGATCTCTCGTACCACTCACCTTGGCTTCATAAATTTTTCTTAACATTCTTTCATCATTCATTCTCTCAACGTGCCCTAACTACCTGAGCACGTTCTTCTTCATTCTTACTATGACATTCTCGTTTACACCTGATCTGCGCATCTCTTCGATGCATATACGGTCAGGTAAACAGACTCTGTATATCCGACGAAGAGATCACATCTCTACTGCATTCATCTTTCTTTTATTCTTCTTTTGACACACCCACGTTTCGTTGTGAACGGCAAGACGCTGACGTTTTGCCGTCGCATCAACGCAGCAAGAGCACCTGTAAACCCTGTTACCGGCAGCAATACGCCTTTCCACATGCAGTACGTATTTTCCACACATATTTTTTTTATTTCCATATATTTGTATAAAAATCCTAAGACCGGCTAACAATTATCTAAGCAGAAGCATTCCTTTGACTATGAATCCATTTCGCTTTACGCTATTTTATATGTAGTGCTTAAATGGTCTGAAAAGAAATAAAGTCAACGCCTTAACAGCGATTTCGCTACTTTTTCACAAAAAAGTTTAATCATTTCTATACATTTTTTTTATTTTATAACGAAAATGATATAATTTTGGATTCTTGTAACGAAATTGACTCATTTGATTTTTGTAGCGAAGAATGTAAATGATTTTACAAATTATACAATTATCCAATTAAAATCAAAATATTTCCCTTTAGCCATCAATGTTCCAACACATTGTTTCAGGTAATTATAATTTCATCAAATTGAAGTGTTATTCAGTATTACGGTCTAATTTACAAACCGGCTCATTTTGAACTGTGACGCATTATGACTAGTTAGCAAAATCAGTACTTATAAAGCAAGCAGAAAGATTACGAGTAACTGTAAGCGACATTTGTGGGTTCGATTCCCACTCTGAGTATGGGGTTAAAAATCCTAAGACCGGCTAACAATTATCTAAGCAGAAGCATTCCTTTGACTATGAATCCATTTCGCTTTACGCTATTTTATATGTAGTGCCTAAATGGTCTGAAAAGAAATAAAGTCAACGCCTTAACAGCGATTTCGCTACTTTTTCACAAAAAAGTTTAATCATTTCTATACATTTTTTTTATTTTATAACGAAAATGATATAATTTTGGATTCTTGTAACGAAATTGACTCATTTGATTTTTGTAGCGAAGAATGTAAATGATTTTACAAATTATACTATTGTCCAATTAAAATCAAAATATTTCCCTTTAGCCATCAATGTTCCAACACATTGTTTCAGGTAATTATAATTTCATCAAATTGAAGTGTTATTCAGTATTACGGTCTAATTTACAATCCGGCTCATTTTGAACTGTGACGCATAGTGACTTATAAAGCAAGTTAGCAAAATCAGTAATTATAAAGCAAGAAGAAAGATTATTAGTAATTGTAAGCGACATTTGTGAGTTCGATTCCCAATCTGGGTATTTTATAAATTTTGCTTATATGTTGTTTACTCGTATATATGTATATCCTAAACGTTTTCGGCTACAACGATATACATATATACATATATACATATATATATATATATATATATATATATATATATATATATATATATATATATATATATATATATATATATATATATGAAGTATTTAATTTTTTAATGTAGGAGTCTCGCTCCTACCTGTAGTCATCGCCGTAGCTTATTTAAGGAAACAATATAAATCAATTGAATTGTAAATAGTAAAGCTGTCAGTATTGGAGAGTGGCGCCTGGCGTGGAATTGGACGAAGCTTATTCGATTCAATTACCATTCAGCTGCATTTAGTTTAATGCAAAATGTTCTTGTCATTTATTCTGAATTATTTTTAATTTCCGTTATAGTTGAGCTTTTGGCTAAGCTAAAGTGATTCTACAAACGCTTTTAGGGATTTCATTACGCATTATAATATGTTTATAGAAAATATAAGTTTATATATATAAAATTATTATAATTATTGTATATACTATATTGGGTATGTGTAAAATACACAGGGTAGTTAGAGACAACCTAGTGTAGGTTTATCTCAGTGAGTGATATAGCCTAATAATTCAAATCAGTCTAAGTTACAATTAATATTTGTTCTAATAAACAAATACAAAAATAGGATGGAATTTCTAGTAAATGTATATGATTTTTTTTTATTTCTATACAGAGATAAAAAAATCATTTCATCTTATCTTTCGTATATATATAGGATATTAGTTGGTAATCCATACTGCACCAATTCAAAAATATTATGAATTGAATTGCGAAACCTAACGCTGAACTTTATTAAATGTAAATATTATTCCAAATAAACATCGAACCCAAGACTGTCACGTGTACTCGTATAGTCAGACACTACTCAACTATACAGTGTCTACTATAGAGGACAAGATAACATAATTAAAAATATAAGCTAGGCAGTGATCATACTTTAAGGCAATTATCCTTCACGTGACGTGATGAAGGTATCCCATGTCAAAAAGCTTTTTTTAATAAAATATATAAGACACGTAAATAACGGTACTTTCCTAAAAATTCATATATTATTTTGTATTTTGATATATAAATAAAAGGATTTGTTGTTAATTTTTGAATCTCAATATAAATTAAACTATTTTAAATGGAGTAATCTCGTATGTTTTGGTATTATATAAATATATTTTATGAAAATTTGTGAACACGGACTATAGTTAAGTGTTACAAACTTCGGGTTTTTAGAGATATATTTTCTGATACCAAGATATACAAAATTAATGTATTTAAAATAGTTTCATTTAAAACGTGAAAAAATCGCGAATATCAAAAAAATTTAAATTTAAATCACTTTTTTCTAAAATCATCGGACGGAGAAGTTTTTATTTAGTTTTATGAAAATTTATAGGGATAAATATTGTGTCAAAATGAAACTACTAAAGATACAGGAGGTAAATCTGAAATTAGGCATGAATGTTCTTTGAATAGCGTAAGAAAGCACTAACAGAGAATTTCTCGAAATTCCAAAAAAAAGTTCCTAATTTTTTTAATAAAATGACAAAATAATCTACATATATTAAGCATATTCTTGTTAATCAATGACCAGTCGCTGTAAACGAAAACTTTTAGGATATACATGTATACGAGTACACAACACATAAGCAAAATTTATAAAATACCCAGAGTGGGAATCGAACCCACAAATGTCGCTTACAGTTACTAGTAATCTTTCTGCTTGCTTTATAAGTACTGATTTTGCTAACTAGTCATAATGCGTCACAGTTCAAAATGAGCCGGTTTGTAAATTAGACCGTAATACTGAATAACACTTCAATTTGATGAAATTATAATTACCTGAAACAATGTGTTGGAACATTGATGGCTAAAGGGAAATATTTTGATTTTAATTGGATAATTGTATAATTTGTAAAATCATTTACATTCTTCGCTACAAAAAATTAAATGAGTCAATTTCTTTACCAGAATCCAAAATCATATTATATTCGTTATAAAATAAAAAAATGTATAGAAATGATTAAACTTTTTTGTGAAAAAGTAGCGGAATCGCTGTAAAGGCGTTGACTTTATTTCTTTTCAGACCATTTAAGCCCTACTTATAATTCAGATTCATAGTCAGAGGAATGTTTTTGCTTAGATAATTGTTAGCCGGTCTTAGATTTTTATATATGAAAATATACATATACATATTTTAGGGATCTGGGAAGAATGTTTAGTAGAGATGGAAGATATGAAATGGGTGTGGATAGGCGTATTGCTGCCGGTAACAGTGCTCTTGCTGGATTAATGCGATGGCACAACGTCAGCGTACCTGCACGTCTTGCCATTCACAATGCAGTATTGAAACGTGGGTGTGTCAAAAGAAGAATGAAAAAAAAATGAATGCAGTAGAGATTCGATTTCTTCGTCGGTTTTGCCGAGTCAGTTTAGCTGACCGTATATGCAGCAAGGAGATACGCAGAGTGGCAGGTGTAAGCGCGAATGTCATATTAAGAATGAAGAAGAACGTGCTCAGGTGGTTATTGCACGTTGAGAGAATGATTAATGAAAGAAAATAGAGTATCGAAGATACTGGAGGAAGGTCACGTAGAAAGCATGAGGACCCCCAAAGGGCATGTATGAAGAGGTTAATGACTGTGAACGAGGTAAGAGAGGTATGCAAGGACCGCCAAAGCGTTTGGTGCTCCGTTGTTCTGACTAGGAAGGACCTTGCAAGGAAAAAAAGCGTAAAGCTAAAACAATACATATAAATACAGCGCCTGACTGCAAGCGTGATAGATTGTGGGTTCAATTCCGCTCGGGGGAGTGATTATATATAAATTATTTTCACTTCCTGGTAAGACACAATGCGGCGTTGGGTTCAGCCAACCACACGAAATGTCTCGAGTTCTTGACACTAAATACTTCCTGCTTACCCTGCTATACGGGATAAAAGTGTAAAGTTGTGGTTTTTTTAGTCAGTTCAAAAAATTTTAAAATGTATGCAAGACGATACACGGTTATGGGATTCAAATTCTAAAGGTATTAAAATGTCTTTAAAATTTTAATATAACGTGCAATTAATAATATAATGAATTTCCCATAACACAGTGCGACAGTGTTAGCCTATAAACATTATAGTTGTGAATTCGATCCCCAGTCCTACCTAGTGCAACACCAGTCTTACCTAGTAAATTAAAGCGCGGCGTTGAGCATCCACCGCTGAAAATGCAATATCTAGAATTCGTGCAAATAGTGAAGAACCAAGTGTCTTGATATAGGAGACTACTTACTTTGTCATGAAGGATATATGTTTAACTTAAACTAAAATTATATTAATTCTATATTATGGCAACTATTGACGTTACTCGATATTATTAGTATAAAGAAAATATGGAAATACGGTATTCTGATGTCGGTTAAAATATAATGTATCATGAAACCAAAATGTAATTGAATTGCATCGTTACATTTGCTTATCGGTTGCGCGGTGCCAGGCACTGGTTCCGCATAACAGTTGTTTGCTTTAAATTCTATTGGGCGAAACGTTTCCAGTTTAAACGGTTAGTTGTTTATTGAGTGGTAAAAATATTTATGAGGTTTTTTATAGCTTTCATTTGTTATAACGATATCTATTTTCGAAAGCTTTTGGATGAACTAATACAAAATTTAACACACTTATACGCTACGCTTATGCAGACTGCCAATTTCTACCATTATTATCTATGAAAAATACTTTAAATTAATAAAATATATATGACACTATCATATGTTTAATAATAAGCGTAGTACGGAGAATGGCTTTGGTATACAGTGACAAAAACGTTTATTAGATACTAAGGTAAAAAAATATATTATTGGGTAATTAGATAAAGCTAAAATGAAGAGAAAAAAAATATGTGTAGCTCCAGACTAAACTGTAAAAAATATATTAATATTATATAGCGCTAAATAACAAGGGTCAGGTACGCGTTAGCAATTTATTTGTTTTATTATATCACTTTGAGCGTTACATTTCTTTTATAATTTTCATAATCAGTTTACAAAGAAGGAATTTATCTTGAAAAAAATTCTATATCTCTTTGATTTTCAACTTGATTGCTGCTTGATTTTTCTTAATAAGTATAAAGTTATTTTTGCTACTGAAATTTGTGTATTAAATAACTACATGATTATTGCTTGCTATAAATAAATTAAGTTAATATAATATCTATTTTACTATTTTTAAAGTGTTATCCTACACTTCGGATTACAAAACATATTTTAAAAATGTATAAAAATTATAGATATTATAATATCTGGTTTGTCATATTTAAAGTCTATAATAACTACAGATATATGCGAGTGAAAACCATGTAACAAACATCTTAAAATTACTTTAATCACCAACATTAGTGTGAGAGGTAATTTCATTTACAGAACATGCCCGTCGGGAGGAGGTTCGAGGGCGCAGGATTGTTTAAAATAACTCATAGCACAGGATGCTCGGTTCTCCGCAATGCTGTAAAATATTGATAACTTGCGCAAACTGCCTTCCCGTTAGAAAATAATGTCTCTATGAAATGGTGTTTATTTTCCTCGTGAGAATTTCTAGTTTATTTTTAACTGGTACTATCTATTTTATGTATGTATTCTTAGTTCGGTTTTGCTCTAGAATGATTAATTAAGTTTGCTCTAGAATGATTAAAAGGAAAGTTACAATATTTGACATACAAAGTTTATATATATATATATATATATATATATATATATATATATACATATAAATATACATATAAATAAAAAATTAAAATGTGAATTGTTATTGAATGATAATACTTATAATACTAATAATTGTACAATGTATTATCTACTTGTATTATCTTTTTACCTACTAATCAAGCAGAAAATATTTTTAGAAATTTATAACAGACAGATTCATTAAGACTTTTTATTAAATGTGTTACATATTAATCGTTACAGTTGTATGTTGTATGAAAATATTTCAAATCATTTAAAATGAAACTGTTTTAAACGGATTAATTGTGTGTATTTTAGTATTAAAAAATTTGGTCCTAACATTTCACACTGACATACACATTGTAAAGTATTTGAATACCAAAATATACGCAATTATTCCGTTTAAAATAGTTTTATTTAAAATGTATAAAAATAACTAATATCAATAATTTTATTATATTACTAATTACATTATAAATTATAAGTAATTCTAAGGACGAGAATGACTAATAGCCCTTAACTAATTACAGCTCCTTACAAATGTTGATACTCAAAGATTCTCCTGTTTCCTCAGTTAAATTTTAAATTAATGACTAAAACCAATTTTGTATGCAAATTATATCTATATTTATTATAAAAAATATCTACATCTTCACGTTTTATCCTACAATGTAGGGTAATCAAGGTCTACCTAGTGTCAAGACACTCCGTTCACTACTCTCCGCCCGAAATCAAAAAATTGTTAAAGTTCAGTGAAACTGAACGCCGCTTATTGGAGTAGAGATATGAAAATAAATTTTAAATTAACTACTCCCTCGAGTGGTAATCGAACCCGCACCAATCGTCTTGTTAGTCAGACGTTGTCCCACTACGCCATGTTGACCTCAATGAAAATTTATCTCATAATAGTTATTTTGGAAAACTAAAATACATATAAATTAAATGTTACAATTTATTATTAATAAAAAAATAACCTGAAAATACTAGTAATTTTACTAAAATAACTTTCGTCTTAAAATAAAGTTTTTTAGGTTCCACCGAGACTTGAACTCGGATCGCTGGATTCAGAGTCCAGAGTGCTAACCATTACACCATGGAACCAGTGTATGTGCTAGACGAAAATTACAAGCTATTCATACACTAAGGATAGTTTTGGGCAATTTTTTGCTATAAAACTGAAAGACCTGGATCTGTAAGATAGAAATTCTTATACACAATGCCTAATTCATTGTGTAAAATATATTTTTAGTTAAAGTTGCTAATAAAATTGCTTTTTTTATATAAAAAATTTAATGCACTACGGATAACGTCCTTATCTTTTTTCCTTATTATTATTTATTTTTCATTTACACATTATTATTAACAGCTACTTAGAACTAAATATCTAAATTTAAATTTAGGCGAATTCTTGCCACATTTTATATTTTTTTTTCATATTGAACATATAAAACTAAACATATTTTAATTACAAAATTGCTTTTAGTAATTAATGTTTGTTGTATAATAAGTCAAAAATTAATGAATATTTAATTACCTTAATAATAATTGAAACGATGAAATATGAAACTTAATATTTACCAATAGCGTCTGACTATAAACACTATCGGTTGTGGGTTCGATTTCAATTCGTGGGAATGATTATATTTAAATAATTTACCTCCCTCTTGGAAGACAAACCGCGGCGTTGAGTTCCGCCACTCAACACGTAATGTATCAACTACGGCGAAAAGCGTAGTACAAATTGCCATGATACTTTGTACTTTCTACCTACAGGGATGCTATGCGAGATAAAAAGCGTAAAAAAAAATTAACCACGAAGAAAATACGATCTATAAATTTAAAGGGAAACTGCTTCCTTATTTTACATAAATAATGTATTAAAGTCAAAGCCAAAATAATATATATATTTGTTTTCCAACTCGCATGTTCAAAATCCTTTTCATTTTTCAACTTACTCTACTTGTATACTTTATAATGTTTCCATTCTTGAAATATATTGAGAGCGGCTGAAAGTGCAGATGTGGTTATCGTTCAAGTGAAATGAGATATAAGGGTCCACTTCACACTATATTTTAAGTATAATAAAAAAAAATCTTTGGTAGAAATAAAGCACTGAGACCCGATTTCCAATTACATTAAATTTATTTTCTTGCTTTAAAAACACAAATACGTTGTTGATTTCGGTATTTATCGCTAAGTTTTTATTATTCTAGTTGAAGGTGGAAAACGTAGCTTTTTAACATTAAATTCTCTTTGAATAGGATAGTCAGAGAGAAATTCAGTCAAGTATATAGAAAAACGAGGAGATGACTTTATAAAAATGTATCATGGGAATTATCATTAAACATTTATTAGTGAGGAAATTGTGGCACAGTGGGGCAACGTCTGAAACACGATCGGTTGTGGGTTCAATTCTATTTATATATATATATATATATATATATATATATATATATATCGTCAAAATTTTGTTTGTAATTAAATGTTTTGTAAATTACTCTCACAATATCATTGCATGCGGTGTCTATAGTAACAAACATATGATCAGTTATTTTATTATTTTAACAAATGTATGTTAAATTTTCTAATTGAAGTTCATAATATTATAGCTGTAATTATGTGATAGACCAATAAATAAATAAATAAATAAGACAAAGCTCGGCGTTGTCTTGAACCTAGGCGGCGCTTTGTTTTGTTTGTTTAGACTACCCTGCGAAGCAGAATAAAACGTGAAGACTTTTTAACAGTACATAAAGGCTTCACTTATATATATATGTATATATATATATATATATATATATATATATATATATATATATATATATATATGTAGGTGCTACAAAATCCAAGTAAAATAGAATAAAAGTGAAAAATATAAATTATTTGATACACAAATAAATCAGTCAAAAACAGTTACATAGGACAGAATATATGTATATATGAGACATAAAAGGTTGTGCTTGCAACAAACAGGACGTCCCGTGGGAAATACACCCTTGACTTTTATTTTGTTAAAAGCTGGCGATGTTTTTATATTTGAGTTCGTACTAGAAACTAGGCTTAAGACAGTAGTATCAGAATTGTCGTTTTATTTCATACATTTTAACACGCCTCCTACTGCTCAAGTAATGCTGCCATATTAACCATCTACATAAAAGTATATGAAAATAAATAAATTCAGCCGGTCGTGCGCAGTGAGACAGTGTCTCGGAATGAGATCTGTTGTCGGAATCATTCCTTCGAGTGGGAAACTCGAAGGAATGATTATATTTAAATTATTCCCATCTGGCTTGTCGTGGCGAAGTATGACAGCGTCTGACTGTAAACGCGACCGGTTGAGGGTTCGATTCCCACTCGGGGGAGTGATTATATTTAAATTTTTTTCACTTCTTCGCTCTGGTAAAGACAAAGAGAGGCGTTGAGTTCCACCACCCACACGCAATGTCTCGAATTCGATAGAAAGCAAAGTACGGAGTGTCTTGATACTAGGTATTTTTTGCCTACCCTGCTATGCGGGATAAAAGCGTGAAGCAAAAAAAAAAATTTCATGTCCTCGCTCTGGTAAAACTAAGCGCAACCCCTTGAGTTCCACTCAACACGCAATGGCTCGAATTCGGAATATAAAGGTGAAGCTAAAAAAATCATATGCTGTACGTCTATTCAATGAGATAATCTCTTTCAATTGTTTTTTTTTAATTATTATAAAAATTAATTACGTCTGATTGACACACTTGCTTATGCTATTCTCCGTACAGACCCATGTATTACGAACCTTACAAAATTAAAATATAAAGTAAAAACTTTGCAAAACACAATATCATAAGTAACTTTCTGTAATTCTATATATATTTAAATATAGTTTAGTTTATCGTCGGTATACCCGCAACTATAGATGTGGCTCCAATATAGAAATATACTCAAGCCCGCTTGTAAAACTTATATATAAAAAATAAATAGGGTTAAGTATGAATTTCTATACTATCGATAAAATTTATATTTCGTATTCATTATTATAATTGAGAGAAAAAAGAGTATAGAGAGTATACATTCAACAGATAGACAGACGTTTTTTCTCGAGAATTATTACAGTACAACTTACAGCCTTAACATAAATAAAATTGAATCTTGCGGTAAAATGTAAGTGTGAAAGTTATGATATTGCGCCATAAATCAAAAAGTTTGTTTTTTCATTTAAAACCGTTCTGTTCTATAAAAATATTAATGTTTTTTTTGCGTGAATTCTTTTTACAGTCAATATTTATAAAAATCTAGTTATAAATAATCGCTCGGAACTGAATTTGAATTTAGTGACAAAGCACGGCGTTAAGTTTCTAATTTGGAGTAAGTCAGAATAAAGTGAAATAATTAGAATAAAATACAATTTGTGTTTAAGAAGCTTAGAAGTAAAATCTTGTTAAAATGTTAAAGTTATAAGTAAACAGTTTTGAAAAAAAGTAAAAAAAATGAATGCAGCGGGATTCGAACCCGCGCCTCTTGGAAACCGTCCAAGCGCTCTGACCACTAAGCCATGCGTTCTTATAATCAATCGCAAGATTTTTTTACGTTTTATACGTTTTTTTTTCAAAAATGTCTTCTAATTTTAAATTTGGACTACCACTTTAAAAATAGGTAACCATTAAGTTATAAGTATTTTTAATGTATTTTTTGTAGCTTATCTAACATTATTGCTTACAAAGAAAACTGGCAAAAGAGCAGTTGGTATCAGGCGACAGTTTGTAAACTCAACGTATTATGAAGATAAAACGAATTATTCTAAAGAATTGTTTACTTTATATAAAAATAGCTAATTTTAAGCTGGTTTCCGCATAGCAGAGAAGGCGGTAAAGACCTCATGTTCATTCTATTCGTACATTCTGTTTTGCGCTTTCAGCCGGAATTCAAAGAATTAGGTAGTGTAACTCAGTGTTTCGCTTTGTTTTACAAAAGTAAGTAAAATAAAATATTTTTAATACAGTGATTATCCCTTTGCATTGATAGATATGATGAAATATAGAGCTTAAGAGCTTTTCGAATATTTTATTACAAGTCAGTTTTAACGTAAGAATTATATTTAAAAGTAATTTGCAGAAACAAAATTCTTGTGTACTGTAGTATACAAGGAAATGTTCTTTATGATAGTAAGAATTTCACATGTAAAACTAATTAGTAGTATACAATATGAATATGAAATAAATACGCCACAAAATTTACTTTAAGAAGTATTCTTTAATTCCTTGTATTGTTTCATTTAAATGAGTATATAGTTCACTTAAGTTGTGTTCCATGAACACGTCGTATAAATATTTAACTTTTTTTCTTTCCCCTTAGGGGAGGAATTTTCAAAATTTCTTCTAGTAATATTGCTTATTTATGTTAAACAGAAAAATACTTTCTAGGTCAAAATTGACGACCTTAGGTACAAATTTTTCAAAAATCTATTCATAGCGGATACCTAAGCCATCAAAACTTTTTTATATATAGTTAGTCACCTTACTCTTTTATATAAATATATGAAATAAATGGATGAATGAAAATAAATGGATGAAGGCACTACTATCGTACATCCAAAAGTAATATAATTATGTTTAAACAATTAATATAGATAATATAATAAGGACATTTTTTAGCTTCACGCTTTTATTCCGCATAGCAGGGAAAACAAAAAATACTTCCTGTATTTAGTGCCAGACACTCCATACTCCGCTTTTCGCCGAATTCGACACATTGCGTATTCAGTGGCGGAACTCAACGCCACGCTTTGTCTTATTATATAACATAGACCTGATTCATAAATTTTCAATAGATCAAGACTACAAGCCTCTAAAAGATAAATTTCAATAGTGATACAAAACGAGCATGAATTGTGATACAGGAATACAGATCGTTTGTAAACTGTTGGCTCGACGTGACGTGAATTGGGGATGCACTGCCAATCGCACAGCGAACGGGAATACTTAAATTAAAACTGTCTTTGTAATAAATTGATTCTTGCGGTTAACCAGATGTATTCATTTGACAGGCAGGAAGTAAATTTTTCATTTTTAAATGATTTTACTGATTATTTTCCTTTATGTTGGTAATAAGTTATTATTTAGGACAATGTTGATATATCATTTTTATGTTAGTAAGGCACAGTGGGATAGAATATCATTGTAAATGCAATTGATTGTAGGTTCAATCCCTATTATGGGAAATGGTCATGTTTATTAATTGTAACCATGACTTCGCCTCGGTAAAACCAAGTTGCTTTAATTCGACTTCTCGATGTCCCGATTTTGCGCAGAAGCAAGGCATTTAGTAAGGTAGATAGAGGCATTATATTATTAATACACTCTATGTAGCACTTTCTGCCTTATTTTTGAGACAATGCGTGTAGAGTGGCGGAACTAACTGTCAGGCTTTGTCTTACAAGAACAAGAGAAAATAAAAATTAATCAAATATATTTATTCCTTCTAGCGAGAATTGAACACACGGCCAAGACATTTACTCTGAAACTGTACCACGATGGTTTGAAGCCTAAAGATAAAAAAATAACAAGAGTTAAAATGAAACTTCGTTCTAATCCAAACGTAATCGTCTCTTGTGTTTTATTCACTGCAACCTTTATAACGGCCTCAATGCGGTATTCTTTGCGCTTGTATTTTTTAATGCGTTTGCCTCAGGTATTTCCAAGGCTGTTATGATGCGCATATAACCGGTAAATTCATTGTTATTTCATATTAATGAGTACAAAATCAATATACATATATCGAATAATTGTCTATAAATTTTTTTTCTTTTGAAAGGTTAAACTGATCTTGTTGTGTTTAATATACCATTTTATTATTATTGTAAAATATGATGATGATTTCTGCTTTATTCCTTTGTGTTCACTCAACTGTCTATCTGAATGGCAAATTTTAACTTTCAATGTCAATTTCATTTAATGTCATCTGGAATTGGATAATAATATTGATAAAAATAAAGATTTTTAAATGTTAATATTTAAGTAATCGTCTTAGGTAAGGAGTGTTTATGAACTTTGGAGCGCATATGTGTATGATATTTAAGTATAGGTATACATGAACCAAATTTTTTGACATTTGCAAGTGACTTTTTTTTTAGTTATGAAGTTGTCAAAAGTGACTTCAAATGTATAAAATAACAAACGTTCGTAAAATATAACAAACGGTGTTGCTCGCTAGTTCTATTCGCTGGAAGTTTCTAGATTTATATATAATATGTATATGAGAATGGATGGATGAAAATATTTTATATTTTCAATGATTGCATAATTTGAGCATATTGTAACGTATATTGTATTTAATTTTACTTTTATTTTTACTTTTATTACATATAAATCGTAATGTCTCTGTTCCATAAACTGTCCAAATTGTCATGCAAAATGTCTAAAGCTATTGTAATATAGATAAATATTTAAGATGTCCCTCCATTACAATAAGGGGACCGTGTTCAAATGGTTCAAGTTTTTAAATAATCATTATCAAGTTTTTGGCTATAAACGTGAAATGTAAAAGAAAACAATCTAACGAAAATGGTGTGAGGCGCCTGGCACCGCGGATCTAATGAACACAAGTTTTTCAATTACTAAGGATGACGTTGAATCATTTAGCTGTTAGAATGTTTTAAATAATTGCGAGTTATATATATATATATATATATATATATATATATATATATATATATACACGTTTATTAGTATCCCTGAAACTTGAAAATCGTGGGATCGTGGGCTTATTAAAATCTTTCTATCTTTATGGCTTCTCCGCACGGTATAAAGCGTGCACCTAAAAACATTCTTCTTTTACTGAGTAACTTACAAACAACACATAGATGAAGCTATTGGGAGTAAAAAGCTGAAATTTCCGAGTACAGAGGAGCACTACTAACAAGAAACCTACCAGAAACAGAAATATGATAGTAGCACTTACATTGTTAGACCAACTTTTGAAAGAATGAGGCTTCTGATAACACATGTAATAAACTTCCACAATTTATTTAAAAAAAAAATAACGTACTTGGTAAAAATTTAATCAAATAAAGCATAATTTTAGCTCATAAGATATTATGCCTTAATGTTTTTACCCGATATACACAGTATATAAATTATTAAGAAAAAGTATTAAAATGAAGAAGAAATATTCTTCAGAGCTCTCGCTATGAGTATGTACAGGAAACAGCCTCTTGCAAATTATGGATTTTGTCTTTGCTTTTGTTTAAAAAAAATGAGACCCATTTAGGACGGTTATATGAACAATATTCGTAAAATAGTAATTTGAACTCAAATTGAAACACCAGTTATTAAATAAAATGTTTGTTTGTTATGCTACTTCTTGATTTAAACTATATTTTAAATCAAGAAGTAGCATAACAAAAAAAAATGATTTAAATAAAAGTAAAAATGGATGGTAAAGATCTTAGAATAAAGGACTCTTCCAACTGAAAAAAATATTTGTTATCATAACAGTTTACCCTAGATTAACAATCGCTGTATAATTAATTGTTATAAAATAATAAAATTGGATAGTCTGTTTGTAATATTAAAATTATTTCTGCTTTTCATTAAACTCTACGTATGTCTACATGGTACATATACCAAAATAACACTTCTCTATTATTTTTGTCTGTTTGTTTGTTTCGGCCTAATTTCTAGAACGGCTGAACTGAATTTGATGGGATTTTTAGTGGCTGATATATTATAAAAATCAAAGATGTTAAATTCCACGATGACAAAGTCACTGGCACAGCTAGTTTACCATATATTTTATAATATAAATTAACAACATTAACGAAAAATAACAACTTCACACTTAAATTAGAACAATTATAAAAGGTAATTTTACACCTAACATTTTACTCAAAAGAAAACATAACAATGGGTACGTGCTCAAAGTTGTATAAGGCGCATTATTCATACCCAGATTCAGACCTTACCTTTTTACTTTAAAATATCTCTTGCTACTTCAAGAATTTCTTAGCATAACTAATAAAATCCAAAACGGTTTAAATTTTTTATATTAACGTTTTTCTTTAAGCTTCCACACTAGTTAGAGTACCTGAAATGATAAAGGGTTATCTATGCTCTTTGCCGTTGTTATTTTATATAAATGTTATTATAGATAAGATCACTAAAAATGTTTCAGCATAACACTCTCAATATCACACTCCGTCCTCCGCTTGATCTTTCACCACATCATGTCTTAATCATTGAAAGGCAAGTGGTGGATCTTAACATCGTGATTTGTCCTACATACCAAAATACCATGAGATTTTATTTTTTTTAACTGCATTGCATCGATTTTTATTTCTTTTAACTTCACACTGATATCTTGTATTACTGGATACATATATATGGTAATTTCTGTCTACCGACAGAAAATACCTAGTGTCAAAATACTCCAAACTCCGCTTTCCGCCCAAATTCAGAACATTGCATGTTGAGTGGGGGAATTCAACGCGACGCTTTGTCTTACTAGAGCAAGGAAATAAAAATAATTTTCCTAGGTGGCCTAGAAAACAGTTTCATTTACCCCATAAAATCCACTACCTTTTAGTTTAGAACATGCAGGAACTCAAATTATATAAATATTATATAAAAAAACATTTCATTAACTTGAAGCTGTTTAACCTGCCACAAAAATGGCTGTAAAAGCTGTATAACCTAGATTTTAAATGCCTTAATATTAATGTTATTTAATTAATCGCAATTCTACGGAGTATAAAATAACATGGTATACTTTTATATAAAAGTATACTTTTTCCAAATTAATGAAGCTACCCCTTAAACTATATTATATATTTGTTAAGTCTATTTATGTGATGATTTTAAGGATTTTGCTATGTTTCATATAATTATGTTTGCTAGTATTGTAATAAAAAATACTTCGTTGCTTATACTAGGTTGCGCAGTAAGAATATTGTAATAAATCCGTCTACTCTCCGCTTTTCTACTATTTTAAAGATATTTCGGATTTAAAAATTTGACAATTTTTCTGTCCAGACCGTAGAAATACTTATTAACTAATTTTCATGGAAAAATACTTTAAAAAATATTTTAGACTATGTAAAATAAAAAAAAATGTATTTATAACGTTTAAATAAGAAAATAATTACAAAACGTATTTTAGGTTCCACCGAGACTTGAACTCGGATCGCTGGATTCAGAGTCCAGAGTGCTAACCATTACACCATGGAACCGGTGTTCCAATATGCCAAATTATGTATTCACATTTGCAGCTACTTAATAGAACTTTTAGTAATTTTATTAATATTTAATCAAAATCAATTACGTTATTTAATTTTATTAGTACCTATATAATACTAGCTGGGCCCGCTTTGTCCGCGACTACTCACATGCGATACCGGGTAGCCTACTGACAAATTAAACGTATAATTAAACATTAGTCCAGAGGCATCTATTAAGAATTATCACATTAGAAAGAGAGTTAGCAAGTACTAGTTTAGTTTTTTTCCTCCATTTGCACCATTTGCATCGCATGGAGGTACTTCAAGCGCATTTTATAATGATGTTCAGTAATTTTTTGTCCATAAGTTGCAAATAGATATAAACACCTTAATAAACATACTCACTAGTATATTTGTCATAAATTTTAAAGTTAATATTTTAAATACTCAGTTAACGGTGTATAATTAGAGAGCCGCCACGTTAACCGGTCTAAAGTTCTAAGGTTCTTGGCAAGTGTTTGTCAAAACCTTTAATATTGTTACGTTTTTTTTTTATATAGAACGAGCGTGCGGGTCACGTGATGCTAGGGTTCCACATCAGGTACTCCAGACTTTCGCTTTTTTAGGTCAATAATAATTGCTCATCATGTAGACCAACTTTGCCTAAGGCGCTTTATAAATATATATTAATGATTAGACGGGCCCCTGTGGTTCCACAACAAAGACTAAGAGTTTCGAAATAAATTATAACCTATATGTTACTGAGGTTTAACTTATAACAAAATAAGGTTAGCAATATAACAAAATAAGTTACATCAAAATCCGTCCAATAGTTTTTGCGTGAAAGACGAACAACAGACAGACAGACAAAAATCTCAAAAATCGTACCTTTGGTTTTTGCATCTTATACAATGACCCCTATGGCCTTTTTTTGTTTTACATATTCAACGTACAGGAATGAGTCCTTCTACGGTTTTATTATATATAAATATTTTAGGGTTTTCTTAAATATCAAAGGAAATCTAGTATTTAATTATTTTGTTATCCATTTTTCTATTAAAGTATGTATTCTAATACATTTATTAACTCGTAAAGTGCGCGTTGTCTTAGCAAAGTGTTTATACATTTTAAAAATTGTAACTCAGACAAATGGTAGTGTATAAATACAATTGGAGTGTCCGTTTGTAATAATAATATTTCTGAAACGGCTGGACCAATTTTCGCTGGCAGATAACTGATATAATAACTGATGGTATACCTTAATTTTTTAGCTTCACGCTTTTATCCCACATACCAGATAGACGGGAAGTACCCAGTGTCAAGACACTCCGTATTCCGCTTTCCGTCGAGGGCAATACATTACGTGTTGAGTGGCGGCACTCACGTCGCGCTTAGTCTCACCAGAACGAAGACATAAAAATAATTTATCCCCCCGAGTGGGAATCGAACCCACGACCGATCGCATTTACAGTCTAGCTTGCTTTTAGTTTAAAATTATAAAATAAATATGCAAGAGATGATAAATTCCACGCGGACTAAATCGTGGACACAGGTTGCTTAATATATTATCTAGTGTGTTATAAATAATAATTCACGTTTTCTCTTCATATAAACTTGAACTATGACAAATTTTGTACTCCGTTCGCAGAATTTTCGGAAAAAGGATATCATAGTTTTTTATTCGTGTGTTAAAATGTTTGCCGAGTAGATTAAAATAGTGGCACTCTATCAGACATGTTGCTAATGTTCCAGTATATCGATGTGTAGATATCAAATGTCGTTTGTTTGGTGCACCATGATATTACATCTAAATACAGTGTTGTGCTTAATATTTGTTTGAGACTATAGTGGCGGTGTGGGACAGTGTCCGATTGTAAACACAAATGATTGTGGGTTTGTTTTCCACTTGGAGAAATAATTGATTTTATTTAAAAAAAAAATATTTTTTCTTCGTTCTGGTAAGTTGTTAAGTTCACCACTCAACACATAATGTCTCGATTTCATGCGAAAAACAATCAACGAAGTGTCTTAACACTAGGTCGTCTCAGAATGCCCTGCTATGCGGGATAAAACATGTCGCGTATGCATTGCGCATTGATGCGTGTACATTATACATTAGTTTCTTATTAATTGTGGTTATTTTACTTAAAAAAAATAATTGGAAAAGATAAATCAAACTGCCACAGATATAAACTTTCAAGAAATTCTTGCTTCAAGAATTCCTAGCTAAGCTTTTTTCTAGCTGCAACGTTACTGGATTGCCAAAAGATAAACGCTAATACAGTTAAGTTATCCAGATACCCAGAGACAAAAAGTGCAGGCTTTTAAAACCACAATTACAAAAAGTTATATATTTCATATTTAAGTGTTTAAGATTGTATACGAACATATGACTTTAAGTATTAAAGTATATTTATAATACAAATTATATCCATATTGTTGCGTAGAACTTCGTAGCCGTAGTTCAAATTTCATATGCCTTAGTCAATACTCATCTATTATTTTTTTCCACTTATTTCTTATTTCCAGTTTCAAGCTTTTCCATACGTACTAGTATATATAGTACGTACGTACTAGTATGTATAGGTTGTGAGAAGAGATGTACGAGTTTCTATACAACATGTTTGCCATTTTTCCATCTATTTTGAGACATAGTGTATTAAGCACTGGATTTCAACGCCGAGAAATGTTTATTGCATTTATCTGCTTCAGTTAGATATATTATATAACTACAATACAAAGGTTAAAAGGTTTTATTACTATTTAATGAAAATGTCTATTTTGCAAACTGTAAATACAGTATCTATTTTTCCCTCGTCAGAATATTGTGATCTAATTGTTATTTTAAGTTGCTATGTGAATAACTACATAATTACCTTATTTTAATTTAGGTATACAGTATATTTATTTATTTCCAATAGTATTTATTTATTTAATAACCAAAAAAAATCATACACGTTTTCAGAAAAAAAAACAAGTTTATTCCAAATTAGCAAGAGCGGGTATAATTTCCTCGTACACAGTGATTCCCTCTAGAAATACGGAGGCGTGAAGGCTCTCGTTGTGCTCGTGCAGTGCGGGACGCGTGCGACGCATTGGTGACAGGCATAGCGCGCCGATATTCTCCAAACGTACATAGCGGGAGTCGGTTCCGCCGGGAAAGGTGTGAACGTGGAGTGGAATGTTACTGGAATTTTGTTAAGGATTAAATTAAAGCAATATATACATATATGAAATAACTTTACTCTTTAAAAATAGTAAAATATGAATTTTTTGTTAATTTTAATATGAGTGTCTGATAATCGTGACCAATCGTTGTGCAGTGAGACAACTTCTAATCATAAACGTGATTATTGGGTAAGAATTTTTTTTTATTTCCACGTTTATCCTACTTTTGACTTGTGCATGTTTTGTTTGTCGTCGTAAATTTAACTCCATAGATTTGATTCAAACCCACACTCCATGCTTATGATTATTCGCGAATTTATATGTATATTGTACACACATGTGTATAATATAAAATTCACGTAAACTTCGTGGTTCATTTGTATTCAGAAAACCAACTTTTGTTCCTGCTTTGTTTCTTGTTATACCTAAATTACTTTTCTTTGTAACCATGTTCAACTTTAGCTTATGCTTTGTGATTTTTTCTATAGAATATAGTATAACTATAGAAAAAAAATAATAAATTATATGACCTTATAATGTTGTTACAGAATTTAGCATGAGTCAATGAGCTGACAAACAAAATGGTAAAGCCGCAATTAGTTTAATCAGCTTAGCAAGGCGGCCGTTTAATTTTCAATATGGCCATTTCAAAAGCTCTTGAGGCATTTTCTTGTGCTATTTTCTTATATTTTTAACATCGTGAACTAAGTTTGTGAATTCAAATCAAATTCAAACTTTTTTAATTACTAACTTCTGCCACCTAATTCATGCTAGTAATATTGTGTGAAGCAAAATTTTCGACTCGTTTTACCTGTTGAATACAGTTTGCCTTCAAATATATATAAATTTTTGTACAAAGTTAACGTCAAGCACATAATATTTGTAATATTTATTTTATTAATTTCTTGCTTTTAACTTATAGTAAGTTTGTAATGAATAAAATATAAAGCTTTACATTTAACCCTGCATAGCAAGGTAGACTTCCTGTCTACCTAGTGTCAAGACTCTCCGTTCACCTCTTTTTGCCGAATTGAATTAGACACATTGCGTTTTCGGTGCCGGAACTCAAAGCCGCGCTTTGTCTTGCCAGAGCGAAAAATGGAAATATATATCCCCGAATGGTAATCGAACCCACAGCCGAACACGATCGTGTTTACAGTCAAAAAAATGATGTGTCAGCAATTTATCTCTCCCTCTATTGTTTTGTATGTATGTAATTTTCGTAAAAAAGGCGTACCAAGTTTCACCTTCACTTATAAATATAAATGTAGTTTAATAATAAAATCTCTCAGTCTGTATGGAAAATGAAAATAATAAAATAATAAAAAAGTAATAAAATAAAAGACGTAAAAAAATTTGAACGCAGCAGGATTCGAACCCTGCGTCCATTTGAAATGTTCCAAACGCTCCGATCGCTAAGCCATGCGTTTAGAGTGCATGTTTTGTTTGTTGTTGTGTTGTGTTGATGTTTTCCAATCTTATGTGGGGAATAATACTTTAAAAATAGTGAAAAAACTTACAATTTCTCTATTGCGGTCTTGACAGCCATCCAGTACGGATTTGACTCATTTACAGTGGTCGGTGGGCAATATACGTCTTTCTGGTCAAATTCGTATGAAACTCCATCACCCGCTTCCAGGCACCATTGTTTTATCTTTATGTAAAAAAAATAAATTTGAAAAATACATTCATTCATGTAATATTTGAATCACTTCGCTTTGATCTTTTAAATTACCTAAGGGATTTTAATGCGGACACAGTGAATCAAGAGGCAAATTTAAAGGTAAAAAATAATGGTAAAGCGCTATAACATTTTGTGCACATGAAGTCACATGTGAACACTTGACATCAGTTGTGTACTCATCTTATGTCATTTTTGGATGTATATTATCATTTTTTTATCTTATCGCTTTTATCAAGCATTGCATGGTAGACCTACATTACCTAGTGTCATATGGGTAGGTTACCTACCTACCTATATTTCTGACTTACTGATACTTCGTACTCCGCTTTTTCATCGCAATAGACACATTGCGTGCGAGTCGTGGAACTCAACATCAACTAATAATTATTTCCCAGAATGGGAATCGAACCCACAACCTATGACGTTTGCAGTCGGGCGTTTTCCGGCTGCCCGACCGACCTAATCTTATGGGCAAATCATGATATTTGTGCATATTTTATTGTTGTATGATTTTTTTAATAGAAATATTATTACTATGATTATTATTATTATTTTTGTTTTCTTGCACCTACACAATTATCCCATATACACAAGGTTGGCTGGTAGAAAATGCTTTTTAGCATATATAAATAAATAAATCATTCATATGTGGATTTTTAAACCCTCCTGTATGATAACTAAAATAGAAAATATTGCTGTATTTATTTGTATAAAAGAAAAAATATTTCGCAAAAGTAAGGTTTGAGTCTATGAACATTGCATTACATTAAAATAATGTAAGTTAATCATAAAGAAAAATTAGCGTCACGCTTTATGCCTCATAGCAAGTTACTTAAAAGACACGATATTGTTGAGACACTCTGATAAATGATATAGAACGTTTTGTATGTAAATTGTAATTATAGAAAAAATGCAAATATATTACCATATTCTCAAATTGTTCTAAATCGACGGACAAGGCTAAGCGGATGTCGAAAGAAGCTGTTAACTTCTCTGGAATCACATTATCCTGAATGCCACCCTGGAAATAATATCTTTAAATAAGATAGTCTTGTCTCACAAGAACAGTAGTCACTGACAAGGTTGTCAAAGTGTCAAGACACTCCGCTGACTGCTTTCCACCCGAAATTGAGACATGCTGAAATAAATTTTAATTGTTATCTTTCTCCGAGTGGGAATCGAACCCACAAACAATCGGGTAATAGAGTCAGACGCTATCCCACTAAGCCACGACAGCCTCGTTATGTATGTATAGATAGCTTTTTATTTAATTAAAATTAGCCATACACACGATATATAAAATAACTAATATCCTTCTTATTCTTTACATAATTTTATGTTTACAATATTTTGCTTGTATTACTTTGAAGTAACTTATAAAAACTTACTTTGAGTATGGTGAGGTTAACAGATGTTACATCTCCGACGGTCAGGCTCGGGTCGTCCTCCAGTTTTTTCTTAGACTCTTGGCGTAGATCCATGAATTTATCAATTATGTACCTTATCTAATAATTTATTAATGTATTATAAGTATAAATTACGGATTATTATATCTATTTAATGACCAGTAAATGCTGGCAACTTTGTATGCGTAAATTAAAATAAACACTATATCTCAAGGAGTAGTTGCCATTATACATAGAGAAAACTGCATGTAAAACGGTTCAGACAAACTCAAAAAAAAATAAAAATAATTACTTTTAGATTCTATCCCATTAATAAATACATATAACAGTTTTACCCATATACCTATAGACTATTTACAAAAAAAATATTTATATAATGTTACAATTCTTTTTTAATTCTTTTCTTTGCATTCCATGAAATAAAATATATAGTGGTTAAATCTATATGTCGTTTTACGTTTTTCCTCGCACAGCTTGAAAGGCAGAGAGAAGGTAATGTCAAGACACTACATTTACCAGTTTCTGTTCGAATACATAATATTGCGTATCAAGTGGCGAAACTCAACACCGTGTTGCTCCAAGTGAAAAAATACCTTTTTATAAATATACCCCTAAGTGGCTGTTTAGTTTTAACGCAAAATATATGTATGGTAAAATATATTTTTATGAAATGAAAATATTTAGCATCACAAGGGAACTTATTTTATGAATATCAATGAGACTTTTCTATTTTATATGGAAAATATTTCATATAAACTGTTTACTCCGAGTAAAGGAAGAAAACGCGAGTTAGTTATATTATACTACTTTTTAGTTATTTGAGGTTATACACATCCTGTATGAAAATGATTATTTTTTGTAAACACTGCAAACGTGGTGCTAGGGAATGATAAATAATATATATTGTTTTTGTATTAATATTAATGTCTTCTATATTTTTTTTCTCCACCCTTTTATCCCGCGCAGCAGTAAACTTGCGACTATAGTTATTACGTTAATTGCCTGCCCGGTTCTCGTTCAAATCACAGGATTTACCGTAATATATAATTTTATCGAATTGTAAGACTAATAATAAGTAGAAGTAGCCCACTAACTAACCTACTTTAAAATAAAAATGTTTATATAATCACTTCCTATGCTATTTATTTTTTTTAAATATTGTCAACGTACAGAATTTACACTTTTACAATCTTATTATATATATTGATAAATTTTAATAAATAAGATAAAGTGCGGCTATGAGTTCGGACAATCAACACGCAATATCTCGAGTAATAAGTCGCCAAAAAGCGAAGTACGGAGTGTCTTGACACTAGGTACTTTCTGTTTACCCTGTTATGTGGGATACTTACTTGGCATACTTTGCAATATTACACAGTTTAAAAATTTTCACTGAAGATATATTACCGTATTTAGTTTCTATTTATTACTATATTCAAGTAGTTATTGTTATTTTATTACTAATCGATACTCGCTGAAGTTTATAATTCAAACACTCTATTTTATATCCCCGGTTTAGTAGAAATTTTCCATGAAACCTACGTACAAAACTTCAGGTCTCTCTCTATGGTCATTTTGGAATATTAATACTTGCTATGATACGGATAATATTCGTGGATGTGCCTTACCCGTCAATCAACCAAATCAATCAAAGGTAACAATCAATCAATCAAAGGTAACAGAAGACTTTTATATATAAATAATTTATAAACTTTTATATATTCATAATAATTAATTAGCTACATGTGTTTAAAAGTTTATTTTTATCTCAATAAAAGAGTAATAAATGTATATACACCACAAGTTATGAGTAATATAATACATAAAATTGTCGGGAACAGATAGTAACAAGGCTTGGAATTCCGCCAATATGTAAATTAAAGCGATTTACTATTTGCCACTAATAAAATGAAACTTAGCGTTATGTCAGTGAATCGTGAAATACTCGTAGTGTCGTTTGGAATAAAGAATGCAAGGCGAAAAAAATATTTATTAATTTATTTTTATCGATGCTTTTTTTCGATTTCATTGGATTTAAAATTGTTTAAGATAAATACATATTTAATCTGTAATAAAGTTTTTTTTTAGCTTCACGCTTTATCCCTTGCAGGGAGAGACAATGGAACGCCAAACGCTATGGTCCCTGCATACCTCTTTCGCCTCGTCACAGCCATTATCCTCTTCATACATACCCTTCGGGGGGTCCTCATACTTTTCAACTGACTTTCCTCAAGTATCTTCAATACTGTGTTTTCGAATCACTCACCTTTGCATAAATCTTTTTCACTATTCTTTCTCATCACTCATTCGTTCAACATGCTCAAACCACCTGAACACGTTTTTCTTTATTCTTACTATTCACGTTTATGCCTACCATACTTCGTATCTCCTCGCTGCATATACCGTCAGTTAAACTAACTCCGCATATCAGACGTAGAGATCACATCTCTACTGCTTTCATCTATTTTTCATTCTTCTTTTGACACACCCACGTTTCGCTATATCAACGTTGGTATCAGTACTGCATTGTGAACGGCAAGATGATTTTCTTTTCTTTTCATTTCTTTTTTACTCTTAATTAATTTCGTACTTAGTACTAAAAATTAAATAAAACTTGGTGTGACGAATGTTAGCAATTTTATATTTTTAAGTTAATTATGTTCTCAAATAAGTGACTATGTAATGTCTTGTTGAGAATAAAGATCTTTAAACCTAAGATGTGCAGGTACGCTGACGTTTTGTCGCATCAATGTAGCAAGAGTACCTGTTAACCCTGTTACCGGCAGCAATACGCCTTTCCACATCCAATTTGTACCTTCCATCTCTACTAAACATAACACCCAGATATACCACCTCATTCATTTGTTCTAAAACCTTTTATCTACCCTAATCATACATTCCGTTCTTTCTATTTATCTAATCAAATATCAGAAATTTTTGTGAGAAAAATATCTTTTAGTTTAATTTTGACATTTATTATTCGACTGCCAATAGGAGGGTTATGTTTTTAACTCGTATGTAAGTATGTATATATATCTGTTTCATTGTTCCCTTGTAAATGCTAAACCCGTGAAACAATTTTGACGACAATGTACATCGTTAGATTCGTCTTAAAGATGTGTGTCATTAAATGTATAAAATTACTGAAATAAGGAAATGACGGATTTTTAAACTTAATTTTTAGTCGCAGTCGGGTTTTTAATTTTTTTAATCATTACTTGTTTACGCATATTGTAAAATATTTGGTTCATTTGCGCTACTGTGGAAGGATAGCGAAAGGCATGATTGTACGTGTTAGGTTAAAATTCCTCTTGGGGGAATATTTATATGCATTAAATAATTTCGTGCTTGATATAAGTTAAATAATTTTATTCAAAAACAAGCACTTATATGTTTTATTTTTTGATCGCCAAATAATTTACCACCGATTTCTTAAAGTTACTGCCTCAGATCTGAAGAAAAACTGACGCAAGAAACTCAGCGAGTCTTTCTTCATTTTTTTATTTCATTTTTTAAACTTTCGCTAAAAGCTACTTAAAATTTCCGTTTATCCCGCAATTATGTATGAAAAGAGCTTTCAATGTTGATTATACACGTATGCAAAGATAATAACTGTCAAGTAACGAGTTTAAATGAACTATCCCCTGAGAGTAAACAACGAGCGGCTGGAACGTTGCCAATGCTTTAATTAAATCGATTTATAATTTGCCAGCAATATTGTAATAATTACACAGCACGTTGTTAAGTATTTGACCTAATATTAACGTTAGATGAAATAGTATGTAAATTAACAAGTTAGTTTTTAATAGTTTACTGTTTTTAAAGTGTTATTCCACATTTATACTAACCTTTTCACCGCAGTTATCCGGAAGTAGAAGCGACCCGTGGCCGGACATGCCCGGGCATATTATATTTATATCTGTCAGAAAGTGTCTTATATAGAATAGTTGCCGATGCCGATTCTTTAAAATTCTTATATATATGTATATATATAAGAATTTTAAAGAAGACCATAGATATTTAAGAATTTCTTGCAATAATTAGGCATTGAATATATTAATAAACTCTTAAAAGTAAGTTTTAAAATCCATTGAAAGTAGTTTCTTTTAGTATTTGATAAAATAGATTTTTAAAATAAAACCAGAATGGTTACAGATCGAACTGACATGTAGCATGTTCTCAGTCAAAACTGTGCCATTTCTCTTTCACTGGCTCAGTATAAACGTATGACAATTAATTACGTAACACGTTTTATTTTAAATTAAACTACTTAAAGCGGCTTAATCGCATATATTTTGATATTCAAAAATAATAATTGTGAATTCTGAAGACCACCACGCTGGAGAGCAAGTTACTGCAAGATTCCAGGGCAGTACGCGAGGCGATTAAGAAACCGATGGCGGTAGATTGATATAATTATTTTTATATCAACTGGCAGACGAATGCCACCTCCATCTACTTGTCACCGTGGCCGGTGAACTGTTTGAAACATTGGGTTTCCTTTAACATATTTTAGAATATCAAAATTTACTCGATTAATCCGTGTAAATAGTTTCGTTTGAAATGTGTAAAAATCGCAAAAATCAGAGGTGTTATTATAACAAAATACTTACGCCATATACTTCTTTCCCCGTTGTACACTACGAACGAATCGTCAGGACTCGTGAGTCCTTCGTCCAACGCGAAACCCACGTTCAATTTCTTGAAATGATCACTTTTAACAAAAGCACCCATTCCTTGTCGTCCACCAATTTCTTCATCTAAAATTATGTATAACTTTATTGAGTTTTTGATTTATGTGATTTATGTACATGTCTCCCCTGAATGAAAATCGAACACACGACTGATCGCGTTTATTATTTTATGTTAATGTTTGATGTATATAATTGTTTCCTGTCATTAGGATTAAAATATAATTAATTTAAAGCTATACGTTTATTAATTATTAACATCTGTAGAGGCATTTTCAATCTAGCTCAAAGGAAAAATGGAGCTAAAATGGCAATAGGCTGGTCACATTCAAAAATATAAACGCGAACGAGGTTTGTGTCCACCAGTGAACGGCAAAGGGAAAATAATAATTTTGATAAAGTTTCTACGCCAAACCCTACGTAGAATATTTAAGACTTACATATGAAAGCGATAAATTTTAAACCTACCCATATAATAAAGAACGGTTGTAAATAAAAACATAAAAGTGAATATGAAATGTAAAAATATATTCACAAAAAGCCTATACGCGAGTAAAAGAGACTGCAATTGCGAACGGAAAAGCTTTACATCGACTAATGGACTATTTAATTGTGAACGAGTGGTTCCCCATTAATTTTTTATTTTATATAACTCAAGCAATGGAAGTCAAGTGCATTGCCACTGTTAGATCAGTTCATATTTCAAAGCAAAGTGCCAATAAAAGTTGTTAGAGACTCTTCGCCAAGTTTAAGTCAACATTTCCAATAGTATAAAACCTCTGAATTGATAAGAAATGTAGTGATTGAAACTTTGTGCTTATAGTTTTATGTTATTTTTAAGTATTTTCGGATTTTTTAAGAAAAACAAAGAAAGCATAGAGTAAATTTTTAATCCCTACTTCAGATTTACGTTGTTTTTTTTAGCTTCACGCTTTTATCCTGCATAGCAGGGTAGACAGAAAGTACTAGGTAAGACACTAGGTACTTTCGCTTTACACCAAAATCGAGACACTGCGTGTTGAGTGGTGAAACTCAACGGCGCACTTTATCTTTTACCAGAGCGAGGAAGTGAAAATAATATAAATATAATCACTCTCCCGAGTGGGGATCGAACCCACAACCGATCGTGTTTACAGTCAGACGCTATGCCACTACCCCACGGTCGGCCTCATGTAAGTATTCCTTTATATTGATTTTGTCCGTTATTTCTTTAGTTTGAATCCACAGTCACCGTATGTCGATACTGCCTAGCTGCGGCTTTAATTTGATTATATCACAATTTGATAGTACGGGTTTGAATCGTCAATTGAAATAAAATTGTTAATATTTTCAGTTACGCACTAAACTCCAGCTTGAAAGGCAGTTGTGCTGATACTGACCGGCACTTGATCATTTAATATATAATTTTATAACAATCATTAGTTACTGACGTGAGTATAAAGGACATATAACTCCACAATTGACATAAATATAAATATAATATCTATTAAAGATAAAAATAAATATAATTATAATATTTATAAAAATATAAAATTTATTTGTATTATAGTTTTTATACATCAACTTTAAAGGTTTGTTTACGAAATAGATGTTTAGTTAAACAAGTAATTGTTTTAAATGATTTTTACGCATTTTAAATGAAAATATTTTAAACGGATTAATCGCGTATATTTTATACGTTTGGAACACTTTACAGTATACTACACAGGTAGACTGTGACCACGAACTACACCAAATACGCGATTAATCTGTTGAAAATATTTTCATTTAAAATGTGTAAAAATCGCGAAAATCAAAGATCTTAACAAGAAATTGTTATTTTGAGAAATATTTTAACTGTCATGTCATCTCCTCTATAACATTGCTTTACGTAACTCGTCTGCATTGCAACCTTCTATGGGATCTCAGCCTCACATTTGAATAGGTTTTGGGAATAATCCGGTTCAGTATCGAATCTCAAATGCGGGAAGAACAGAATTGCATGGAATTAAATATGTAGTCCTGATGGGACTGCCGCATCGAGGCTGCCGTAAAAGTTGCGCTGAATAATATATACGATTTCTTCTTTATTTGGCTATATTTTGGCAAAATGAAAACAATTATAGCGTACGCTGTTTATTTGGATAGTAAGTTAATAAGAACTTTGATTTTCGCGATTTTTATACACTTTAAAATGAAATTATTTTAAATTGGATTAATCGCATTTATTTTGGTATTAGAAAATACACTTTTTGGAGAGTCTACCTGTGACCATGGACTACTGTAAAGTGTTCGAAAGGTTTCCAGATATATTTTTGAATAGCAAAGTATTAATTAATTCGTTTAAAATACATAGATACTATCTATTTTAGTAGTTGAGTAGTTGTTTGTTATTACTCGTTTAAATTATAAATTTACATATAAAGTGACCTATTGGCATTCATTGCTGTATACGTATGACCGTTCAAAATAATATGCAAACTATAAAAGTTCATTAGCTTGTAATATATTGCTACAGTCTGTTTCAGCATATTTTTTTACCTTTTTTCGGCTTGTTTTGATTAAGGTAAATGTGTTTGAAATTTCCTTGAAATAGCTTTTGTAATAGCTTTTTATCTCACTCGTCTCGGAATATATTTAGAATAATTAACATAATTTGAAGATTTAGGTCATTTCAGTATGAGAAGTATTCGACAGTACTGTATTTTCTTTACCAGTTCTACTAAGAAAATGTTTTACTAAGATGTAAAAATGTCTTCAAATTTCAACAGGAAAAATACATGTTTTGAATAGAAAGCCTCAAAATACATATGGAACTTCACGTATATATGTGGCGTTTTGTCTTTTAGCTCATTTTTCTTACTTTAAGTAAGTGATAAAATATATAAACTATGGGCCATGAGATATACTCAGATAATTTCTAGCGTCAATTCTAGTCTAGACCACTTGTTATTGTTAAGAATTAGATCAGGGATTTTTTTTAATTTCAGTAATAACAAACTTACCGGGAACAAAAGAAAGAAGAATTGTCCTTTTGAACCTCAGTCCTTTACTCTTGAGACGTCTAATAGCCTCGATGTATTGAATGGCAACAGATTTCATGTCTTGTACACCCCTTGCGTAAATAACACCGTCCACTATACGAGCCTCAAAGGGAGGATAGGTCCAGCTTTTCTATAGAAACGAAATAAAACAATATTACAAATAAAAGCAGCAGTTTCACGTTTTATCCCCACAACCCAATAAGAGACAACCCATTGTGAAAACTGTTGGAGATATTGTGTGTTGAGCCGAAATCAACGCTTCATTTTGTCTTACCAGAGCGAAAAATGAAAATATATTTTATATATAACCTTTCCACAAGTGGTAACCGAACCCACAACCAATCGCGTTCACAGTCTACACGCTCTCAGATAGCACCATGATTTCATGTATTAAATTAAAGCATTTATGACTCAAAATTCATAAATGTTTTAATTTAATACTTATTTTGCTTGTTTACTAATCTTAGGCTTTCTCCATACCCATTAACTCTCGTATATAAAAAAAAAAATAAAAATATTGTATTATGTTGTTCGGAAAGTAATTTCTTTTTTTCTGGACAAAGGATTTAAGTGTTTATTTTGCACCTACTTTCACACCCACCCTTTTTAATCCGTGCAATATTGTTTGTAAAAAATTCCAAATAAATCTACACAGTAGTTTTTAATTGATGTTCTTTTAAGTAAGGGCGTATCACTCCGATAAGCATTTTCGACATATCTTACTGTTTTACTATAGAAAAGGTAAAAAGATGGTGCGTTTACAGTACGCCCACGCCAGAACTGGTTCGCTAAATTTCGGTCCGGCAATTTTGATGTCGAAGATGCACCACTTTCGGAAAAGCCGGTTGAGACGATAAAGGCGATAAATTAGTTAATGCATACCAGCGAATAACAACACGCGAGATCGGATTGAGGTTAAATTTATCAAATTATGACCAACTACACAAAACAGTTTACGATCACATGAAAGGACTGGGATTACCAATGCCAATATTCACCAAGAAAGGTGATGCTATATTTTTAGAGGAATTTAAAAGGAATAGATTTCTTGAGGTTTTAACGGATAACACAATTAATTCGGAAGTCTATTGCTGTCAGGTGGATAAAACTAATGATGCACTTTAATATAACAGGCCAGAACTAATCAATAGGAAAAGTGTAGTGTTTTACAAAGAAAACGCGAGATTTCACACAAGTTTGATCACTCGCCTTTTTCTTTTACAACTTGAATGGGATACAATACCACAGCCACCATATCCTCCAGACATGGCGCCATCGCATGATTTATTAGTTCCAGTCATTTCAATATTTTTAGACCATAAAATATTCATATAAGAAGATCAAAAACCACCTAGATCAGTTTTCCAGCGAAGACCAAAAATTTTATGAACGTGGCTACTACTACTACCAGAAGAAAGGTGTTAGAACAGGACGGCCAATATATAATTTAATAAAATTTTTGTTTATTATACAGAAAATATCTGTCATTCCCACAACAAAAACCGAAATCACTTTCCGAACAACCCAATATTATTTCATGACATATACTTAATTGTGTGAAACAATGTTTTCTAAGGTGTTTATTCTGTTTTCATTTAAGCTAAATTTTACATTTTTTCTCAATTGAAGTTTTTTTATAATTTGTTTTATTTTATTTTTTTGCCTCAGTAAAATAAAGTATAAATATACAGATTTCACTTCGAGTTATATCGGATTAAAGATAAATCGTAAGAAACTTCGTTCTTGACAGAGGTCCCACGACCGCACCATTATTATCAATAAGAAAATCTTTATTCCTAAAGTATACCAGTTATATGTAATGCTTGCTTTATGTAATATTCAAACTATTGAAACACCAATAATGCATTAAAAGCGGGACAAAGGATTACAGTGTCTAATATTGGTTTTGAGGCCGTTTACAAAGAAGGTATGATTTAATAGAATATCTAAGCAAAGCATTATGCTTAGTCCTAACAATTTTATTCTGTTTAATTTTATAATGTTTCAAAGAGTAGAAAGATATATGTTACTTGGATATAGAAATAATTTAAAAAAACCAACTAAAGGAACAAACGGAAGAAGGACATGGATCACCTATATCCGTGGCGCTTGGACGAATTAAATAAAAATATGTTCTAATATAAGTAGTGCAAATATTATAGAAGAGCTATTATCAATGGCTCCGTTTAAAATATACCTAAATGTTCATCTTGATCCTTTTGATAAAGCCCGATGTTGTTTTGCTAACAAAATACTACAAATCAAAAAAAAAAACTAACGCGTATATTTTGGTATTCGGAAATAAATTTGAAATTCGATGGATTTCTTACTTTACTTTTTATATTTAGCTTTACACTTTTTTCCCGCATAGCAGGGTATACATGAAGTATCTAGTGTCGAGACACTCTTTTCTCCGTTTTGTCTTACCAGAGCGAGGAAATGAAAATAATTTAAATATAATTATTCCTGAACCAAAAACCATATGCGCTTATAGGTAGGCGCTAGATCCCACAGCATCACAGCAAACCTCACGTTGCATTTAAAATATGTAAAAATCGCGAAAATCAAATATCTCATTAAGAAATATCATTAGTATTTTCTTCAAGGTATATTCACATACATCGAGTGTATAGTGCTAGTTCAACTAACTGTATCGATATCTATCTAAATTGACAGCTTCAACATTGCTACGTATATTTACTAATATCTCAAGGGGCTAAAAGCGTATCTGCCATATCAAGAAGTTAATTCAAAAGGCAATATTGGTTCGTATTATTACCTATTTTTTTAATAAGCTATATCTATATAAAAGTATATAATATATTTTGTTAATTTAAAAAATATTAGCATTCTGTACTCGTTGCCTATGTAAACTATAGCTGTGCCAAATGGGTAAAAAGTTTTTAATAATATATTTAAATAAAACATAATAATTTTATTAAATTTATAAAATAAATGTAACACATACTACCACAGGTTTGACATACACGTTTATATGAAATGACGTACACGTTGCTAGGGTAACGCATTTTTTACCCGTTGGTTGGTCGTTAATATAGTCAAAAAATATTATTTATCGTTTTTCTTTATATTTGATTATTTTGTTTATATTAGTTGAATATTTTAAATCATCTTAGAGATCATTCTTAAGGATTTTATTTTTTTTATTTTATTCTTTTTTTTATTTTTAATGTGTGGGTTCTCTACTCGTTATTGTATAAAAAAATCACAATAACCATATTGGTTATTGTGATTTTTTGAATAGGATTAGAAAAGTTCATGAACGCCATAAATCCATAATTTAACAAAGATCCTTGAGAATTAAAATTAAAACATTTGAAAGTATTTTTAAAAAATGTATACTTTTTTGACCGCTAAGTCATGCGTTCAAACTTCAAAACGCTTAAACACATGGCGTGCAAACGCAGAGTGCTTGGACGGTTTCAAAGAGGCGCGAGTTCGAATCCCGCTACGTCAAAAAAATTATACGATTTTAATTAATATTTCTAATCTTAGGTGTGAAATAACACTTTAGAAATAGTAATAAATTTGGAAGTAATATTATTCGCGGTACTATTTTGTATATAACTGATGTTAACTTATTATTGTAAATTATAAGCATACCAAATATACCCACATACATGCATATGTACGCAACAGAGTCCACATAACCGCAAACATTCCGAAATAACTTTGATATATATACTTACAATATTATGTTTCACTCTTTTTATCCCGCATAGCAGTGTAGACAGAAAGCACCTAGTGTCAAGACATTCCTTACTTTGCTTTCCACCGAATTGGAGACATTGCGACAGTAGTGAAACTCAACGCCGCACTTAATCTTACTAGAGTGAGGAAGTAAAAATAATTCTAAATATCATCGCTTCCCCGAGTAGGGATCAAACCCACAACCGATCGCGTTTACAGTCAGACGCTGTGTTACACTGCGCCACAACCGGCCTTCTTTATTTAATATAATTATTATGTACAAACGAAACTCATCGATATTTTTTTAGACTATAAAAATAATTCTAAATCAAAATTTAATGTTAACATATTAAAAAAATATATTTTTTAGATATTAAAGCGTGCTCACGTTATATACAAAGTCATTTATAAAAAAATTATCGTTTTTAAGAATGTATCAACAATTACTGCAAGAATAATTTAGGTAAAAAAATGGAATACAAACAATTTAAAAATAGAGAATTTAATAATTGTACGACAGCGTCTGACTGTAGATGCGATTGGTTGTGGGTTTGATTTCCATTATTTAAATTATTTTCGTTTCTTTGCTCTGATAAAGCGTGGTATTGAGCTCCGCCACCCAACATGCAATGTCTCGAATTCAGCACTAAGCGAAGTATGGAGTGTCTTGACACTAGGTATTTCCTGTCTACCCTGTAATTCGGTATAAAAACGTGAAGCTAAAATAATAGTCATAAACATTAACTGAACTAGTAAATACTGAATAAAAGATAAAATTGAAAAAACACCTTTTTGTTCTGTTTATATATATATATATATATAAATATATATATATATATATATATATATATATATATATATATAATTTTCTCTCTATACAAATATTTAAGAAATAATACGTTATTCATATCGAAATGTTCGACGCTATCCATACACGCGATGCTAAAAGGTATTCACACGCGAAAACGTTTGTGACATGTGCTAAAGTTTCTCAAGCATTTATGATATATTTTTTTGGAATATTTCCCTCACGCGTTCGTATGGTTAAAACTACCGAATTACAACCGCACTTCCTTTATATAAGCCAGAACATTTAAACAAAATTATATTAGTGTAATCATGTATACTTTTCTTATAACTCAAATTAGTATGCTTTGTATATATGTATGTGTGTGTGTATGTATGGTTGGTTATAAAAGTTTAGAAAATTAAAAACCTAGCCTTACCTCAAACACAGGAACGACGTCCATGTGAGAATTTAGTAAAATACTTGGTAGCGATGGCTGCAATCCTTCCCATGTCATCACCAGTATTGGCTTCTTCGGTACCAGCTCGTATACTTGACAAGGCAGGTCTAGTTCTTTAGCTTGTCGCTTGAGATAAGCAATGCATTCATCTGTGAAATAATATTTGTTTAATATTTAAAATAAAAAAGATATCATTAAATTAGCAGTAATCGAACAGGTAAAGGTAGGTAATAGAGATAAATAAATAGTCAAGACACTTAGTTATTATCTTTTAACCTGAACGTACGTAGAGTAGCGGGTCTTAACGCTGCGAATTGTCTTACCGTAACAGAGAAATGAAAATAATCAATTCCCCGAGTGCGAGTCGAATCTACAACCTACAGCTAAGACTACATTTAAAATATATATATAAATATTTTTTTACCATATGACATGTATGTTTAAGAAATTAAAATATAACTAAACCCATATGCGGATCATATCTCCACAAAACACGTGATACCCGCAGTAATTAGTGACTGGACAAATTTCTCTTAACGATACGAGTACAACACAACTATGTATTTATTGTATCTATACAAAATATTTATGGCAAAACCGTAATTAATATTTGGGTAACTGCGTATCCGATAGTAAGCCTGGAGATTAGTCGCTCGAGGGCCATTACTGTCGTGTTACAGATATAATGTGGATATTCAATATTAATATATGTATAATATATTTATTTTTTATTTGAACAATGGTTGATTTTAATATTCGTCCAGAGAAACATTTTTTATAATAATATTTATTCCAAGTTCCCGTTTTTTCGTATTGTGAACTGATTTTTTAATCGTTTGTTGGGTTAATAACGCGTTGCCTTGACAACGTATATGGCAAACAAAATGAAAAAAAATATAAATTGTAACTGTGCAAAATTTTATATTTCATTTTTCCCCATTATTTTTGTAAATATTGGTCCAAATGGTTTAACGTATTAATATATAGATAACTTTTTGATTTTAATTTACTTAGTTACTAAAAGTAAAATATACATTTTTAAAACTTTAGCTATCTGTCAGCCAGTTGGCTTAAATTAATTTTAAAATAGATCTATATTGATTTTGTTCGGCTTTGACGTTGAGGGTCAATATTTTTCAATGCATACAGATCTTTTAAATTTAAAAATATATTGAATATTTCAAAAGTATGCGCAACTATATTTCAAAAAATGCGTATTTAAATATACACTTATTACTGTTTTATATCCCATATACGGGATAACTCTTGAAGCTGATATACTGGGTGGTCATAGATAACCTAGAGTCAGGCCACTTCGTTGACTAATTTCTGCCCAAAATTGAAACATTGAGTGTTGAGTGGCGAACTCAACGCCGCGTTTTGTCTGCTAGAGCAGGGAAATTAATATAATGGAAATATAATAATTCCTTGAGTGGGAATCAAACGCAAAACTAACCGCGTTTGCAGTCGGACGCTGTCCCACTGCGCCGCAACCGGCCTATATTCTAATAAGCGTTAAACTGTCCCGCCTGAAAATATAGGTAAATTATGCAGCAACTATTGTAAGCAAAGAGCTTAGGCAAAGTGATCTAAATTATTTTGAGAGATTAAGGTATGTATATGCTAAATATTTAATATTCATGAAGTAGTAGTCCTGATACTCGGATAGTCGGTCTGTGCGTGTCAATAGATAACTTTGTGGATTGCTAACCGCTGGATCGATAACGTTCGTCATATTCGTTATGATAAGAACAAAGCTTTGTGGTTTTATACATATGTATATACTGGAATATAGTATATATTTATGTGTTTTAAAGGTTAAGGCATTCATGGCGCAATGGAACAGAGTCTGCCTGTAAACATCATCATGGCTGACGGTTTGATTCCCACTCCGTGACACACGTTGGATAACCAATAACCAAATAACCAAAATGATAAATTTAAAATTTATTTTAATTTCTGCGCTCTGTTAAAACAATGCACGGCATTGATTTCACATACAATGTCACTTCACTTCACTTCACTTCAGGCGGAAGCCTGAAAGAAAAAGGCTGTCAACGAAGTGTCTTAACTCTCTCAGACTAGACTACTATGCGGAATAATCCGCATAGTAGGCTAGCCTTATAGATAGTTACGTGATTATAAGCAATTAGCAAGGTAAACAAGAAACACCTAGAGTCACGACACTCCATACTCCGCTTGCCGCCGAATTCAAGACATTGCGTGTTGAGTGGCGAAACTTAACTCCTTACTTACTTACCTTACCGAGCGAGAAAATAAAAATAATTTAAACATAATCATTCCTCCGAGTGAGAATTGAACTCGCAACCGACGTCTTTTACAGTCAGATGCTGTTTCCTCTGCGCCATAACCTCAAATAACAGATGTGCTTTTAATAAAATTTGATTGATTTGACTAATAAATTGCATAGTAATAAAAAAAACATTTTTATATAATGAAAAACAGGCAAACGCTAGCGGGTTACCTAATGTTAAGTGATTATTGCTGCCTATGGTCATTTCCAGTACCAGAATAACCAATGTTGCGTTGCCGGTTATTAAAATTGAATTTTTTTGAACCTTTCAAGAGTCCAATGTCAAAACTATGAGGACGCATGTCTGATGGAAGTTTGTTCTTTTTAAATTCATAAACGAAGTAAAATTTAGTATAATTAAATAAATTAATTTAAAATGTGACTTAAAATATGTTAATATAGAGCAGAATTCTCTGCCACTACGTTATATATTTACTTTAACTAGATGTCCCGTTGACGCGTTGCCTTGGCAACGTGTATGTAATTTAATATAAATGTTATATTTATTTCATTAATTTAATATATTTTTTACGCATTATTTTCAAAATATATTTGTATTTCTCACTTATTCTCTATATAAATTATAAATTTTTCGGATTTTCCGAATTTCATACTCCTCACTTCGCGTTATTTCCGTAAAAAGGGTACAAAGATATTACTTTGCGTATTAATATATAGATTGTATATAAGGGTAAAAAAATATACCATAGTTGATATTGGGCTGGACGGTGCGTATTCTGAGGTAGTCTTGAAGGTTCTTCACAGCGGGATTATTTTCGTAGTCCGTCATGTTTGTGTGTCGATTAACTTGTTCACTAGCTTAGAGAAAATAACAGTAAGTTATGTTTTGATGTTAAAACATTTTATACTCTATGTTAAACCGCAAATAGATAGGGTAGTTCCGGGAATAATGGAATACACATATACAGTAATATTTTTAATATTTTAATATTAAATTAACTATAATGATGTTTTTAATTTTTAGTAGTATTTTAAAATAAGGTATTTCTTATGTTATTGTTGATCAAATATCTTAATTCTTATCTTATTCTTAAGATATCCTAGATATCTTAAGAAATCAGAAATCAGAAAAAAAATTGTGCGGTGTCAAGCGGCTTAGCATAGTTTAAAATTGTGTCATGGCGTCTTTAATATGTATATTTTACAAGCAGACTTTGATAAACAGAGAGAAACAAAGAAATAGAAACAGAAAAATAGATTTACTAAAACGATTTCATCCTGGTGACTAATATTTAGAAGCCCTCGTTGGCACGCACGTCGTTGATTTTTTCCCTGTTCGGGTTGAGATAAAAGGCGGCGTTGTTTTCTGCCAGTCGATATGCAAAAGCCTCGAAATTCGGAGGGGAGCGAAATTCGGAGAGTCCTGACACTAGGTTGTCTTTGCCTACTCTACTGAGTAGAATAAAGACTTTGCTGAGTGAATTTAAAAAAGACAATATAATGAAATAAATACATAATTAAATTCAACAAATCTAACAAGTGGAGTGATTCTTTGTCACAATTTTATAAATAAGTAAAGAATATAAAAAGTTAATGTAAATTATAAGAGTTAGTGATTGATTATTATTTTCAACAACATTAGACACGTCAGGATGGCCGAGCGGTCTAAGGCGCTGCGTTCAGGTCGCAGTCCACTTCTGTGGGCGTGGGTTCGAATCCCACTTCTGACAAGATTTTTTTAAATTTTTTTATAAGTTACATTTATATTTTTTCGCTATAGTTTTTATAAACAATACACAGTACACATTATTTCTTTTTTTCAGCAGTATTTTTTTTATTTGGCTTCACGCTTTTATTTCAAGAAGGAAGTACCTAAGGTCAAAACACTACGCTTTCCACCGAATTCAAGACATTGTGTGTTGAGTGTCGGAACTTAACGCCACGTTTTACTTCTCAACGCCGTGTTTTGTCTCTTAACGGAAATGGTTATGGTTTCAGCAGAAATATATATATATATATATATATATATATATATATATATATATATATATATATATATATATATATATATATATATATATATATATATATATATATATATATATATATATATATATATATATATATATATGTATATATATCAAGTAAAATGTACGTTATACATAAAAACACAATAAAGATAAAAACTTTCTATAATACTAATTTATAATTAAAATTTTTATTAATTAAATAATTAAACAGGAAATATAATAGTTTTGTAAACGCATTGCGTGTTTTATTCGCATGAATCTAAATTATTTTAATTGGCTGTTTACTTTTTTTTTCATTTCTTTACAGCGCAACAATAGACTTGTGCTGCTTTGTGCTTTAACTATATTGTTAATTAATTGCACCTACGCGAAGTGCAATTAAATTTCTGATGTTTTATCTTTTTATTTTTAAGTTTTTTCCGCAAAACAGGGTAGACAGAAAGTAACGAGTGTCAAGACACTCCGTACTCCGCATTCCACCGAATTCGAAACATTGCCTGTTGAGTGGTGGATCTCAATGTCGCATTTTGTCTTACCAGTGTTAGTGAGGAAGAGAAAAAAAATCGTCTTTTTATACTTTTCATTAAAATTAAAAACAAAAAAAACGGATTTTTGTGAGTTAACAATATTTTTATGTATGTATGTGGACGTATTGTGGAAAAGGTGTCTCAAATTAATGTTTTTTTAATATATATTTTTTATAATTTATTTTATTGTTATTTCAACATTATTTTTTTGTATTGTTCAAAGCTCATTCTACCCATTATTATCATGTGTTTACTCTTCATTGATAAATTAGCCACAATGTGAATACGAAATTGATAACAACTGATGGAATATTTATACTAAACGATAACATATTTATTTATTTTTAAATAAAAACAAACAACAATAAAATAAATTATTATAAAAACCAAACGATAAATTACCCCATTTATCTTTCTCTGTACATAGTTTATTACAAAAATGTATTGACGTTTTCATTCTATATGAACTATCTAAATTTATATCAACTTTTAATATATACGTAACTTAGATTGCGACAGGTCGTGGCTCAGCAGGACAGTGTGTTATTGTAAATGATATCTATATATTTAAATTATTTTCAGTTCCTCGCTCTGCTAAGACAAAGAGCTGCTTAGAGTTAACCACTCACCACGCAATGTCTCAATTTCGGCGAAAAGCTCAGTACGGAGTGTCTTGACACTAGGTTCTCCTTGTCTTGCGTGCTATGCGGGATAAAAAGCGTGAAAGTAATAAAAAATATATGCCGATATTTACCATATATGGTACAATTCACTATTTTTTGCACATGGAAAACCGTATTAATATGTAAGCTTTATCACGCATAGCAGGGTAGGTAAAGAGAATCTAGTGTCAGGACACTACGTTCCTTTTTCCGCCTGAATTCGAAATTTTATGTATGAAGTGGCGGACCTAAACGCCGCGTCTCGTCAACGGTTTATTTATAACCAACGACAGGTAAATCGTATATAGTTATATCTTCACATTTAATTGACCATATTCAGCAAAACTTAAAAAGTATTTTATAATATAAAAATATTATTTTCACACCTATTATTTTCGTGCAAAAATTATTTTCACGAAATTTCATATGAAATATATATTTTGAGCCATCGTTAAGTGATATTTCGTCTTTACACCAGTATGCACAGCAATGAGGCCATATGAGATTTTATATTATTTAAATAAATGAATTCAAAAAATACATAAAGTCAAAGTTATGAAATATAACTTACTCTTTAATAAAGTTGTATTAAAGGAACCTATAAATATAATTTTAAAATACTTGTTTTTATTATATTTTTTTAAAGTATAACTGAAAACCAGTGATGATTGAGATCTTAGCCTCAAGCATCATTAGCTTAGTTATTTACACCTTTTGTCATTATGAATGAATGAATTTTCAATTTTGATGTTTCGTATACTTATTGTATTTTTGTGCTTACGCTTTTATCTAGTACAGCATGGTAGACAGGAAGTACCCAGTGTCAGTCAATCCGCCGAATTCGAGACATTGAGCGTTGAGTGGAGTAACGTAATGTTGCACTGTGCCATACCAGAACGAGGAATTTAAAGTAGTTAACTTATAAGCCGTCCCTCGAGCCGGATCGAACCGACAACCGATCGCGTTTACAATCAAACGCCGTTCCACTTTTATTATACATCAATAAATATATTAATTATTAAAATTAATATTTATATGAATTTTCTTCTTGTGACTCTTGATACGTTTACGCTCACGCCTACGTACTAGCTACTCAAACGTAAATAAAATATTACGTCACGTACATCAATAACTCAAAATAAACTAGATTCATTACGATTATTGTGTCACGCAAGCTAGAATAACATGTTGGTAGTTTGATTTATATAATTCCTCCGAAAATAAAAACAGGTAACCGATAACGTTGAAGTTTAATGTTTTTTTTTGTTTTCCACCAAAAGTCACAAACGCTATTGTTGCAGGCTTGATTTAAATTCGGAAATCATTTAAATTATTTGCAATTCGTTGCTCTGATAAGAAATAATACGGTGGTAAATTCCGCCTGAAAGGCTAAGGGTTGAATGAAAAGCGAAGTATCTTAACACTAGGCACTTTCTTTCTACCTTGCTAAATATCTTAATTGCGTTTTTGTTTTCCACCAAAAATCACAAACGCTATTGTTGTGAGCTTGATTTAAATTCGGAAATCATTTAAATTATCTCCAATTCACCGTTCTGATAAGAAATAATGCGGTGTTAAATTCCGTCTGAAAGGCGAGAGTTTGAAAGAATGAAGCGAAGTATCTTAACACTAGGCACTTTCTTTCTACCTTGCTAAATATCTTAATTGCGAACAAACTGTGTCGGTGGGTGATTTACTAATAAAAAATAACTATCAGAAGAAATAATAACATTTTCATTTTTAGTAGCAAATAAGTGTTTGTAGTAATGTACTGAGGAAGTATGTAATGCACAAAATATATATTTTAATGGTTATATTTTTTTAGCAATTTACGTATAAAAGAAAGACATTTTTTCGATAAGTAATTGTTGAAAACAAAATATACCTTCTTATGTATGGTATATGTAGGTTTTATTATTTTCATATTATATGTTTATTATCTTGATTTCCTCGCTATGGTGAGACAACGCGCAATATCTCAAATCCGGCGCATAGCGGAGTACGTAGTGTCTCGACACTACGTATATGCTGCCTACCCTGCTATTCGGGATAAAAACGCTATAAAACTAAACGGCAAAAATCATCTATTTTTTTATATAAATAATTCTATACTTACAATATTACTATATACTTTGGTAGCTACAAAAATAAATATTACATTTCACTTGGGTAGTGGCGGGCGCAGGTGTGTCATCTTAGATATTTGTGTTTTACTATTTCGAGAACTAGATTTGGTTTTAGATAGCGTTGACGCCATTTCCAATACAATTTGTATAAGGTAAAGCTATATTTATTGTGCTCTTATATTCTGTTTGTTCTATGTTTTAGGGTTCAAAAATAAATAATACTAGAAATGTTTTTTAACACTTTAAGTGCTTATATGTAACTACATATTACATGTCACTTTTAAAAGTGTATGTCAGGCGTACAGTAGTGCGTGTAGGATTTTATTTTATATTAACTTCACGATTTATCCCGCATGTCCGGAGTAGGCAGAGATAACCTAGTTCGGGACTGCTTGTTCTTTGCTTTCTGCCATAATTCGTTGCGTGTTGAGTAGCGAACTAAACGCCATTTTGTCTTTCTAGGGCGGAGAAATGAAAATAATTTTAAATATAAACCCTCCTCCGAGTGGGAATCGAAAACACAATTATCAGTTTTACAGCCTGACGCTGTCCCTGTGTCGAATTTCATACTCTTTCCTCCGCTTATTTACTTAAAAAGAAATCGATGATATTTACTAATTGTATTAATATATAGGTCGATCATCAAGACTCAGGCGACATAAGTCGGACCTAAAATTATTCTTTTGAAGTTCAAATCTGCATTTGTTTTTTTATTGATGCCTTATTCTCTTATATTATTAGAAGAATTGGTCTAAAAGCCTGGTGGTAAAAGCATTTTCCACACAACCATTGATCCAAATAGGAATCGAACCTACAAACCGTAACCGTGGCGTCACAACGTAATTATTATGTCATATATATATTTTTTTATATATATATATATATATATATATATATATATATATATATATATATATATATTTTAAAACGAATATTGTTTTATTAATTTACAGCGCCAGCTAGTGTGGAAACTGAAAACCGTTTAGTTAATTTTAGGTTGTGTCTAAAACTGGCCAAAGATGGCGTTATCGAGTTTAGCATTACGTACATACATACGCACACATTTCAACCCTTATATATTTTAGAATTTTCTTATAGATGGCGCTTACTTTAATTCTTATTTTGAAGTCGAGAAAACCTAATGGTTAAATTTTTCCGTTAATACCATAAAAACTATTTAATTCCTTTTTGTATATTAATAAAATTGATTGGAATATATAAACAATTATGAGGAGGACAATCACGTCCCTAACTTCTTCCTAACTATCTTTAAGGTAATAGTAGACGGGCGTTACATTTCGTTGCTCTTTGATCTGAATCATCGCATATTAAAATTGAACTAACTTTAAAATAAAATTGAACGCAGCAGGCATCGAATTTCTGATTTTTGGGAATCTCTTGAAAGCCGCGCATAAAAAATGTTTCTTTTTTGGATATTTTGTTAGACTTTAGATTTGACGCTGAGTTGAGATCCATAAATTTTTCAGATCCCATTTTGGAGAACACCCGACACATTGCAACAATGTAATATTTCGAAATCGGCGGTATGCGAGGTGACCTCGGTACTTTCTGTCTACCCTGCTATGGTGGATAAAAGCGTGAAGAAAAAAATAAAATCAAAAATCGCTAAAGGGAGTAGAGGAGTCCTTTGTAGGAGCGGCTTTTCATTTTAATGTATTTCAGAGGCTGGAGGGGTCCCTCCGAAGGGTCTAGTATTGGGATGGTGGTCTTCTCACTCATTGTTGACTACTTCTCGTTCACATGTTTGTGTTTGTATTTGGTTAATATGTCTGTATATACATACATATATATTTCAAGTCTGTTACATTCAAAGTTTTGCACATTTCTTAAATATTTAAAATAAATATTTTTAGTGAATAACATATTAAAATTGTAGAATTTAATGCTTTCCTTTTGTTAAGCTTATGCTAAAACTATTTTTATAAAACACTCTACTGCGATACATTCAAATAGATCTGAGATAGCAAGGATTGGATTAAAATAACGTTGCAAAATTTTCTTACACTCATAAATACATAGATACAGTTCAAAATAATGACAAGCAAAAAATCAATTATTACCTCCGTTGAAAATAAATTGAAATGAGACCATGACGATCAAAGAAACGAGGTAAAGGACAGGCCGCTTGAAAAATCACTCATTAGACAGCCTTTCCTTTTATAGAATCATTCTATATATCCATATATTAATGTTGTAAAGGTTCCCGCTGTATGTTTATATAAATTACTTGAACTAATAATTAAATTACTCATATAATATTATTGTGAATTTCTTGAAAAAAAAAATTAATTATCATTTCAAACGTGTTACCATCACTATACTCACTTCTACAGCTTGGCACAATACCTTAGGGCAATCAGAGATGATGTTGTGTCAAGACACTCCGTAGACAGCTTTCAGCTCGAAATCGAAACATTGCGTGTTGAATGGCGAACTCAACGCCGCACTTTGTGATACCATAGCGGAGAATAGGATTTTTTTTTAATTTAATAATTCTCCCATGTGTGAAATTGAACGCACTACCAATCGCGCTTGCAGTGAGATAGTGTTCCACACAGTGTTACTCAACTGTCAATTAGATTATAAGAATTCTCATTAATTTAATCAGCATCTGACAGCATTTATTTGTCTATGATTCGGGGAATGATTAAAATTTTATTTATTTTAATTTCTCTAGTAATATATGATGCAGCGTTGATCTCTGGTCCTGAACACACATTGTTTTGAGTGTAAGTTAAAAATGGAAAACTTTCTTGACCTTACGTTTTCTACCTACCTTGCTATGCGAAAATAAGCGTGAAGTTTTATATATTACACTGAGAAATACATACTTACATAGAAGTCACTCTTTCACTATATCTAGTTGTATGAACGAATAAAATGAAATGAACTTTAAATAACTGATTACTTGGAATAAAATCCAGACTGCAAAATGATCAAAACCATTTTCTTTACTATGATAGTTTTTAGAGAGTTCAACTTATTTTACTGCATTCAAATCAAATTTTATTTGAAGTAATATTATCTTACTATATATATTATAGTCGGATAATATTACTATATAATGCTAATTCAGCGCTATACGAATACTAGTGGCCCGTCCCTGCTTCGCGCGGATTTACGTTTGTATTTTATACTTTGTTATAAACGGAGACTACAAGTATCTTCTAGAAGCAAAGATTTTTTCCTTATACTGTTCATATAGATAAACTGCAAAGTTGAGCGATATGAGAGGTCGCGGACGTTCTCGGTTGACCTTCGAAAATATAACCAAGTATCAATTTCACTGAAGGACCTTACCTCCTGAAGAGTATGTATGCAGAGGTTAATACTGTGGAGAAAGCGAAAGAGGTATGCAGGGACCGTAGCGTTAGACTCCGTTCTTTCTGACTACCCGGCAAGGAATGGATTTGTATATTAATTTTTACATTTCTTTATAAACATTTTATCATATAAAATTTGTCGCTATATATATATATATATATATATATATATATATATATATAAATATATATATATATATAAATATATATTATATATATATATATTTATATATATATATATATATATATATATATATATATATATATATATATTTATATATATATATATATATATATATATATATATATATATATATATATATAACTATGTGTTATTGGTTTAGAAACAGTTTTAAATGAAATCCTTTCATCAAAACGTGAGAATGTAATTAGTATAGAGATACTTCGTTGCTCTTCAATATAAATGTATAAAAAAAGAAACTCTTTAGAACTCCAAGGATTTATTGTGCCTAGAATTTATAATTTTCCTGGTTTCTCTCTAGAAATGAATGCGTGAAATAAGCAAAGCGAACTAACCCAAAAATTTTGTATTTCAAAATTAATCTGCCTTAAAATTAAGTACAAACAACTTTATATATTTTAATCGGCTCAGGAAATTCAAACTTTTACCTAGATGAGAGCTTGTGCTACATTTACCACCACATCAAATAGAGATAAACGTTGGTAAACCGTTATTTGTGATGATGGTAATACTCTTTAATTCCAATAATTTAAGGATATTTATTAATTCTTCCAAATTAGATACCAAATTATCCTACTAGTTAAAGCTCTTATGAAGACAAGCCCGGAAGAATACAATATTATTTCTAAATTTGACGGTAACAGACTTAATGATAAATAAAGTTATTAAGATTAAATTGAGGCCGGTCGTGGCGCAGTGGGACAGCGTCTGACTGTGACGCGATCGGTTGTGGGTTCGATCCCCACTCGGGGCAGTGATTATATTTCAATTATTTTCACTTCTTCGCTCTGGTAAGACAAAGTGCGGCGTTGAGTTCCACCACTCAACACGTAATGTCTCGAATTCGGTGGAAAGCGAAGTACGGAGTGTCTTGACATTAGGTACTTTCTGCCTACCCTGCTACGCGGGATAAAAGCGTGAAGCTAATAAAAAAAAAAAAAAAAGATTAAATAAGGTCAAAAGTAAGTTTTAACCTAAATGAGCAATAATTAAAGGTAAAATTGTTTTTTTATCTGGCTACCTGATGGTAAGTGGTCACCTTCACCTATGTGCAGAAAGTACAAAATTAGAAGGAAGTGGAAGGAGATGATGGAAAGGATAGGTGGGAATAGGGAAAGCTGGCTTACATGAAATCGAACCGGAACACATCATCAGATATTTTATTATTGGTGGATCGTCTTTGTCATGACAGTGGTTGCGAGCCAGTCGGAGGATTTACCTCCTACTACAAAATTACCGGGAAACCCGCCTCTTACGGGACGCTACCCAGTAGCGAAAGGGAATTGTATTCTATCCCCGTCTCCCTACAGAAGAAGGCTTTTTTAAAATTTTGGAATAATACTTTATTCTCCCGGGCAAGCGAATTAACTTTGGGTTTTAATCAAGTAATTAATATTAACTGTTAACATTAATTTAATATTTAGTGAAGCAATTAATTTCAAACCCATTTTCCTTTTAATTACTCTACCCCAAACTTGTTAATATTGATTTGATTCATGAAAATAGTAAATTCGTTTATCGTCATACATTTGAAGCATTAATAAATGACGTTTACGTATACGCGGTATATATACCAACATAATACTTTTTTTACCATTATAGCCTGTCTATCTTTATATTTGTTTGTTCCGGCTAATCTCTGGGATGGCTGAACCGATTTTGACTATAATTTCACTGACAGATAGAGTAAATTAGAGTACTTTTATTTTGGAATTATAAAATAAAGATCAAGAGATATTGAATTCCATGATAAATTAGCAAGGTAAGGAATAAGTTCATTGTTTTATAAAAATAAACATATAACTACTTGAAATTAACTCATAACGTGACTTAGGTAGTTAATTTTTTAATTCTTTTTTTAGCTTCACGCTTTGTCCCTGGCGGGGTAGTCAGATAGTTAAATAGTTACCATATTAATAAAATCTGCAGTTCACAATATAATTAATATATGACATAAATGCGTTAACGTGGTTAACGTCAGAACTTATTTATTATAAACATTTTTTGTCTGCCTGTCTATCTGTTTGTTCTGGCAAATCTCTGGATCAGCTGTATGGATTTTGATAAGACTTTCACCGGTATATAAATGATGTAATAATTAGTAACCTAGGCTACTTTTTTATAGAATCATAAAGTAAAGACACAGGGATATTAAATTCAACGAAGACGAATTCCTGGGCAAAGCTTACAAATAAAATAACGAGTAAACCTAATCAATAGCTGAAAGTTTTATTTCCCTTATCTGTATTACCAAAAGACCATGGAGGTTAGCTCCGCCACATAGCGCGATAAGGCTTGTATTTTCATGATCGTACAGTGGAGAAATATATAAGAATAACAACAATGACATAATAATATTTTTTTTCGCTTCACGCTTTTATTCCGCATAGTAGACAGAAAGCACCTACTCTGGAAAGCGAATTTCCGCTGAATTCGAGACATTGAGTGTTAAGTGGCGAAACTCAACGCCGCATTTTGACTCATCAGGGCGAGGAAGTGAAAATAATTATAAATATAATTACTCCCCCAGTGGAAATCGAACCCACATCCGATCGCTTTTACAGTCATACGTTGTCTCACTGCGCCATGAGCAGTCTTACGATAATATTGTATAATAAAAATAATAACCACATTATACCATGACTAAATTAAATAAAATTCTATGATATATATATATAAAATGTTGCTCAACTACAAGTACCTACATGGTTCTTGAAACAAATAAATTTTCAGCTCACTTTATTGTTTCAAATTCCACTACAGACTAGAGTTGTCGTCGATGCGGAACAAGCCATACCTTGTTTGAGTTTCTATTAATAAAAACTATTTTATTATATTGTATTATAAGTACTAATTAGACGCCATCGTGGCGAATTAAAAAGTATACGGGGTAAATTTAATAATTTCGAATATATATAAGACACTCCGTACTCCGCTTTCTGACGAATTCAAGGCATTGCGTGTTAAGTGGCGGAACTCAACGTCGCGCTTTGTGTTACCAGAGAGCTCTGTCAACATTTCGAAATACGATACAAAATATTTTGTTAATAATATGTTCTTTTTGTAAAAGCTCAAGATATTAGACGAAAATGAAAAATTCATAATGATCTTATATATATATATATATATATATATATATATATATATATATATATATATATATATATATATATATATATATATATATATATATATATATATATATATATATATATATATATATCAATATCGATCTATGGGCTGGAAAAACGATGTAGTTGAGGTGTATACAGCAATCACTAAAAGAGCATTTCTTAAAACTGTTTTACGGAAAATATCTGTAGTCAAGGCAACCGGAGTTGTTCGCGACAAATTGTAAATTATAAATTATACTACCATTATTTTCTTAATAAAACAAAATATTTACTATGCAATTAAAGTAGACGAGAAAAATGTCATGATTATAGCTATAATAACGTTGACGTCCGAAGTAACATAAAAACTAATGATCTGCGCTGAAGCGTTTCTAAACATAAAAGAAATTATAGACTTGTGTAGGAAAATATATAACATTTCAAATAAAATTATTTTTAAAGGAATAATTGCTTATATTTTGGTATTCGAAAATTAATTTTGGGAAACCCTCATTGGGATATAACATTTAAATATTTTTTGATTTTGAAAAAAATATACCATTTAAATATTTTTTGCCGCTTAATATTAAAGTGTGATTTTATTATATCCTCCATAACGTCTTATCTTATCCCGTAAGGCAAGATAGTCAGAGACAACAAAGTGTCGAGACACTACTTTGATTGCTTTTCGTCCAAAATCGAGACATTGCTTTTTGAGTAGTGAACTCAACGCCGAGCTTTGTTTTACCAAAGGCGAGAAATTTTTTTTTTTTTAAATATAGCCATACCCTCGAGTGGCAATGGTAATCACAACCAATGGTGCCGTCAAACGCCACTACTGCGCCATAATGGCTACTGAAAAAAGTTTTCATTTAACAACTTGCAGGCTAAAACAAAATGCAGGCTAAAACAAAATAGAAATCTAATCAATTAATTTGGATATGTTATAAATAAATTTAAATTTTAAACTAGCAAACGTATGCCAATGTGCGCAACCGCCTGTCATAATAAGTCAATGTATGTAAGAAATATAGTAACCTCAATCAAATAATAAATTATTTTCTATTTTCACACTTTGATAGTGAGACTACCTGTCAGTGGTTGTCAGAATATGAATTAACACTTGACGCCTGAAAAGCTACAGAATTCGTGTAGATAGCCAAGGTTCATGCCTCGTTTTTAAAATATATTTACTACGATTTGTGGCTTTTCTTTAATATATATAAATATTGAGGCCACTATGGCGCAGTCGAACAACCTTTAATAAACGTGGTTGGTTGTTGGTTCGATTCCAACTCGACGGAATATATTTAAAATTTATTTTAATTTCTAAGCTCTGGTAAACGAAGCGATGCGTTGAGTTCGCTACTCAGGACGCAATGTTAGAGACTTTTTGGGCGATGAGCTGTCAACAGAGTATATCAACACTAGGTTGTCTCTAATAACCCTGCTATGCGAGATAAAGCATGAAGCTGCTTTTTTATTAATTAAAAAAGCCGCTTTTTTATTTATTAAAAAAAAAACATATTTAAATAACCCTTCCTGGCAGTTGGGATAAAAATATAAGATATATGTATATCTTATATCATATACCTGTATATAACAGCACTATTTACTCACTAAGGATATTTGAAATTCAGCAGATTGTTAATTAATTTGTAAATCATTAAAAATAATAATCAAGTAAAATATTGAGAAATAAATATAGATGTATTACAACTTAGTCAAAAACACAAAAAGATAATCTCTTTGTAAAAATGCATGTAGAAGCGATGAAAGCTTATTTATTAACAGATCTTATTTAAAAATCCAGATCTTATGAAAATCGTATACCAGTATATAGTATTTTTTTTAATTGTTAACAACAAATAAAACTTAAGACCATCGTAACGCAGTGGGATGACGTCTAAGTAAAAACGTAATTGATCCATTCGTTGTACTTGGATTCTATTTCAATTATTTTTAATTCTCCGCTTTCGTGAGACAGTTCTGCTATGTATTTTTTCGGATTCGGGTGGGAAGTAGGGTTCTCTCACTACACGTTTAAACAATATAAATGTAACAAGCATATATGTATATAACTTTCAATATGTGAAAATAAACATGACTTGTAGAAAAATATATCAGTGAAATTAAAAATTTTGCATAAATTTCATAAAGTTATTTTCATAACTAAACGAAGGGAGCCGAAGCCAAAATGTTGTCAGTGTCCATTCCGTTGGAATTATTCGTGTTAAACGGCACCAGAATAATCTTGGCCGCCTTTCCTTCTAAATAAATCACAAATATCTTTTAAACTAGTCGCATATTGGTTTTTTATGTTCTCGTAAGTTTCACATTTCAACTTTAGTATTTTTATTGATTCATAAAATACGTTAGTAGTTACATTAAAGTCTTTGTTGAGGAATTGGCTCGTGCTACTAGCTTGAATTTTATAAGTATTTTAGTACTACAGATTAGTTTATTGTTGCTCGAGTACTTTGGTTTTGAATAATAAAGTTGCCCTAAAATAAAATATGATTTAAAAGCAGGTAAATATTCCGTTTGCTTCTTATAGAAGTTATAAATTAAATAAAAGTATAATATAATTAGAAAATATGTAATGTCAAGACAGACCGATATCCATTTATTGCACGACACTGTGACATATTATGCTGATTGTCGGAACTAAGTGATGTATTTTGCATTTCTAAAGCGTGGAATTGAAGATAATTTAAATAATTGGACGGAGATTATAATTAGACGCAGTCTATCTGAGCCACGATGACGTATCTGCGGGTTTTTTATTAGGAGGTTATTAGATTGATATCAAATTTAAAATACATTTATTTAATTATTATATACACCAAACCAATGTCAACAATCACTACTAACAGTTAATCAAGCAATGTCAACACACTCTGTACTTTGCTTTCCACCGAATTCGAGACATTGCGTGTTGAGTGGTGTTACTCAACGCCGCACTTTGTCTTGTTTACCAAAGCGAGGAAGTGAAAATAATTTAATTATAATCACTCCCCCGAGAGGGGATCGAACCCATAACCGAACGCGTTTACAGTCCGACGCTGTCCCACTGCGCCACGACCGGCCTCAAAATATTAACTAATATTCGCATTAACGCGATAATTTAGGATAAGTCCTTTCTTCCTCATGGGATTATTTGAGTTAAAAAATATATCTCATTTTCCAGTTCTAGTCTTATTTTCAAAGTTGATTATCGCTTCAAGTAATATTTCTAAAGTGAATAATAAACGCATTTATTACCAGTTTGATCTACGTAAGCAATATATATATATATATATATATATATATATATATATATATATATATATATATATATATATATATATATATATATATATATATATATATTATATAGTATAGTAATTTCCTTTCTTACAATATCGGTTAAACCTAAGATTCTTGTGAAAAATCAAAGTACTCTAGCAAGAGTGATGTTTGACCTAACAACGATCGACAACCATTAGTTCACAAGTTCTATTCGTCTTTTAAAAATAAATCTTGTTAATTCTAACATTTGTCTTTTCTGGTTAAAGTTGAACTAATATTGCTTTTGTTTATTGTTGTATCAGATTTTTTTAACAATCACGTTTATTAGACGTTCTTCACTCTCTCTCCGTACTCCACTTTCTATTATAATTTGAGACACTGCGTATTGAGGGGCGGAACTCAACGCCGTGCTTTGTCTTATCAGAGCGAGGAAATAAAAATAATTGATATATATTTATCATAATTCCCCCCAAAGGCAATCAAACCCATCGCTGATCACATCTACAGTCATACGCTGTCCCACTGCCCCACGACGGGTCTAGGATGAATAAATTAAAAAAAATAAAATAAAATATGTGGGTAGTCTACAGACGAAATACGTTATTCCTTCATTCACTTTTCACATTCATTCCTACGAAGTTAAAACTTAAAAATGAGAAACATCGTAATTAGAAAACTAAAATGAACTACAGATATTTGTGTTTGGCTCTTTTTGTCAGTGTCAGTTTTTTTTAGCTTCACGCCTTTATTCCGCATAGCAGGGTAGACAAAAAGTACCTAGTGTCAAGACACTCCGTACTCCGCTTTCCACCGAATTCGAGACATTGCGTGTTGAGTGGTGGAACTCAACGCCGCACTTTGTCTTTTAGCAGAGCGAGGAAGTGAAAATAATTTAAATATAATCTCTCCCCCGAGTGAGGATCGAACCCACAACCGGTCGCGTTTACAGTCAGACGCTGTCCCACTGCGCCACCACCGGCCTCATTTTTAACAGTTTTTTTTCCTTGAGTTTATAATCACATAACTCAAATATTTTTTATCTCAAATTTGGGCGAACTAAGAAAAAAAATAAAGAAAGGAATAATTATATGGGGGATATTAAATAATATCTCGCATATGTTTGTCGCACATGTTTTCCGATTATTAGAAGTAAAGTTAATTCCTATCGGGGCTTAGCTTTATTCCTTGCTCGGTAGTCAGACAGAGCGGAGCGCAGAACGCTACGATCAATGCATACTTGTTTAGCCTCGTCCATGTCATTAATCTCTTCATACACGCCCTTCAGGAGGTCCTCATTTTTACGTGACCTTCTACACAGTATCGCCGATACTGTGTTTTTATGGATCAAACGAGGTGTCTTCAGACTTCTCTCATCTCATTAAGTATTTGTAAAAAGTGATTAATGAAGACTCAGACGACATTATTAAATTGTTATTGATAAAAGCGCCTAAGTGAATATAAAAAAATATTTCATATTCCAAACATTAATCTAGAAAATAAGTTTTCTTTGTTGACAATGTAAGAACAGACTGGATAGACATGCTAATATTGTCCTTGGCTAAAATGTCTCGTTTAGCCTTTTAGAACTGTTGACAGACACTTAAATGAAATAAATATGATTTTTTTTGGTATACTACAAATGACAATTACTGTGCGTTAGTATAGTTATTAGTAACAGTCTATTTTATTTTGAGATATTTCGGAGTTGAACTCCGCGTTTTGTCGTACTAGATTTTTCATCTTCACGCTTTTATCTCGCATAGCGTGGCGACAATGCGTGTTGAGTGGCAAAACTCAACGCCACGCTTTGTCTTTCCAGAGCGAGATAACAAAAATAATTTAAATATTATCATTACCCCGAGTGAGAATTGAACCCAAAATTATTGATTAATATGATCAAATTATCAGACATGAATAAAGTAATGACGTGGAAATGAGTATGAAATACAATACTACCATAACATTCAATATCCTAAAAAGTTTCTCCTTTCGAAGGGTTAGATTAATAAAAATCCTTGTTTCGCGAAGTCATTCTAATAAAACTAAGTAGATATATACGTATTAGATTCTTGCATAATAGAAAAATGTTTTCTTTGTGTTCTCCAACAAGGGATATATTAACTTGATGGTGTACGCTTATTCTGAAATTAACCATAATAACTTATGCTTTTTATATTATTATTTTATAAATTGTGTTACGAAGTTGACACTAGGTTGTTCTTGACACTAGGTTGTTCTTGACATTAGGTTGTTTTTTTTAAACATATTGGCTGAGGAAAACAGACAATAAGCCAAAATTCCACTGGTTACGTTTATATTTGAAACATAACCATTTTCATCACTTAGTCCATAATCTTAAACTCGTAAACTCTGCAAAGTAGAAATGCATAAAATAAAGTATAATCTAGACTCAATTTATATTTTTCTCGAAGCCTTTAAGGCTTTTTTTATTTAATAAATGAAATAAAATTCTACTTGCTTACATATTGCGAATCGTTATAAATAAATCTATTTGGAGTGTCTGTATGAAGTATTAAGATAAATACTATTTACTATGCATATGTAGTATGTACCTATATATATACAATAATTTGAGTGTATCTGGGCGTCTATCTGTCCGTCCGTCCGACTATCTGTCTGTCTATTTGTTTGTTTGTTTATTTGTTTATTTGTTCCGGCTAATCTCTGAGACGAGTTTAACTAGCAGATGGCTGTTTTATAACAAAGTAACTTAGACTATTTTAATTTTAGAATAATATAATCAATTAAAGAGGTTAAATTCCACGCGGACTGCGCTGTTGCGGGCAAAACTAATCTTGAATACAAAATGTATAGCAAAAATATATAGGAGAGTGATATAAGATAAAGGTTGAGAAACTAAGCCATCTCTCGTTATATATCATTAGTATTTGATTTTCACGCGTATGTAATCGCGATCGTGACTTGGCTTCTTCAAGCAATTTCACTGGAATATTATGAAGCCGTTAAGGCAAAATAGCTTTTGTGTTCGATCAGTAGAGGGTGTGAATTCGAATCTCGGAATTGTTGTTAAGCATTACTCCTTTTATTAAGCCTCTCGCTTTTATTCCGAATAGCAGAGTAGAAAAGAAGCACCTAGAAAAGAAGTACCTAGAATCACGACACTCCGCTTTCCGCCGAATTGCGTGTTGAGGAACAAAACTAAATACAACGCTTTGTCTTGACAGGGCGAAGTAGTGAAAATAATTTAAATATAATTATTTCCTCGAGTAGGAATTGAACCCACAACCAGTCGCGTTTATCCTACTTAATCCTTTTTAAATATTCTAATTTAAAAAAAAAAATTAGGTTTCCTCAATTAAAAAAGGATTTTGTTTCTATTTTTTTTATTTATTACAACAATAATAAAAACATGTATAAAAATGAAGCTGCATTCAGTTTATTTATTCAATCTTAAATAATCAAAGTTAAGCAAGCTAAATACAAATTAATGAATCAATTTTGCTTACAAAAACTTTAAATTATAATAACATGACAAAATATGTCCAATAAACGTCGATGGAAATAGGTAAAAAAATTAGGAAAAATAGAACGAAGGGTAAGGAAGCGAAGCGACTGCGGTCTATTAATTCCGACCTTGAACTGGATTTCGATCCACAAGCATTAGGGACGTGGCTAGCCAAACTACCACAAAAGCCACTCAAATTAGGTAGCATTTAGGTGTAACAACTGTGCCCTTTTCGAGTACCTTTAGTAAAGTTCGATATTTACAAGTATTTGGGAAATTAATATTAAAATCGGCCAACTGTTAAAGGGTATCAAGTTAGCGTTTTATATACTTCTATTTGATATATTTTACCTTTACTTAGAAAGTAAACAACACGCGGCGTTAAGTTCTACCTCAGAAATGTATGTAAAATACAATAAGAAAAAATCTGAAAATGCATGAAAATAATAGATATATTAATAAGAAGCTATGTCCGCGATCTTATCGCGTGGAATTTAACTATTCTGAATCTTTATTTATAAAATAAAATATTTTAAGCTATTCCTTGTAACATCACCTATCTGTCTGTTTGAATTCGTCCAGCTGTTCTAGAGATTAAGCGAAACAGATAAACAGACAGACAAAATTTGTGTTTATTTTGTACATATACATTTAGTAAAAGTAATTATTTTTATATTACAAATACCCCAATTTTATTTATTTCTATACATTGTAAGCTTTTTTTAGCTTCACGCTTTATCCTTGTCGGGGTAGTCAGAGAGCACGGAGCGCCAAACGCTATGGATCCCTGCATACCTCTTTCGCCTCGTCCACAGTCATAATCCTCTTCATGCATGCCTTTCGGGGGAGTCCTCATACTTTTTACGTGACCTTCCTCCAGTATCTTCGATACCATGTTTTCGAAGGTCAACCGAGGTTTCCCCCGACGTCTAAGTTGTTCTATCACGCAAAATTTTCCAGTTTTATTATAAACTGCTTGATAATACTTATTTAAATATCAATAACATTCTATTTTGTACCGTAGTTAAGGTAAATACCAGAAACGACTCCCAAATTACATTAACTTGTTTACTCCACATGGAATACTATAATGAAGCGCCCCGTACATAATGAATATAGAAAAGACCAAATACTCTTTTGATTAGATAATTGTGGTGATATATCTATCTTTATTTCTAATAATTAGATGTAGGAAAAGCAGCTTTACACTTTATCCCGCGTAACAGGCTAAAAGATCAATTGAACCTAGTGTCAAGACACTCCGTTGACTGTTTTTCGCCCAAAATCGGGACATTACAATCGCGGATAGTGACGAGCTCAAGGCCTCGCTCTGTCTTGAAATGTAGTTTTTGCAAAGTTAATTACTTTTCAATTATATATTTAATTATTTCAGTATATTTTTACGCGATTTATTTATGTCTTTTTAAAAAAAATCATTGGAAGGAGGTCGAAAGGTCCAATATTTTGTGTCATAATACATTGCTAATAATTTACGATGTTTTTTTTAGTTTAGTTTATCTTCATCTATCTCCGTATCTATAATGGTAATATGTACTTGTATAGTTTATTTTTACAAACATTTATTTAGCTTGCTGTGTTAGTAAGTGTATGTGAAATCTTGCAAGCTTAATTTGACCCACTTCCCAGTGTCCGATTGAGCTGAAATTTGTAATACGACTTCCGTTCTGATGACAGTGAATTTATATTTAATTTTGTTGTTAATCAAAAATGGCCACCAAAAAAAATTGGCGGATTATAATTTTTCACAGTTTACCCAATATTGGTATAAAATGAAAGTACTTGATTTTTTTTAAATATTTTTTAATCATTATGTTTATGCAACTAACTTGACAATACTAATACCTAATAACCAATAAATAACTTCAAGTTCAAAACATTTACTTTTAGAATTGAACTCATATCTGCGTTACATTTATATATTTTAGTTCCTATAATAACTCGAGGCCAAAAATACATTTAGTTTCAGGGTTAACGATACTTCATTGTCTTAAGAGAACTGTCTAGCCTAGTTAAAAGGTGTTAAAGTTATAAATAGTGAGGTATTTTTGAACGGTATTTCAGCGTCTTCGTTAAAGTTTAATTTATAGTATAGCTTTGAATATCCATTTAAACATATGACTTCTCAATGAGATCTGTATTAGATTGAAATATTTTTCAAAGTATTATTTTTATGGCCATCATGATTCAAAAAAGCTGACTGACTGTATCCTTGTTACATTTTTTTCATCATCATCATCATAATCATCATCTTGACGCTTTATCACGCATAGCAAGATAATCAGACCAAACTACTGTCTAGACTTTCTGTATTTGAGGAAATTTCTCTTATCCACAATATTACTAATCAAGGTGAAAAGCAAATGATGAAATGTTATGGCACTAAATTTTCTCTATCTCTGATGTGTATGTGATATCTGTATGATTTATTTTCAGAGTAAATGCTTTTGGCCCTGTTGATTTTTATAGCGGCACAGGTAGGAGGAGAGAAGTGAGTGCTCTGTCTCTGCGAAAAATGCAAACCCTACTAAACTGCATAAGAGGAATGTATATGAGTATATGACTAATAGTTTAAACACTTGCTACTGCCATTCATGCTGTTAAAGTACTTATTGTCATCAAATCCGTATATATCTGTTAATTTTCAAGGAAATCAGAAAGAAGAGGTCATGGTCGCGTTATAAGATTTTATTCCATCTACAGAAAGGTATAAATAAAGCTAACACAAGCGTTAAAAATGTTTTTTTTATTGTATGATGTACTTATAATTCTGTTGATAAATATACATTATATGTATATATGGGTCGTAAAACATGCAAAACTAACATTAAGCTTATCTTTGGTCGAGCATTTAAAACGTATTACTTCAAAATTTATTTATGTATTTCATGGTTATTAATATATATTTTTTTTTATTTTTATATATATATATATATATATATATATATATATATATATATATATATATATATATATATATATATATATATATATATATATATATATATATATATATATATATATATATATATATATATATATATATATATATATATATATATATATATATATATATATATATATATATATATATATATTATTTTTATCATTAGTGGTTTAACGATCAAAATCATTGCAATAGAGTGTTTCTATTCTCTATTTTCAGCTTTTTGTTTTATCCTGCTGGATAAAGACGAAAGCCGCAGGATAGTGAGAGAGATGGTCCTATATATTATTTTTTAGTATGAACAGTTATAAGGAAGCGTCATTTCCTCTTAATAATTACATTTTAAATATAAGTCATTTGAATACTAACAATGTTAATTTCATCATGTGAGGAGAACATAAAAAATCTGAGCTAACATCTCTTCTGATTCAGCCAAATAAAAAACATTATCTATTTTTTACGGAACTCAACGGCACATTTTGTCAAACCCGACTGGAGCAAGGAAAGTGAATTATGGGAATGAAAATCGTATTCACAATTTAAACGCCCACAATTTATTAATTACAATTTATTTAAATATTAAAAATCTTAAGCTAATTTTAAAAAGATCATTATTTTATTCCTTTTTATATTCGAAATAAATACAAAAATAAAAATATCGTAAAAATATAAAATAGTGTACGCTTTTAAAACCAAATGGATCTCTTCATGAATTTCTTTTTAGTATCGCGGTGCGCGAGGCACTAAACCTGTCAGGTGAAGGTTACATGACTTACTTTTGATAATATTTGCATTCACGTCATATCAAATATGTTCTCTAAGATAAATATTCGTTAATTATAATTATATAGAAGTAACGCTGTCACGATTTATTATACATTTATGTACTTTTGAAATTGTCTGATACTTGCTACACTACACCTCACACAAAAGAATATTGACTAATTAGACTGACACTCTTTGATTTTTTATTTGTATCTATTTGTAATATTATGATAATAGTTCTTTACTAAAAGCATATGTGTTAACACACATAACAAATATCATAACAATATTTTTCAATTTTGTTTTTGTATGTATGTCTGTTTGTTCCTGCTTATCTATGATATCGATACTAATGGGACTTTATTTTAGAACTATAAAACAAAAATGTTAATCAAATATATCAAAAAATCTAATATAAAAATAATAAAAGCGATAAAAATACCTTACAGAAATGCTAGAAAAAAATTACATAACTCGATGAGAACGTATAGCACATTGTCTAGCGTACTGGGTCATATTCCACAGGAAGAAAGTTTAAATCCTAGATCTTTTTATGTTTTTATTTATTCCAATATTTTTCTTATTGGTTTACTATTTTATCTAGAATAAGTATTTATTGTGAACAGGTACAATCATTATATGACCGAAAAAAGAGCTTGAGCTATAAAAACCATTCGAACGAATTGTGAATACTTAAACTGGTAATTTAAGTTTATTATTTTAGTTACGTATCATTTTCTTTACTTTGAATTTTACAGTTTTCTAGTGATCTATTTTTTTATAATAATAGAAAAAATGAATATTTTTTTCTTATATAATAATAATAAGGATAATTATTACACAAATAAAACCTAAATCTTTATAAATATTGTTCTATTTTTTTAATTTAACGCGTTATCCCTTGCGAGCTACTTTTTCAAAGCGCGCCAAACGCTACGGTCCCTGCATACCTCTATCGCCTCGTCCACAGTCATTAACCTCTTAAAATACACTCTTCGGGGAGTCCTCGTGTTATATATATATATAGACATATATATATATTTTTTGAGAAAGTACCTAGTGTCAAGACTCTCCGTATTTCGCTTTCCAACGAATTAAAGTAAATTAGCGATTTAAAAATAAATATTTTTTTTAAACTTACAAACTAATATTTAAATTGGATATTAGTAAGATAAGGAATATATTTATCCTTATCCTCGGATTATAAAGCATTGGATATTATATATTAATATCCAATGCTTTATAATCCGAGACATCGAGTGATGGACTCAACGCCGCACTTTGTCTTACCAGAGCGAGGAAGTGTAAATAATTTAAATATAATCACTCCTCCGAAATCGAACCCACAACCGGTCACGTTCATAGTCATATGCTATCCCACTGCGTCACGACCAGCCACAGTTTTTATTATACCAGCATAATTATGTTATTTTCTATACAGTCGTAATACCCGCAGTTCCATTGCTACTACTACTAACCAAGTAATTTGTATTAGAGAAGTTAATACTATGAAAATTCAACTATTCACAGATTTTATGGCTTATAATTTCCGATATTTCTAACATTGGTCATGGACTTGTGCAAACCGTTTGAAACGTCGCTTGAAAAATGAAACTAAATAAATGTAACTCAATAAAATAATTATTTTGGTAAAAATAGTAGAAATTGTATAATAGGTTCCCTTTTTATATATAAAATATATATAATAAAATACTGGTTTAATAGCCCTATGAATAATAAGCATATAATTGAAGTTCCTGACAACAATACTACAACCTGTTACCGGTTCAAATATTACAATATTCTCGAAATATATTATGTAGAATTCCATTTTTTAAAAACTTTACTTGTCCCATTTTCGTAGTGTATTTAGAATAGCTCTCAGGCAAGTGTTCCAAATTTTATAAAAACGCTTAAACGTAATTAAACAGTTGATTTGGTATTATCGTGGTGAATAGCGCAATTCATCGCCACACTTGGTCAGATTCGACCGGAGAATTTTTTATTTAAAAATTTATTCTCATTTCTCCACTCTGGTAAGTCAAAGCGTGGCGTTGAGTTCAGAATGCGGAAAACAATCAACGGAGTGTCTCTACACCGGGTTGTCACTGACGCCCCTGCTATATGGGATTAAGCGTGGAAGAATAGAAAATATTTTAAATATTATCATTTTTCCTAGTGAGAATCGAACCCACATCAATTGCGTATACAACTATATAGTCAACCAGTAATTACGTGACAATGACGCGCTGATTATCTCTATTTTCACATGCAATTAATCGTTCATCGTTGAGCTCACCACTCAACACGTAATGTCTCGAAGCGGATAACAATCAATGGTATTTCTTGACTGCCCTTCTATGCGAGATAATACATGAAGCTGCAAAAGTTATGTTCAATTTACGTACTATATACACTGCTATGAATAAAAGTAAAAAATATTTGCTTTTCCTATTTTTTCTCCATAAAAAGTTTTAATTATGCGAACAGTAACGTAAAACTAAATTACATACTCCGGTTTCCACATAAATTTAGTGTAAAGGGGTCGAAAGTAGTTCACACATAACTATCACCTATATATACATATATGTTTGTATACACTGTACATAAACCACAACACGCCTAACATAAAGTGTACATTGAAATCACCGGGCAATATCGATAGTTTCTGCTAATACTGAATATAGAAATCTCTTGAGAAATCTCAAAATAAACATTAAAGGTGGAATCGATTTTTCCAGAGAGACTAGAGATGAGCAAATAGGAAACTAAATAACGATAGTCATTGAGCACAAAGTGTCAAGAATTTATAACCAACGCACTCACAGTCAAAAGCTGTCCTGCTGCGTCACGATGGCCTCTATCAATGGATGAACCAAATGTTTTGTTACCATTTTGTATGTATGAATATATTTAAATTAATTTCAAGAACAAACGCAGCGTTTTGTATTCCACCACTCAACACTTAATATCTCTTAAATTCGACGGAAATCGGAGTACAGTATGTATTGACGCTAGGTCTTTTCCCTACTAGGGGGACCAAACGTGAAGATAAATAAAATTATAACAGCTATGTTTATACAAAACCTTATGATATAGATACATGCAGAGTTATGTAAAATATATAATTTTATAAAATAAATATCAATATCTATACAACATGTATATATAAAGAAAAACGTATTCAAATGGGCACATTAAAACCTTCACGTCTAAGAGAAACTGTCGAGTTGTCGACACTTACTCCGTACTCCATATTTCTGTTTCTTTGAAAAATATGCTGTACTTATTAAAAATGTTTCTTGAAATAGTTAACGAGCAGTAATTTATTTAATAATTCAAAGGCGTATATACTTTTTACTTGCATTGTATGCGACTTAATTGATGTATATAGATATGTAAAAGCAGCTTCATGGTTTATCCCGCATAGCAGGAATAGTCAGAGACAACCTAGTGTCAAATAAAATAAAATATCTTAGAAAACATTTTTAAAAAACCTATAAAAATTTGAATGGAGCGGGATTCGAATCCGCGCATCTTAATAAAAGAAGTACAATAATTTCAAATAAGTTGTAACAAAACCTTTAAGAATTTTGACACAGCTGGTAGTAGAATGCAAGGCTTAGCGGTCAGAGAGCATATACGGTTTCCAAGAGGCGCGAGTTTGGTTCCCGCTGCGTTCAAATATTTATATGTTTTTAAAAATGATTTCTAATCCTAAGTGTGAAATGACGCTTTAAAAATAGTATAATAAAAAATAATCTCACTTTCTAAATAAAAATTAAAAGGAAACCCAGGATATTTGCTTCATGTGATCAATTTAAAAACGTACCGAAGCGCTAGCGCCTGTATTATCTTGTTACTGCTATCTATCAAGAGATCAAGTCACGTAGCTTCCCAGCTTCTTTGTCTGTGGTTTCACCTCTCGAGATTGTATTTTGTGAATTTGAAAAGGAAATTTGCACGGTCGTTTGCTTATTTTGTATGAAAATTACGTAAATTAAAAAGTTTATCTTATTTTAACTATGCTTTACAAAAAAAAAAACGATCAAGTATCAACTATATATTAATAAATAAAACTGGTATATATTTTTTTGGTTTACGATAAAATATCCCGCATAGTAGGGTAGACAGGAAGCACCTAATGTCAAAACACTTTGTTGTTCAGTTTTACCAGATTGAGGCAATGAAAATAATTTTAATATAATCATTCCCTCGAGGGGAAGTGTAACCCACGACCGATCGCGTTTACACTCATACGCTGTCACACATGTGATGGATTTTTTTTTAATATATACAATTTTTCATTTAGTATGTCATACATATGTATGTATTTTTGTTTAGAAGATCAATGTAATAGGCCTTTTACATACAATTTTTATGTTAATAAATAGTGGGTTCGATCCCCACTTAGGGTAGTTCCACCACTCAACACGCAATGTCTCGAATTCGGTGGAAAGCGAAGTACGGAGTGTCTTGACACTAGGTACTTTCTGTTTACCATGCTATGCGGGATTAAAAGCGTGAAGCTAAAAAAAAATAATTATATTATTATAAAAAAAACTATAGCGTTTCTAATTAAAAATTATATAGAGCATGTGGCTGAAAAGATAGGTCACAAAGACAGTCGATCTTTAATTTATTAAATTCTAACGAGAAGTTTTATAAAATAAACTATTTTATATATAGTATAGACAGACTGTGAGCAATCTACCTGTGACCATTAACAACTGTAAACTCGTTTTTTAATAAAAATATTTTCGAATACCAAAATAAACGCGATGAATCTGTTTAAAATAATTCAAATGAATTGGTCAAAGATTTCGTTACGAGATGACTGTAGCTTTGAAAAATACGAGAAATCGTATTTCGAGCGACATTATTGTTAAAAATACAATCGTATGCATTATCAGCATGACGTAAATGATCCGAAAATATCACTTTTCAACAACGAAATTAGCTTAAATACAGCCCTGACGATCTAATTCTGTGTACGATTCACAATAAATGTATATATTTTTTGTTTTTGAATAGAAAAGAACAATATCTTAATAGATACAAAGAAAGATATTATGAACAGTGTATTTAAAAATAAGCCTATAATGTATAAATATAGCATATTTTTCATGACATAAATAACCTTATTTTTTGCTATTAATTCATAGTACTTTCAAACCTTTTACTTAATAAGTAAAATCAATATGTTTATTACGTACATCAGCAGTAATAAAAAGTATGTTCTTTTATCAAAATATGAAATCTTTATATGAAAATAAGCAAAATATTATTTTTTTTCAAATAAAGATGTTTAATATAATTGCATCTTTAATCTGAACCAAAATTTAATAAAAAATTAAAATAAATTTTCGATTTTTTTCTATTTTTAAAAAATTAAAAATATTTTCATTTAAAAATATCACATAAGCCTAATTAGAAGTTTTAAATCTTAAACCCTGACCTCGCAACCGTTAATCAAGATTGACATCGGCGATACAGTGACCAGTTCACTGCTCACTCAGTAATAGTGCGATCGTCTGCGGAACGGACGCACGCGACGTGTCTTTGCCTCAACACGTACGATTTCACAAAAAATATGACCGTCTCTGGTTTTAATTGAAAAAAAAATTTTTTTTCTTGTGCTGTCAAAAATGGTGGGAAAATAAAAGGAAATGTTCATATGGATAAATGGGTGAAAGTGTCGATTGTTATTTGTTTTGTTTAGTGAATTTTGTGATTGATGGTAATGTATAATGTTAAACGCAAGATGATCAGATTTTTTTTCAAATAGTTATAAATTATTGGTAAATATATATATATATATATATATATATATATATATGAAAAGATATTTATAACTTACCATATCTCTCACATTAGTTAGTAGACAGTAATATTAAAATAGTTAAATTTTATTATTTTTAAAATGGCTTATATTCATATATATGACAAATGAACATTAAACTAATATTTTATACTTCCATATCATGAGATTTAAAGACTAAAATATAAACATTTTAGTATTTTTTAGCATAGAGCGGAGAACGGAGTGTTTGACACTAGGTTCTGTCTGCCGACATTACTATGTGGGGATAAGTGAAGCTGTAAATAAACATTTTGCACAAAATAACAGCCAAAAATATTACACTTTCACATCATTGATAGTAGAAAGACAAGAAGATTTTTCATATTTTAAAAAATGAAAAAAATGGTAGAAAATCACATATATTATCCTACGTATACGTAACATTCTTCATATAAATTATAGATTTTAATAACTATAACTTTAACTGTTGATTCATAACAAAATTGCATTTCCGATCCAACTTTAACGTAGTGTTAAAACTGAATTATGAACAAAGCCAAAGTAGCAAAATTTTGTTAGAATTTTTTATTTTTATAATCAAAAATATGTTTTATAACAATGAGTCATCTCGTCTGCTAAGAGACTTGACTATCTCCGTATGTTCTCAAAAATGTTATAAAATATGAATTTTAATAATTTTGTTTGTAAATACTAAAAAAATTAATAATAACATTTTCAGAAATATCTTTTTAGTGTCAGATATTTTCCTACAGCTTCACGCATTTTTTATTTTTCAGTCACTCCGATCAACATCAACACTCCGTTCTCTAATTTCTTCCCGAAACCGAGATTGTGTGGTATGCAGTGGAACTTAACGCCGCGCTTTAATATTACCAGGGTGACGAAATGAAAATACTTTAAATGTATTCGTTCCCCAAAAGGGGACAAATAACAAAGCATAAAGATACTGAGTTCTGTGATCTGACTCTTTGACTCTTATAAGCTTAAGCACTTTGAATTGTATAATATAAAAAAAATATTTAAAAAAAAAGAATCATATATAACAAAGGAAAAAACTATTTCATAATAAGATTTTTAACTTTCGTGATTTTTACAAATTTTAAATGAAACTATTTTAAACAGATTAATCGCGTATATTTTGGTATTCAAGATCATGTTTTTTGGAAACCCGACGTCGTATACTAGAGTATCCTATGGTCACAGGTAGACTGAGGAGGCATTTATCAGTCTACCTGTGACCACGGGCCACTATGAAGTATTACAAATTAAAACTACTACGTTTTTAGTTAGACGTCTCTCCCATTACGCTACGATAGACTCGAAGTAAGTCAATATATTTAACATTGAACATATGTCGATACCAAATTAATTTACCCATCAATTATAAGCCACTTGAAAGTTTCCCAGAATTTTAATTAAGCAAATACTAAATAAATACGCAAGCATCGTAGAGCGTAATGGGTAAGTCGGATTGAGTTTGGAAACATACTTATCGTGGTACTAAAGCTTTTCATTTATTATTCGATATATCTTAAAGTTTGAAAGGAAATCGTATTCATTTGAAATATTTCCATGGCTCTCGTGTTTTTTTTTTCTTTTATTACTATTAAAATGATCGCTCTTTCTTTTAAATGCATATTCGTATATATATATATATATATATATATATATATATATATATATATATATATATATATATATATATATATATATATATATACGAATATGTATTTAAAAGAAAGAGCGATCATTTTTATGTATATATATATATATATTACATATACTGTCTAATTTCTAGAACGGCTGGACCTAATTTGATAGGACTTTCACTGGCAGATAACTGCTGCTGTAATAAATAATAATTTAGGCTACTTTCATGTGAGAATTATAAAATAAAGATCCATAGACATTAAAATCCACGCGGATAAAATCGCGGTCACGGCTCGTTTATAAAAAGTCACTAAAAGAAACCGCTTAAGTTTATCTCGAGTGTCGTATTAGTCTTAATATAGTATGTTGCGCGGAAATAATATTTTTTATCAATTTTTTCATATTTTCGTTCATAATTTAGGATCTTATATTATTTAGTAAGTGTGGAGTTTAATGTTGGTATTTATGTATTTCCATATAAGTGCAGCGTTAGGTTACGCCTAGATATATACAATCTCTCTCTAATTGGTTAGAAAGTTTTAAATGGTGTGTCTGCACACTAAATTTTATATAAAATGCCTTAAATGAGTATCAATTTGATTCTTGCTTCTGTAGCGTAGTACGATATATATTTTTACATCAATGCATTTATGAAGGTACTTAAATGCCACAAATAACTGAAACCATTAAAGCTTTTACGATACGATGAAAATTTATAAGAATATCAAAGTTTTAGCACGGATATAGGGTAAGAATTATATTCAAGTACATCTTCCCGTATCTTTCAGGGAGAACAGGGTCGCATCAAGAATCACTTTCCGTCCGAAATCGAGACACTGTGTTGAATGACAGAGCTCAACGCCGAACTATATACCATACCGCATATCTTACAAATATGGTAAAGTTAAACTAATTAAAATATAATGAAGCCCTCTTTATTTATTTGAATAATGTTACTTGAATGAACTATTCTTTTGATCAAATCAAAGAAAATTTTATATGAACATAATTTTTAATATAAATATTAACATTCTAATGTAAACTTAAGCTATAACCATCGCTGTGGTATTTGTACAAATTCTCCACTAGTCGTAATGACCTCTGTATACAACTTCGAGTATGCGATTTGTAACTATGGGAGACAGTGAATAATGTTATTTTAGAATTTCAGAATAAAAAAATGTGCCCGTTTATTAATTGAGTTTTTAGAAATGTTTTCTCTTTCTTCAGAATTGATTTACAGTGGTCGCGAGCCAATTGAAGGATTAACCTCCTACCGCCAAATTACTGGGATACCCGCTTTTTACGAGACACTACCCAGCAGCGGGGGGGGGGGATTATATTCTACCTCGTCCCCCCGGAATTTTAGCCGAAACAAACAAATTGACAAATCGACAAAAATTGTAAATAATATTATTTTGGACATAAGGCTTTTTTTAAAAGCCATTATTTTATTATTAAAAACATACATTCCAATTTCGTTTATTTGTGTATATTATATTCGTTTATGTACTCCTATTATGAAGCCTTATCCAAAAATAAAGACGTCAACTAATCCATGATATTTATTGGGTGGCGGAACCTATCGTTATCTAGTAAAAGGCTTAAAATGAATACACAAATTTTATACGATTTTTTTTTAGTTTCACGCTTTTTATCCCGCATAGCAGGGTAGACAGAAAGTACCTAGTAGACACTCCAAACGCTTTTCACCGAATTCGTGACTTTGCGTGTTGAGTGGTGCGACTCAGCGCCGCACTTTGTCTTTACCAGAACGAGGAAGTGAAAATAATTGAAATATAATCACTTCCCCGAGTGGAGATCTAACCTACAACCAATCGCGTTTACAGTAAGACGCTGTCCCACTGCGCCACGACCGGCCATATAATGTATCTATTTTGAAATAACAAATAAACTCTAGCAAAGCTTGGCGTGGAGCTCCTTCACTCAACACACATTGATATGATTAAAGATGAAAACAGAGTATTTTGACACTATGCTCTTTCTGTGACCTTTGCTATACGTCGAAGATTGCGGTAGAGTTGATGTCACTATACATGCTGTATTAACCACAATTATGAAGAAATAAAAAATGGTTATTTACATTAATTATATATTTATATTATTTATTTACTAATTTCTATTTTTACAAAGTTCACTAGTGGTTTTTACAAATCGATAGTTTTAAATGAAACATACAAACAATATATATAGTTTACAATGAAAACTGTTTGGAATGAAACTCGACATGCATTTTTGGGTCCGGTTTTACAATTTTATATTATACAAAAAATAGAACCAAAATAAAATACAATAACAAGTAGAACAAAAAAAAATTAAAATAATTAAACAGACAGATATTGTAAAAAAATTTTTTACATTTTTTAGTTTTAAATATTTGTATAGATACGTTTGTTCATATACATACATAATATGTACATATATTTAAAAATCTTAGTGTATATAAACGAAATTTAGTCTACATCGTTCGATTTGTCTCACTGTTTTAGTTACGATATAAAAAATAATTACATAGGTTAATTTATGAAATATTCATTAAATAAATAACTTGTAAAATTAATATTATTTACAACATTCATTCATACAATACTCGTGGGACAGTGTCTAACTGTAACCTCGATTGGTTGTCAATTCGATCCCCATTTAGGGCAATTAATATATTTAAATTATATTCCGCCAGTGAAACAGATAACTTTTGATACTAGATTTGCTTTTACTATCTTGTTATCCAGGGCAAAGTGAGTAGAAATAAAAAAGTTACCGTCTACATATTTTTTTATAATTTGTTATAAGATTTTTTTAATCAAAAAAAAAGTGAAGTATATATAATTCAGGTTGTTGTACCTAAGTCGTATATCACATAAAGAATCTAATTTTCCTGTCACCGGCTTTTCTCCTCAAGCTGCCCTTATAACGAAATTGCAAACGATCAGCGAATATTATAGTATTATGTTACGATCATAATATACCATATAGAATTGTAAAAGCATTTTATACGTCCCAGGTAAATAGACATGCTGACAATGGACAAATTACTATCATGTTTATACCACTAAGACTGTCATGAATTTAGACATTTTGTGGTTGAAATGTGTAAACTAACGCCGTACTTTATTTTAAATATGTTTACAAAATATTATTAGAAAGATTTCAGTAACGACTCCGCTTTTTAAAAACGTCGAACTCAACACCGCGCTTTGCTTACCAGAGCGAGGAAAAGACAATAATTATAATCGTTCCCCCGAGTGAGAATGGAACCCACAACCGATCGCGTTTACAGTCAGACTCCGTCTCACTTCGCACTTATTTTAATATTGAAAACAATATTATTTAAATAAGTGTTATTATTAATAATTATAATACCAAAACTTATAATTGCAATGCAAATGATTATTTGTATGCAAATAAGCAACTTAGTACTAAACTATTAAATTGCGTAAAACGCAACGGTTTTAGCGTGTTTTAACGTAACTTCTACTAAGTATATACCGTATATACCGTAGAGTACACGTAAAACTCTCGACCAGTAATATACGCGTTGCCTTAACAACGTCTACGTCACTTTATACGAAAGTATATGTTAAAATTCCACAATAATGTACTTAATGTAACGTTTTTTTTTATGTAATCAATTAAATATTATTAATCACAACATAATTTAATATTATAAACTGACGTCACAATAATAAAATTTGATAATAAAATTTGAAAAGAGAAATGTACGGAAACATCGTATATATATTAAAATTTAGCAATCACTTATTCAGTAAGACAAATCGATCGTTTCCAGTGAAGTGGCATTTGCTCGGCCTACATAATTTGTATGAAAGTTGTAATATACGTAGCCCTAGTTTTTGTGTTGAGTGTATAAACAAATATGAACTTTTCACTTTTCTTTTTTTTTGGTATATATTTTATCTACAAATATGTATTAACAAGTTATTATTTTATTCCGTTTGTTTAGATCTTAGTTTTTATTTTAATGCATATAGTAAGGGAAGGAGAACGTGATGTTGAAAGTCTTCGTTTTCACCTTTCTAATTAATTAAAATATAATTACCGTCCTCTTCGTGCCGCAGTATGACAGCGTCTGACAGTAAACACGATTGGTTGTAGGTTCAATTCCTTATCGAGAGAATTATTATATTTAAAAATTTATTATTATTCCTCTGCTCCGGTTAAACAAAGCGTGGCTTTGAGTTAGCCACTCGACACGCAATGTATCCTTTTCATTCAACGGGATGTCTTGACATGAAGCATATTTCCTATTTATTATTGAACTCACAGCCATCGCTTTTACAAACAAAGACAACCCCTAAGCAACGATAACGTATTTATCATATATACATTTATAATAGAAGTATTGCCTTACTTTGATGTAGTACATATAGTGTGGCATACACGTCTATTACTAACACGATCTTTTATTACAATACTAGATAATTTATATTCTGTATGTTAGCTGTGCCCGTGACTTTGTCTGCGTGGTTTTGACTTTGGATCTTAATTTTATAATAGAAGTAGTATTATTTATTCCATATTATATTAGCATAGCCTTTCTAGAGATTTTATGGAACAAAGAGACAGACAAATAAAAATTGGAAGAAATTTCGTTTTGGTAATATGTGCCGTGTATACATATATATTTTTTTAGCTTCACGTATGCATTGAGTAAAAAAATATTGTTTTAATATTAAAAACATACACTCTAATTTTATTGATTTGTATAAGGAAGATGTAAATAAAATATACACGAATTTCCTAACCGCCTTTGTGTTCGTAATAATAACAATAAAAATAATATACTATTAAGAGAAGAAACTCCTTAGCATTCCATGTCATAGCATCCCTAGAGAGGAGCTCGGAGCGATGCTTAGGACTTCCCACCCATGTGTACACTACATGGGTCAAAAGAGAGCCCCTTTAAAATGCACAATAACGCTCGCCTTTACTTTTCACCCCTCTCTTTACCTAACCACATTTGAAAAGATCCAACTAATACCATCTTCAAAATACGTGATATAAATGAACTAATTATAGTTCATTTATATCACGTATACATATGTATGTGTATATATATATATATATATATATATATATATATATATATATATATATATATATATATATATATATATATATATTCCACTTATATTACATATGTACATATATGTAGGTATGTTATATGGCTCTGCTATCCACTAACCATGTTCATAAAACTAATGATTTAGACGTCATTCGCAACACAGTTTAGTAACTAAATCCTGACCATTAATCTAAGTAAATATAACAAAGAAACTCTTATCATACAAGAACGAAGTTGAATAGGCTGGCAAATCCTATAAGCTTTTGCCGTGTATTTGTTTGCGTTTTATACAATGCGGATTATTTCTGTGGCCGACTACGCCGACGACTTCTTAATGTCGAATAAGCGGGGATTATGTAGCAGCGAAAATATTATAATAAGTAATGTTGTGAATTATATATTTTAATTTTAAGACTATAATAAAGTATTTAATTTATTTTGTGATATGCAAGTATTTATAATTGTTAACTGATCAAAGGATTATATGGAAATGGATGTACATAAGTATTTTATACATATGTACATCCATATGTACAAAACTGTATGTAAAACAAAAAAACACATTAATAATAAAAAAAATCTTTAGATTTAAATATAAGGAAAGGGATAAATAAATAGTTTATGGCGCAGTGGGACAGCGTCTGACTGTAAACACGATCGGTTGTGGATTCGATCGCCACTCGGGGGAGTGATTATATTTAAAATTATTTCCACTTCCTCGCTCTGGTGAGACAAAGTGTGTCGTTGAGCTCCACCACTCTATATCTCGAATTGGGTGGAATGCGAAATACGGAGTGTTTTGACACTAGATACTTTCTGTTGTGTGTTTCTGTAAATATATTTTCGAATACCAAAATGTACACGCTTAATCCATTTAAAAAAGCTTCAAATAAATCAAATCGCGAAATTCCTAAGATCTTATTAATTATAATACAGTTGTTTTTAGGAACATAATATAGATTAAAAAGTTTCTAGGCCATTACCTTAGGCTTCTACAAAGTTCTCAACAAATGTAATAACGGTATGTTTCCTGCTTCGTAACTAAAATAATTATGTTTTTCAAGTAAACAAACAATATCACTTATAATTTCTTAGATCTTTAGTAAAGAACATCGGACTATCCGAATTTCAATTTGTCTTTCTCAAATTTAACTTTATTATATTGTATTTTTTTATGCATTCATATGAATCAAATATGAGTGTTTGTGCATTATATTAAAATAACTGTTTTTTATTGCATGCAAAGAACTTTTCTTTGTCTGTCTGTTTCTTCCGGCTAATCTCTGGAACGGCTGGGATTTTGACGGAATTTTCAATAACATATAGCTGTTCTAATAAAGAATTAATAATAATATTAACTATTTTTGAAGTGTTATTCCACACTTAGAATTAAAAAACATTTTTGAAAAAACGTATAAAAATTTGAACGCAGCGGGATTCGAACCCGCGCCTCTTGGATACTGTCCAAGCGCTCTGACCACTAAGCCATGCGTTTTACTACCAGCTGCGATGAAATTCCAATTTTGAACGCAGCGGGAATTGAAGCCGCGCCGGGTTCGAATCCCGCTGCGTTCAATTTTTTATACGTTTTTTCAAAAATGTTAAATAATGATAACTTAGGCTGCTTTTATTTTAGATGTATACAATAAGTGCAGAGATAAAAAACAAAGTATTTTTATTTTTAAACCTTTAATAATATAAATATCTTTATACCAGTGATATTTAACGTAATGAAAATTGAAATATTAAATTCTAATTATGTTCGTGAAATTATATTTTTTTATAAAGCAAGAATACCTGTGAGAAAACCAGCATACCATATTTAGTATAATCACGACTAACCCAGTGAGTTCAAATATTTGTCTTTGCCTCTGAAATTCCTTAGCTAAATGGGTAATATTTTTTTGAAGAAATCTTGTAAATCTTAAAAGTAAAACTGGTAAGCTAATTTATCTGTATTCTATCATTTTCGAAGGATAAAACGTGACTTGATTAAAAATTTTATCAGATAAGAAATGGAATAAATTAATAGCGTCTAGGCGCAAAGGGCTATAAGTTTTACTTTTACAGGCTGTTTACCTTTATATATATTTTTTAAGCTTCACGCTTTTAGGCAGAAAGTACCTGTTAAGACACTCCAGTCTGTATTTCGCTTTCAGAGACTTTGCGTGTTGAGTGGTGGAACTCAACGCTGCACTTTGTCATTACCAGAGCGAGAAAGTGAAAATAATTTAAATATAATCCCTTCCTCGAGTGGGGATCGAACCCACAACCGATCGCGCTTACAGTCAGACTCAGTCCCACTACGCCACGACCGGTGTACATATTTTCTGCATACTCATCTACCTATACTTGTGTACTGGGCTGGTATTTGACAGTAATCGCCATAGTCATAGCTAAGCGTAGCTTGGAAGAATGACTATAATTATTTTTATTCCTTCATTCACTGGTAGAGAACGGATCGAGGATTATGACATTTAAGTATATTTATTTCCACCATATACAAATGTATGTTTTAACACAAATTATATTACTACAACGTTAGTCGTACATTTATCGCCGAAAACTCAGACAATTTATGGGCTACTTGAATAATCTTATAAAATTGGTCACTGGTCTCACATTCATGTTCTCGTATATTATTACATTACTTGAGCAATAAATGTTACTTTGGTTTAACCTGGATCGTACGTTACGGTATACTTTACGCACGCAAACGAAACAACATGTGGAACGTCGCTTTTATTTGTTTTATGTTTTCCTAATTGTTGTTTTATTTGAATAAATATTCACATATATATATTCTACTTATTCTAAAAGTTGAAGCCATGATAGGATAATAACAGGCTGTAAATGCTGTGGTTCCGTGTTCAATTTCGACTTGGAGAAGTGATTATATATATTTTTTAATTTCTGATTCTAAGCAAATTGCGGCACTAACCCGTGGTGGACAAAACGCGGCATTGAACTATGCCACTAAACATGTATGTCTTAAACTGGACAGAAAAAACGGAGATTGGGGTATTTTGATTCTATGTGTTATCTACTTCTTGTCATATTAAACCAAATATTATAGACGTATCTGATTACAAAAATGGCACATTTTATAAAAATTCTACGAAAAATACTTAGTAAGTTTAAACATTTTTAAACGTAATATTTTTTTAATTTTGTAAATATGAATACATAGAGATTAAATTAAAAATATTTCAAATTACAAACATCGTAAATTACATAATTTTGTCAGAGCTGACGCAAATTATGCATTAAATATTTCGAATACGACGTAGAAACGGTCTTGAGTTATTTTTAAATTCAGTAAACGCTTGCATTCTTACTACCAAAATTTTTATAATATTTTTACTTCTAAAAATATGAATGTTTATTGTATGTGGCTTCATAAAATATAGTTACTAATTATTTTAGTAATTGAGTTTTCAAAATGGAATTGATAAGTTTTTTTTATATTTTATACATTGGCAATTTTATTGTATTGTCCATCTACCACGCTTAGACAGGCAAAAATAATTATTAGTTTAGACTGACCGGCCAATTAGATGTCTAGATCTAGGCCTGTCTAGATCAACACAGAAATGTTTTATTTTTAATAAAAAAACAACCTGTATAAAGGTCTAAATCATATAGCCAAACGGATTAGATGAGTTGCGTAGCATGCATTTCGCTGGCTGACTGTAACAAAAGTCTATGGAATTCAAATGATATGTAAAAATATATATAACATGCTCTGGCAACGTGTGCGATATATCACGTATATGAATTTAGTATTTTTTTATATAATTTGAAAGCATTTTTTTTAGCTTCACGCCTTTTTATCCTGCATGGGAAGTATCCTATGCGGGATAAAAAGGCGTTCCTAAAAAAAGGGTTCCTACTAGGTACTCCTAGTGTCAAGATACTCTGTACTCTGCTTTCCGCCGAACTCGAGACATTGCGTGTTGAATGGTGGAACTCAACGCCGCGCTTTGTCTTACCAGAGAAAAAGTATTATTATTAAAAAATATTATCATTTTGTTTCATACTCTCCGCATATTATTTTAGCTTTAATAAAATAAACGTCCAGAATACATCATTTCATATAAAAGTAACATTATTTATCTAATCGTAACCAAATCTTAATTCGAACAGCAAACGTTACCCGTGATCTCGTTTTTATTATAAAACTTCTCCCCATACGTTAAGTACTACGCTTGTTTCTGAACAATAAAACGGCGACGACTTACGTCTACGCTTACGCTTTCAATATAATAAGATGCTTTAGAGGGTTTCCACGATTAAAGCTTTTGAATTGGGACGGTTTTTAAAAATCGTTTACACACTCTTCTTAAGTATTCACGTTTAAATATTCTTTTTGTGATGTATAAGTTATATCTAAAATATATATCAGTCAATCTGACAGTTTATCCTACACAGCAGGGTAGACAGAAAGTACTTAGTGTCAAGAAATTTCGTAATACGGTTTCCCCCGATTTTCGAGACATTACATGCTGAGTGGCGAAACTTAACGTGGCACCGTGTCTTCCCGAGCGGAGAAATGAAAATAATTTAAATGTAATCATTCCTCCTAGTGGGAATGGAACACAAAGCTAATCGAGTTTACAGTCAGACGCTGTATAAAAATTTTCATTTAGTAAGATTTTAGAAGAAATATCTAGTACGTGTTACTGGACACTAACTAGAGACGTAATAAATTTTAAAACTTATATTAAATAAAAGCGCTACGCAAACTACAATTTGTCCGGACGTGAATCGTTTACAATGTGTTTTAATACAACGTTTAGTATGAAACGCTTTTCAAATCGACACAATAGTACCAGATAAGGAACCACCCAGAAACACTCCACAGTATTAACATTACGAATACAAATATACGGATTCAATGGAAATGAAAAACTGATTTTAATACTGTTGGAATTCATAAATGAAAGCCGGTCGTGGCGCAGTAAGGTGACTGACTGTTAACGCGATGGGTTCTGGGTTCGATCCCCACTCGGAGAAAAATTATATTTGAATTATTTTTATTTCTCCGCTCTGGTGAAATAAATCGCGGCGTTATATCTACCACTCAATACAAAATGTTTCGAATTTGGCCAGAAAAAAATCAACTGAGTGTTTAACGCTATGTAGTTTCTGTTTACCCTACTGTAAAGCTGAAAAGTATAAAATAATTTAATAAAGATCTAATTTAAACACATCTTGTAAACTAATATTCATAAAATAAGTACTTGTTATTTTGGTCTTGTTACCAAGTCATAGGCTTGAAGTCGGTGCCTCAAGCCAAACGCCTTAGAAATGCCTTCACTGTACGAATGACAAAATCAAACTAACTGTTTATATATATATATATATATATATTACTTTTCAGAAGTCGGCTTTTTAAACGTAGTTTATTTTCCTTTTTAGGGTCCGTTCGGTAATGGTTATTGAGTACAATAGCGTATATGTATACAGGATTTCATAGTGACTTTATGTAAATATCTATCCTATAATAATATCTATTAATAAACGGTAAATATATATAGAAACGATCCTACCAATCGCAAAGCATTTGCTAATATTCATTGAAGATTTCCATTGGTATGTACCAAAATCATTATTAGATCTTCAACAACATTTTGTGGGACTTTCCTCGAAATATAATCTTTCAAATAAAAAATATTGCATATCAGTTCACAAATGACGGAGAAATCGCAGTAAATATGTAAAAAGGAGAGTCATGAAAACGATATCGTTAAAGTAACAAATATGACTATAAAATCAAAACTACTGGGCCAAGTTGAAAATAATTTTTGTGGGACCAAGTGGGGCAGCCTTACAGCATCAAACAAAAAAATAATTACATAAATGGGTTCGGAACTTTCGGGGTAATCGCTGTACATACATAAAAAAATACCAGCCGAATTGACAAGCTCCTCCTTTTGGGAGGTCAGTTAATAAAAAATACTAACAAGTTAACAAGAAAATTAAAAAAAAATTATATGAAATACAGAAAATAATGAGAAATATGTCCAAGACGTTTGTAATTCAAAGTAGGGTGAAGCCTACCATTGATAAAAACCGCCCGTTATTCAGCCAAAGTTATCAGATCAACCCCTAAACGTCCTGAGGATAACAGACTAAGCGGTGTCATCCATGAAATATGCTTTAACTGGGTGGAACATAAATTGAAAACCATAATGTATTGTTATAAACGACCTGATAATACTATAATTTTGATAAAATATGTATATATTTTAGCAAAATATTTAGCGCAGCGTGACAGCACCTGATTGCACAAGTGATCAAGTTAGCAACTCAAGGAAATCATTATATTTAATAAGATCTTTGATTTTAGCAATTTTTACCTATTTTAAATGTATCTATTTTAAGCTGTCTATTATACACGGGTCTGTCTACTTGTAACCAAGAAATATTGTAATGTGTTTAAAACATTTTTAAAAATGTGTGTTCGAATACCAAACTATACGCGATTATTCCGATCATTATAGTTTACTTTAAAATTAATATATTTGTTGTGTTTTCTTTTGTTATGGATTGACGAAACGCAGTGTTGAGTTACGCCACATACTCAAAAATAACACTAATGTCTTGATATTAAATTCTCTCTGCTACTACATATGAGGAATGCGTAAAATTAAAAAAAAACAATTTATATAATAATAATGTATTACTTATATTGATGTACATCAATACTTACTGAACTTATTCTCCACAATCAAGTTATTCACAAAGTGATATTAAAAAAAATTTTATATGCTATCTTCAACAAAGTTTGCCGCATACTTTCCCAAAGGGATTTTAGTACGTTAAGTTTCTACCTAGGTTATATCGATTTTTTATTATCTAGACCGTGCTGAATGTTGTTTTACTGAACTTTCATGAAGTTATAGTATAAAGAAGTTTTATATATAAAAATATATTTAAATTACTCCATCTTGAAGCGTCTACCGCAAATCAAGTGGCTCAGTGGGGTCGTGGCGTAGTGGGACAGCGTCTGACTGTAAGCGCCATTGGTTTTGGGTCCGATTTTCACTCTTTTCCTCGCTCTAGTAGGATAAAGTGAGTTCCGCTACTCAACATGCTATATCTATGTCAGGAATTTGGCGGTCAGCGAAGTACAGAATGTCTTGACTCTAGATACTCCCTGTCTACCCTGCTGTGCGGAATAAAAGAAATAATAAGAAATTAAAAAGTTTCCAATAAGAGAAAACTCCTGCCCAAAATGAAGATATCATGTGGAACTCAACGCCGAGCTTTGTCTTAACACAGCACCAAAATCAAAATAATTATTTAAAAATAAACATTATGTATGGTAATTAACTCTAAAATGAACGAAATTGAATTACATACATAGATGTTCAAATAGAAATGTTTAAATAGAAATGTTTAAATAGAAGCGAAGTTCGATCAAATTAATTCAACGATACTTGGCAAAGGACCAATCAAACTACAAAGTGTAAAGTTGCGACGTTGGTTCTTAGAAGTAATTTGTCAATAGGTTGATTACGTACATTCCTATATATTGTTATTATTTGTTACTTTGATTGAAAATATACAGAATTGTACTTTTTATATATCTTATTCCGAATAGCAGGGTAGACAGAACACAGTGTCAAGACACTTCGTATTTCGCTTTTCCCCGAATTCGAGACATTGCGTGATGAGTGGTGGAACTCAACACCGCACTTTGTCTTTTACCAGAGTGAGGAAGTGAAGATAACTTAAATATAAGCACTCCACCGAGTGGGAATCAAACCCACAACCGATCTCATTTACAGTCAAAAGCTGTCACACTGCGCTACGACCATCCTCAATTATATTGTACTTACGAAAGATTTTATATAATATTAAGAGTTAAGATTTATGTTTGTATGAAGCTTAACCCTAAAAATTGGTTAATTCGCTATGGATGTTTAACCGGCTTATTTTTGTTTTAAAAGTTTCATATATTTTTTTTCTTTTAAGAAATAGTAAAAGAAATAGTAAAAGAACGTCTTTACCACCTCAATAAAATAAATTATCTTTAATTTTAACCTCTATTTTGCCTAGTTTCGAATTCACCTTAAAATCAATTTCAGTGAAATTTCCCTTTGCGCTCTCATCCCCATATAACTCCCTAAGGTACATTCAACTTACTACTTCATTTAGTGAGTATCGAAACAAATATATGTATATATTGATAATAATCGAAACCATCTGGGACAGTGTCTGAATGTACGAGTGTACGCATGTAAACAACGTCTGACTGAACTGTAAACATGATTGGTTGTGAGTTCGATTCCCTTTCGGAGAATGATTATGTTTAAAATCTCTTTCTGTTTCTCCGCTCTGTTAAGAGTTTAAGACAAAGGGTGGCGTTAGTTTTCGCCATCGTCACACAACAGAACTATGGTCTTTTATTTTATTTTTTTACCTTGTCGCTTCTATCCCGCATAATAACCCTACTATGCGGGATAGAAGCGCTAAGGTAAAAAACAGGAAGTACCTTGTATCAAGACACTGTATTCCACTTTCCGTTGAATTTGAGTGGCGGAACTCAAGGTACTTGGTCTAACCAGAGAAAGAGGGAAAAAAGAGGTGAGGGGAGAGCGAGGACATATAAATAATTTAAATATCCCTTAAATGACTGGGAATCAAAGCCACGACCGATCGCGTTTGCAGGCAGACGCTGTCCTATGGAGCCACGACCGGCCTCAAAGAGTTTTTTTTATTAGATCTATGTATTTTTATTATGTTATTATTTATTTAATGGGATAAACAGTTCATATATTTTTGATTTTTATATTTATTATGTATATATTTATTTATTATTTTGTTTAATATATACTTAGTACTTACGTCTACACCATTTAGTTCATAAGTAGAATTTGATTCCGAAAAAGCCGGAGACATTCCCACAAAATTAAAATACCACTAATAGCTTTACGAAAAAACGGACAACTAAATTAAGACCGTTTTTTGGCGTTGAGTTCCACATTCAATCATCAGGAAATTGCAATAACATTTATTACCTCCATAGTTTCTGATCGCATTAATTTAATCCTTAAAAAGCAGCTTCAATCCTTATCGAGCATGAAAGGGTAGTCAAAGACAGCCTAGTGTCAAGACACTCCATTGACTGCTTTCCACCCGAAATCTAGACATTGTGTGCTGAATGGCTAAAATAAACTTAAACGCCGCGCTTTGTCTTACCAGATTTGAGAAATGAACATAGATTTTAAATACAATTATTTTTCGAGTGTAAATCGAACTCACAACTAATAGTGTTTACAGTCTGACGCAGTCCCACTGGGCCACTATGACGCCCACTTAACCTTACCTAACATTAAACCGCTATAATAATAATAATAGTCTTTATTAAAAGAATTTTAAATAATTCATTGTATCTATTAAAATTAATTAATATTTTAAGAAATCTTATACCAGTACGCTAAGATTGTCTTACCTAGGTTTTTCATAGAATTTGCCACAGATTGCGGTTTTTTTTTAGCTTCATGCTATTATCCCTCGTAGCAGGGTAGATAGAAAGAAGAGACTCCGTACTTCGCTTTCCGCCGAATTCGAAACATTGCGTGTTGAGTGAGAGAACACAACGCCGTACTTTTACTTACCAGAGAGGGGAAGTGAAAATAATTTGAAACATAATCCCTGAGTGAATCGAATCCACAACTGAACGCGTTAATAGTTAGAGGCTGTCCCAATGCGCCACGACTGGCCTCGTTTTGTGCATTTTATACAAAGTAATCTCTATAATTTTATTAATATATACTGAAAATGTCAATTAGACTCCAAAAATATTTTTATTTAAGTATTTTTAATAAAACATTAATAAAATAGATCTTTACATTGATGACGAATATTTAGAAACATGAGTAAGCTTTAATAAGGCTTTTGAAACTGTCTAGCTCTTTTATATAAAACATTTCTTTATTTTTTTATATAAAATATTTTTCTATAGAAACCTGAATAATTGATTTACAAGGACAAATGTATATCATTAATTCTTTACGTTCCTTTATTTTTCTTCTTAAATCCTGCTTTTCTTCTCATAGTACAATTAATTACAATATGAGTGGCCAAATAGAACTAGAAACTGTCTACTAACTAACTATGTAGGACTAAAAACTATCATCAGGTACTGCGCCGTGTTTACACTAACCTTTTTTTTTAGCTTCACGCTTTAACCCTTGTAGGGTAGTCAGAGACAACGGAGCTAACCGGTATGTTCCCTGCCTACGTTCTTTCGCCTCGTCCTCAGTCATTGAACTCAACATATATGTCCTTCGGGGGTTCCTCATGCTTCTTACGTGACCTTCCTCCAGTATCATTGATACTGTGTTTTCGAAGGTCAATCAAGTCAATTAATGATGTTCCTTAAACAATCGATATTTTCAATTTTGTTAATATCTCTTTTTATATAGTCACATCTCTATCTTTATAACCCGACATTTACATAGGTTTAGATTATACAAATAAACATGTTTTCAATATTATACAGGCTTATGATTGTTTCAATTTAAATATTATTAATATTTCTATATTATTATCCTTACATCAGAGTATACAATTATTTTTTTCTCTACTTTCCTTTTAACAATATATAACATTGCCTTATCAGTTATTTATCGTAGAAAAGGTTATCTATCATTCACTTTTGTTTATAAAAGTAATCTTTGAAGATTCTTCATAGATTTTTATTAGAAAATAAAAATATAATTGTTTAGTTTATTATTAAAATCATATAAAAATAAAATAATATACCCTTAAATAGGCAGATTTTTACCATCAACGGCCATGGCCTACTGGCCTCAGCTCAACCTTGGGTTTATGGTTTGTAAGCGCTGCTAATGGGCGTAGCTTAAAGGAAATGTTTTCTTTGCTTTAATTATTCAAATAAAAAATATTACATACTATTAGTGTAAATTAAACATGAAAATAATAAGGCAAATATAATGATTATTAATTAACTTAGTAACGACCGTAGCAATTTTTTGCGAAATAATAGTTTTATGTAGGTATTTTATTCATTTTAGATACGCACATATAAATGTCAGATCGCATTTAAGCAGCTTCATGGTATACCTTGCACAGGAGGGTAAACAGAGGCAATCTAGTGTCAAGACGTTCTGCTGACTGCCCGAAATCGAGACATTGCTTGCGTGTTGGCAATAGCGAAGCCTCATTTCGTCTTACTAGTTATTAAAATATAATAATTATATAATAATTATATATAATTATTATAAGCCTTAAAATTTCATGTCTTTAGTATTTTCTTTTATTTTTTGTAAACAAGGAAATCAGGTTTTTGAAAGTTTTTGTAAAGCAATAATCTTTTCGCAAATTTCATTTAAATATATGGTATAAATAATACATACAGCACAAGGTTAGCAAATTTCATTTAATAATTATATACAAAATTCTACAATTAAAAGTCTTAGAAGATGTCGTAAAAAGCTTCGAACCTTTTTATATTAGATATGAGAAAGATAACATAAAACTAAAAAGGGTAAGTTACGTATAGTTTAGTTAGATTGCCACCAAAAGGCACAGGTTCGAATCGTGCTACGATTAAAATTTTGTTTCTAATTTATTTTTTAATTTTTATTAAGATTATTAGAAGTTAAGATTAAGTTAAGAAAAGCTTTAGCCAATTGAAAAGTTTTGGAATAAGAATTATATAAATGTATTATTTTTTCTGTTTGGCTACCCTACAAATATCAATAAAAAAGAAAATATTATGATCTGAGGCCTGTCGTGGCGCAGTGGTACATAGCCCGACGATCGATGACGATGTAAACGCGATCGGTTGTGGGTTCGATTGCCACTCATTATATTTAAACTATCTCCATTTCCTCAGTCTGGTAAGACAAAAAGCGGTGTTGAATTCCAATCAATCCGAATTCGACGGAAAGCGGAGTACGAAGTGTCTTGACACTAGGTACTTCCTGTCTAATAAAATAATCAATGCACAACAAATATACGTAAATATATCTTTTTACACACTTTCACGAGGTCATACTGGTTAATTATGTATTAGTTATCACTTGGTACCTAGAATGTGTATCTAATTGTTAGGAAAGTTAACACTTTATTAGGAAAGTTTCCTTGTTGTTTCCAATTATTATTACGTACACGAGTCACATACTTGTTACTATGGCAACGTGTTTGTCACTTTATACAAAAGTGAATGTAAAACATGTGGTTGCGTGTAATATTTATTTTATTAATTTGAGTATCTTCTCCATATAAACTTTATCTTTTTAATTATAGTAAAAGTGTTTTTTCCGCGTTATTCTCATAAAAGTGGGATTTTAAGGTCGAAGTTTTTATTTATATAATAAAAGAATTATGATGATTTATAATAAAATTTTATCACTTGTGATTCTGAGTTGAAGAGTATTAAATTGTGGTGCATAACTTTCAAAGAAGAAATGTCACCTCGAACAAAATATATAGACAATAAATATGGAATTATACAATACAATTAAATATATAAATCATATAATTGAATATAATTTATATAATTTATATATTTAAGCGAAGTACGAAGTGTCTTGACACTAGGTACTTCTATGCAGGATGACAGCGTAAAGGCTTACAAAAAAAAATTAGATATGACAATATTCTTATAAATAAAAAAGACATATAAAAACTAACAATAGTATATAACACTAAATATATAACCTATAATTTAATCATAAACACAAACAGATAAGTATAAAAAAGAAAAAAGATTTAACCTTATATTTTTAATCTGTACTTATCTTAATGGGTATGAACGAAATTAACGAACAAAGCGGACTTCCGTTGCCGCAGCCGATTACAACTATAGCGAATCACGTAGCATTAGTAACAAAATCATCATTTTAATTAAACATTAGCTTGATATTAATTTCACCAATTAAATTGAGCTCGTTACTAAACTACAGTATATGGTATGGGGGATAGACAGTGAATTCACATGAGGTACACCCTATATGAGATATCCGTGTAATTTTTTTTTTATTAAAAGATATTTAAATGTTTTCATTGTACTCATAAATATTTGAATATAAATCATTAAATTATTACATATTTTAAGAAATAAAACTATTGACTAGATTATCCGTTTCTCTCTTTTTTTCGATCAAATTTTATATATTGAATTCAATATACATATGTCGTATTAAGAGAAGAAACGTGTGTTGAGCGGAAAAAGCGGCGGCTTTGTCTTCAGATAGACGTTTTTTTTCCCGAGAATGTAAAAATATCAAATTTTATTTAGGAAAGCCAAAATATAATAACGTGCTTTCTAGGCTTACGTTATTTTTTAGCTCCACGCTTTATCTCGCATAGCATGGCAGTCAGAGACAATGAAGTTTAAAGGCATTCCCTTGACTGCTTTCCTGCACGACTCTGCCGCCTGAAATCGAGACATTGTTTGTATGGAGTGGTGAACTCGACGCTGCACTATGTCTTACTTGAGTGAAGAAATGAAAATAAATTAAATTAAATCATTATTACAAATGTAATCATTCCCCCAATTGGGAATCAAACTCACAAGCGATCGCGATTACAGTCAGATGCTGTCTCACTACGTCACGATAGCCTCGGTATACACTATTATTTACTCTATTATAAGCTTTTTCTACGGGGTTTACTTTCAGATAGTTGTTGAAATTGTTTGCTGTAAGAAAATGTAACATTTACATTTTATGTTTTTGTTGCCGAAACGTATATCTCATCAGCATTAAATTGTCTTAATTTTAAGGCATAACTCTTTTAAGAAAAGTTTTTTTGTTTAGCTTCACGCTTTTATCCCGCGTAGCAGCGTAGACGGGAAATACGTAGTGTCAAGACATTCCGAAATCCACTTTCCGACACTTTTTTAGTGTGCTGGAACTCTACGCCGCGCTTTGCCATACCAGAGCGAGTATATGAATTTATTTAAATATAATCATTCCTCCGAGTCGTAATGGCTTAACGAAAGTATTTTTTAAAAATAAATATTTAAATTATACAACAAACTTATATGACAAACCTATAATATAATATGATTCCACAATACGATAAACTTCCACTAACAATATAACTAGGCGCTGAAATAACAATGTCACAGAGTAAGAAATTTTTTGCCTGGCGTCCAGCCAGTACTATAATGTAGACATTTATTAATTTATGGAAGGAATAACTCCTTTTGAAGGACGCCGTGAAAATTCTTATATAACCGTACCACTTGCTAATAGATTTTTTTTCTCTCACAAGTAAACTAGTGCCAATTTGTTTGAATGCATATAAGTGTGTTACTTATTTATAAATGGATAGGTGACATTGGATATTAGTCCCAAATATTACCAATTAAGAGAATGTAATTTAACGAAACGCATCTTAAGCTTCACGCCTTATTCCTTGCGGGGTAGTCAGAGAGTACGGAGCGCCAAACGCTACCTACCTCTTTCGCCTCGTCCACAGTCGTACATGCCCTTCAGGGGGTCCTAATGCTTTTTACGTGACCTTCCTCCAGTATCTTCGATACTGTATTTTCGAAGGTCAACCGAGGTCTCCCCCGACCTCTCGTACCACTCACCTTGGCTTCATAAATCTTTCTTACCATTTTTTTATCACTCATTCTCTCAACGTACCCAAACCACCTGAGCACCTGAGCACAATAATATTATTAGGAAACACCTATCATACACCAACTAACATATTCACCTAGCTTCATTATGGGTGGAATTTTTAAAAAACCATACCGGCAACCTACTGCCATAACGCTAAATACTTAACACGAATATTATGCAAAACAAATTTATTGCAGTCGTTTCCGTTTCGCAACAATTGATAAATTATGCACCTATTTACATGTACAAAATATAAAACGTTTATGTCGTCTATAAATAAGGTAATTGTGAGATATTTGAAAATTATGCAGATCCATTCACAGAGCTTATCGTCGGGTAGTGAGACCGCGTCTGACTGTAAGCGCGACTGGTTGGGCTTGAATCCCACTTGGAGGAATTACTATGTTTTAAATTTATTTCTATTTCTTCGCACTGGTAAAACAAAGTGCGACATCGAGTTCGCCACTCAGAAAAGTTCGGGCGGAAAACAGTCAACGGTGACTGAAACTAGGATATCTCTTATTACCTTGCTATGTGGGGTTAATGGAGAAACTGTGAAAAATATGACATAATAATATTATAATTTCCAATTGAAGGTTACTTTCTAAATATATATTAATTTCATTAAATTTTAATTATTTATGATGATTTCCATAGCTCCCCGTAGCTCCTATTTGTTGCGGATTTTATATAAATATTTATATTTATATTTAAATTATTTCATTCCTCCTCTCTATTGAGCAAAAGAGCAGTGCTAAATTCCATCACCCAACGCGCAATATCTCGATTTCAGGCTTAAAGTGAAAAACGGAGTGTCTTGACTCTATTTTCTTTCCATAAGCTAATCTTTTCAATTAATTTCATAAGTCACTTTTAATTATATAGTAAAGAAACGCTAGCACGACTAAAATTGATTTATTTGTATGACATTTTCAAAGAGGTTTGAAGGACAGACGACGAGCGTTACGTCATAACGCCATGGTGTCAATGATAATAATAATAAATGCTTAACGATTTTTTAATACTGAGTATAATAGAAAACCTACTTTAATAAAGTACAAAAATTAATAACTCGCTCATAAAAGTCTGGCTTTCGAATACGCCATATTCATTATTTATTTTATTAGAATATAAGTGTAGATTACATTCGGAAAAGGTCAATTTCTAATTAGAAAAAGTATATATATATATATATATATATATATTGATGGTCGAAAAGTAAACGCAATGTGGATTCGATTCCTACTCTGAGGAATGATTATATTTATTTATTAGCGGAGAAATGATGGTTCGCCACTCAACGCAGTGTCTCATTTTGGGCGCAAAGCTTTCAACGGATGGTTGTCCCTGACTATCATGCTGAGCGGGATGTAGCTAAAAGCTATATAAAATAACTACCTTCTTTTTTTCTTATATCATATTCAAAGATCCAAATGAAAATACACAATTTAATTCTACTCCAATTATTACAATACCTAAAGTGTTAATAAAAAAACCAAAAAATATAACAAGTTACGTCGAATTTTTATACGATATTTTAATGTTAACATCCTACTGAGAAAGATCGTATAGCTTAATGGTTAGAAAGCTTGGACGATTACCAAAGAAAGCAAGTTTAAATCCCATAGCGTTCAATTTTTAAATTTCAATTAATAATATTAAAAAGTTAATATAAATTAAAAATTTCAGACGACCACGCCCCATCTTCCCATAAACTATATTCTGGGATGGCGCCCAATACGGGATACAAACGCCCAGAATATAAGTGAGAAGAAAGGAAACTTGTTTGGTAAATACAGTGTTTATTGTAGATGGTTTTATGAGCCTGGCTAGAATATTAAGCTATTATTATATTTTATTAGATATAGTATCTGTGTTTGTTCGTGCAAACAAATACTAGTGATGATGTAATGGAACTCTACGTTATAAAAGATATCTAGGGATAAAAGATGTTTTATTGTGTTAATTAACTCGAGATTTATAACTAAATATTAACATTGTAGAAGGCACTTTGATTTTACACAATTTTAACACATTTTAAATGAAACTTTTTTTTTTAAAGTACTTAAATTTTACAGTTGTAAGTTAGTCTATTTGCGAAAAGTAAATATGTTTACGCAATGTTAAGTTTTTAAAAAAATCCCTTTAAATAACAAAATAAATGCGAATGAGTTTAAAATAGTTTCATTTAAATACGTAGAAGACTTTTTGCTAGATTAACTGGTTTGTCCTAACGTAATTACATAGAAAGAAATAATAATATTAGAGAAGCTAATAATATGTAACTATACATTTATTTCACATTTTGTATAATTATATATATATATATATATATATATATATATATATATATATGTATGTATGTATGTATGTATGTGTGTCAATTTGAGTACGTCACATTACAAATTTTCAAAGGATTAATTGTTCTCTTAATTGAGTGGATAACAATAGAATAATGAATGTAAACCAACCATTTAATTATTAATCCATATAATTTTTGCAAAAAAAGTTTTTGCTTACGTATTAATTACAGTTAATAAATACAACTTTAGCCATTTGAGTTTGGAAATTTGACTTGAGACACATAGTCCAGTATGAAGTACGTGGCTCAAACTGTTCAAATCTCACAAATCTCACATAGATATTGTGTTGATAAATTTCGAAAAAAAAAATACTATAACAGTTTAAAAATTAAACCGGCTATCAAAAATATTGAATCCCGTATACATAAATTTATTAAATTACCTTATTCTCACCACAAATAGTATACAATATATGAAGTTAAAAACAAAATAACATATCAACATACTTGTACAATAATCGCATCGTGTGATTCTAAATTTTATTAACCTCGTAACAATTTACATAACAGCAAAATCTATTATATCATGAAACCTTATTTATATAAAACACTTTTAGCCGATTTATAGTGGCATATTGCGTGCATGTAAGTAGATACAGTGCAGTGGGCAAGGGTGACACTTTTATAAGGGAATCCATGTCGAAAATAAATTCTAAAAGCAATAAATATTTGGAATTAAATAGTTTTTACGTTTTAATTGATTACTTAGTAAATTAAATAAATAATTAATTTAGCTTCACTCTTTAACCTGAATAAAAGGGTAGTCAGTGACAATTTAGTGTCAAGATATTCCGTCAATTGCTTTCCACTGTTGAGTGGAGAACTCAACACCGCGCTTTATCGTACCAGAATAACAAAGAAATGAAAATAAATGTCAATTATAATCATTCCTCCGAGTGGAATTCAAACCTACAACCAATTCCGCTTACAGTCAAATTGTGTTTCACTGCGCGTTGATAACCTCTTGAATAATTATATTTAGTATCAATCAGTTTATTGAATATTTTTTTAGCTTCAAGTTTTTATTCCGAATAGTAGGGTAGACAGAAAGTAACTAATGTCAAAATTCTCCGCTTTTCGCTTTCTACCAAATTCGAGACATTGCGAGGAAATGAAAATAATTCAAACATAATCACTCCACCGAATGGAATCGAACCCACAACCGATCGTATTTACAGCCAGATGCTGTCACACTGCGCTACGAGCGACCTTATATTTTATTAAATATTAATATTTACAAAAGATAACCATATGGGAATCGTTTTGTATGGAAACTACAACACTAGTGTAGACTGACACTCGTTAGCAACGGACAGTCGGTCGATATGCATTAGTAGGTATTAATTTGCCTCATGATTGCGCTACTTTTGAAACGTTTAATTTTAATGATTATTTCTAACGTGACATTTGATTTTATCTTTGTCATGACATTGTTTGTTTTTACTTGGAAAAATATCAACGTTATATTGTCCTAAAGCTGACGCAATTGCAATGGCAACCGTTTTTTTTTGTATTTTTATTGGCGTAACTTAGAGTAAGGTGAGTTCGTGCATAGACACGACAATTTTTGCGTTTAAGTTTAAAACTATTAATAAAGAAAAATTAATAATACATTAAATAAATAATTTAAATAAAATATAAACTACCACATTCAAATCAACATCAAACGAATTATAAGCGCTTTCTCAATTTACTTTGATGGAACAGAAAAGGAACATAATGTCTTGCTCGACGTATGTATGCTTAAGTAATTTCAAGGCTGGCTTTCCAATTAAATATATATAACGATATATATTGAAATAATTAAAATTATATTCTTGCTTATAATTTTACTGTTTAATTATTAAATACATTTAAGGGAGGTAATTATAGTGAGTAGTATATTATAAGAAAATGGAGTTTCGTGTCATAATAGTCGAACAATTATTAATATGTCAGTCTATAAAAAACTCTACATTTCTCTATTATTGCCATAATTAAAAAAATATAATAAGTAATTTTAATAAAATGTTATAAAAAAACAATGAGGCCGGGTGATTGTGGTGCAATGGCACAGCGTCTGGCGGTCTGCTAAGACGAACAGCGGTATTGAGTTCCGCCACTTGAAGGAACTAAGAGGACTACGGAGTATCTGTACACTAGGTACTTCCGGTCTACCCTGCTATACGAGATGAAAGTGTTAACCTACAAATATATTAATAATAATATCAATAAATCGTTAAACCAGATATCAGGAAGTCATAATACTAGATTCTGTCTTCCTACACTACTACGCGAAAAACAGTATAAAGCCGCACAAGCAATCTAAAATTATATTATTCTAGCAGTAATTGTAACAATATTGTAAAATGTAAATTAAGATACAATCTAAAGATATTCTAGTGTTCATGTGATACATTTGGAAACCTTCCAACGGCATAATCCGATGACAGTTTCAATCTCGTCATTTACCTTTGAAGTTTAAATTGTTAGCGTAAACTTTATAAATTCATTACTTTAACAAAATACCACATGGACCGTACCGTTATGAAGCAGACGTCTTATTAATTTTGTCGAACTAAATTCTAATTTGATTTGGGCAAACGTTATATATACGTTAACGATATTTCTGAATGGCTTTGCTCGCGGATATTTATTTTATTTTAATTATTTTTTTTTTAGCTCTACGCTTTTATTCCGCATAGCAGTGTAGACAGAAAGTATAGTCAAGACACTAGGTACCATACTCCGCTTTCCGCCGAATTCAAAACATGCGTGTTGAGTGGTGGAACTCAACGCCGCGCTTTTTCTTACCAGATCGCGGAAATGTAAATAATTTAGTTATAATCATTCCACCAAGTAGGAATCGAACCCACAATCAATCACGTTCACAGTCAGACGCTATTCCACCGCGCAACAATCGGTATTTTCCAATTCCTTATTACATCAGCTATATGCTAGTGAAAGTCACATCAAAATTATTACCGCCATTCATGATATTAGCCGAAACAAACATATAGGCAAAAATGATCAAAATTAATACTTTGGTTATCTACCGAGTATACATATATGTATATTTAATAAAAAAAGCATCGCCGGTCGTAACGCAATGGGACAGCAAACGCGGTTGTGAGTTCGATTCCCGCTCGGAGTAGCGATTATATTTAAATCATTTTCACTTCCTGGTAAGATACAGTTTGGTTTTGTATTCCATCACTCAAAACGCAATATCTCGAATTTGGTGGAAAGCCAAGTACGGAGTGTGTTGACAATAGATACTTTCTACCCTGTTATGTGGAATAAAAGTAAAATAATATATGCAATATATTTTTAAATAATGTAACATACGTACCTATTGTCTCAAAAATCGATAGTGCATATATGAATTAAGATTCTTGTAAGAAGCGATCCAACCCGATCCAAGCGGCTATCACTAAATTTACATTTTTCTTTAGATATATATATAAAATTTAAATGAAACGCTCTTTACTATGGTAAAAATTCTAACTAAAGTCACGTATATTAAATAGATATTCTTGTTTATTCTGTGCTCCGTTTTCCGCAGTATTTGAGACATTATGTGCAGAATTGTGGAGCTTAACGCGCTGTGCTTTGTCTTGCTAGAGAGAGAAAATTTAAATAATTCAATTATTTTCATTACTGCGAGTGGAAATCGAACCTACAACCGGTCGTGGTTACGATCAGACGCTGTGTCACTGGGACACGATCAGCTTTAATTTTTTATTTTAATTCAATATTATGTCTTTTATTCTATTTTAAGAATGACAAATCATAACTCTAGCTGTTTTCAATATATTATTAACTTACTAGTAGTAGAACAAGCAAAAAATCATCATTATCGTGTTTTATTGTACAAGAGGCGAGGTTAAGTTCCGGGACTTAACTCAGTATTTAAGAAAAAAATAGTAAGTAGAGAGCGGAGTGTCTGAACAAAGAAAAACAGTCAAGTTTTGATTCATATAAAAGCGAGATATTATTTGTATCAAGATATTTCTTACTGCAATCGAGGCAACAATAGCAGACATTGTTAGACTAACAATAAAATATAACATGAAAGTATGCATTCAACCCGTAAGAGTTCGATGTATAACTGAATAGACCCAATCTTATTGTTAGTTTTTGCTTTGGTGGTAATATTTACAATTTATTATTGAAGTTTTGAATATGACTTTTTAAATGACACGTCTTTCTGATGAAACGTCTGGTTTTCAAAAATATATTTTGGAATACCAAAATATACGCGATTAATCTGTTAAAAATAGTGTCATTTTTAGATCGTATATTAACATATATTAACAGCGAATTTAATATACATGTCGATAATATGGAAATAACAATGGAATTGTATTATAAAAGGCTTTAGGCTTGTTCAAACATTAAAACAACAATTCCTACCCAAAATAATAAATTTAAATATAAAATTTAACTAGTTTCCTATATATAATCCAGAGTTCTGAAAAGCAGTCCGAGAGCACAAAATTATCTGTGCGTTTTAAATGGAAGCTACGAGCTGTCGTCTAAGTCAGGGGTCGGCAACTTTTTTATTCAAACAGTCAAAAATTACAATATTTCAAAGTTTTCAAAGACCCACAAAAACAAACAAATGTTACCAATAAAAAATAGTACTTACATAAAAAATATCAATTTTTCCATACAATAGGGGTGTTTTTTATATAAAAATTTTCAGAATATAAAATCAACTTTAATAATAATTTCAGAATATTTTCTTTCAATTTCTTTTTTTAAATAAATAATATTTGCAAATGGAATTAAACAGGAACAGGAACACATTAAAAGAGCTGCATTTAATTCGCGAGCCGCTAGTTGCTGACACCTGTTCTAAGTAACTCTAAATGTATATAAATTTAGTTTTCAAAACTTTAAATTGTATAGTGCTTTTTTTGTTTTTACCTGCGTTTTATGGGTAGTTTGCTTAAAAATAAAAGTCAATACTTAAAAAGAAAGAAAGTTTTCCGCTTCGCATAAAGCCCAAAGCCGTACTTTCCATTTTCCATGAGATTTAGATTTTACGTATAGATATTATTAAGTTTAATATTTATTATTTTTCTTATTTTTAGTGACTGTATCTATAGATTGTTTGGTTATTTTTATATAAATAATTTAAATATAATTACTCCCCAGAGTGGGGATCGACACCATAACCGATCGCGTTTACATTCAGACGCTGTCCCACTGCGCCACAACTGGCCTCGATTATTTTTCCCAAGGTATTTAAACGAAATGCTGATTGTATTGTAGTTCCACCAATTTTGGTCTGAAATTGAGTACAAGACTAATTAGCAAACACGTTCTGAGCGCGATTTATGGTTATTCAAATCAGGGGCAATACTTTTATAATGTTTTACGCAACTTTTTTTCTAAGCTGAGAATTAAAAACAAATGATTTATTACTAAGATGTCCGCCGCCGTCGGCGCGTGAAGATGTCAGGGAGATAACTGATAAAAAAATTTTTCATAATTAGGTAAACGCTAAAAGCGTATACTTACAAAAAATAAACAAGCTGCTATATATGATATTTTAAATGAAACTATTCTAAACGGATTAATTACGTAAATTTTGGTATTGAAAATACATTTTTGAAAACCCCGACGTTTCGAATATTTTACAGTAGTTCGTAGTCACAAGCACATTGAATTTGATGCAAAACTTAACTATATCGAACTAATTTAATCTGTTTCATAGTTGCCTCGCACACTGCCCTGGATTCTTGCTAAATGCGCTAGCTGTATCTTGCTCTCTGGTGTGGTGGATTTGAGACTTTAACGTTTTTAGAAGTGGGTGCCATTTTTCCATGGTTCTGTATTGAAACTAGAATATTTTTTATTTTCAATAGCCTCGCGAATGATTCTATGATTTTTAATGCTCATTCTGTATTCGAATTTTATTTTATAGTGTGAAAAAAAAATCCCAGCCTTTCATTCATTTTCATTTGTCACATAGCTTAGAAAAGGTAAAAAAAAAACATATAATCCACCATTTTGTTGCGAAGGCCATATTGGATTAAAGTATCCATGCATAAGTGTATTGTCATCGAAACTAAAGATTACATTCCAAATTCCAGCTTAATTGGAAACCAGAAAATGAGTCTAATTGCAAGACTTTTTCAGAGCCAGACAAAAATAAGGGCAAGCGAAATTTAATAAAACGCTTGTTTTATTATAAACATTAATCCTCACGCTTAATTCCGAATAGCAGGATAGACTGAGAGCACGTAATCAAGTCAAGTCAAGACATTCCGTTCTACGTATTCTGCCTTAAGTAGAAAAGGGTTCCCGTTCCCCGTTCACGAGTTTACAATGCGTTGCCTTAGCAACGTGTATGTCACTTTATATATAACACATGGTAGTGTTACATTTATTTTATTAATTTAATGTATTTCTTATGTTTTATTAAAAACATAAGTTAGCATTCTGTATTCCATCTCTATATAAACTATAACTGTGCCAAATTTCATACTCCTTCCTTCCTAGATATAAAATGATATATAACAAAGTGGTGTGACGTAAACGTAAATCAAATTGTAACATTATCATATTTCCAGTAGATTTACCAAGTACCGGCGATGAGATTAGAGCCCCTTATAATATGCTTACATCGGTTCTAAGCGTAATTCTGTTAGCGGGACATATTTATGCGGTTGGCGAATCATTTGGAGATTTTTTTTTTAATTTTATTCGTTTATTTATTTATTTTGTTAATATAGAGCATGTATAAGTATAATATTATATATATAAAAATTCTTTAAAATATTAATAAAATGTTTTTGTGTTAAATTACATGACATATTTTAATTTAGAAAAAAAACATCATTCCTGATTGATAGACAATTTGACATAAACAAAGCGCTGTGTTCAGGTCCCCACTCAAATCGTAATGTCTTCATTTTAAACAATCAATCATTGCAACAGCATTTGACTGTAAACGCGCTGTACTCAGGAGAATGATTATATTAAAATTATTTTCGTTTCCTCGCTCCGGTAAGACTAAGCGCGGCGTTGAGGTCCTCCACTCAACACGCAAAGTCCCGAATTCGATGGAACACGGAGTACTGAGTGTCTTGACACTAGTCTACTAAGAACTTAGGTCTTAAGACTAGTTCCTGTCTACCCTGCTACACAGGATAAAAACGTAAAGCAAAAAAAGCTTACGAAAATATTTCAACCAATTACTCTTATATATCTACGCCTAGCTGTTTCCGCTTACATCGTAAAACGCGACAATCGTAAAAAATAAAAATGGTGACCGCAACCTTGACTTAAACCTTCAAATATATAATTAAAAACAAACGCAAATGATAATGTAAGCGTGTTTCGTTATCATATTGTCTGGAACGCCTTAATTTTACACGGCAAATGTGGAATGGCCAGTATACAAATGCCTACATATTTTAACTCGACTTAGCACTAATGACCGCTGTACATGCGAGGCTCATATTAAATGAACTGTTAAATGATATTTAGCTTAAGAACGTGGGCTTTCTAAGTAAATCTTTTTCTATAAATTGTATGCCTGTCTGTCTTTGTATTACGCAGGAGCATAAATTAGTTTTAATTTAAAAAATCGATACATAGTAATTTTCTCAATATTTATTTAAATAAAACCCATAAATGTAATTGAAACTCCTAGAGTTGGTATATATTTATGTTGTAATAAAGAAAAATTAGTACATATTAAAATTTAAAAAAAGCCACCGTGGCCCATTGGGACAGTATCGGAATGTAAATACGATTGGTTGTGGGTTCCACTCGAAGGGATGATTATTTATATATTTTTTTCATTGGTCCGCTCTGATAATGTAGAACGCGGCGTTGAAGTTCGCCAGTCAACACGCAATGTCTCAATTTCGGGTGAAAAGTATCTTGACACTAAATAGTCTCTGATTACCCTGCTATGCCGATTAAAACGTGGAGCTGTAAAAAAAATATGAAATTCAAATGAATTTAAGTACTAACTCAAAATAATATATAAAAAATAATAATATATTTAACTGATATTGTTAGAAAGCCAAACAGTAAACGCTTATTGCAATTTTATAATATACTACCATGTTTACTAGGAAGTAGACTATTCCCATTCATCTCAGAAGGAGTTCGGTGCCAACAACGGCGCTCCAGTGACATTATTTAGTGGTTATTCTTAGTTTATGTATGAGATATTTATTTTTTTCTTATAGAAAATAGCCTTATTTTAAAGGTTATTTTATAGCTTATTTTTTAGAATTTTAAAAAACCATGCTTTTAGCGATGCATTCCTTCTGATTATTCTCCTCTTTATATAAAAAAATGGTATACTGTTATATATATATATATATATATATATATATATATATATATATATATATATATATATATATATATGAACAAAGTTTCTCTAAAAACATAAATAATACGAAAATAAATACACATATAAAACGTTTAATTTTTTCCCATTGTCACACATTATCCCATATAGCAAGGTAGTCAGAGGCAACCTAGTGTCAAGACACTCTGTTACGTGACACGTTTCCACCAAAAACCCGAGACATTGTGTGTTCAGTGTTTAACTTAAAGCCGTTTAAAATTTAACACTTTAATTCCAATCTGATTCAGAAAGAGCTTGAAAATCTTCTAAATGGAAAAGTTATGTATATAAGACTTCATTAAATCAAGAAAGAAATGTATTCAAAGTTCCACAATCAATATATAGTAGGTACCTATTTATATCACATGCAATTAGCGCAAATGCCTTATCGTATTAAGTTTAAGCTGTTACCCACTGATAAGCAGAAGCCGATGTCATAAACACTGTAATTCAATTAATTGAATTCTCTTGAAATAGAACATTTGAATAATATTGAAGATAATCAATGTTTTTCAATAATAATTATTTATGTATCGATTTATGGAATACTATAATGAAAGCTTCATTATTAATGTCAAGTACCTTTTTTTAAAGAAGCAAAGTAGACTAGATTTTGTTTTTTATCCCGGATAGCTTTCTATCTAAAATCGAGACATTGCCTGTTGAGTCGCAAACTCCAGGCTTTGTTTTAATAAGGTGAGGAAACAAAAATATATATAAAATATACTCCCCTGAATAGTTGTCGAATCCACAACCATTCGCATTTACAGTCAGACACTCCACATCGCCACGATGGCCTCATTTCGTGTTATATATTTACTTGAAGGGGTATTTTTATTATATATTTTTAATTAAAACACAGTACTAAAAATCACAACGTATTTCAATATTATAAGCTTGTCAGTTCGTTTAAATTGCATTACAAATATATTATTTTAAATTAATATACGTTTTCCACTTAGCTGTCTCAATATAATCAGAATAGAAGTAACAAGATTTAGATAACTTTAACGAAATTATGGCTGAGCTTACAGCCAGCGACGGCCAGGCCTTCATTATTTTATAAAAGTTAAAAGTATTGCAAATAACAATCATATAGTATAGAATTTGCGATACGATTACTTCAGCAGGTTATAGGTGCCTACTAAAAATCAAAACTGACATTTTTTTCATGAAGATAATGTTTAATATTATTAAGGTAAACCGCTATATATATAAAGTTTTTAACATATATTATTTTAAAATATATTTCTATAAAATTCCAATTTTTGTACATTCTTTACGTGCTGGCCGACATCAATGTAGTACATCGGGTGAGCTCTAAATCAGGCGGTTTACGTTCCTCCCTCCACTGGGAACATTTTGCGATTGCTTGGTTTGAATTTATATCTATTAGATACACGACGGACTGTAAACGAGATCGATTGTTAGTTCAGTTCCCACTCGGGGGAATGATTATATTAAAACTATCATTTCCTCGCACTGGTAAGACAAAATGAGGCGTTAGCGTTAAGTTCCGTCACGTCACGTATCGTTTCGAATTTAGCGGAAAGCGGTGTGTCCAGACACTAAATACTTATTTACTACTATGAGGGATAAAAGCGTGAATCTAAAGAAATAAATACTATATTGTTGATTAACTATTGTTTACTGTATATAACATTTATTCCTACTTAGAGGGTTATTTTTTTAATAAAATTATTTATATCCCTTTTTAGTTGTAAAATATTGACGAACTTATGGGTATGGACGTACAGCTTAATTGGTTTCCGCACGTCATCAAAAAAAATATAAATTTGAAGTGATCCTGTATAAAACAATTGATATTTAATTAATAAGTGCGGCGTTGAGTTCCGCAACCACACGTGCATTATCACGAATTTATATATATATATATATATATATATATATATATATATATATATATATATATATGTAGTAGGGAGTTAGGTACGTACATAAACATGGCTATCAAATGCGAAAAAGCAATACAGCAAGTTCTATGCGCCATAAAACTTAAACTAGCAAATACAGTGGACCAAACAATACAATCTTTATGTGTGTTGTATCAATGTATGTTAATAGTCTTGTGTTATCTTTTGATTCCGTTTTGGAAAACATCTGAATGCATTGTAGAACAAAAGATTACTTTTTTTAGCTTCACGCTTTTATCCCACATAGCAGGATAGGTAGAAAGTACCTAGACCTGTTAAGACACTCGTACTTCGCTTTCCGCTGAATTTGAGACACTGCGTGTTGAGTGGCGGAAATCAACTCCGAACTTCGTCTTACCAGAGCGAAGAATTAAAAATAATTTAAATATAATCACTCCTCCGAGTGGGAATAGAACCCACAATCGCGTTTACAATCGGAGTCTGTCCCACTGCGCCACGACCGGTTTCAATTACATTTTATACAAAACAAAATCTAACAATGTTGAGTATCGCAACAAAGCTTGTTAACTAAAGATCAATGTGGTATTAAACTAATATTAAGATCTTCTGAGCAATTTATGCTAGGAGTCCCTGTTCTTTATATTCGCGGTGGGTGGTGGAACCCAACGCTGCAGTTTGTCTTACCAAACTATAGTGAACACAATACATAATAAAACACAAAAACACAATACATATTTCTCTTAGTGCGAATTGAACCCAAAAACATCGTTTTATGGCATTTTCAATCATTATATAATGGAGTATTCGCTTAATTAAAAAATAATAATTTAGTGCGAGCTGTAGGTTCCTTGTTACTTGTTGAATTTCCTTGAAAATTTGTACACAAATAAATTGCTTGCTAAGCCGATCAAAATCAGTTATAAAAAGAATTTCTTTATTGAAATAAAACACTACAAACATCATATTTTAAAAAGATTTTTGTAACAGCTATAAAAATTTATAACAAATATTGAGTTTCCAAATTTATATTTCTAACGGAAGTAGCTATTTTCGCAACCTCAATAAATAATATAATATTTAAAAAAATTATAAAAACCCGACCACATTTAAAAAGTCATTTTTAAAATACGCCTTTTGTTCAGTACTTTTATATATTGAGTGACACTCGTACCCTTGATTGGAATCTAATGACGTATCGTTTGTCAAAATCGGTTCTCAAGTTGAGCAATTATAAGGGAACAAAGAAACGGACATACATACGTACTTACCATACGTAAAAACATAACCCTCCCTTTAGCAGTCGAGTGATAAGTACTCTAATCCACCACTATATATAATATATTTATATATTTATTAAAAATATTTCTAGTTTTATCTCCGGTACCAATTATATTACGAAGCAAGTGTATTATATTATCTAAGGATGAATACAGAAGAAGAAGTCATTTTATTATATAAAAAGTATATAAGTAAAACTGAATAAAAGATGTTTTTGACCCTTTGTGATTTCTTTTATCAAAAGGAGCCATGCTCAGAAATCCGATGACTTGTATAGTTTAGTGCTTTTGGTATATTTGAATTGAATGAATATTCAATCAATCTATTTTAAACGGAACGGAATAATGAAAGTCATCCCGTTGACTCATTATGGAACATTAGTTTACCTGACATTTATTTGACAGTTCATAGAATAGAAGACGTTTAAAAAATAATATGATGTATTTTTAAGCACTTGGTTCGTGGTGCGGTAGGATAGTATCTGACTGTAAACGCAATAGGTCGTGGCTTCGATTCCCACTGGGAACAAAAATTATATTTAAATTATTTCCAATTAGTTGGCGTTGAGTTCGGCCACTCAACATGCAATGTCTCGGCGGAAAGCGAAATGCGGAGTGTCTTAACACTAGGTACTTCCTGTCTACCCTGTTATACGCGGAGCTTAAAAAATACATTATTTTTAAACAGTTTAAAGTTAGCTATAAATAACTGATGTCTATCGGTGCATGGTTATAACAGTTTAGAGAAAACGACACATTACGTGTCGTTATTTTCAATTAATTTAATATTTTGATAACAAAACCGTTATTCACACACTTAAAATTTAAAAAAAATATATAAGAAAAATTCAAACACACATCATTCGAACCCAAGCCCCTTAGAAGTCATGCAAGTGCTCTCGCCACTAAGCCATACGCCAATATATTAAGCATCTATAAAACGAAACACTGGTCAGTTTGTCTAATCATAAAAAGCGCGAACTATTTAGTAAACAATAACGGTCATAAAACTGAACATTACAAATAGATAAAGTTGTGCTCGTTAAAATAATAGAGGAGAAGTCTTTTGGACCACACCAGTGTCCATTACTTTTTTATTACACTTTTTTATAGCTTTACGCTTTTACCCCGCAAAGCATGGTAGATAGAACAGTACCTAGTGTTGAGACACTCCGTAAACCGCTTCCCTCGGAACTTGAGATATTGCGTGTTGAGTGGCGGATCTGAACACCGCGCTCGTTCACTTGCACTTGCTTGTTCACAAATGCTAAGTTATGCCCACGGTGATTGTGTTCCTATGTTCTTTGAAGAAATAATTATTACTAATTAAGTAACATAAAGCACAGCGTTTATTTACGTTGTCTCTTAAATATATGACAAACGGAGAGAGGTATTTAGAAGGATAAAGTCATACATTCTAAAATGAAAGAAAATAAATTCACTTAAGTTATTTCATTAAATAAAATAGAAAAGTAAATTATTCGTACTAGCTAGTGGCAATAGTCATGTCTATTTGGTTATAAAAATATATATTTCCTATCGTTTTACTTACATTGACGAATAAATGTCTTATAGATTTGGTAATGTTTCATATTTCTCATTCAACCTATAAATCTAGTGGAAAATATAAACCTTTTTCCCAGCTCCCATAGGAAAATCTGGAAATCTTCCCTTAACTCTTTCCCACACTCCCCATGAAACCAAGAAATGACAAATAATTTTTCTCTGACTGTCAATAATTCTTAAAAATAATATACAAAGTTAGTATAATCATTATATAAATATAAACTTAATGTTTATAGAAACTAAGCGCTACATAAGTAGATGATTACCCTATAAGCGCAGTAATCGTCGAAACGGCCTTAATAATTCATAGAGCCGGACAAAGTACACAGCTTGCTGTTCTTTTAAACGTAATTAAATGTAAATAGTAGAAAATTGCCTCAACTAAGTAATGTATTTACCTACGATGCTATACTTGATGGTATACCTTGCTATTTGTACCGAATATGACTTTTCCATTTATATATCAAAGCTTATAAAAATAAGATATATAGAAATATAGAAATAGAAATGATTATAGAAATATATACATATATATATATATGATTATAGAAATATATACATATATATATATAAAAATATAAAATATATAACTTATAGAAATGATTTATCAGCTTCATAAAAAATTTAGAATTAATTAATCAATTTTTAAATAACTAGTCTGTTACAAGTAGTCTGGTCGCCAAGTAGAGCATCTTGGCATACTTGTGGTAGGTAGAGGCAGCTGGAAAAATATCACTATACACTTACTGAAATTCAAACTCCCAAATTATTTTTATTCTACATTATTATAAATAATATAACATATTTATATTTTTTTTTTCTTATCATGTCATTCTCCATATTATTGCAAACTAAACAATCTAAATGTATATTTAATTATACGAATATGATAGATATTACATATTTATTGGATTTTAAACTAAATTTGAAGCTGGCCTATCAAAATATTTTTTTTTCTTTTTTAGCTTCACGCTTTTATCCCCTTAGCAGGGTAGACAGAAAGTACCTAGTGTCAAGACACTCCGTACTCCGCTTTCAACCGAATTCGAAACATTGCGTGTTGAGTGGTGGAACTCAACGCCGCACCTTGTCTTTTACCAGAGCGAGGAAGTGAAATAATTTAAATATAATCACTCCCCCGAGTGGGGATCGAACCCACAACCGATCGCGTTTACAGTCAGACGCTATCCCACTGCGCCACGACCGGCCTCAAAATAAAATAATTTCATTTGCTCATATTTGCGAAAACAGTTATAGTCTATAGTGTTAATGTCAGTTATACAATAATGGATGTCTCTGTCATCATACGCTTTACAATTTAGTGACTATTACTTTCTAATATTGCAAGTTACTTTGAACGAATTGACTCAATTTAAAACAATTAGTAAATGAGTTTGGTTGGTTCCCGATTCGAAAGAGTGTTTATATTTGATTATTTTCATTTGTTCCCTCCGGAGAGGCAAAACACACCGTTGACTCCCACCACTTAAGACGTAATGTATTGATTATGAGAGTTGAGAACGGAGTGTCTTAATGACAGGTCCTCTCAGAGTATATCAGATTATTATGTATAAAACAATAATTTTAATACTGTTGCTATATTTTTTTTGAAAATTGATTTGACATTCCAGTCAAATACGAGATAAGATTAAAACTTTTAGGTCTTTTGAGCAAACTTTGAGCTTAGAGCAGTGTTGAAGATCGCAAAGAAGTTTTAAATGCATTCCACAATCCGGCAAGGTTGCATGTAAAGTTACAACTTTCAAACTATTTAGACAATTTAACTTCAAACTCCTCGGTTTTAGTTACAAGTTATCCTTTATGAATCATGATGTTATGTTGTAGTCTAAATTTCTCTTTAACTGAAATAATTAGCTGATAACCATTTTATTTTGTCTAAAAAAAGATGGATATTACTTATTTTATTAATTTAATACTTAAAAATTAAATTTTATATATTTTTTTAGCTTCCCGAATAGAAGGAAATACCTAGTATCAAGACACTCTTGCCTTCCGTCAAATTTTAGACATTGCGTGGTGAGTGGCGGAACTGAATGCCACCATTTGTCATACCAGAGCGGGGAAATGAAAATAAATTAAATATAATAATTCCCTCGAGTAGGAATCGATCCTACAACCGATTACGTTTCCAGACAGACGATATCCCACTGCGACACAACCGGCTTGATTGTTAAAAATTTTAGCTAGGTTGTAATGTTTTTTTATAAACAGAAAATTAAGAACGGAGTGATCCGTAATTTATACGTATAAATGAAATTGTATTTTCTTTTTGTAATATTAAAATAACACTATTTTACTAAATGTATATTCTGTATTCATATATATATATACATACAATTTTTTGTATTTTTGTCTGTCTGTCTATTAATTCCTGCTTATCTTCAGGAACGATTTATCCGATTTTGACGGCACTTGCATTGCTGAGGGCCTATTTAATAAGAAGTAAATTTTATTTTAGAATCATAAAATAAAGATTTTAAAATATATTAAATCTCTTGCGGACGAAATTGTGTGTACAGTTAGTAATATATAAACCAAACAAATACATGACGGAAAATAAATAAAATTATTTATTACTTAATAATCTATAATGGCCAGTCCCTTATAGTAATTGCCCTATAAAACGTACCTTTCAAACAATTAGACATTAAATTGAAATATTGAGTCCCGTTTTATTATACTCTTAAGAATAGTAAAATCTTTAGTACCAATATTATTTTCAACGTGATACCAATAATGCCGAATGCCTTTGAATCTGCTAATATTTATTTCAAAATTTACAAAATTAATTACTTTCTCGCTTTGGTAAGACAAAGTGCGGCGTTGAGTTCCACCACTCAACACTCGAAACGACAGAGTGTCTTGAGAGAGGTACTCTCTGTCTTTGTTATCCGACCAATGCTGGATAAAAGTCTAAAGCTAAAAGTAAATTAATTATAATTAGATGCCCCACTACGCATAAACAACGCGTTACCTTAGCAACGTGTATGTCAACTTGTATAAAAGTATATGTCAAATACATTGTTGTGTGTGTTGCATTTATTTTATAAATTTAATTAATTTTTGGCACTATTTTCAAAAACAATATTACAATACTAATCTTTTTCTCTATAATGAAAATATTACTACACTAAATTTTATAGCCCTTGGTCTATATATTATTTATAATTATTCGTATAATAAGTTTTTACTTTGCATATTAAGACATAAATAAGTAAAAAAAGTTAACTGTTTTTTAACTAAAATAAATAAATCCACTGATCATCTTGCGTACGCGCAACACCAAACACAAAACTGAACAGAGACGGCCTATCTGAAACTTGAATGTATGAACGAGACGTAAGTGGCAAACTTCCAAGATGAATTTGATGTTTCGAAAGAACTTCAGCACGGAGAAGACGGTCTCGGGGGGAGGGGGTGGGGGGAAGGCCAAAGGAGCGCTGGGAGCTGGCAGGAATGCCAAGCGACGCGATCGTGACCGATACTCGTGCATGGAGGAGCATCACTATAGGACACATCTGTTCTTCTCAGCGCCTAGGGCCAGTACCCAGTATAATGATGGCTCAGGTAACTCGGGAAGTAAGGATCGTAGCTTATATAGTGTGCAGTGTTTGTTTACGTCGAGGCCACGTAGGAAATTTCTACTCGTATCACAGATCTACGTGATTCTTATGAGGCATTTTTCTAATAAGGTTTGCATGTATCGTCAATAATCGATTTATATATGTATATTTGTGTCAATTCTCATAACAAGTGTTTTGTATGACTAAAAAATTATTGTTAAAACACAAACGAACACTGTCAAGTCTATTTTTACTGAGTGACAACTGACAGACAAACTCGCTATTATATATATATATATATGTGTAAAAAGTTATATGTAATCACAGCAAAGTTCTATAAATAATTTTAAACGTTTACAGCACTTGCGTTGAGCAGTATCGTGGAACCAAAATATTTATACATATTACTTTGAAAATAACTTATTTGATCGTCAATTTTTATTTATATATATTTATATTTACATATAATATATATTTCTATCTAAAGCGATTTTTTTTATACGTAAATAAATAACGAAAGAAATTACCTAACAGTTCTATACTTATATGTATCAAGACTAAATTATTCCATGTTATTGTATTGCTATTTATCATATACATCCTGGCAGCAAACAAACAAAGAAAATATTATTCAAAATGGAGGACAGTTAATAGAACAAAAAGTCACACCCAAATATTTAACCATGTGTGACACGCGATTAAAACGAAAATTATTTTAGGGGAGCAATGTGACGACATGTGGAATTATTTCATATTTATAATCCAGGTCAAATGTTGCTTATTGTGACATTAAAATAATTAGATCAACTACTACTTATTATGAATTATGGTTGATATGGTTGATCGAAGTTAAAATAATATACTTTTTATCAAAATAAATATAATATTTCATTGGTTTTAATTATAATTTAAGGCATGTTAATTTTGTTTTACTTCACTGGTAAAGAAAAGCTGTGTCAAACGACACGCTAACTAAGCTGAGAATTTTGTAAATTAAGATTAACAAGTTTAACTACACTTTGTGTAGCAAAAAGACTACAATAATAATAAAATAAAATTGTTACATTTATTGAGGCCATCGTGGTCAACACTATTCAGAAAATTAACAAAGAAAATAATGCTCTTTTTAAACTAAACTCTCTATGCCTAAGGAAAGAATTTATTTCAGAAAAATGGCATTTGTACCATTTTGGACAAATAATAATAAATTATTTTCTCTAAATTACAGAACGATGTGGACCAGTTATCGGTGGCGGGACGGGGCCAGAGCCCGAGCCGCCTCAACCGTTGGTTACCAGGGACCCTTCGGTGTCCCTCATGAGGTGGGACAAACCACCCTCGTCGGAACGAAGACGTACGGAGCCAGTGTCATTGGCTACTTTGGAGAGAGACTGCTTCGTGATACCTGCTCACGCGCTAGATCGATTCCTGCCTGATGGTGTCCCGGTAATTTGTGTGTTATATTATAAATATATAGATAGAGTATCCATAGATACTCGATCAAAATGAGTAATCCTAATTTTGAAAGGAATTGTGCGCTCTTTAAAAAGCTGAAATATTATTGTGTAAATAAAAAAAAAACAATTCTATTATAATGTAAAATAATATTTACATATATTATCCTCATTAAGTACAGTGTAACTTTTATTGTTTTCAGCTTCCGGTCCCTCCGCCAACGCCGGAGAAGGGAATGGCGACAAAAACTCAAAACTCACTCAGCATACTCGAAGTTGCCGATCCAAAGCTTTGTATATTAGCGCATTTAATGAGCCCCCTAGAACCTATAGAGCCTATCCTAGAGTCTCCTCTTGCCAAACCGTTGATGAAACAAAAAACTGCCGCTGGGGAGCTGCTTAACGACGTAGCCCACGCCAACACAGCTGTAGGCGGAATGTTATTAGCCAATATGGAAAAGAACTCAGAGTTTCCATTCATATCGTACTACGTAATAAATACGACACAAACCGATCCATTGCTGTTTTACAATAATATGAGAAGTGCCTCTTTATCGAAGTTCGACCCCAAAACTATAAGATACTCTGCAGCCCACACTTTGGACTTGTACAGTGAAGTGGCCATGATCTGTCGGCCCCCGTTCAATGATCTCGCTGGTGGACCAAAAAAATCGCATACACCCACAACTGGGTTTATTATTAGTGTTTATAAGGTAAATTACTCATTTATGATTTGAAAGAATTATTACTTTTTTTTTTTAGTTTCACGCCTTTATCCCGCAAAGCAAGGTAGACAGAAAGTACCTAGTGTCACGACACTCCGTACTTTGCTTTCCACCGAATTCGAGACATTGCGTTTTGGTGGTGGAACTCAAGGCCGCTCTTTGTCTTTACCAGAGCGAGGAAGTGGAAATAATTTAAATATAATAACTCCCCCAAGTGGGGATCGAATCCACAACCGATCGCGTTTACAGTTAGAAGCTGTCACACTGCGCCACGACCGGCCTCTATTACTTTTTAATTTGCTATTAAATTACTATACATGTTAACAAACGCACTTAAATACTAAGTGAGTGTAACAATGTGAAATGTTAAATTAAATAAATTAAATAATAATAAATAAAATTGGATCAAATTAATAATACTAACTTTTATAAGATAAAATTTCGTGATTCATCAAATCGGACGTCTTGGTTTCCATAAAGCGCGGGTTCGAATCCTGATAAATTCAAAATTTATTCGTTTTCTAAAAATGCTTTCCTATGTTATGTGTAACTTAAGTGTAAACTTTTGAAAAATATTTAAATACTCATTAAATAGTTTTAAAGCCTAAAAAACGAGCTTAAACGTATTTTCTTGATATCCTGACGGTTTTGGTACACATCAGGTTCTTGCTGTGAATATTGTCATGAAAATTGGAAAGGCACAAATTTGCATTGTTTAAAATAGCAAGATATCCTTATAGATGTCGCTTGTATCTATAGGATATATACTAATAAAAACTTAACGATTTTTTTTATAATAATAACTGTTTTCAGAAAAAAAAGTGATTACCTCATATTACTAAAATTTCCAGGTATTCGAAGGAGACGACGGCGAACGGTTTGAGAGGAACTGGCTTTATTGGACCGGAGCACGTATGCTCTACCGACATCTACCACATTCAGTGGGAATGAGGAAGATCGCTTTACACAAGTCCGTAGCAGCTCATGGGGATAAAATGTATCTTTTAGTGTGTGAATGTGCTAACTTGTTAGACGATCTGTCCGGCGCGGCCATGCTCGTGACGGCTTTGAGAGCCAGGCTGTGCGGTTACACCGGGCTGTACAGACCGATACAGACTTTCTAGTAGGCATGAGGTTGCTTAACTTGGGATTTTTAGTTACTTCTCGTTTAAATTACGATATAAATTATCTATTTGACTCTCGTACATTTTACAATGTAAGTAATCTACAAATACCACTTAATTTGCATTTTAGGAGTTCTATGTGGTGACAAAGAAAGCAATGGTTCACAATTTAAAATATAAATATATGTTCATTTATCTGTCAAGTGCTAATTTCTTGCTAATTTCTTTCACGGCTTTAATTTTACATTATATATTTTTTTTTAATTATTAAGTAAGTGACGCAAAGCTAAGCGAGTGTTTGTGCCAACTAAAATGGGAACAAAAAATATTTATCATGTATTGAAATGCACATGGCAACTTGTAAATTTCAGAAATTGTAAAAAACATAATTTCATTTCAGCGGTACTCATTAATTCGATGCAAAAATATATATTATTGTAAATAATAAAGGAATAAATAGAAAAACAAAACATGGTTTAAAATCCCAAGTATGGCAACCTTAGTATGTTAGATAAAGTTAATAGCGTTGTGACAAATTATTGTCCGTCATATGTTTGTAAGGGAGCATCAAACTAAGAGCTTTGAGAAATTTCCTTGAGGATTGTTGGAATTAGATTCGCTATTAGTATAGATATTTCTAGAATTTATGAAAATTCTCATCGAATTATTGAAGTTTTACAGATTTTGCTATAATTTATTTTTGCGCAGCTCTCTAGTAATATTGGTAAGGAAACTTATTATTATACGAATCAACATATAAATCATAATATGAAAAAAATATTTTATAACGTCAAAATAAACTATTATTTTTGAGTTACACAAGGGGATATCCATAAATTATGTCACACGTCAAGGGGGAGGCAGTGGGTCATCAAAGTAGGGGTCAAAAATCCATGAAACTCATGTGACATAATGTATGGCCACTAAATACAAATTAACTAAAATATGTTTTAATATAAATTAGTTTCTGAGTTCACAAATTGTATTAAATATTATAAAAATGGAAAAAATACGACCTTTTTCTCGGTTTTGACATATCCTGTAACATATCACTGAACAGGCAAAGAAATTAAAGATTAAAAATATATAAAACAACTTCATTTAATCATTTTAACTCTTTAATTAGCAAATGGATGACTTATAACTGCTTAAATACAAACAAAGCCAAAATTATAATTACTATTTTATAAATAGAACTTCTATAAATAAGTGGAAACTTCAAGAAAAAAGTTTAAAAGTATAAAATAATGCAAATCTAATTTAACGTTCAATATTTATATAATTATAATATGCGAATTCTCGTACTTATTTAGATAGTGTTATATGGATTTGCTGATGTCTGCCGATTTCAATCGATGTCAGTCTATTTCAGCTGATGTCAGTCGAGTAATAAATTAAATAGTGAGATATAAAGTTCAAATTAGTAGTTTTAAAAGTTAATCGCAGTACAGCATGGTTTTCAGAGGCCCAAAAAGTTATGTAAAAATTATTGAAAACGAAAATCTTGCACTGCACGATCAGAAATATATTTAATAAGTATATATATAAGGTAAACAATAAGGGTGTGTTAGCGTAACATAGTATATTAATATTATTTAACCAACCACGTTTTAATATGTATTCTTCCTTTACCATATTTAGACAACTTGATAAACCTAATGGTAAAACCTCAAACTGTCACCTGTCACGTAAAAACTTTCCCGCCATTTTTATATTTATAATGTCATGACAATAATAATAAAAAAAAACAAACTGACTTCGACACCAACGCGGACACACCCGTGAATTAATTTAAAATAGATTTAGGAAGCACTAAAAATTCAATTATTGCAACGCGATTATTTTGCTATGGTGCTAAACTAGTCAATTTAAAAATTAGTTAGAAAGCTTGCTAGATATCTGGCATGCTCACTTTAATCACCTAAGAAAGACGGCGAAAAAAATATTTTAAATAAACAGTATTACGAACAAGGGTCGATTATAGTTAAGTTAATGTATTAAGATCTTTTGCGACTCTCCCTTTGCCAACAAAATGCCTTTTTCAAGTAGTTTTAGATAATGTAAAACCTCATTTTTTATTCACAACGCAATATTTCTTCACTTATTAAATATAGAGCAACTGTTTTAGCTTAAATTAAAGAATTTCCCATAAATATATAGAATTAAGCTAGATTTCTTTGTATTTATCTATTGATTTAAGTTATTTTTTTTTATTGAAAACTTTTAAAGAGCATTAATCACAGAGTAGATTTTGATGCCTTATAATAGCCATTTGCATCTTGCAAGCTCTGTTTTTAAAATAACTCTAAAACATAAAACAATATACATTAATGTATTTAACAATATTTTAGCTTAATTAAAAAAATAATTTTATTTCTTTTATTTTCTTCTTTACTTTTTATTATTTAATTGCAAAAGGTAACCAATTTTTACTCATATATCTAACTTGATTATAGTCTAAGCTTTATATAACACATGTCAACACACTGCCATGTTGATCACTCTTCATATATCTCTTAGGACTATTACATGTTTAAATTTTAAAAAATTGTTAATAAAAATTTTGCAAATGCTAATTTGACATATATGCAATCTAAATATCTGCTTCATTCAACTATTATTATAATTTAATATCCAAAGAAAATTACTAATAATGTATGTAAGTTATCCTTCTGTGATTTGACACAATTGCCAACTATGTGCTCATTTTAAATCAATTAAGGAGGGTGCTGTTTGTTTGTATGAGAAAAAAATATATGAAGTGTTAAATTGAGATATATATGGTATGCATTCTTGCCCATTAATAGACTTGCTTTTCTTTGTAAAGAATTAAAAGATAAATATAAATTAAATTTTGTTAAAAAAATTAACTTTTATAAATATAATGTTATTGCTACCATTTTTTCTAAAATCATGATTTTATTAAAAAAAAAATATTATCTCAAATTAACACTTGTATACTAAATGAAATTTGCTGTTTCTATTCATTTAGCAATAAATATACACCCTAATGTCAGGGTTGTACCAATTTAGTTTATAAGAACAATTAAATATAATCATATTTAGCTTCAAAAGCTAGTTTTCATTGTGGGCGAGGTTCTTACATTTAGAAAGGTAAATTTGAACTATTTTTATAATAAAATAATTTAATTAAATATGTAATTTTATTTACCCCATTGTTTATATTCCATTAAATTGTATATACCTATATTACAGATGAACAGTCTCTAAATATCGAAGTGCCTTTGGGTTATGTAAAATATATAATTAAAAATCATATAAAACAATAATTTATTAAAATAAAATAACAACTAACTATATCACTATTTTCAAATTAATATCCTTTGTGACCTCGAAACCTTCTTCGATTGTCGAGCTGGAAAACATATAAACAATAATTTATTTATAATATATATAAGAGATTGTCAAATCTTTAAAATAAATATCAATATAAAATTTAAAAAATAATAGCATGTGATTAAAAATATTATTATTAAAAAGTAAAGAGTATAGAATAGATATTACAAAATAAAAAATATAACATTACAAAATAAAAAATATAACAAGAATCAATTTAAATTCAAAAAAAAGTATATTTTAATCAATAAAATGTTCATCTACTACACAATACATGTCTAGTTGTGGTGTCCAGATAAAAATATTTTGAAAACATTGCAAGAATGTGAAATATTGCAATAAACAAATTTTGAAAAAAGAGATTTTTATATTTTAAAGGTAGCAAACAAATTATTCTTCTTATATTTTATTATCTTCTAATAATATTTAAACTAATTTATATTTAGTCATTTATTACAAAAAAGGAATGAACTTCTTTATTCAAAAAATAAAATAAAAGACATAAAAATATCATATTTTTCTATTCATATCTTCAAATTTGAATATATGTTACTATGTACATGACTATTATGTCACATTTAGTTAGTTTTTTTCTAAGCATCTGAAATCAGCCCTACACTAGCAGCAGAGCACATAAGCAGATTAATTAAAGGTTGATTAATTAAGATTTAAAGGAAACTTCCCAATGAAACTTCCCAATGAATTTTATTATTTAGCATGTAACGTCTGGGCAATGTGACACTTAAGGTAATTTCTGTGCCTGATATTTATCAGTTTTGTGGAAATAGCATAAATACAATGCAAATAAAAGGATTAATTCAAACATACCAATGACCTCTTACATTCGAAGAAACTTTGTCGTAGTTGTAAGCATTCAGAAGGAACTATCCCATCTTTTAAACACTCCCGAGGTGTCCTCTTATTCTGTAAATATTAATCAAACCCTATTAGACATTTTATATTTACTTAGCAACGCCTATAGTAAATGATGGTACTCTAAGTAATATCAATTCAAGTTACAATAGCTTTTTATGAGATAAAAATTTAAATATTTATAGATAAAATATTAACCTTTTTGCAGCAATCGCTATTTAATAAACACATCTTTAGATCAGCTCTGATGCCTGCGCACGGTGAACGATCAGCTAAGCCTACTTCGTCTGGAGCAAAAGTGACCATTTTAGCTCTCTTTTATTTATTAACTAAAATATTTAATAAAATAAAATTTATTTACACAATCAGTGCAATATTCATATCTTGACATTGACATAAGGCAGTAAATACTGAAGATGTTTTTTGTTGAAAAAACAGTTGCAATACAACTAAGAAAATGTTTTGTTCTATATTGGAAGTTGTTACTTGTTATATATTACTTTTACAAATTTATGTAACATGTTAACTAAATACGAAGTTATATTTCATTCCTCCCTTTAAGTTTTATTAAAAGGAATAGTATTGTGAATCTATATTTTAATTTTTAGTATAAAACTCTAAAATTTTTGTAATATATTGTATTTCTTTACAAAATGTACAAATTTTAAGTAATATTAATGTTTAAATTGAACAGAAAACTAAATAATTTTGTTGATTTATTAATAAATAAACAAATCAGTGACACTTGGAAATGTCATCTCTGTCAATTCCAAGAACAGCTGATAACTTATTGTTTTTATTTTTACTGTCGCGAATTTTTTAGATGAACCGAACTGCTCCACTCTCGTGATAAAACAGTGCAACAAGTGATAACAATAATGAGCAAATATCTACCAATTTTTAATAGAAAGCTCTCTCACATTTGTAATTTGAAACCTTTTAAAGATACGAAATGGTTAATGCCGAACGGAAATCCGATTGGAATGTATGTTTATAATTGTGTTGCTGAGGAACGAGTGCCTATTATTTTAAACGACCCTACAATTGCTACGTGGTACTCATGCGGTCCCACAGTATACGACTCAGCGCATATAGGCCATGCCTGTTGTTACGTTAAATTAGATATCATACAGAGAATATTGAAATCATTTTTCAATATAAAACTTGTTACCGCCATGGGAATAACTGATATTGACGATAAAATTATTAAAAGAGCTAACGAAACTAAAAATGATTTTAGAAGCGTAGCTAAAAAGTATGAACATGAATTTTGGGTTGATATGTCTAGCCTTAATATTGAAAAGCCCATGATAGTTACCCGTGTGTCAGACCATATTGATACAATTGGTAATTTCGTGAAGGGTCTTATAGATTCCAATATGGCATATGTTACTAAAGACGGCTCTGTTTATTTTGACACAGCAAAGTTTCCAGCATATGGAAAATTACAAAACATGCAAAGTGATGGAGAACCAAGTGATGAGGTGAAAAGGAATAAAATGGATTTTGCTCTATGGAAAGGGTATAAGCCAAATGAACCCTCTTGGCAAACTACTTGGGGTGAAGGCAGACCAGGGTGGCATATAGAGTGTTCAGCGATGGTTAGCAAAATATTTGGTTCACAATTGGATTTCCATGCAGGTGGCATTGATTTACAGTTTCCTCATCACGAGAATGAGGAAGCTCAATCATGTGCCTTTCACAACACACGACAATGGGCTAACTATTGGATTCATGTTGGTCACCTCAAGCTGAAAGATACAAAAATGTCGAAATCACTTCAAAATACTGTATTAATACCTGAGGTATTGCAAAAATATAATGCAGATGTATTCAGAATGGCATGTCTTATATCCAATTACAGATATTCAATGGAATATAATGATAAAGTCATGAGTAATGCACAGGAAGTCCTAAACAAGTTTAAATTCTTTTTAAAAGAAGTTGAGATATATGTTAACAAAAGTCATGTTAGTACAGGAGATTATAACATTAAATTGTTAAATGAATTACAAAAAGTTGAAGAAAATAACTTAGAAGCTTTAAGAAACGACTTTGACACAGCATCTTGTATAAATTCCCTTTTAAACTTGATTAGGGTTACCAATAAATTGATAAAAGCGGACATATCTGATTTTTATCCAGTACCAGTAATATTAATTGCTGAATACATTGCGCAGGTCCTTTCAAAATTTGGTATAAAGTTAACAGAATCTAGTCACAATGATATTTCAAACTCATTTTTGGATATCCTAGTTGAATTCAGGCACACAGTTCGGTTAAATGCCTTAAAAAGAAAAGATAATGAAGTTTTAACCGCATGTGATATAGTGAGAGATAAAATGAAATCTATGAAAATTCAATTAAATGATAACAAGGATAAGTCATCATGGGTCTATGTTAAATAATAAGAAAGTATTTAGCCAAAGTATTAATTATAAGATTGTGTATAAAAGCTATAATAATAAATAATAGAAATTTGTATTGAAGTTGAAAGTGTTTTCTGTTCCTACTTGCATTGACTTTATGAATCAAGCTAAGGCAAAAAAATAATATACAACAATTAAGACATTATTTTAATATTTTCATTTTTGTTTGTATATTTTAGGAGCCGGATTTATCTTTTCTGCAATTTTTATTCTACCACCCTGACTTGTGTAGAAATTCACTAGACTTGCAATATCCAAGAATTATTTATAATTGTTTTTTTTTAATAAATATTAACTATATTAATATTTTTTCAATAAATCCTCAATATTATATGTTTTTAATTAAACGTTTGTATGAAAACTTTGTTGGCTTCTGAATTGCACATTATCAAAGTTATATGCAGCGATAGGTACGATAACAAATGGTTATTTTTAAAATATACATTTTTGTTTCCACGATTTGATTAGATAAAGCAATGTTGTGTACTTCGTCCGTACGAGATAAATTAGTCGAGATTCGATTTCTCGTCAATAAAATGAGCGCAAAGCAAAAGTTAATAAGATCTATTATTTTCACCATTTTTACACATTTTAAGTAAGAAAAGTATTTTTAAATAACAAATATTTGTAGTAAAAATAAAGAAAAAGTCAATGAAACTACACAAATGTCTACAGAGTTAAATATTTATTTATTTTAATATGGAAGAACATTTTAGTACATGTTTACGCCAAAAATGTTTTGAAACTAGATTTGTATTACCTCAGTCTCAGTTTTATCCCTTACTTGACGTTTAAAATAAAGAATGTAAGTTGTATAAAACATTTATTAAATAAAATAAAACCTTAATTTTAGATTTCTTAAATCGTAAAGATAATTTCAGTTGTAAATGATGTATTATGTTAGTGATGGGTAAAATTTTGAATTCTGTTTACAATCTTCAGGTTTTAAAATCATTTATTAACCCTGAAATGCATTTTATAGCTTAGTTCATTTTTTTTACAAATAACCATTTTTAATTAAGTTTCTGACAAAATTATGTTAAAGCACTTTTTGAAGCCACGCATTTGAGGGTTAAAAATATTTTTACATTTTTTTCTAAATTAAGTACAATACAAATTATAATAACCAGATCATTATTAGGCAAGAGTCTCACTATATAGATTTTTCTTTATATAAACTGTAGACGAAGACTTAGATCTGACTAGATCCTTACATTATAATATTATAATTGCATCGGAATAATTCAGATATATTTGTTATAATATCGATTTGATTAAGTTAATATTTATATCGATTACTCGTACTCTTAAAATAAATTAAAAAAATCAGTAATAAACACGCTTTCCTCACTTAATGGACATACTTCGAAAGGAAAAATCACAAAAAAAACCATATTTTTTTTATCAAATATCGATATTTAATCGAGTAACTCTGATATTACAACAATTATATCCAAACATCACTGAGTGAAACACATGCCTTTGACGTTAAATAGGAAATAAAAAAAAACAAATGACATTAGCGTACTGCATACGAAATAGTTTTGTCTTGAATCATGTCTTCTGCTTTATAAACCTTCCACGCGACGAGATAATCTCTGACCATTTTGAATACAGTGTAATAGTTAATAAATAGCAGTATCACAATGGCGGCAAAATTGTGCCACGCGAACGAGCTGAACAGAAGGCAGAGCTGCATAGCGATCAACGATAGTTGAAGACAGAGTAAAATGCAGAGGAATTTTGATGGGTTGCTGAATACAGACTGAAAAGAGATAATATTATTTAAAACCTAAAAAACAATTCATAAACTACGTCACACGTTAAGGGGGAGGGAGGACGTTGCCATAGTGTTACTCACACCAGACCAGCTATGACAAAGACGGGGGAGGGGTCAAAAAAATCATGAAATTCATTTGGCGTAATTTATTGAAGGCGGTGGCCTTCCATATTTAAAAAATTGAAAATATTTCTTTTGTATTTAATGAAAAATATATTTATATATCATTTCACAATGTGGCACATATAGTAGGAAAGACAAACTAGTGTCAACACACTCTGTTCAGTGCTATCCGCCCGATATCAAGACTTTGCATGTTGTGTGGCAAAATCAATGTTGCGCTTTGTCATACAAGGGGCGAAGAAAAATCAATAAATTTTATTCATGATCAATTCCTTAATTTTCAGTTTACGTTAACAGAACTTAAGAAATGTTTATATTATATTAGACAATATATGTACATTTTCATAACATATTTAGATTTGAACATAAATCCATTGTTAACAGAAAAATCCTAATAGTACTATAAATAAGGGATGTGAAGAAAAAACATTTTCAAACAAATACTAATTATAGAAAAAAAACTCACATAAAATCGTATATGATGCACATCATTAGGTATAGCAGCAACAATTGGTGTGTCCGCTATGAACAGTGTGTCTGAGAATCGAACCAGCGACCCATACGTCCACCACCGAGTGGGACACCACAATGGAACATCTGGTACACTTACTGGAGCTGCACAGAGAAGAAAATTTTATATTAATTATTCATAATTAAAACTATTGGTAAATTAAATTGTATTATATAAAAAATTACTCATTTCTCCAATAATTCTATTACAATATTTGTCATTGCTCTCATACTAACATCTTTATTACGTAATCATATGTTACAACTGTCCATCTCTTTGTATACCTTATAGTGTGATATAATATAATTAAAAACTAAAAAGACCTACTTAAACCATTTTTTCTATCATTCTTTGAAACTAGCATTTCTCACTACATCACACTAACAACTAGATCATTAAGTCGCTATCATTTAATCACTAATATTCTCAGATACCTTAAATTATGTTGCAGTACAATTGACACAAGAAATAAAAATCTGTTTGTCTAGAACGGTTTTATACTTATTTCTCATCTATCACACTATCATTTCTCACTATACACTAATCATTTTATCACTAGGTTGCCAATACCCAGATGGAGGTATACTTATACCAATTTTTCTCCAAACACCCCAGAACTATAGCAATTCTTAATAAAAATCACAATAGTCCATCTCACCATTCAAAATACACTTTTAATATAATATTATATCATTTCTCACTAATACACCCAACACAAAATACTAAGCCACTAACTCCTCATAAACACACATCCTACCAGAGAGGATACCAAAATGTCACTTTGCCTACCACCTTACTGCCCCATCACCTGTCACACCCACATTTCGCTTGCCCACTAATCACTAACACATAAAATCATTAACAGCGATCTCCACAAATAAAGCTACAAAATATTCATCCACTTCCATAATCAAATCTGCACACTGAGACATTATTCTTCCCAGAGTAAAACATTAATAACTAGATTATTAAGTTGCCACTAACACATACATCATTTCTCACTAACACACATCACTAAATCGTATCACTAACGCGTGACGTTGAGCCATCTGCCCAGGTGCCTGGCGGCGCGGTGCGGCACGTCCGCCAGGCACGCGGGCAGCAGGTGCGCGGCGTAGCGGCCGCAGAGCGCGCCCCACACTAGACCCACTTGCTGGGCCGTGGCTGTCGTGTCGTAGTGCAGGTAAGACTGGAAGACAAATTAAATATGGACTTTAAATATATAGAACACATACTTCTGTGGATTAAAATATGGTTAAACGTAGTCCTCACCATATCAAAAAGTATAGTAGATTATTCGAATCATTTAAAACGCAGTGGTATTTCGGATAATCGATAATCCACCGTTAAAAAATTTTCTTTTTTTTTGGAAAAAAAAATGCAAAAAAAATATGAATGACAATATAGTAAATAAATTCACAGTATTCTTTGATTGAATAAATTTTTAAATACACATAAATGTATATTTTTGTAAACCTGATGATTTTATGTCAATAATTAATATGTATTTTTAAATATATATACATAAAAAAAATTACACAAAAAAACCTAAACATACCTGAGCAAAACAACATGGCACAAAACTACTGTAATACGCTCCAAATATTGAATTGCATAATATTTTCTTCACTCTCTTATTAAAATCCTGCCTCAGAAATTCTACTTCAGCTCTTATTTGTTCTGGGTCGTGTGAACAACTGTGCATAAGCGGGGAGGTGCAATGGAGAAACAGGAACGGTATGGGATCCGTACCGAATAGTATAAAATATATTACTGCTCTGAAATATATAAAATAGAATTTTAAGAAATATTTTTTTTTTACTTAATATTGTGTTTAAATATACAAATAATTTATATAAAATAATATTTAACATAAAGTAACAATATGACAATTAAAAAATATATACTTACTTACGATATGGTACTCTGCAATTGGATTGCGTTTTGTCTTATCAGAATAGCAAAATTATAATAATTTCAATTTTATATGTTTTGACAGTTCTTCGGAATATAATATTCCAAAGAACTCTTAAAAGCCTTAACTGAACTTTGACATTGTTATATGATGACCTCAAATTAATATGTATTAATTCAATTCATATATTATAATTATATAATAAATAACAAAGTAAAGAATTATCATAAATATATAAAAAGTAAAGTAAAGATTCTTTAATATTTAATATAAATGTACAGATTATAATACTTACGGATAGCACAGATAAAATATTTTCACAAATGGATACTTTAGTATCAAGAAATACGTACACCAGGACATGGCACCTAGGACTATACCTAATACAAACATCCTGAAATATACAAATATGTCATGAAAAATAAAAAATAGTACAGTAAAATAATAGAAAAGAAAAAACTAATTACTGAAAATATAGTGAAATGTTAAATATAAGTATATTAATAAGATTCTAATATATTTTAAATGGAACTATTATTGTTTATATTTGGAATTAAAAACGCATTTTTGAATTCCGATACTATTTAAAATTAGATAAACTTATTTTGTTAAAATTTACATCATAATACTTAATATTTAAACAGGCAACTAGTTTTGTAAATTTAATGTATCAAGAACTAGTGGTTAGAATAACTTGAGGTTTGCCTACTTTGAGATACCGAATGTTAACGCAGGGACCTTAAAATTATAATTAAGTCTTATCAGAGTAGGAAATTGTTAATAATTTAAATTTTATGAAATTTTCAGTACTTCCTCATATCAGTAATAATTGTATATAACTGTACTCCAATATTACTGTGCTGTGCTACTTTGTCATTATAATCTTATAAAAATCAAAGACAAAATCATTTTTTTTTAAATGATAAGTCCAATGCTTTGCTGTTCAACAAGTTAAACACCTTATAACCAAAGTTAACGCCTCGAGCCTAAAAAGAGCCGGCACAAGAAATGGAATGTGTTTTTTTTTCTTTTATATAATATAATCTATAGAAGCAAACAAATAATTCCCAAGGTGCATTTACCTATGACAAAAACAATATTTAAAACCTGTCTATTCACACATCCTACTGAGTGAGTATTTGCCTAAATTTTTATTTACAATCATATGTTATAAGTGGGTCACATTATATGAAACAATATTAGACATGCTACAGATACAGACAGTACTGTGGGTCATCTCTATGTAAATAATAATAATTATAAAAGTTTTTGTTCAATTCATACATTGAAGTTTTTTTTGTTAGTAGTGTTAATAGTATAATTTTCTATTTTTTTTTTCTCTATGTATTATTTAAAAACATATATTTACATACCTAGCTGCAACAGCAGCGTGTGGCATAAGTTTAGGAGGAAATATAAAACCAAGTATAGTCATAGCTATGCATAGAAGCAGTCTTCTACTGATCATTGTCACTATAAATGCCACCAGATGTGGGTCAATCAGGTGAAAGTTCTGGAAGAATACATTTTATAGTTGACTAAAAGATAAATAAAATATTTAATTGCTTGCTAAATTAAAATTTTAAATTTCATTTTGGATGTCCAATATATGTAATAATTATTACTGTATAAAGTTTTAATTTTATAGTATCTTCATATTAAGTTGACTCTGGCTACCCTCCTACATAGAACAAATGTGGTTTTTTAAAATTTCAAATAAGGTTAAGCAATTTCATAATTATTTATATTATTTTGAGTTGAACACTGGAAATACTATAACAAATATATTCAGAGAAAGAAGCAGATAAAATTTTGTTTACAATTTATAATGTATTGTATACAATTACCATTGCCTGTGTAGTATATGAATGTGGTAACCACCACATTGTCCTATACAAATTTAAGAATTGTGATCCCATAGCCACAAGTAAAAACACAAATGACATGATCTCAAATAACAATTCTCCGTCCCTGGGAATATATGGGAATGGTATGTGTTTTGGTGGTACCGGAGTGTCAGATAGCTTGGTGTCACATGGATTGATTGTCGGAGAGAGCCTAGGCCTAGCTCTTTTTCCATTTATATCTTCGTCCAACAATGGAGGGGGTACTCCCTAAAAATCGATAAAAAATGAAATTCGAATATTTTGTTGTATTGTTATGATATTCTTAGTAAATTACGTATGTTTTGCATGTTTTAGCTATCATACTTCACGTGTTAAGAAGTTTAAGTAACTTAAACTTGTACAAATATTTAACCTTTTTGGTTCCTCCAGTTGACTTCTTTGATCCAGGAGCTACCATTTTGCAAGCAATCGGAGGTAAAGGACGTTTAACAAGCGGGTCTTTTATAATTTTCCTCCGCCTCGAAAAGGCAGTGGATGAAGTATTGCTAACTTGAGAGTTAGACCAGCGTCGGGCCAAGAGTATTGTCAGGCAGCCAACAACCGCCGGCAAGAAGAACACGACAAAGGGGCCACTTTCATTTTCGTTACAACTCATCACTTACATGATAAAATTGAACAAAATAAATATTTCGAATTTACACACTCGCTGTTACGCGTCCGTCCGTCAAAATTGGTTTGACATATCAAAAACATCAATGTAGCCATTGATTGAAACACATTCCGTTTCACACATACATAGTTCAAATATATAAAAGAATATTTTATATACTTTTATTTCATTTTGAGTTGTGGTAGTCGACTACTTTTTTGTTTATTTATGAACTTTATCTCTTAAATAAATTCATTTGCTAGTTACTATAGTTTAATAGTATTTTTTGTTTTTTACTTAGCTAAAGCAAAAATGTGACAGTATACGTCAAATGAATTTAACATCATATGTTGTGTAGTTTGGAAAGTCTTATCTCTATAAAAATAAGGAGCATAATACACTAATAATATTTAGAATGTTGTATTCCTCTCATTCACAATAAATCGATATTATGAATTTAATGCCGGTTCCAATCTTTAATAATAATTTTAATTGAAATGTGAATATAAAATGATATATTTGTAAATAATAATCAGCAAAATGTCGTTTGCCATACTTTGCACGTTTGTGTTAACATTTTATGTTGTTATTTGGTTTTTTGATGCATTTTTTAAGGTAAAATTTTCTGCATTTTGGTTATAAACAGCATTCATTTATAAACTATATATTAATATTATTTTTTACTATTTACAGAGTTGTATGCACTATCCGTACTACGCATTTTTGGAGGGGACTGGACTAAAAGTTGGTATCTTTAATTTTTCTTGGACGACAAATGCATTTAACAGATTTATATACAGATGGAGCAAGAACTTAACTAGAATCCTCCGCAAGTGGTTTAACTTCGGTTATCTATTCACTATTGGAATATTTCTTCCATTTGCCTTATGGACTCTTTTGTCATTTATTTTCGAGCACTTTCATGAATCTATTCAGCTGAATAGTGTGCCAGAAGTGAAAGCTATGCTGCCTGGTGTAAATATTCCAGCTTCTGATTTTTGGTTTTACTTTATTGCAATTGGACTAAGTTCTATTTTCCATGAGCTGGGACATGCAGCTGCTGCCGCTCAAGAAGATGTTCAGCTGATTGCAGTGGGTGTTTATGTATTTACTATAATTCCTATTGCTTTTGTAGAACTTAACACTGAGCACTTAAACAGCCTAGGCATATCAAAAAGACTGAAAATTTACTGTGCTGGAGTCTGGCATAATGTTGCTCTAGCATTTCTAGCTTTACTTCTATTTTTCTCAGCTCCAATTTTGTTTAGTTTGGCCTACAGAACTGACATTGGTGTGAGAGTAACAGGCTTTACCGACGATTCACCATTGAGACATGCTAGAGGACTAGAAGATAATGATGTTATAATGTCTATTAATGATTGCACAGTAAAAAATGGTAATGATTGGTCGTATTGCCTTCATGTGGCTCATGATAGATTTGGTATTTGTACAAGTGCGGAGTACATTGCCCAAAATGACGAAATAATGATGGAAACTGTAAAAGAAAATGATGTTGTTGAATGTTGTCGAAAGGATGACTTATATAGCTTTTGCTTTGAATATATAGAGCCTAAAAATGTCATGGATTCAGCATTGCCAGGACAATATTCATGTTTGAAGCCGAGAGATATGGTGAAAAATAAACTTATTAAATGTACTGATCAAAATGGACACACTTGTCCAAGGAATATGCATTGCTTGAAACCTTCACTTAATAATCAAACATATTTAATAATTGTGGAGAGAAAGGATAACAATGCAGTACTTTATTTAGGTTTGCCATATGATATTCACAAAACAGTATTTGTAGATCAGTATTTTCCTAGAAGTACTGTTATATCATTCTTCTCGCCGTCGCAATTTGAAAAGCTCTTGAGGTATATTTTCATATTTTCCATGGGCATAGGTTTCTTAAATGTCTTACCATGCTACGGTACTGATGGACACCACATCTCTCGGAACATAATACAGTGGCTCGCAAAGTATTTTAACAAAAATGGTGACTTCATAACATTTTTCACTGTATTCACAGTAGTAGTTGGTACAGGTATTACTGTACCAATATTAGTGTACTTGTTTTATAAAGCTATTTTTGTTGACAGCTATTAAATTTATATTTAGGTAATTAATTTGTTACTTGTATTAGTATTTGATATAGAACCATCTAGATTAAGGGCTTACGAAAAAGCACAAAGCAATTATGTCTGTGAAATGAAATGGGCTGTTTTTTTTATGAACTTATTTTTTTCAGCGATTAGCTATTTGTATGTTTTAGTGATATTATAAATTTTTATTTGTAAATAGTAATAACTACTCTGTGTAGTTTTTAAATTGTAGAACATTTTTATAATAAATCAATTATTTATAGTGTTTTAGTGTTTTTTTTTTCATTATTGACAAACATCCTGTTGCAATAATTATGTTCAAATAGGTTTTTAAATCATATAATAGAAATTGTTTACACAAATATTTAACAAATTATATTTAAAATATTTTATTTACAAAGTATTCTATTTACAAAAATTCCTAATATAATGTTTTTTTCTCTATTATAAAATTGTTAGCTATCACTCAAGGCAAGTGATCTTTGCAAATCTTTCAATGATTTCCTCCCATAGTGCAGCATTGCCTTTATAGTGGTTTCGTCATTATGTGTTTTATTATTTTTAAAATCAGCTCGGGCCCATTCTTTTAATTCTGTGCGAGTCTTATCATCTGGTACTTTTCTAATAGTCCTGAAGATGTCGCGGTATAGTTTCAATACTTCTTGACGTAATAGAAACTAGAACAATATTAAATAATTACTGTTTTATTGATAAAGTTAATCATTTGGATAATACAAAAAAATGTTGTCTATTTATAATTTAATATAGTTTTAAAGTCGACGCATACCTGTTTTAAATTTAGAGTTGCCTTGGGTAATTTCGAGGCCATTTCCTATTTGAGGTTACTGTACCAAACAGTAATTTTCTTAGATCATACTAGTAAAAATATATCTATTGATTTAATTCTTAACAAAGTATTCTCTCTCATGTAATGATTTAGGTATATAAATCAACGAGAAACCTAAATATCACTTATGACAGCTTTTTATTTTGACAGTCAGCTGTTTGGTGCTGTCAAATTGGATAAAATTGTTAATGTTGCTATGTAAGTAATAAGTAATTTACTAAATTATGTTGAATAATTACTTTTTTAATATTTTTTTACGGTTTTTTAAAGTAAATAAAGTAAAAATAAAATTAATCATATTAGCCGAACAGTCATCTAAAACTTTGCTGGTATGTACGTGATACGATTTCACAATTTAAAACAAAAAGATTGTGTCTTAGAATAATCAACACTGCGCTGTCTTATGTGGCCCAAGACGTCATATTAATTATTATTTTTTTTATTTGAAGTCAAACCTATTATCGTCATCGATCGTCGTTGTAAATATTTGAATGTTTTCAAAGTTCAGTATATTAAAAATGTTGATCGGTGTGTTGGAATGTACGAACATACCCGCTCTTATTAAAATCGTATCTGCTTTAAATACAATGAAATAATAAAATAAGCACTATGTGTTTGAAATAACCTTTGGATGGCGGACATTTGTTAGTCTCCTTATAAAAGAGGCTCCCTTAAGATAGTTTTGAATAACACTTTAAAGCTAACATTTTTGACATACAATGTATCTCCAAGTACTTATATAATGAATAGGTAAATTAAGATTTTAAATTAGTTGTTTAACGCCATTCCTCCAAATAATATACTAAAGACGTGTTGTAAGTAAGTATATGCCTGCCAGTTACATTAGGATTCATATTCTATTACTATTTATTTTCAATTAATGTTGTTTTTTAACATAAGAGGCGATTGCGGCGCAGTGGAACAACGTCTGATTATAAGCGCGATTATTTGCTGGTACTAAGTCCCGAGAGTCTCCACTCTAAGGAATGGTTATATGTATTTAAAATTTATTTGCATTTCTCGCTCTGAAAATAGTCCACGGAGTGTCTTGACACTAGGTTGTCATTACCTACTATGACTAAAGAAAATTTAGTGGCAAACTCTACAGTCCCTTCATACTTCTTTCAATTCGTTCAAAGTTATTAAACTCTTCATACATGCCCTTTTTACGTAACCATCCTCCAATATCATCGATATTATGTTTTCGAAGGTCAACCGAGGTCTCCCCGACGTGTCGTACCGCTCACCTTGTTTTCATATACCCTTATTACAACTGTTTAATTACTCATCCTATCAACTTGCCCCAAACTATCTGAGCACGTTATTCTTCATTCTTACTGTGCCATTGATTCTGCGATTCTGGAACGGCAATCACTTTTTGTAAGAGATCTAAGTTCAAGTTAGAGTTAAATTATTATAATATAATTTTTTTACACTTTAAAAAAATAGTGGTACGAGTTTCCGATATCTTCCCCACAATATAGGGTAGACTATTTCATGTATGCAGTGCAATAATAACGACAATCTAGTGACAAGGCACTCCATTGACTGATTTCCGCCCGAAATCAAACCAGAATCAAGGAGAACTCAAACCCTTTTTTGTCTTACCGGAGCGAGTATTAAATATAATCATTCTCCCAAGTGGGAATTGAACCAGTAACCAACCGCGTTTTCAGTCAGATGCTGTCCCACTGCGCCACGATGACCTGATAAAGCGTAAAATTATTTTTCGAAGTATTTGAAACAAAGCCTATAAAGCGGTGAATCACTTGATACGCAGGTACCTATTAGTAAATATTCTTCCAATTAGGATTCTTGAATTTGATATATAATAAATAAACCTCCTTGGCAACTTTAATTTGTTATGAAATAATAACGTAAAGACGACGTTATTAAACGCCAGATAGATCTATGACCTCACTGAATAAACATTACAAGATTATAAAATGTTAAATATATTATTTCTCGATGAGAGTCAAATAAAATTATAATAATATTTTACTATTTTAAAGTGTTATACCACACTGGTTTTTGACGGTTTCCAAAAGGCGCGGGTTTAAATCCCGTTCCGTTCAAAATGTTTATACGTTTTTTCAAAAATGTTTTCTAAAAATTTAATTATTCAATAAATTATTTAAGACTCTAACTCTTATTTTAACTATATTTACATATATTTACAAATATTCTCTTATATGTTGGTATTAGAAGATGGGGATTTCCTAATGATAATAATAATATCTCATTCAAGAATATTATTCGTTCTGTTTTACCAAATATATATTTTTTAATATTTTTATATACTTTTGTTGTTTCATAAGTAGCAGTTTTTGATCGTGTCAGTTTTGGGGTTAGCTTTTAGCTTTAGTTTATTTTATATAATTGAAATGAATAAAATAAATTAATTAAATATTATAAATCGAAAGTATTCTTAAAATATCAAATTGTTTTCATATCATACGAATATTTATTATTCATCATGTTGTCCTATTGATATAATTATAAGTTAATCTGAACCCGTAAGGGGTTACACGTATATTTTACAAATTACAATTTTAAAAGCTCATATAACCGCCCAGAGCTTGAAAACCCCGCCCATTCGTAGAGCGCGGGAAAGAGCTTTGTCTAGCTTTCAGTGAAAAGAACTTACGCTCAGTCGCGTTACGGACGCCGCGCGGACAACACGTGAATAGTTACGTCGCCAGTGTTTACGTCAACGTGAAAGTTACGTTACTACAAAACTTAGCAACTTTATATTCATAATATATGCGTTTGTACAGTGTTATAGTGAACGTCATACACGAAAATGGACAAAAGTTCGAACTCTCCGTCACCAAAACCGAAAGTTAAAAAAGAAAATGAAGAGGAAATAAAGGTAAAATATAAATATAAAATACGTTTTTTTTTATATTTTGGCGGTATCCAATACTTGGCGCGCGGCCGTCTTCATCTCGTGTAAAACGACACGTCGTTTCATATTTATAAATTCGATACCAGGGGTAAACGCTGCTAAAGCTCACGAATAAATTATAAAGTATACAATTACAATATTAATTACATTTTGCGTTACAATAAAATGCGTGTAATATCGCGTTTTCGAGGCCTTTTCCAGCCATTAAAGTGTGAAACGCGATCCGCTCAGATCGCTGTAACCGGAGTCGTTGGATGTTTTGATAATAGATATAAGGTTTGGTTGTGAGCGTGCCTGTGTGTATTTGTGTCCGTGTGTGTTGGGAGTAATTTTAGCCGAGCCTTTGCTCGAACTCGACTCGGTAACTCGAGAGCTGGGACGGCCGCAAGCAGACGCCACGATTTATTGTTTCCATACAATTATGTTTTAATACTAAATACGTAATATATTATATACGCTACATAATAACTACTCCCCCCACTAAAACTTTTGGCAGCTCGAAATAATGACATGTCAATGACCGGTGACCACGCTAGTGATGTCACGGGACGCAATTCGTAAGAAAGTTTGAGGTCGATTTAATTTATATATTTACGTGTCTAGCGCCCCAAATTGTTAGCGTAATGGCTATTTATTTTTGTTGTCTGTGCTATCTCGGTGTTGTGTTATTTTAAATGGTATTTAATATATATTTTTTCTTAAATATTTATTTCAATATATTTTATTTTGCAAATATTTTTTTTGGATTAATATTTAAAATATAAATTTTCATTTTTTTATTTTTAAATAATATTAAAATCAATATGATTTAAATTTAATTATATACATTTTTTTAGTATCAAAGACAGAGAGTCATATTTTTAAGGTGTTATTATTATTACGACATAAATTCGATATGAAAATGCTTAACAAAATTTTATACAGAGTAAGATAATAAAAAAAAACGTGCGAGTGATATTGAATTTGCAACCTTGCATTGAGCTTTTAGTTACGGAGCTTTCTAAAAAAAACTTTTATGGTTATTGATTTTTTTAATAATTTATAAATTTAATATGGCTTTTGATAATTATAAACATACATAAAAAGTCTATTAAAGCACGAAGTCTCGTTACATTTTTGCTTTAATTTGCAGTAGTGTATCTTTTTTACATAGAATTTTTTTGCTCTTGTATACTAACTTGGATGAGCTTTACCGCAAAGGCTCTACCTCTTAAATTTCGTGAATTTTCGATATTTCTTACTAAAAGCTCTTTATATAAATATTATATATGTATTTAAAATTTATACTTTATAACACTTAACTTTATAACATTTATATTTTTATTTTTATAAACATGTTGTGAATCTGATTAGGTAATGCGCGGCGTTGAATTCCATTTAGCACAAAATGTCGGTAAGATGAATGGAAAAAAAAAATAGAATTTCCCATTACTAGTGTCTCAATATTGACATTACAAAAGGCATTATTGTAAAAAATTTAAATACCATTTTATTACTCTGCCACTTTCTTGTTTATTTAAGCAGTTAAAATTTTATATGTATGCATTTACGAGTGAAATATACACGAAATATATATTTGAGACTGATGGCGCAGTGGGATGGTCCCAGACTGCAATGGCGGTGGTTATAGGTTCCAAATTTTGATGGGAAAGATTATATTGAAAATATTTACATTATTCTGCTCTAGTAAGACAATGCTCGTCATTTAGTTCCAACATATGGCGAAATGTCTCGAATTCGGGCGTAAAACGGATAACGGAGTGTCTTGACATTAGTTTTATTCCGTCCAACATGATATGCTACCTGCAATATATTTATATATATATATATATATATATATATATATATATATATATATATATATATATATATATATATATATATATATATATATATATATATTCAAAGATTCCTATAATAAATACAATTTTGACAGCATGATGTGTAACACGATTATCATATACATTATATGCTTTATGCTTGGTTGTCTATCTATATGTAAATTCAGTCATTGGCCTGTCGCGAGCTTCCTAAACTACTGTTTTAACAATATCGAATTCGAAATTGAGTAGGAAATTTCGGTGAAAACACGCAATATGGAAGCCCTGCATCGTTTTAGATATAAATACACGGATGTCATAGTATATAGTTTTATATGCTTGTACTATATTGTGGAATTATATATTTATATATATATATATATAGACATATATATATATATATATATATATATATATATAGACATATATATATATATATATATATATATATATATATATATATATATATACTTACATTGAGTAAGAATCCATTTTTAAAAACCTAAAGTAAGGTTAACAAATAAGGTCTAATTTTTTATCTCTTAAATAGTAGCTAATAATAATAAAAATGCATTGGTCATTCGAAATGCTTATATTTTTTAATAAATTTTGTGATAAATGTAACAAAATTCCTTTAGAGACGAAAATTACACATCTATGAACATGCCGACTGACGGTTTTCTAATCCTAATTGTGGAATAACATTAAAAATAGCAAATCGTTTTAAGAATGTCCTGAAATGATAACCTATTGCATTAAAACAAACCAACTATTGACCTCTTACCAGCTATCACTGTTGTAGTATTCTTATACGCTTATAATATTCTCAGGGAAATTGAAAAATAGTACAAAGATTTCAAAAGTCCCCTTTAATTTACTATAATAAAGAGATAACGTCTAATATACATATGTATTGCAAAAAATCTTCTCGAACAGTATATATATATATATATATATATATATATATATATATATATATATATATATATATATATATATATATTCATAATTAAGAAGAAACTTACTTTTGAACTTCCTTTTATGCTCTGTGTCCTCCGATGACACATTGCTATGAAAATGTGTCACTTTATGCGAAAGAAATTAAGCTGGTTACTAAATGCAGTTAATCTTATATGAGCTGTGTCCGCGACTGTCCCCTCGTCGAATTTAATATCTCTGGATCTTTATTATATAATTCTAAAGTTAAAGTAGAATTACTTACCCGTTAAAATAAGTTCAGAACAAACAGACAGACTTTTATTTGTATAGATTTATTTTCTTCCTGCACTCAAATTTCATAAGTTCTCTGTTTACATTATGTTAATAAAAAGGAATTCAAAGTTTTTTCTCTATATTTATTATGTATAAATATTAAAATGATATCAAAATAAACCAGCTTCACGCTTTATCCTGCTTAACAGGATAGTTAGGGGCTTTCCGCCCAAAATCAAGACATTGCGTGTTTAGTGAGAAACTCAGAGCGGCGCTTTCATAATGATTATCCCGAATGGGAATCGAACCCATAACGAATTGCATTTCCAGTCATAAACTGTTCCACTGTGTCACGATGGCCACTGGGTTGGACATTAAAACAAATAAACATAATGTTGAATTGTGACAAAATCGTCGCGGAAACATCTGGATTAATGTGCGCTATTAAATTTCACGGTCTTGCATCGCAAAGGGCAGATATAAGTGTTGCTAATCTGTTTAAATTATCAAATCTATGCAACATTGAATTAAAATAGAACGTTTTCCGCATTCTATAGATATAAGACTACAACGTGTAGCTATGTATATATATTAGGTATATACTTAGATATATATATGTATATATATATATATATATATATATATATATATATATATTTATATATTTGTGTGTGTGTGTGTGTGTCTATATCAAAACACTCCGTACTTCACTTCCCACTGAAATCATTGCGTGTTGAGTGATGGAACTCAACGCCGCACTTTGCCTACCAGAGCGAGAAAGTGAAAATAATTTCACATGTAATCACTCCCCGAGTGGGGATGGGGAGACGCTGACATATAACGCGATGCATTTTATAATATATTATTTAGAATGTACTTTGCGTATATAAACTCTAAATCTCGTTAATAATACAATATACTCGTATCAATTGAATCACACTTATAGTTCATCCTTATCCTTGCCAGAAGTTTTTTAAAACAACAGCTTCAGAGTTATCCCGCATAGCAGGGTAGGCACAGACTCCGTTAACGAGTGGCGAAGGCAAAACTTTAACGTCTTAGATATATCTTTTCTTAAATATTTTATTGAGCTTCTTTGTTTTTTCATTGAAATGAGAATATTAGTTAACACATTCGTTTAAATCTAAATTTACAAATTATTTTTAGTTTTAATACATATAAATGTATTTGCAAAATCAAATGAGGTGGAAATAAAAAAAACATTTTAATAAAAAATATTCCGCTTTTAAAAATAATCTAGATAAAAAGTTAGAAATTATTGTAGTATTAAACGTGTCAGTCGTTTATCTAGTAATTTCAAAAACGGAGTTATAAAATCTTGTAAATTTCTATGTAGTTTTACTGGCTTGGAGCTTATAACTTAGCTTTTGTGGTTAGCGTCAATATTTAAAAACAATAATTCATTTAAATTCATAGAATAAAGATATAATTTCCAATACATTTGAATTCTGAAGTAACGTCAGAGACTGCATCGGATGCGCCCGCGCGGTGGGCCAAGGTCGTTTGATGGTCGTGCCGCGTGTAGTACGTAATGCACTCTAAGTGTAATAACTTTTCCAACGTGTATTAAGGAGGAATCCACGCCAAATTCTTACATTCGGAACTGCAACAGATATTTTGAGGCAGGCCGTGGTATGGTGTGACAGCGTCTAACGTGATCGGTGTTGGGTTCGATCCTCACTCGGGGTAGTGATTGAAATTATTATTACTTCGTCGCTCTGGTAAGACAAAGTGCGGCGTTGAGTTCCACCACTTAACACGCAATGTCTCGAATTCGGCGGAAAATGAACGGAGTGTCTTGACACTAGGTACTTTCTGTCTACACTGCTATGCGGGATAAAAGAGCGTGAAGCTATAAGAAATAATAATAAAAATAAAAAAGTTGTGTAAGAAGAAATCCAAGCCAAATTCTTACATTCGAAACTACGAATTACTTGTTAAGCATATATGCTATGAATTTAGATTTGATGATTAAACGGATGGTTCCCGATGTTTAGAGTGCGGAACTCAACACCGCGCTTTACTTACCAGAGCGGAGCAATGAAAACAAATTTCTAATCATTCATTCAACTGATTGAAAATATAGCAAATTGCATTGCACGATAACCTCAGAATATACATATAAATATTTTCATTAAATATTCTAACCCACGTCAAATATAACTATATTCCATATTGCGTCTTTTATTATAAACAAAATTGATTATTTATTAATGAAAAGTTATTTTGTTAACATGAGCATAACTTAGGAAGGGACACCCGATAGTTGTAATCGATACTGATGCTTTTGTATCGAATGTCATGGTCGTGGGTAAAGTTAAAACTATAGGCTATAGCAAAAATTAAAAAAAAAACTTTTGCTTTTGATTTTCATTGACTGTTTTCTCGACCTTTATCAGATCAACAAAATGTATATATGTTCTAGATTTTATATAACTATACTAGCTGTACTCGCAACATCATACTCGTGGATGGTTAATTTTCAGAATCTGAATTTAAAAATATGTGTAGCCCATTAGAAACAGACAAACGGACAAATTGTAAAAAATCCTGTATATATATATATATATATATATATATATATATATATATATATATATATATATATATATATATATATATTATCCGTGCATAAATCACTACGTAGGCTTTTACTAAAAACAAGTTTCTAATTGTAATTATTTATGTTAAATATATAATTATTTAACACGATCTGTCAAATTGTACGATCTGTCAAATGTATGATTTTGTAAGTAATATATAGATAATAACAATATTTCCAATTTAATTTAAGATTGTTACAAATTCAACAATGAAATATTTTTCTTCACCCAATGAAATATTTTTATTTATGCATATTCTCACTGCACTCCTAAACTGATTATGGAATGACATTTTACAATTAATAGATTGTCTGCTTCTCATATGTAAATAACAGATTATAAAACATAATGGATGCTAGATAAACCAAAGCTTTATTTTAAACGATTTTCGCTATTTTTTAAATTTTATTTTAACAAAGAGACAAGTAGTTATATAAAAAACATAGATTTTTGATTTATACCTAAATAATGATTAATCGCGTATATTTTGGTATTTTAAAATGTATTTCTGAAAACCTGACGTTTCCAACAATTTATAATATTTGACATTTCGCCATAGAAGAACGTATAGATATGCTTGTATGGGAATAGAGTCCTAATTCGTTTATTTTTTATATTATAATAGTCAACGGTGTTTCCTATCACTAGGTTGCATATTTTGTGACAAACGCAAATTATTTTATTGATTAAGTATTTTGATATTAAATAATATTTTTTACTAAGCTACGGCGTTGAGTTCCGTCATTAAACACAAATATCTTAACTCTAGTTTACCACTGGCAGTAAAACGTGAAACATTTTTGAATTTTAATCTACAGTACAATGAAGAAAATGAGTTACCTTCCTCCTGTTTCTTATACAAAATAATAGTAAATAATCCTTGAATTATCGTTCTAAAACAAAAAAGCTGTACTCTAAACTATGTAACCCTCAACAATTTTATATAAAGTAAATCTTATTAATGCAAGATAAGTCACAAATTAGTGCAACAGCTAGCGGTTATTTGACACCACGCACGCCTCTTACGTCTGGTGGTGTTTGTTCACCCCCTTGCCTAAGAATATGAGTATTATAGACGCGTCTACTGAGGTATGTTTCTTTAGATTATACGAGGATAAATACTAGATTATCTTAGAGTCACTTTATATTTGTATTTTGGGTTAAAATAGAGCTTTTGCATGTAACATTGTGAAATAGTGTGCACAATTGGTAGAAAGATAAATAATTCCATTCATCTTTATTCTTTTCTCTTTCATCGCTAAATATTTAATATTTACATTGTAATTATTATTGATAAGACAATGCGCGATGTTAAGTTTTTAACTTAACACCCAATATTTACTATTTTTAAAGTGTTAATCTATTCTTAGGACTAGAAAACATTTTTGAAAAAACGTATAAAAATTTTGAACGCAGCGGGATCCAAGAGGCGTGGGTTCGAATCCGTTCGTTGCGTTGCTGCGATTCAAAATTTTTATACGTTTTTTCAAAAATGTTAACACCCAATGTTTGAGTTTCAGTCAACGGAGTGTTTTGTCACTAGGTTATCTCTGACTCCCATGTTGTGCGGGATGAAAATAAAGCTGCTTTGTTGTTATAATTAATTATTTATTAATTTCTTTATTTTTCTTCTTATTGAAACAAGGAAAATAAATAATATCTATATTATATTTTATTATTATTATGTCGTGAAGTGAAATATTGACTAGATTCACCCAAAACAAACTTATATACACATTTACTATATTCTTCAATTTTCGGTGACGAAAATCAATGTCACGTTTTGGTATAACAGATGAATAAAAAAACAAGCTTTAATATCACCATCAAAGAACTCAATCAAGCCGAATTAACAGCTACAGCTAATACAATCACGATAGCATCGTTTATGTTTAATCGAAATAGGTATTAAAGAATATTCTTCAGTTAACTAATCTTTGATACAATGATGTACACAGCAGAGGCATCGCATTGCCGGTGTCGGTTTCAGCGATCGCGTGTCACTCACACCCGCTAACTCGTGTTTGTTCATGTTCGTTAATAATTATTATTGTTATCTAAATTATAATAAAATATTATAAAGTATATGTAAAATACATAATTAATTTCACATTAAGACCATCGTAGTTCAGTGGGACAGTACCCGACTGTACGATAGTAGTTGATTCAGTACTAAATCAAGGTTTTTTTAATTTCGATCTAGCCAAGACACATTGTGGCGTTAAATCAAGCCATTCAACACGTAATGTCTTGAATGTTGAGATGTTAACGGAGAACGGTTCCTCTCTCTTACTTTGTTATATGCTCATTTTAGATATTAGATTTAGAACTAGAAATATTAGATTTAAAGAAATATTCAAAAATTTTATTTAATTATATTTTTCTAACATCCTGTAAATATTGGGTAATTAGTACTTTAAGGTCTAATCTAATATATATGGAATTAATTTAAAATTAACTACAAAGTACTGAAAGAAAAAAAAATTAGAACTATATGGAAAACAAGCGTCTTCTTGACTTAATCCTTTCATTTATAAAATCACATAAAAACATAGGTTATAAATATTATTTTATATCATTGTATCGTATGGCATCGAAAAAACCCAGTATAAAGTTACCGTAACCTGACCCCACAAAAACATATTTCGATTGTAATTTTACTGTTACGTTTGAATTTTGAACATATTATAATAAAGCCTTTAAAATATTATATGTCTCCAATATCAAGTAGGATAGGTTATAACGAAGCCTATGGCTACGTTAGTCTATATTATTTTTCGTGTATTTTAAAATCAGTATAGATATATTTAAGTATTTTTAATTGAATTATCTTGCCAAAGATAAAAGTCACGATCGGGATTAAATAATATAGTAGTCTCTTATTTTGTACGCAACAAAAATATAGCCTGTGAAAGAAATAAAGTGTAATATATATTTTTTTAAATTTTTATATTAAATTTTATTATTAGATATTATTAAATATGCTTTATAATTTTTTTTGTCTAGTTTGTGCAAGAACTACACTATTATATTTTAATTATTCACACAATATAATCACTGTTAGGGATACGTTCAATAAATAATGTATGAAAGAATAACTATCACGGTAGGTACTGTGCCGAAACTGTGAATTTACTGATAGTGTGAACCGGCCTTAACAAACTCAAGATAGCATTAGGTTTCAGTGACGTTTTGTTAAAGAAAATAGGGTGACTAACGTGTCAGCATCATTAGAATGTTGAATTCTATTAAATTTTGTGGTAATATGTTATAGGATTGAAAACTTTGTTTTTTTATATTTTATTATTTAGGTGAAGTTTCAATCAAGTCTATCGTAATTTTTGACGAAATTATTTATAAATATTCTTTTTTATTACATATTTTTTAACACAGCTTAAAAATATATATTGCTTGGTTAAACATACAGAGCCAATAGTAACGAACAGAGTAACAAAACGAATAATAACAATCTTTATTGAAATTGAAATCTTTTTAAAAATAAAAATCGATATTTTAAAAATGTACATTCAAAGAAATTAATAATAGAGCAGTTAAACTAGTATTGCCACCATTCACTTCTCAAATTGCAGACGCGATATAATTCATATGCACCTCAACCCTACAAGTAACGTGAGACGACATCGGCTTAAAGGGACTTAAATATCAAGCCTAAGTCGAATTTGAAACGCTTAGATTAGCGAACCATTTATATATGACAATTATATTTCTACGTATTTTTAGATGATTTGATAATAATATTTTAATTTATTAAAACATTTTTAGCTTCACGCTTTTATAATATATTATATATTCAAAACACTATACCCTCCGCTTGAGTGGTGAAAACCAACGTCGTGCTTTGTCTTACCAGTGCGAGGAAATGAAAATATTTTTTATATAATATCATTTACCCGAGTGGGAATCGAACCCACAACCGTTCTCTTTTACAATTGTATTAAAGATTTTTATGGAAATCCGATGACTGTATTCGGTTGGTTTTGGAAAAAGTTCTGATTGTACATTGTAAGACATTTCTAAGTGATTAATAAAATCTTTGACTTCTGCGATTTTAATATATTTTAATGAAACTATTTTAAACACATGAGGCCGTCGTGGTGCAGTGTGTCAGCGTCTGACGCGATCGATTGTGGGTTCGAAATCGCGATCGGTTCCTAGTCGGAGGAGGTAAATTTATTTAAATTATTTTAACTTCCTCGCTCTGATAAGACAAAGTAAGTTGAGTTCCAACCGCCACCGCTCAACACGCAGTGCCTCAAAAGCGAAGTGCGAAGTATCTTAAGACTGGGTACTGTCTGTCTAGGGTATGTGGGATTAAGGCATGAAGCTAAAAAAATAAATAAAAAAGTATATTTTTCAAATACCAAAATGTACGCGATTAATCCGTTTAAGAAATGTTTAATTGATATTAATTTAATATTAAATATATGTACTATAATATGTTAAAGTTAAAAATTTGCCTTATCTAGCATATAACCTGTTAATTATATATAAGAAGCATACTGTCATTCTATTATAAGTGTAGTGAGAAAACGCCTAAATAAAAATATTACTGCGAAGGTTATATTGTTGAATTTACAAGCATCTTCTGTTAAATGGAAAATATTGTTTTTATCTGTATATTACTAATATATATATATATATATATATATATATATATATATATATATATATATATATATATATATATATATATATATATATATATATATATATATATATATATATATATATATATATAAGCCCAAAATCAAGCTTTGTCCCACTGGTCAAGTTATAAGTTGAGCATTAGTCACAAACCCTTTGCAGGTAACGCGAGTCGTTGCTTTTAGCGCGGTATCGGGTGTCCGGTGACGGTGTCTTATTACATGACCTTCTTTTTTTCGTAACCAGTAGCTCTATACCTTTTCTTATTATATTAGAATTATTATTTTTAATATATCCTATTAAAGGGTATTTTTTGCATTGGGACATACTGGACCTAATAAGATATGCATCTAAATGTATTATTGAAATATATATAATAAATATATTTTTGTATGTTTGTTGATATAATTAATTTTTGTATTTACCGTTGATATTAAACCGGCATACGAATTTCACCTTAGTTTACCTGTGGCCACGGACTGTAAAGTGTCTCAAACGTCGGGGTTTTAAAAAAGGTAGTTTCTAATATCAAAATATACGCGATTAATCTGTTTTACAAAAGATTCATTTAAAATATGTAAAAATCGCGAAAATCAAGGATTATATTAATTAGAATTGTTTTTTTTATTTATTGAGATACTCAAATTTCATCTTATATAAGTACGAGTATGCTCTACATTTAACATATGGAATTTAGTAATATGCTTTTATTCATTTTTTATGACTTTACTTTTTATAAAGGCGAAGATAACTTATGAATTCTATACAAAATTTAAATTCGTATTTGTTAGTAAATATTGATTTCATAATAATAATAAATTTGATTTTTTTTTAATTATCAATTACATTTTGCTGGTTTGAATACATTATGTCAAGAAATTGATGCAATTAATGAATAAATATTAACTAAATTTAACATAACAATTTAAGTTATAAAAACGCGTTTATACCTGTTTTCTAACATTTTTATTAATTTATATGATTTTTAATCATAATAATGTGACTTCAATAGCCACAGATTATAAATCGTTATACGTCAGAGCTAAATAATAAAACTAAAAACGATCATTACTCAAACGTCCACTGGAAATAAACCTTGAAATAAAACGATCGGTAATTTGTATGTGTCATCGGTAAGATAACACCGAGCGATGACATTTTGTATCGATTAAGAAGTATCGTGTTACGATATGAGGCCTTTAACATCACCGCCCGTTTAACAGGTAGCTTATATTTTGTTGCTCATTTTTTATTATATTTGTTTTAATTTTCATTTAAAATATTACAAAACACTGAGATATATTTTGTGTTTTAATAAAAGCATCTCACTAATTGGTCATTGCCTATTTTCTAGCTAAATAAAATTAATATGTCACTCTATAGATAGACAGATAAAAAAATCGAAATATGTATAAGAATTTTTTACTATTTTTAAAGTGTTATTCTATACTTAGGATTAGAAAACATTTTTTTTTTTAAAAAACGTACAATAATTTGATTCCAGCGGGATTCGCACCTGCACGTCTTGTTTCCTGTCCGAGCGCTATGACCGCGTGACCCATGCGTTACTACTGGCTGGTTTTGTTACAATTTATTTAAGTTGTTAGCATCTCTGAAAGCTTTCTCAAATTTCTGGTACCAAAAGATTATTTTTAAGAAATAATAGTTTGGCAAGAGAAGATGCTATTTGTTGTGATATTTTTAAAGAGTTAATTTACACTCAAAATTAGAAAACATTTTTAAAAAACTTATAAAAATTAGAACGTAGCGGGATTCGAACCCGTGCCGCGCCTGGACACCGTCCAAGCGCTGTGACCGCTAAGCCATGCGTTCTATAGTCTGCACCAAAATTTCAAGGTCGGTTTCCAAGAGGCGAGGATTCAAATCCCACTGCGTTCAATTTTTTATATTATTTCAAAAATGTTTTTATCTTTAAGTAATTAATTTACCTAATATTTTTCGTAGACAATGTCGTGAGTCCCGTTACTCTAAAATTAACGATGGCGTCCGGTGTCATGGTACTGAGATAATTAAAATACTATCGAAATTGCTACGTCTCAGTTTATTGTAATTAAAAATCATCTCCATTACATCTCGCGAACACGATAGGGATCAAGTGTTTCTTGTGAAATACAAAAATGAGTTATTTAGGGTATATATTGTCTATGAGTTCGAAATACTTATTTAAAAGAATAATAATTTACCATAAATTTAATAAATGAGTATAATTAATACTAAAATTTGTATTTTTATACACGTATAATATTTTTTTAATAAGTAACAAAAAACATTTATGAAGAGGACGTGGCACAGCGGAACTGGAACTGACAGCAAACGCAATTGGTTGTGGATTCGATTCTCACTCAGAATAATGATTATATTTAAAAGATTTACATCTTCACGCTCTGGTAAGAAAAAGCGCTTAGTTTGCCACTCAACACGGAATCTCTCCACGTCGCTCGGAAACTAGTCAACGAAGTGACTTGACACTAAGTTACTTCTGGCCATGGTAATAATATTTTATACCTGTCACTTTTTACGAGAATTAAATTGACATTTGATTATGAAAGGGCACACATAATTCTTATACGGAATTGAAGCTAACATTTTTCCATAACAATGCTTTAGAATTATCTAAATGCATTGAATTACCTAAATAAATATATAATACATACATAGTATCTTTGATTCTACAAACTCAAAACAAGTGGGAAATGTCAAAATGGAGTTATATAGCTTATAAGTTATAACGTAATTCTTTCTTGTGAAATGGTATAAAATTGCCAATATAAAAAAACAATAACAAGTATCTAGAAGGTTTACCAAAATATGTACAATTTCAAGAGGAAAACAGAAAAGCATAATAAAACATTAATTTCTAGCTCATAGACGTTAATTAGTGGGCAAATAATATAAGCCACAGTCCGCAAATATCACGACCAACGTAGTACTTCCCGTGTCCGAAATAAATATGAATCAGTTCACTTCTAGCTTTTCTACAGTCTTCAAGGAACCTGATATCTCATAATTAATGCCAGTTTAGATGAGCCGGGTATCAAAAACCGCCGTATCTACGTCAGTCTTGCGTAATTCATTAAAAATAATAATTTATAACCTAGCTTACTTAGTCTTTGGTGATAATTAAGTAGTAATTGCATATTTAGTGGTAGATTGATTTAAGTTTATTTACAATTGCATTGTTGTATAAAGTGTCAGCAAGTAAGACGTTTAAAATTTTATATTAATTTATATATAATTTTATTTTATATATAATTTTTATTTTTAATTTATATATAATTTTAGAGGTACTATAGTAAAACCAAAGATTTAATTACTGTGTGAATGTAACACCAAATCATCACTTGTCGACTTTGCGAAAAAAAGTGTTCCAATTTTTCCTTTTACGAATATCTTGTGAAACGAAAAATCAATCAATTCCGTTTCTTTAACTGAAGTAAGGAAAATAAAATATTTTATATATACAAATTCCTATTGAGGCCCATTGTGGCGCAGTGGGGCAGCATCTGACTCGGTTGTGGGTTCGATTCCTGCGCGGAGGAATGATTATATGCCAATTATTTTTACATCCTCACTCTGATAAGATAAAAATCGTTGAGTTCCGCCACTCAACACGTGAAACAGAAACATTCCTATGAATATATATTAATTCTTTATTAAAAGTTCAGTAAGGCACGTCAGCAGCTCCTTTTTAAAATTTATTTTCATTATATATACGAATACAAATCCATACCTCTTGTTATTAATTCCTTTTTATTATTACTTTTCCAGTACAATATAATGTGCTTAAAATTACAAAACTAGTCTCTCTATATATTCCCTAAAAGAGTCCAAGATTTATAAGTCAACTTTAAGCTTTGAGCTTTTTCTCGCATAGCAGGATAAACAGACAGAACGTAGTGTCAAGACACTCCCGTCCCGTTCCACGTTTCACGAGACACGACAATGACACCCTTAGTTCTTCACTTTAATATAATAGAATATTCTAGTTATTTTTTTTTTGAAAGAAATATGGATGAGCATTTAATTCGAGACTATCGTGTAGTGTTTCCACAAAGGTCTCTCGACGGGAACACGATCCTCTCATAATTAATGCCGGTCTCAGCTAGCCCGCTATCGGACACCGTCACATTTGCGTCAGGCTGGCGCGAGTTTTCAAAAACCCGATACGTCTGCTAGTGCCAATTATTTGCTTATTTTAAAATTTTCTATTTTAAAATAAACTATGTTATATTAAAATTTTATTGTTAAATAAATAAGCAGTAAACAAAGAATAATATTGTAAAAACTGCCTGCTATAACTTTATTTTTTTTTACTTTCCCTCTTTTATTCTGTATAGCAGAGTTGACAGAAAGTACCTAGTGTCAAGGCAGTCCTTACTTCAAGGCTTTTCATCGAATTCGAGATATTGTGAATTGAGTGGTGGAACTCAACGCCGCACTTTGTCATACTAGAGCGAGGAAGTGAAAATAATTTAAATATAATTACTCCCGCGAGTGGGAATCGAACCCACAAGCCACCGTGTTTACAATCAGACGCTGTCCCACTGCGCCACGACCGGCCTGTACAATAAATACATAACGTACAAAGTTAATAAAAATACATAATATGAATAAAAAAAACTAACCATTGTAAAAAAAATCACGTGAATTTCCAAAAACTACATAATACGCCTTTGTATTCTGACACACTTACGACTTTAACGAAAATATGTTTTAAAATAATTCCTTGAATTTACATACGATATTTATAAAATTATATTACCTACATTGTTCATTTTCTTATATTTTTTTGTTTCATGTATATATAAAAGAATACATAGAGTCAAGGCACCTTATTCTCTATTTTGCGCACATTCAAGTTTTAGGCTTAAGAAACCTAAATAGTTTAAGCATAAAAATGCCTTTGGTATTGATAAGTTTTACATGTGAAAAGGCCCTATTGTAAAGATTTCATAATATCAGGTTTTCTAATAAGTTATTTCGAATATTCAAATAAATGCAACTAATCCCATTATAAAATAATTTCATTTAAAATTTCCAATAATAAAATCAAACTTACAATCATCCTATGGAAAATCATACACTTTTCTACTGCACCATAATGGATATTGTAATAATAAACATGCCGTACTCATATACTGTGAAATCAATTTGCCGTTTAAAGTCTACCGACATGTGCCCTATCGTATAACCCCCACGTAACCTGACTCGGAACATTCTTTAATTGTAATTAAACACCGTATCTACATTTGTATCGTAAAAATATATCCATTGGTTTTAAAAGTTTTTTGTATACTTTCATATTTATTTCATAACCTATGAGGCTAGCGGTGGGGTAGCGTCAAATTGTAAACTGGTTATGGGTTCGATCCCCACTCGGGGGAATGATTTTATTTGAATTTTTTATTCGTTTCTTCGCTCTGGTAGATAAATGGCGACGATGAGCTCAACACTCAAAACGTTATATCTTAATTTTGGATGGAAAGCAGTCAACATAGTGTCATGACACTCTTTTTTTTTTTCTGATTATCCTATACGGGATAAAGTGTTAAGCTACATTTTTTTTTCATAAGCCTATTTATTTAGCTAGAATTTCTACTCATAGGAATTAGTATAATTTTATTATTTATATTTTTAATTTATTCACTTTTTCTCTGATTACACAAACAGAAGAAACATGAATCATCTTAAGTAACATGAATTAGTGTGTACTATTCTTTTAAAAGAAAGAATGCGAGAGAAATATATTCTTTTTATTAATTAATTAAATGAGGAATAATCGAGATTAAATTTTAAATATAAAAAAAAAAAACAATAATATGATTTAAGCTGTCATATTTTTTATGTACTCAATAAGTAAATAAATTTATAATAATAATAAATAACTAATAATAACTAATAACTAAATAATATATATATATATATATATATATATATATATATATATATATATATATATATATATATATATACACATTAATTTATTTTTAAAAAATAAAAAAGAGATCTGTAAAACTCAAAGTTTTAAACGATGCACTCCATGAAGGTATCATATGGCAAGGCAAATAACATTATTAACCGTTTGACTGCGCCGTATTATATAACTGCAAAACAAATATACTGATACCCGTGCGAATATTTTATGTGAGACTACCCATATAGTTTTAAGAATTACCAGTTATTTATTATCATGGTAAATATGTTTTTTTTTTAAATATAGCCAATTGATTACGTAAGCCGTATTTGTGGCCGGTCGTGGCACAGTGTGATAGCGTCTGACTGTAAACGCGATCGGTTGTGGGTTCCATCTCCACTCGGGGGATTCGCTCTGGTAAAGACAAAGAGCTGCGTTGAGTTCCACCACTCAACAACACGCAATGTCTCGAATTCGGTGGTAAGCGAAGTACGGAGTGTCTTCATACTAGGTACTTTTTGTCTACCTTGCTATGCGGGATAAAAGCGTGAAGCTAAAAAACAAAAAAAAAAGGTATGTACGAATTGACTTGTATAATAACTCTATAATCTTGGCGGCTTTTTACACATTTTAAATAAAACTATTTTAAACGGATTAACTACTTATGTTTCGGTAATCGCATCAGGTATAATCTATCTGTGGCCACAGACTTTTATATATAGTGCTCGAAACGTTGCGTTTTCAAAAATGTTTGTTCGAATACCAAAATATATGGGATTAATCCGTTTAAAATAGTTTCATTTAAAATGGCTTGGACATAGGTATGTTTTTAATTAATTTTAATTAATTTTGGTATTCGATCTTTATAAGATCTTTGATTTTCGCGCTTACTACCCATTCTAAATGAAACTATTTTAAATTGATTAATCACGTATATTTAGGTATTCGAAAATATATTTTTGGGAACCGTTTGGGACGTTTTGTTTAAAATAGTTTCATTTAAAATGTTACATCTTCCGGCATCGGGTATGTGTGTATATAAGTAAATGTCAAAAACAAGGTAATGTGTGTAATATACATTTTTTTGGATTTGTAACAAATTAATTTTGGCATCTCGTTTCATATGTATACACATTAACTACGTCAAATAGTAAAGAAATATTTTAGTATGGTTTTTTACGCTTTTAATGTCAAGACACTCCGTACTCCGCTTTTCGCCTCATTGGAGATATTGCGTGTTGAGTGGCGAAACTCAGCGCCGCCCTTTTTTTCTTACCAGAGGAAGGAAGTGACAATTATTTGAATATAATCTGATGATGATTCGGGGTGATTCCCGAACAGAACCCACAACCAGTTGCACTTACAGTCAGACGCTGTTCAACTGCGCCAAGTATGGCCTCGATAGGTTTCAATACAATACATATCGTATTTAAAAATAATGTAGATAATCAAAAAAATAAGGAATTATTATTAGATTTTCTTGCAAAATGAAAATTATATTAATATGATATATTTTTGAGTCTGATTGTAAATGACTGATGATCGGTTGTGGGTTCCATCCCACCTCGGGGGAGTTATTATATTTAAATTATTTTCACTTCCTCGCTCTGGCAAAAATAATATGAATAAAAAAAATATTTTTTTGTACTAGTGCGCATTACTAACACAAACTGACAATAGGCACTCAAGCTACCTACCAATTAAGTTATATTTCTGTATAGCTTAATTGGTAGGTAAGGTGACAAATTAATAATGTTCATGACTATGTACTCATAGATATGTAAAAATTTTGTTCAATTTTACATACCGTATTTGAATATTAGAAAATTTCAGTTGGTATTTTGTCTCATATAAAACGGAGCATTTAAAAATATAACACTACATTCTACGTATTCCGCCTATTTCAAAGATTGTGTTGATTGCCGGCACCCAACGCCGCTTTTTGTCCTTTCAAACCGGGAAAATAATAATAAAAAAGAATAAATTAAATCAATATTTTTCAGTTTATCTAGTAAGAAACTTATTAGCTTAGCTTGTGGAATAGCTGTTTGTTTGTTCATTACAATATTTACTGATTACATTCCAAATGTGTGACGACTTTGAGAATTTTTGACTTTATATAATGATAAATATATAAAAAGATCAGGTAAGATATAATATGCATTGGTGAATGGAGAAAGGTTAACCTTTGAAAAAACGTAAGACCATAAGATGTCTCTGGAGGGCATGTTCGAAGAGGTTAATGACTGAAGACGAGGTGAAAGAAGTATAGGTATAGTAGCGTTTGGCGCTCTGATCCCTCTGACTACCCATCTAGGAGCAAAGCGTGAAGCAAACAAGAAGTATTTATACATTCAATTCTTCTTGGGAAATTATGTTTTACATTATTTAAGAATTATAAAATAAAGGCCCAGAGATGTTAAATGAAGTCGCTGCGGTTTATTGTACATATAAATAAGATAAAATGAATAGTGAAGTTTCTATTAAAGAAATAGATATAATAATTTTGTTTGTAATATTTTTATATTAAATAATCGTTTTATTTACGAGGTCATTGTGACAGTGTCTGACTGGTAACGTTATTAACGTTGATTTTGTTTGAATTATTTTTTTTTCTTTGCTCTGGTGAGACAAAATACGGATACTCCACGACTTAACATGCAATTTCTCCAATTGGAACACTATGTTTTGTCTCACTACCTACGAGAAATTGCTTGAAGTTTAAAAGATATAATAATAGCTTTATTATTAATATTATATTTTTTTAATGGAATTATAAAACTATTTAATTTACGTTATTGCGGCACAAATTCCACACGTCTAAGTCCACAAGGTGGTTTAGTACTTTCTAGCGGTAATGTTTATATAGGTAATTTGGCATATTATTTCCATTGGGAGTGAAGGAGGCCCGTCTAATGGAAGATGTACAGAAATTCATAAGAAGGATTTTTTATGAACAACGTATGAGAGTTTGTGGTGTGTCCTTTATCAAAAACATTACAGTTTCATTATTATTACATATATACTTAGACCAAAAGTTTTTTTTTTTACTTTACACTTTATCCTGCAAGTCAGAGAGAACTGGTTTCTTTCCGCCCATAACCAAGCCATTGTTTGTTGAGTGGTGAACTCAACGTCGCTCTTTGTTGCCAACGTGGAGTTGAAAAAAATAAATTTAATTGTGATCATTCCCTTGTGTTGGGAATCGAACCTACATCTACTCGTGATTACCGTCAGACGGTGTCCTACTGTGCCACGATACATTTCTTTAATCATATTACAAATAATATGTTCTCATACAAAAAAATCCTTAGATTATAAAATATGAAAAAATAATCGGTATATACGAGTAAGATATAAATATATATATATATATATATATATATACAAATATATCAAAACAATATATACATAATACATAGTTAGGAAACAGTTCTTCCGTCGCAGTATTATATTACAAAACGTAAATTACGCTCATAATGCGTCACTTATACACCGTTCCAGTGTTCTTTTACAAAGGTGTTCTTCAGCGAGCTAAAACAACTGGAAAGTGTTCCGATCTCGCATGACCGAAACAGTGCTTGGTTGAAGGGAAACTGGAAACCAGCTTTGTTCGCCAGACGTTATAATGAGCATGTGAATCGATGGATGGTTATACGACACGCAACGGGAGATGCCGGTTCGAAGGGTAGCGGGTACAAATAGACATGGAATTCTGGATGTGAACTGCGATTCTGTGTTCTATATTGTATTGTTTATAGGAAGATATGTGTTATGTTAGTTAGTTGGTTGATATGCGAGTTGTTTTCAAACAAGTATTGTGGTACAGTGGTGTGTAAACGTGGTGGTAATTGGTTCTCATGGCAACTAATATTTATAGTTTTAATATGTTAAACAAATTGTAGCATTTAGAGGTGAAATTGAACGACTTCTTACTAGATAATAGGCGTTTCGTCACAAAAATAATTTTATTCTAACATAAGTGCGAAAAGTATGAGCAAACAAACTAACTGTATAGCCTCTTTAATTTAGCATTTTTAAGTCAATGATATTTACAGATAAAATTAACATTTATTACAGATAAAATAATCATCATCTTTTAAGAGATTAAGAGAGATTGTTTTTAATATTTTCTTCAGAAAAAAATAAGCCTAAAAGATTTTTATAGTTAATCATTTCCTATGAATTTCTTAATAAAGTATTTTTTTTAAATAATTGCCTTTTATTACCTAGTATATATAATTTAAACGTAAAAAAACAATATATAAGTTACTATAAAAGATTATCTATAGAATTTTTGAAATTGATTTTTTATACGTATATTGTAAATGTGATCGTTTGTAGGTACGAACCAAACTCAGGGATTGATTATGGGGGGGGGGGGGGGTGATTTGAGTTCTACCACTCAAGCAATGTCTCGAATTCGGTGGAAAGCGAAGTACGGAGTGTCTTGACACTAGGTACGTTCTATATACCCTGCTATGCGCGATAAAAGCGTGAAGCTAAAAAAAAGATACATGTCATGTGTTTATATTAAGCGTGCCTACAAACTGACGAAGCGTCTAACATAGACTATATCGATTTAACGCAATAGAAGGTAATGTTACTGGTATCATTAGCAGTCAAATTATATAAATTCAAGGCTAAGTTGTTTTAATTGTTAATAAAGCGTTTAATTTTTTTTCTAAAATAATATTTAGGTCTATTGATGTGGTTGGTTGGTTCATATGAAGGTATGCATCTGTGAGATCGATTAATTCTTTGAACAAATATTTGTGTAAATAAGTCTATTTATTTATGTAAATAAGTATATAGTTTCCTTTTTTAATTTTTTTTAGATTCACGCTTTTATCCTGCATAGCAGGGTAGACAGAGAGCACCTAGTATCAAGACGCTCTGTATTTTGTTTTCCACCGAATTCACAGCATTGCATGTTGAGTGGTGGAACTCATCGCCGCACTTTGTCTTACCAGAGCAAGGAAGTGACAAAATTTTTAATACAATTACCCCTCCGAGTGAGAATCGAGCCCACAACCGATAGCGTTTACAGTTAATACGTGTTTATTATCAAACGCTAGTAGGTCTGTTGATGTGTAAAATACGCGCTGCCTCACCGCATATGTTAATAATATTGATAATATACTTTTCAGTTGCCTAGTTACCACACCATTAAATCAGTTTTTTATATAGCATCTTCCTACTTCAACAAAAAAGAGTATTTCAACACAAATTATGAATATTTTATATCAACATGTAATAAAAAGAGAAGCCGCTTTACGCTTTGTCCCGAATGCAACGTCCCGAAGCAATGTAGTTAGAGAAAACATAACGTCGAGACACTTCGTTGACGGCTTAAAAATGCTAAATAACATTAAATTTTAGTTACAAAGTAATTCGAACTCGAATACTTCACCAGGTGACGCTATAATGAATAAGTCGTATAAGAATTGAGTGACATTGGAGACGCAATGAAACGCGGTGGGACTTGTTGCGTATTATGGGGTACTTTAAATAGATTTTGGACGACGCCGATCAAGTTATAAATACATACTTTAGTGCAAATTCACTCATATTGTATGTATTGACAGTTTTTAGTTACGCAAGCCAAGATGCAAATATTATTATTTTAGTTTGTATATACAGGAAGTACCCAGAGTCAAGACTCCGTGCTCCGCTCCGCTTTCCGCTGTTTCGAGACTTTGATTTGTGGAACTCAACGTCGCAATATAAACGTTCTCCCGAGTGGGGATCAAACCCACAAATATTAATGTAGTTCTTTAATATCGTTGTAATGTAAAATTCTAAAATAAAATTCTCTCTAAATATATAATTGTAAGTTTTTGACTATGAATTATTTGAAACTTTGGTCTTTGCGATTATCAGATGTTTTAAATGAAACCATTTTAACCGGAAACGTGTATTTTTTGGTATTCGAAAATCTAGTTAAATAACCCTTACTTTTCAAACATTTTACAGTTATAAAGTAAAGTGACGTTATCAAAGTAAGTAAGTAAGTATATGCGATTAATTTAAACATTTGTTTGTTACTTAAAATATCTAAGCCTAATTAAAAGCAAACTATATGCAAATAATATATTTTTACTGTCTACTGTCAATACACTCCGTTTTCTAACTTCGAAACATTGAGAGTGGAGTGGCTGACCCTAAAGCCGAACTTTATGTTATCAGCTGGTGATAAGAAATAATCAATTTATATATTATTTTTATATTTTGTTTTCGTTTCACCGCTTCATATTGATTTATTACTATGAAAAGGTAACTATGAATATTGCATTAACAAAATAAAAATGAAAGAAAGGTGAATGTTGTCTATATGCGATTTCTTCGTCCGATAAGCTGAATCAGTCTAGCTCACACTTACTTATATGCAACGTAGAGATACACAGAATGGCAGGCGTAAGCGAGAATTTCATAGTAAGAATGAAGAAGAACGTGCTCAGGTGGTTTGGGGTTTGTCGAGAGAATGAATGATGAAAGCAGGGTAAGAAAAATATATGAAATATAGGTGAGTGGTATGAGTGACCTCAGCTTACTTGCACCATACAGTATCGATGATACTGAAGGAAGGTCACGTGAAAAGCACGAAGATCCCTCGGAGGATATATAAGAAGATGTTTTTTACTGTGGACGATACGAAAGATCTATGCAGGGACCATAGCGTTCAACGCTTCCTTCTTTGACTAACCCACCAGGAATAAAGCGTGATTAATATTTTATTAATATGATCTATAAATAATATATTATTTCTAATAAATCTATAAGAAATTATTTAATCAAATAGTTCAATACATAATAAATTATAACACGTATTTGTTTTCACATTAGTTGGCTATCGTTTTACGACATTAGGCTAATTATTAGCTCGAGTGATCGACACGCGATATGTTTGCATCTTTCCCATTCGTTCTACTACAACTGTTTGTTTTATACAAATGTGGAGTGCTGCCTTACATTTGCGCGTGTAAGTCTTGTTAAACATCTTAAAATATCAAGTTTTTAGGTATTTTTTTTTAAATTTATAAACTTGTTGTACTCAAAATACATTCATTGTTTCAGTTTCATGATTTTTTTTTAATTTCAAATTTTATTTCACTTATCCTTTCGAAAAAGAAAAAAAAAATAAAGAAATGAATTTGCAAAGTAAATTATGAAGGCTGGAATGGCGTATATGGTTTATTGTTGACAATTTCCTTAAAAATATACAAAAATAAGTAGAATATATTTTAAATTGAAGTATTTAAACGAACTTGCGTATATTTTTGTAAATTTGGGAATATAGTGCCTTCTCAGTCTCATACAGTACTGTAAAATGATCAAGACATCCAAAATGGTTTTCCAAAATGTATATTCAAATATTATTTTCATTAATTCTGTTAGAAAAGTTTTATTTAAAATATGTTTAAATCGCGAAAACCATGCCTATAATATTCTAGCACGTTTCATTGTAATCATTTGATATATCTTAATACATGTGGACCGCACGTGTGAATTGTATTATAACTATTGCTTGCATATGTTGAATACAACTATTTTTGCCACATTATTGTAACATTAAAAGCTGTCTCTCTTTAAGTGGGAAAAGTGAAACAATTGAAGCTCATGTTTGTAGGTTCGATTCCCAATCCGGGGAATTATATTTAAATTAAATTTCTCATTACTATTTGTTAATAAAGATCTTTCTACGTGAAATTTCTTAGATTAATTATATCAATTCTCTTTGAGTAGACGGGGTAGAATATATTTCTCCTCCGCTGCTGGGTAGCGGAGTGGTAAGAGGCAGTGGTAAGAGGCAGGTGGGTATCTCAATAAGGAGGTAGGTGGTCACTTCTCCGACTGATTTGTGACCAGTATCATGAAAAAAACTATCTGCCAAATATCTGATGTTGTATTCTAATTCTATATAATGCAAGCCAGTTTTCCCTATTGCCATCCACCTTTTCCCTGAGAGTGTCTTGGTTCTGACAGATTTGGCTACCGAGGCCACTACATTCTCTCCTTTCACTGCCATTCTAAGACCGGCATCGCATTTACAACTCTATTGTTGGGGATATCCATGGCTGTAGATGACTGATCAGGTAGCCCTTCTACTTGTTCTTTCGTCTATAAAAAAATATACTCGCCAATACTTTTTACATACCAGCAGTTAACAACCATATTTGTTTTTCCTTCCTATTCAAGTAAGCAAATGACTTTTTTCATAAAATCTGTACATATTTTCATTTTAATCCCTTATTTCGTCGAGGGAAATTAGTACCAAGAAACTCCGTCTTCTACTTGGTTTTCAAATTAGACACGGTCCTTACGAAGTGCCGGAACTTAACGATGCGCTTTATGTCATATTATCTTGTTGAGTGTGAAAATAAAAATAAATTTAAATAATCATTTCACTAACACACAACTGTGGAATTACAGTCAAACACTGTTGCACTGCGCCACGATGGCTTCTGTGTCTTATTTTTGTTTTTTTTTAGCTTCACGCGTTTTATACCGCATAGCAGGGTAGACAGAAAGTGCCTACTGTCAAGACACTCCGTACTTCGCCTTTACACTCAACTCGAGACATTTCGTGTTGAGTGGTGGAACTGAACGCCGCTCTTTGTCTTACCAGAGCGCGGAAGTGAATATAACTTTAAATATAATCACTCCCCTGAGTGGGGATCGAACCCACAACCGATCGTGTTTACAATCAGACGCTGTTCTATTGTGCCACGACCGGCTTCATTATTTTCGTTATCAGTTAAAATCTTAATTATGTATGAGATTTTAATCTTAATTAGGATTTGCCTGAATACGGTCTGCTAGAGTTAGTTTGACTTAATACAATATTAATATACTTCATGTAAAATAATTACATTAATGAACTAATTCTAGTCTAAGCCTACAACGCAATGTCTTAAATTGGGACAGAAAGCTGCGTTCGGAGTGTCTTCACTCTAACTACCCTGTAATGCGGGATAAAGTATACTAAAATGTATCAATTTCCTGGTGGTTTTAATTTTTTTTCTTATCTGTCTATCCACTTTGTCTATGATAATGATGTCATTCTATTATATTATGATCATAAACAAAACGGACAGCAAAGACGTTCTGACGTTGTTAAGCGTGTGTGTTTTATTATACTTTTACTATCTTTGCATTATTGGTAAAATAATATCATGTCCGAGCACTTTTTCGATATACGAATATTTTTCAACTGGTAACTTGTTATAATAATAAGATCTTTGATTTTCGCGATTATTACACATTTTAAATGAAACTGTGTGTACGAAAAGTGTTCGGAGCGTCAGGTTTCCAAAATTGTATATTTGAATATCAAAATACACGTATATAAAAATTGTTATATTTGAAACTTGTTATAATTTATATATAAATATTATTCTTTAGGGAAATATTACGGAATTAGTTAGAAATCGCTTTATCAGATTTTAACACATACAAAATTAATAAATAATCACAGAAAAAAATAAAGTATTCACTAAATAAATTATGTGTATATATAATATAATGCAAAAAATATAGAGCTTGGCAAATTAAGAAAAACCTACCAAATACAGAATTGGCAACTGCCAATCATCTTTAACTAAAGAAATAATAGATTTTTTTTATTTTCGCACATTGTTTTAGCAATAAAATGTTAGGTAGATCTTGATTAGGTCTGTTTTAGAGTCTGGCTTGTCTCTAAAGACTATACAAACATATGTATAGTGTATATCAATCTACAGATTACCGGGGACCTCAATGACTGACAGTTCAACCCTTATGTATTTTAAACTTTTATGAGTGTTTTTCAGATGTTTGGAAGTTTATAATTCTGACCAAAAATTGCTGAAAATATATCTGATAATATTAGTAAGTTATATTTTAAATTTTAAGTTATATAAAAATTGTAAGTTTTCGTGGCGCAGTGTAACTGACTGTAGTTAACTGACTGTAAACGCGATCGGTTGTGGGCTCGGTCCCCACTCGGGGGAGTGATTATATTTGAAATTATTTTCACTTCCTCGCTCTGGTAAAGACAAAGAGCGGCGTTGAGTTCCACCACTAAACACGCAATGTCTCGAATTCGGTGGAAAGCGAAGTACGGAGTGTGTTGACACTAGGTACTTTCTGTCTACCCTGCTATGCGGGATAAAAGTGTGAAGCTAGAAAAAAAAAAAATATTTTAAAATATACCCGAGGCAAGTAACAGTGGAAAATTCGTATTCTGATTAATTGTTTTGCTTTGCTTACGATAATTAATTTGTTTAGTACTAAATATTTGATTTTTAAACCAATGAAAATAATAAACTAACTTAGTACTGGAACAAATAATAGTGAAACGTATTAAAAATTTAGATATTTATTGTATTGCTGTGCATTTTATAATTTATTATAGCTTTCAGGGTCTATAAAGAAAATATTATAACAATCATTTCTGTAACTTATCTAAAGTTCTAGTAGTTATTTATGGGAAATAATTTATATATGTTACGTCATTTTTAAAAATCAATTAAAACAATGGAAAAAATCGTATTTTTTGTAAATAAATTAGCCAATTTTAAAACCAGTTTGCTTACCTCAGTTACCACCTTTAATCCGTCGATCGAGATACGCCCTATATATTACTTGTAATAAATATATCCACAAGTAGAATTTCAATTCAATATACAATAAGCCAAAATATAAAAACATACAAACAGAAACAGAACCGAATAAAACCACAAATTTTATATATGTACTAATTACTTAATATAATGTTATATAATACAGTCTGACTGTAAACGCGATCGATTGTGGGTTCGATGTCCACTCGGGGGAATGAATATATTTAAATTATATCCATTTCCTCACTCTGGTAAGAAAAACGCGGCGTTAAGTTCTGCTACTTAACACGCAATATCTCGAATTTGGTGGAAAGCGGAGTAGGGAGTGTCTTGACACTAAGTATTTCCTATCTACCCTGCAATGCGTAATAAAAGCGTGAAGCTATAAATATTAATCATACATCTAAATATCTCATGTTACAATAACTAAATAACTAATTAAAGTTGTAAGAACTTTCCATATAAAATGGTATCTTTATAATTTCTAGTGTAAACTAAACTGTACGCGTGGGTCGGGTGTCGGGTTGCCCCGCTCCTAAATTTACCTTCGCTACCGCCATTAAAAGCATTCATGTTATATTGAATATCACAATATCGACGTGGCATGGATTGTATTACATGTTATGTCCGTTGCGACTTTATCTATTGGAGTTTATATATTTTTTTCTTTATACTATAAAAAGCTATTTTTTTATATTTCCTCGTTCTGGTTAGATAAAACGCGGCGTTGAGTTCCGCTACTCGACACGAATTGGCGGAAAGTAGAGTACAGAATGCTTTGAAACTAAGTTACTTCTTCTCCACCCTGCTTTGCGTGATAAAAGCGTGAAATTAAAAAAATAACAGATAGAAATTAGTGATAAGTACTCCACTCTCCGTATTGAGTGGCGGAACTCAAAGTAGCACTTGTGTACCACATGTCGTAAGTAAACACTGTAAAGATAACGTATAGGTATATCATTAAACAGAATAAATTCGTCACCCAACACGAAATTTTACGTCAACAAACTTACACACAACAAACTATATGTTACCAGGATAGATTTGTTAGGCGCAGTGATCATCGTGGCGCAGTGAGACAGCATCTGACCGTAAAAACGATTGTTGGTTCGATTCGCATTCAGGGCATGAATTATATTTATTTATTTTTTTCATTTTTTCATTTGAAAGAATCAATAAAAAATATAATTAACATTTTTATCTATATATTTACACAGATAAAAAATATATTCAGTACATTTTTTTAAATCTACAGAGTATATAAGATAATTAAATGATTTAATACCTAAATGGAGCTCCAAAAAACCGCATCATTATCATGTTAGCCTAAATAAAAAAATATATTGGAACCTGTAATTCAACAAAATATTACAAAACGATTACTGTACCATAATAATTTCATATTATTCAATGGAGAATAGTAAAGTTAGCAAAGCATTAATCCGGAAAACACGAATCTAAATAATTAAAACGCACAGTATCCGTTACCATCGGATATATCTGACGGCGGTGCTCTCAAATACAAATTTTCCACGTATAATAGGGACTTTAAAGTACGTTAATTAATATGTATGCATTTTGCTCTGCGGCAGAACCAAAATTAATAGAACCAGTGTAATAGTTCATTGCTCGTATAAACTTATTAATTACGTTAATGATTTTTTTTTGTAAGATTTTTGGTAGATACGTGAATAATGTTTTTGTATTATATACAAACATTATTTGTTATTGAGGGCCGGTCGTGGCACAGTGGGACAGCGTCTGACTGTAAACGCGATCGGCTGTGGGTTCGATCTGCACTCAGGGGAGTGATTATATTTAAAATTATTTTCACTTCCTCGCGCTGGTAAGACAAAATGCGGCGTTGGTGACCTCTCCATACGCAATGTCTCGAATTCATTAAAAGCGGGAAGCTAAAAAAAATAAATATCTATATATATAATCTATATCTATATATAAGCTATATCTATATATATATAATTATTTTTTTATTTAACTCTTAATTTTCTTTTCTAAATATCCTGTGTTATTTTGTTTGAATCTATAAGTACATTTGATGCAGTAAAGTAAACCTAATAAGTTATATTTTATTTCTACTATTGATACATTATTAAATAAATAAATAAATGTGACATTCAGTCATTTTTTTTGTTAGGACTGTTCACGAATATTTTTGTCTATAATTTTTTATATATTAAAATGGCAACTGTTTATTTCAAATATTTAAAACAATACATTCACTTGCAGTTTATAATTATTTAAACTTATACCGTTAAAAAAGTAATCATAAAATCAAATTGAAAATCAAAAAAAGTTTATATATAAAATTATATTAAAAATTAAAACAATAACGAGAAACACGGTACATCCCTACGGCGTATTACCTACACTTAGTTACAGTTATATTATGTAGTGATGTACCCGTGTACGTGTATATATAGCAAGGTATACGAATTTACCGCATAATCCATGTTTAACCAAACAAATGGGTGCAGTTTTCGATGTCCGTGGTGGCATGGTTCGTATCGTATTCTCATTATTACGCAACGTTGCGTAAATTGAGAGGATAGCTTCGTTACCGTACTAACTATGTATCGACTATATTTTGATAAATTTCATGTGTTCATACTATGGCAGTTGGCTTGTTTGTTTGTTTTTGTTAGTAATTGTTGGGTAATGATTTAGTTTAATTTTATTTTTTATTTAGCTTCACGCTTTTGTCTCGCATAGCAGGGTAGACAGAAAGTATCTAGTGTCAAGACACTCCGTACTTCGCTTTCCACCGAATTCGAGACATTGTGTATTGAGTAATTTAGTATAATAATTATATTCTATATTTACTATTTTTAAAGTGTTATTCCACACTTGGGATTAGAAAACATTTTTGAAAAAACGTATAAAATTTTGAAGGCAGCGGGATTCAAACCCGCGCATCTTGGACGGTATCCCAGACTCTCGGATTCGAATCCCGCTGTGTTTAAATTTTGATACGTTTTTTTAAAAATATTCATATATTTTTTCGTAAGTATATTTGTTATCGTACTAATTTATTACGTTTCGCATACATTCTGATAAATTGCATGTGTTCATACTAAAGTTATTAACTTATTGGTTTGTTTTTCTTAGTAATTGTTGGTTAATGCTTTAGTTTAATGATTTAGAATATTACCATTTGTTTGTAATATGTCTTTAAGTTATCGGTAAAGTTATTTATAAAAGTTATTTATCTTAATAACTTTTTGAGTTTCTTTTTAGTTTCAGTCTTTGAGAGTTATTTTAAAATTTTGTTTCTTCGTAGGAATATTCTTTTGTGTATTATTAAGTTAACGAGTTAAGAAGATTTAACTGCACAAAAATTAATATATAATATTTTTTTTTAAACAGATCATTATTTAAAATTAAAACTTAATTAAAGAAATAAAATACAACTTATTTTTTTAAAACTAAAAAAAGACAAGTAAATTAATTTTAATAAATACGTAAGTGTATTTTAATAGAAAAAAAAACTAAACAGTAAACAATTATGTATCTGTATCTTAAGAGCATTACCTGAATGGAAATCGAACCCGTAACCATCACGTTTACAATCAATCGCTATCCACCTTTTCAATAACCTCAAGAAATTTGCAAATCGCAAAAATTTCCCATACATATACATGAAATTATCTTAGTATCTATATATTATATTCGAGACACACTGTAAAAGAGTAACAGGACCTCAATTACCGGACATCGTTTGAAAGCTAACCTTGCTACGTCACTGGCCTCGTACTTGTATTAATTAAGCACCGCTCGCATGTCAAAGCATGGATAATGAACGTCCTTTAAGACGTGTCGAGTGATCATTGCTTGTATGACAGATTTTGTAATATAACCTCATCTTAATATTCACCTGTGATTCCACGTAAGGTACGGTAGGCTGGCATTGTGGGCGAAATGGTTGCCAAGAAATTTGAAGAGTATTGGGTTTCATTTTTGCTATTCAAATATCGATTTGATCAACGTCCCTTAATGGAACAGCCTTTGACGGTATATGGCAGTAAGTTGTGGGTTCGATTTGTACTTCCTGCAATGAAAAAAAAACAAAAAAAATGATAATGTGAAAACATTATAACGTTTTTCGATTATATTTATTTATAATGATGAAGAAATAAAATGAAGAAGAAAAAATGTGATTTAGAAAATTCTAATTCATACTTTTTCGTTACGCGTCATTTTTTAATTTACTGAAGTTTATGTAATTTAGCTTTATTTTACCAATTCCTTTAAACTTATAAATAGTGGATCATTTTTGGGGAAAATGATATCATAAAGAAAAGATTAAATTTTTGTGTCATCCAAGTACCGATGTGGATATAGTCCAGTAGTGGGACTCTGTTTGATTATAAACGTGATGTGTTCTAGGTTTGGTTACTGCTTGCTGCAATGAAACTAAATCCATTATCGACGTAATCCACTGTCGACGGATGGGAGAAATCTTATAGTAGTCTAACTAACTTTAACATTCTTCTGTTATGCGCCATCTTTGTTTCTAAATCATATTTTTCCGTTACGTGCCATAGTAATTTTGGTTTAAGTTTGTCTAATTTATTTTTATTTAACCAATTCCCGTAAAGTCGATGTCATAAAGAACTTTCACTTTTTACGTGTGTACACTAATACCTGTACACATTTTTTTTAGCTTGACGCTTTCATCCTGCATAACAGGGAAAACAGAAAATACCCAGTGTCAAGACACTCTGTACTTCGCTTTCCACCGAATTCGAGACATTGCGTGTTGTGTGGTGGAACTCAACGCCGCTCTTAGTCTTTTTTTCTTTACATTTTTTTATAATGGTTTACTAATTTAAGGCTTATGTCATAATTCATATTCATTAAAAATTTCATTGAAGAAATTAAACAATAATTATTTCAAAATACCCCGTAAAAACGCAAGTGGCCGTAAGAATAATAATATAATTCGTACGTATTAACGTATAAAATGAATTTATAACAAACACTTCATAAGATGAAAATAAGACGCGATCTGTTATTGTTATTAGTTATTACACTTGCTTCTGACTTCATATTTGTCATCGAAATATTCAGGGATTTAAATAATTCGACTACATTTATAACGCTTTAACATATTCTTTTGATGAGCTAATTTTTATGTTGAAATAATTAATCTTAATAAATTTTGTTGTATTTTTATTTTGCATGTTTAAATGGGAAAGGAGGTTGCATTTTTACATCTCGAATTATAATGTATAAGTATAATTCAAGCTTTACTAGTTATGTTTTTTAAAATCCATAGGAAGCTATATCTTTGAGACAGGTCGTGGCGCAGTGGGACAGCGTCTGATTGGAAACGCGAACGGAGGAATGATTATATTTCAATCATTTTCATTTTCTCACTCTGGTTAGACAAAGAGCGGCGTTGAGTTACGTCAGCGATGAAATTGCACTTAGCACGCGATGTCTCGAATTCGGTGGAAAGTAGAGTACGGAGTATCTTGACACTAGCCAATTCTTGCCTAATTCTTGTCTGAAGCGTAAAGTTATATGTTTATATTAAATTATTTATATTTTTTGGCAACTTAACGAAACCTAAATTATTATCTATAGACAGCACGAATAGGACGGCGTAACACAACTCCGCGTTGCATTCTATTTAATAAAGTGAGAGAAACAAAAAATAGTTATTTAAAATTTTCTTTTGTATAGCACGCAATAAAATCCACAATAATTAACAATCATTCTTTTCAAATACAACTATAACGTCTCAGAATATAATATGTAAGCGTATTGGCATCATTCTCTCATAGTAACATATGACACGCACCTAATCACTTTGTTTTCGCCCAATAACGCTACTTTGGAAAACATTATATCTTTTTATAGTGACACAGATATTTCTTGAATTACGTACGAATTAATTACGTTGTTTCAGAATTTTTGGACTCTTATAACTCACGAATACTAGAACAAAAACGATGTAATTTACAGGTTCACGCTTTTTCACGCATAGAAGGGTAGTCTAATACAAAGCAGTGTCAAGATTTTATCTTAACAGAAATGGATGATTGAAATATTTTTTATATAATTATTTCACTGTGAAGGTATCGATCTCATAATCACTTCTATCACCACCACCACTGTGCTACACTGGTCTAATTGACTTAGGTCTAATAGACTTACCTGTTTGTTATATAAGCCTTAAATAATTTTATAAAAGGTGTACGTGTATTAGAGTACACACGTAAAAAGTGAAAGTTCTTTATGAAATCAGCTTTACGGGAATTGGTTAAATAAAAATATATTAGACAAATTTAAACCAACATTACAATGGCACGTAACGGAAAAATGTGATTTAGAAACAAAGATGGCGCGTAACAGAAGAATGTTAAAATTTTTTTACATTATTATAAGATTCCTCCCATCCGTCGATAATGGATTCGGTTTCTTTGCAGCAAGCGGTAATCAAACCTAGAACACATCACGCTTATAATCAAACCGAGTCCCACTACTGGACTAGATCCACATCGATATTAAATTTTTTATGATATATTTTTCTTAAATACATTTTTAGTTGAAACGTTCCTTTTTTTTCAAAATAATGCGTTTTGGGTTAGGACGATCTTCCACCGACGGCTTCATATATTCTTAAGAATTTATTAACTTGATCGCCGACTATAAAATAAAAGCAAAGGAGGTCATCGGCGACCGCTCGTTTAACACAAATCTTGATGTTTAAATATAAATAAAAATAAATTTTATTTTTGGTGTCGCCGTAGCTGAAGGCGTGACATGGCTTTTTTTAACGACTTTATATGACTGTTTTGCTTATATTCGTATATTGTATTTCGAGACGACATTGTGGCCCAGTTTGTATTTTTTTGTTACCAACATTAAAGATAAAATCATTAAATATTTATTGTAAAAACTGGTAAAACCCATGGTATAGTTATTTTTACCGAAACATGTTAAAAAGTAAGACGCTACTTTACGCTTTTTATCGCATTGCAAGGTCTAATGTCAAAACAATTCGCTGTCTTCTTCTGGTTTGAGACACTGTGGGACTCGACGCCGCCCTTTATCTTACCCAAGTGGAGAAATTAAATTAATTTTTAATACATATCGTTCTCTCGAGTAGAAATGAAATTCACAACTTATGCTGGAACAGTACAAGAGATGGAGACTTCCTGTTCTATTAGTTTATTTTTTTATATTAATCAGAAAAGACGTCGGAGTAGGTGGCTAAATATATTTGATAGCTAATAGATATGTTTTTAGCTTATCCCGCATATCAAGATAGACAGGAAGTACCTAGTGTCGAGATACTCCATACTCCGTTTCCCGCCGAATTCGAGATATTGTGTATTGAGTGGCGGAACTCAACACCGCACTTTGTCTTGCCAGAGCGAGAAAGGAAAACAATTTAAATATAATCTTTCTCCCTATTCAATTCCCACATTCGAACCCACAATTGATATGTTTTATTAAATATAAAAAAGATTAACCGAAACGAATTCGACTTTTGTAACACAATAATTTGAATTTACAGGAGTTTGCTGAAACCGCAATGAACGAGTTGCTAGGGTGGTACGGCTATGAGAGGCTCGAACTACGCAGATGGGCAGCGTCACGTAACAAGGACACTGACAGTCCAGAACAAGCAGAACAGAAGAATAAAGGTATGTTATACTTTTTAAAAAAAAAACAGCTTTAGATAGAGAGAACTTAGTACCAAGACACTCCGTTCGTTGCTTTCTGTTTAAAGTAGCGATATTGTAGGTTGAGTGGGAAAATAACACCGCGATTTTGCCAGAATGAAGAAATGAAAATAATTTAGATTAATCATTAACTCCGGTAGGAATCGGATCGGAAAACATTGAATTGGGTTTACATCAGTAGCTTTCTCATAATACCAGGATTTTAGTTTATTTTTTATCGTTTTTTTTTTTAAATAGGTACCTAAGTATCTATTAACATATTTACATTGAGACTATTTTATATTTATATTTGTATTTTTTTGTCTTCACGTTTTATCCGCATTTTGTCTTCCCATAGCTAGGAAGTGAGAACAAATTTAAATATAATCACTCCATCGTGTGTGAATAGTACCCATAACCGATCGCTATTATATTGTGACGCTGCCTCATTGTGCCCCACCAGCCTCATTTTTCATCCTACCCTTAATTTTTATTGACCTCATTTGATTGATTTAAACTAAAACAACTGCTAGGTACAAAATATAATATATATAACGATACCTTTTACAACAACACAAGTAAGCGATACACTCAATTGATACCATGTATTATTCCAAGAATAGTTGCAGCTTTTATTCCACGAACCGTGATTTCTAACGCACCCCGTTTTTTACTTGGAAATGGCGCCAAACGCGGGGCACAGATAATAATCTAATTATGTTTTTTTTATTTAATGATATTATTCTAGGAAAACTGATATTCAGCCTTCTTGTCTATTTGATTTGTGAATTGATCTTTACTTGGTCATTTCAACCGATTTTATAAAAAAGGGAGTAATAAGTTTGATATGTAAGTAAGTATGTATTATAATTGGTATAGAATAACATTCGAGTATGATGATAGTTGTTGTTGATGATGATGAATTTCTCTTAAACTAAAAGTCATATCGAAATGTTAATTTTTTGTTAGGTATACCTTAACTTAGGGAACAGTACAGGTATCATTAAAATCAGTTCAATATTTTAGATATTTAAAGGTAAATTAAGAAAATATAGATAGATAGATAGTTGTATAGTTATTATAAAGTCGGTTTAATTGTTTATAAATTATATTCTACAAAAAGAAAATAATCTTTTTTTATATTATTGATTGTATTAAAAATTCATATGTGAATTGTAATGAGAATGTATTATTCTGATGTGTATTTTCGCGCGCCTAGCTACATACGATATATTGATATGTGTTGGGAACGATATTTATGAATTTGATACTTCAAAGCGGGTTTACTATTCCTAATGAACGCTCGCGAAATTGTTCGTATATCGTATACCAAATACCACATTATATAAGATATTTCGTTGGAATAAATGTAGAACTTTGCGGTTAAAACGTGATGATTAACAGGGGCTCGAGTTACCTTATAACGTTACATAGGATACAGATAAAGGTATTGTGTTACAGAGTGTTTTTGAAATTGAAAATGGGAAGGCGTTTGTAATTTGAAATTTTAGTAGCTTTATGTTATTTAAGATTTTATATTGCCTTTAATTTCAGTATCTATAGAAATTAAAATTTTAATGAAACATTATTCATTTGTAACAGTATAGCCCCATTTTAGAGAGTAATAGAGATTTTTGTTGATTTATTTTTACTGAAACTGAGAAGTTAAAATATACGTATTTAGTAAATAATATTTTAAAGGTATAAAATTAATAGAGAACTTTACAACACTATGGTTTGATACTTATTATAAACAAGTCCCCTCTTCTCTTAAACAGTAAATGGTACATAATAGATATCGCCTATAGATACAAGGCAAAGAAAAGTTCTGTTTTATTACTAGAGGATAATATAATATTTAGGTCAAGATACTATCTGAAAATATCTTTAGACCCTATTTTGTTAGGGTGATCACTGAAATATGATAGACATTCCATTGTTTTGTACTCGACTCTCAACTGTTTATTATTTACGTTGTTATATATATATATATATATATATATATATATATATATATATAACATTTTAAATAACGGCGTTGAACTCCGCTAATAAGTATACTATGTTTCAGATATTATTACAATATGCGAAACACGTACGCGCATTTCATAGTCTATGAGGAAAAATTTGTCATAATAATTTTTGAAAGTGTATAAAGTAGTGAAATCGCTCGTGACGCAGTGGGACAGCGTCTTACTGTCAACGTGTACGGTTGTGGGTTCGATTCCCACTCAAGGGAGTGATTATATTTAAATTATTTTTCTCACCCTGGTAAAACAAAGTGCGGCGTTGAGTTCCGACTCTCAATACGCAATGTCTCGAATTCCGTGGAAAGCGAAGTAGCAAGTCCATGGAAAGCGAAGTAGCAGAGTGTTTTGACACTAGTACTTTCTGTCTACCATGCTACGCCGGAAAAACGTGTAAAAGTTAATTGGCGTGTAATTTCAATATCCTTCCCCTTGTTTTACATTCTTAAGCAATTTTCTTTGTTTAGGAACTTAACTAACTAACCCAACAACAAAAACGAAGGCAGTTGTTAGAAGCTACTAACTAGTTAATTATTTTTACATTTTCGACTTGCAATAGATTTGAATGTACCTAGGGGAATACGCTTAGCGCCATTTTATCAAACCAGCATGGAAAAAAATCTTAGAGTTTATTTTTTTAGATTCACCTACAATCTCACGTCTGTACTGGACGCCATTATCTATAGATTATTATAAGTACTGGTATAATACCTGTTCTGTACCAACAGATAATAAAACACATTAAATACAACCAAAACGAGAATATTTAATTAATTACGTTATTACAAAATATTTTTTTAACGAACATAAAGTAATAATTCAAATCAAATAATGACGCGAGAATGGCTCAAATGTCTAACAAATCCGATCGGCGGTCGTTAGCTCGCTACGGTATATTAATAAGGCCGATAACGAGATATCATTGCTTTTATTTGTAAACGAGCTGTAGTAATGAATGAACGCCTATCGCGTTACGGACTGGGCTACGTTAAAAATTTAAGCTACATTACTTATTTCGTGCTTTTGTTGTACGGTTGCCACGTTTTGATGGAGTTACGCTAGTTTTTGGTTGGGTTTTAAAATTACATTTGGAAACAGTAACGAATAAGTATTATGGTATGATTTTAAATAATTTTTCTTCTTTAAAACGGATTATTTATGTATATTTTGGTGTTCGGAAATTACTTTTTGGGAGACTGTGACATGTATTTTCGAATACCAAAATATACGCGATTAATCCGTTTGATAATAGTTTCATTTAAAATGTGTAAAAATCGCGAAAATCTAAGATTTTATGCCGATGTTAATGTTAAGAGCTGTTGATGCTGACTCGGGAGGCTATTATCAATTGTAAATCTATTGTAAAATTCTTAGCAGAACAGCCTCCAGAGGTGGTGGTAACTTTTAGTAGGATTCACAACACTGACAGTTTTTTTCATTGACGACTCGAAAGTGACTGAAATAGCCTATTTGAATGAATGATTTCGATCTTTGATTTTGATTTAGGTATCGTGTTTAACGTTTTTAAGTGATTATTAATTAGTTAAGAATGAGTGATTTATTGTTTTTTTTTATATAAAAGAGATTTCACGTGTTATATCTATATTTATTTATACAAAATAATTAATTAAAATATTTTTGATGAAAATTGAGCATAATTAATTAATATTATTTCATATTTAAAACTATTTTAAACGGTTTAATTGCGTATATTTTGGTATTCGAAAATACATTTTTTGGAACCTGATGTTTCGAAAAGGCCGATCGTGGCGCAGTGGGACAGCGTCTGACTGTAAACGCGATCGGTTATATTATATTTAAATAATTTCACTTCCTCGCTTTGGTAAAGACAAAATGCGTCGTTGAGTTTCACCACTCTACACGAAATGTCTACAATTCAGTGGAAATTCAAAGTATGGAGTATCTTGACACTAGGTACTTTCTGCTTACCTTTATATGCGGAATAAAAGCGTGAAGCTAAAAAAATGTTTCGAACACTTTACAGTGTTGCGTGATGGTAGCATTTGCCTGTCGGTTGTAACAAAAATTAATTATATTAATCTACCGCCATCTGTTTCTTTCGATTAATCCTTTTATAATAGTTTAATTTAAAATGAGCAAAAATTGAGGAAATCAAAAATCTTAATATTATTTCATATTAACTAATATCATTAAAAATTATATACTAACTTTATAAGGCCAATGGATAAAACCGCCGCTTTTCGGATACAAAAAAAAAATAGGCCTAAGTACTATTAAAAAAAAATTTATGCTTCCGAATGAAAATCCACATTCAACTATTAAACTATAACGATTTTTCATAATATTGCCTAAAAGTTAAAATTAATTATATATATATGTTTTTTTTTTTTTTTTCAACTTTTCAGCAGAAGAATGTTCCTGGTGCAATAAGAACATAACAAGTGAAAGCGGAGCGCTTCAACAGGGTGGTGCTGTATTTTGCTCCGAGTTATGCTTCAGTCAATCAAGAAGGGCAAATTTTAAACGCGCTAAGACTTGCGACTGGTGCCGGCATGTACGACATACTGTCGCCTATGTAGATTTTCAGGTAAAATTATTTAAAAGTATATAATAAAATATTGAGGAAATTCAGTTGTGTTCTGTTTTTACTGCCAGATAAATTAATGTTATAACACTTCATCGTACAACCCGACATCTTATATCCATATTGACTATTTTTTTAAATGAGCAAAGAGTTGACAAACCCAGTGACTTGTTACTATGTTTACATTTCTATCTATTTTGTTGGCTACATGATAAGTTTAAATAGAAAGCTACATGATAAGTTTAAATAGAAATAATTCTGTTGTTTTAATTATAAAAACCGTTACACGAGTTAATATAAAATTTAAGTAATCGTATAAATAATAATAAATATTCAGTCAACATTATTATAACTATAATTTTTATCATTTCAGGATGGTGCCACTCAGCTCCAGTTCTGTTCAGACAAATGTCTTAATCAGTACAAAATGCACATTTTCTGCCGAGAGACACAAGCACACCTTGATCTCAATCCACACCTAGTGAACGCTTCGTCCTCATCTAACCTAATCACACCAGATCTTTGGCTAAAGAACTGCAAAAGCAGATCAGTTTCCCCATCATCTGAACGCTCGGCTTCTCCCAACACTGAAAAGAATCAAAGTAACGAAAAAACAGAAACATCTACTAACCAAAGAAAGTCACCCCTGCCATTAATAACTATAGCACCTCCGGCCAAACTAATGAATCCGAAACCACCAGAAGAAAGGCCGATTCAGAAATCACCGGAAACAAAGAGAAACACAAAGATGAATTTACGAAAGCGCCGAGCATCTAAATGTTCAGCAACAGTGACATCGCAAACAGTTCGACACAATTCCACACCGAAGGCCCAAGACATAAAAATGCGAAGTCCTTCTATAGATGCGTCATCACCTGCCTCGTCAATCACAGTGGGTAATAATATATTACATTCTCCGCCCAACACTATGAACCATCCCATCCCACCGCCTTTTCCGAACCCAATGTTCGGAATGCATCCACCAGTTTTTCTAGAGAACAATCACTTAAACGATCACAGGCATCCTATGTTCGCACCGCGACCATTTTTGCCCCCAGGGATGATGCCCCAAGAGAGACCTAGATTGATTCCTCCAATGAATTTTCCACCATTAGGCAACGCTCCTCCTGTTACCGTCTTAGTGCCATATCCCGTAATTCTTCCCATACCTTTACCAATTCCTATACCCATCCCATTAACATCTTTCATGCAAGCTCACCGAGCTAGCAAAGTCAAAACCGAAACAAATACTGACGACACTGAAGGCCCTTTAGATTTTACCATGAATGGAGATAAGAAAAAGAACGAAGAAAATATTAATGATGTAATTAATGAATCATTGAATGTGGAAGTGAGTGAACAAAATAATGAATTCAACGAGAGAATAGACGATCTGTCGAATGAATCTATTGAAGTAAACCCAGAGCAAACGTTGCCAAAATTCAAAATAACGCGGCTGGGCAACAAAATGGCGAAAATTGTAGCAAAGCCACGTGAGTCATCAGAGTCCTCAAGACCTCTAAGAAAAAGACGGAGACTAGTCGAAGCAACCGAGGACGACTCCCTTATACCTAAGTCAAGAAAAATTGTACAAGTGTAAATATTACATTTTTAATGTTAATAAAGTTGCAATGTATAAAATACAGTTAATATAATATAATACTATGCATTAATATTTTGTGAAAGATACTCCAACTATATTTTAGTCATGTACGCACATAATATAATTCACGTACAACAATTATAAGCAGTAACCAAATAGGGGATTTTTAAGTCATTAATAAAAAAAAACAATAGCCGTTACTAAAATGACAGATAAAAAAACGATTATAGATTAAAAGTATTAATTAATATTATATATAAATAGAACAAATATTTTCCGTCTCTATAAATATAAGGTGCAATAGAAACCTAAAATTGTATCATTTGAATAAAATTGTTTATATGTTAATATAAGAAATTTCGCTTAAATAAAAAAATCTTTCATACATATCACAAAACAAAGCATTATAATTCGTATAAACATTATTTCGAAGCTGCTAGTCCTAGATGTAAGGTAATATAATATCTCATTAAATTAATTAGAGAGCATTGTAAATGTGATATTAGTAATTCAATTATAATAAACTTCTAAGCTATTGACGTTTTTTCTTTCTTTCACCTTGATTTATTTACATTTTTTATATAATGTGTAGAATTAATATTTTTTTATTCCTAAGCCTAAGAACCTTGATATATCTTGAAATCGTTCAGGGTTCTTCCCTTTTTATACATGTCAAAGACAGAAATTAGAAATAAAGTTCATTGACTTTTTAGTTGTCAAATATACCGCTTTTATAATTTTGAAATTCAGTATATTTAAAAAAAAAAGTGGAGAACAGTGTCTAGATTAGGGTTTCGGTTTATTCTACTATACGATAAAAAACATGAGGCGATTATTTTAAATATAGTCATATTGTAATGGCTTAATATATAAAAAAAATACTTTTTATTTCACAGTTCGGTTGCACCTTATAAATTAAATAAAATCTAACAATTAATAAAAGTAGAATATTTAAAATAGGTTAAATATCAAAATAATATATTCTCACTCAAGGTTTTGTATCTATAACACACCTGAGAAAACATTATATACATATGGGTTTGTAAATACATGTATATATGAATCATTATCAGTGACTAAAAATATTACATAGTGTATACTTTCCGGTTAATTATTTGCTACTTTATATATGCCACTGTAGCTCTATTAAACGTCTTATTAAGGCAATTGTTATATTAATAGGGTACAAGTTATTTTAAGTATTTATCAGGATTGTTTTTATGCATAAAAAAGTATCTTTAAAAATGTTTCTGCCCTTACATTTATACGTAGTCTACTTGCCTTTAATGGCAGAATTCAACATTGTTTTGTCTTATCAGAAGGAGGGATTGAATATATAATTTATAAATATAATTTAAAAATAATTGTTTACCAGTGTGAGGAGTCGTTTTTATATTCAAATTTTACTTTAGTATTACTTCTTAAAAATTGAAGTAATATTGTTATTATCTTATCAAAACTGCAAATTCTGCAAAGCCAAAAAAAAAACTTTAATAAAAAAAACTGAAAACAGGTTCATCAAAAACAAACACAGAATATAAATTTCATAGGATTTAATGTCTTCAAAAACATTGCTATAAATCATTTATGGAATATAGTCATTGCTATATTGTATAACAAATTCACATAGCATCTAACAGTTCGGCCACACAACATTGCTTCAGTGGCGATTCTTACTGGAAAAAGTATTTAAAAAAAATACTGTCAAAAAACATTGATTCTAATTGACAATTAAACTGATGGCACAGACGGAAAACAATTTTTAAATAATACTTAACATATCCTCTTACAAATTAGTTAAAAACCTATCTATTGTACCGCCACTGAATCTTTACTTATATTTAGACAGGCTTGCACTGATCACAAATCAATTAAAGCGGTATTATTACATAATTCAAAGGCAATATTGGCATTGTTAATACTATATAGCATTTATAGTTTTCATACTCCATTCAAAATAATGTCTCAATAATTTCAATGATAGACAAACAGAAATTATTTTTAAAAAGATTAAGTAAATAAATGCTTTAAATAAATGAATGAATAACATTTCATTTTATGTATCATTGAAATGATGTATATGACTAAGGCTTAAGTAAACATGTTTACCAGCTTTGTTAACTGTAAATGGAAGGCATTCTTTACATAAACATTGGTGGCCTATAAATGCACTGTTATTTGGGTTTTTAGGTTAGGAAACTATTTCTTAGTGTTATACAAATCCCATAAAGTAATAGCTCCGTCGAGACCACCCGCTGCCATTATGTTTGCATTCCAAAATGAAACTTTCTGGGTGGAATAGACTACATCTTGGACAGCTTGTCGATGCTCAGTTAGAACTACTAGAGGTCTTAGAGAGAACCAGGAGAATATGCGAATATGGCCGTCCCAACCACCAGAGGCAAAAACTCTTCCGTCATTTCTTGTACAAACTTTGTTTATTCCAGGATTTTTTATATTTATATCGAGCTTATGGGCCAAGCTTAAGTCTTTTTTGCTTATACTAAATATTTGTATCACATCTGAGGCGTTGCCCACCATGCCTCTCTGTTGTTCCACATGAAAATCTACTGACATTGGACATTCTTTAGTTTGCAATTTGCTGATGCATTGACTAGTGTTGAGATCCCATAAAAGAAGCCATCCAGCCTCGTAGCCGACTAGAAGACAAGGCTGGTCATTAGAAAGTTCAATATACTTTATACACATTGGATCCCCTAGTTTAGGATTTTCTGGCTTCAAGCAATCCATTTTTTCTCCAGAGAAGTTATAAATGTATATTTTGGATTCAGTGTCAGGTACATAAAGTGTTTCGAGTTTTGTGTTGGCATCAAAACGGCAAAATCCTGGATAATCAATTTCTATGGTGTGTTCTTCTTGATACCCACTGTTGGTTAAGTTGAAAATTTTATACTTACCACCCTTTTCTTGGGTTATCATTTGGCTGTTTGTATGGATGAGATGAAGAATGGGAGCTTGACCAACTTTGATTTTTTGCTGGACCCGGTTAGTCTGAAATAATAGAATCAATTATCAATTTAAATTTGTATAAAAAAACAGAACTCATTTATATCCTATGATTCTGTAACATAATATAAATAGAGATTTAATTTTAAAGTAATATTTGTTAACTAAAGTCTTTTTGCGTAGTAACAAAAATATTATTTTTTTCTAGGTCACAAAATGAGGGTAGTAAACAAAGAAAGTAGCACTGCAGTTCATCGAAGCCGTACACGTGAGGTAAAACATCAACGCAGTAGATATATTAATATGGAATTATTATACTCAGAATAACTGATCTCACCTGAAGGTTGTATGCATAAACATATCCATTTTTCGAGCCGGCTAGTAACCTTTCCAGTCCTCCCGGTAGAAAGCTAAACGCCAAAGAATACACGGGCGAATTGTCGACGTTTCGAATCGTAAAAACCGGGTCAGGTGGTAGCAAAGCCATTTCTGGTCAAGCTCGAACCAAAATATGTAATAGGAATTGAAAAATAAAATGTTAATCAAATTAATCAAGCCATCAGAAACTGAACCACAACTACGCACAACACAAAACTGACACAAAAACAAGAAAGTTTACATACCTACGTCACAAATATAAAGTCGCGTTCATAAATACTGCTATGCGTTATTGTGTACTTAATTTTAATTTTTTAAACTAGAATTTATTTTATTTCAAAAATAAAACATATTTTTATGAATTTTAACTATATTTTTACTTGCATTTATTGAAAAAATTATAACGTAAGACGTTAATAGTTAAGACCTATTTAGTCTGTTTTAGATTTAATATTTATATCTGTTAACATTGTTCATATCTGTCACAATTGCCGTCATCCACAGCGACAGTCGTCATTCGACAGTTCTCAAAATTATTGTGAAGCTAAAGCTTTGTGTAGTATTTTACTAATTCATGAAGTTTTGAATGAGAAATTACTGAAGTACCTAATAATGGGTGCCATATGTAAATTAAGAATGCTAATTTAACCGTCAAAATCACAAATGGCTGCGGAGACCTTCATAAAAACGAATAAGTATTCGAAGTATACACCGTATAGAAAAATTCTGTATCATAGGTTCTTCGTCGGCCTCCTATTGTTTATTGTAGTATCTTTAGTGTTGATAGTGATATGTAATATTTTCGCGGGAAGTGCACCTCGAGTGGAATTTCACGAAACTGTGAATTTAGATGCCTTGAGATTTCCTATTTGGACGCTTAAAAGTGAATCCTCTACATCAAATGAACGCGCCACAAACTGCACATATTGGCAGTGTTTTAACGTCTACAAATGTGGGAGAGGAGGTCACGATAAGATAACGATATATATTTATCCACCAAAAGATTATAGAACAGGAGATGGAAAACCAATATCCCAATTTTCTAAAGAATTTTACGAAATATTAAATACAATAAAAAATAGTAAATATTATACTCCTAACCCAGAAGATGCTTGTTTGCTAGTACCTAGTATAGATACATTGAACCAAAACAGCTTTTCTAGTAAACATGTTGCACAAGCCCTACACACACTTGAACAGTAAGTACATTTTATTTAAAAAAATATTTAAATTTATTTGATTTTATTATATATAAAAAATACACTCATTCATTAGAAATATAAGATTTTTTTATCTGTTATGATTAGGCTAAAAGCCTCTTAGCAATAAAATAGCTCCTGAAAATATTTTTAGTAAAAAAATGCTAAAATCTCATTTGTTTTCAGTTGGAATAATGGAGAAAACCACCTTATATTCAACATGTTGGCGGGTACATTGCCAAACTACAATTCAGTTATCGATCTCAACACAAGCAAAGCTATTATAGCGGGAGCTGGATTTAACACTTGGACATTTAGATATGGTTTTGACATTTCTCTACCCCTATACAGTCCGATAGCACAAAAAATAGACGAAACACAACCCAAACAAAAAAACTATATGATCATATCAACTCAATTGAACATACCAGAGGATTATTTATCAGAATTACAAAGCATAGCTTCATCATCAAATGATTTATTACTATTAGACAGGTGTAAATCACAAGAAACTGATTATACCAAAAGATGTGAATATACAACTGGGAAAATGTTTAATTACCCTGATATATTGAAAGAAGGTATGTTCTGTTTGATTGTGCGCAGCGCTAGGTTAGCTCAACCAGTCTTAATGGACATAATTGCATCCCAATGTATACCCATTGTAATAGCTGATACTATTGTAATGCCGTTTAATTCACATGTTGACTGGAACAGGCTCGCTTTGTTTGTGCCCGAAGAGAATATTAAAAGCTTATTGAAAATTGTTCATTCGGTAAGCAAAGAGAGGCGGGGGGAATTGTATTGGCAACTGAGATGGGTATACGAAAGATACTTCTCTAGTATAGAGAAAATAACTTTGACGACATTGGAGATTTTAAATGAGAAGGTGTTTCCCTTGGCAGCTAGGATGTATGAAGATTGGAATATGCCCGAACATTTGGTAAGCATTTTTAAGACATTGGAGGTTGAAGTAATTTTTATTTTAATACTGAGATTTTTATATTGTGGTTGAATCTGGCTTCGTTTCCCATTTGGGGAAATGATTTTTATCTCTATTTGGGAATGACAAAATGCGGCGTAGAACTCCGCCACTTCTTAACACTAAATTCTCTGAAAAAAAAATCATCATGAATCTGAAAAACAAAACATTAATGCCTGTACCTCATACATCAGGCGAAAATTCGAAAAACGTGGCAAATACCCGTTTAATTCACAGATTTTGTGTCGAGTGCTTAAACCTATCTCACTATTTATTTAATCTGTGTTAAGTAAAATATTTGATATATAAATTTCCCTAAGTGCTAATTGCACTCAAAGGCGTCACGTGTGCAGTCGGAAAGTTTTCAACTGAATGAAAATTTAACTTAACTTTGAATACATGTTGGTCTAAATTGACAAAAGTCATTTCATAAACAACACTGCACTTTATTACACTTGAAAAAATATAGTATTATTTTCTACATATATATCTAAAAGATATATGTATATAATAATAAATCACCAAGCATGAAAATTACCTTGGCAATGATTGGCTTTAAATTTTTGAATAATTAATTAATTTTTTAATATCTATTTAAGTCGATGTTGCGCTGTGGGACGTCCTAATGCAAAAGCGATTAGTTGTGGTTTGAATTCTCCCTCGGGGAAAATGATTTTATTTAAAATTTATATAAGATCTCCGCTCTCTGCTCTAATAAAATGACGCCGAGTTCGTCATTCAACACGCAACGTTTCGATCTTAGGTGGAAATGAGTTGACAGAGCGTCTTGACATTGGTTTTTGACTACTCTGCCATGCAGGATATAGCTTGAAGCTATAAAAAAAAAATTTAATACGTCTTTGTAACTACATCTATATTTATCTATTTATCTTTTTAATTTCGCTTTTTTAAATATTTAAATGCTTAAAAATTTACACACATGTCCGGATACGATGTCTACAAAATATTTTCGTAGCGCGAACCTGATGTCATTGTCAGGACGACCAGGACACGCGTGGAGAAAATTTTAAGCGTTAATTTTTGCGTTTTTTAGCTTAACGTATATCAGTTATATAGTATATCGCATGGCAGGGTAGACAAAAAGTACCTAGTATAAAGTCATTGCGTGTTGCGTGGCGGAACTCAACACCGCACTCTGTCTTACCAAAGTGAGGAAGTGAAAATAATTTTAAATATAATCGGAAGTGAAAATAATTTTAAATATAATCCCTCCCCTCGAGTGGGAATCAAACCAACAAGTTTAGTTTTATACAGCAAATCTTTAAATTCTATCTATAAACCTTAAAGTGTATTTATAAATGGAAAATAAAGTGTTTTGACACTAAGATCTCTCTGCTTACACTGCGAGTGACGCGTGCAGCAATAATACGCAACCCTCAAGTTTTTATGGATTTCATTGAAATTATGGATGAAAATTCACTTTTTTAAAGTGTTTTTCCGCACTTAGGATTAGGAAAAATTTTAGAAAAAAAAACGTATAAAAACTTGAACGCAGCGGGATTCGAACCCGCGCGATTGGATACCGTCCAAGCGCTCTGACCACTAAGTCATGCGTTCTACTACCAGCTGCCTCGAAATTTTCTTATACGTTTTGTTACAACTTATTTATGTTGTTAGCATCTCTGTAGAGAATTTTTTACAAATTTCTACTACTTAAAGATTATTAAGAAATAATCGTTTAACAAGAGAGATTGTTATTCACTTTGTTTAACGTTTTCCTCAATCTATTCTTATTCGACGATTCGAATAAAGATTTTCTTGAAACTCTTAATATGTATGTCAATAATTGTTATGGTGCCAATCAACAAATATATTCACTGTGTATTTCTTGAGATTCTGTGAGTCATCAAGTGTTGTTGCCGCGTGTTGCAATGTTTATTGTAAAAATACTTGTGATCTTTTCCTCTATATGTCAGTCAAGGGTTCTGAGGCAAAATTTGAGATATGACTGACACATTTAAAAAAGGTACTTCTATGAAAACTGCTAGTAACCTTTATCATCTGTTTATTTTATATCGTCTGTAAAACTTAAAATACTGTTCTTTTCCACTCTTTTAAATAATTCGTAAAATTCTCTCTTAGCCCTCCCCTATACTTTCCAAGAAACGCAATCATATCGAATTTCATGCTTCTGCCGAAATTAATTGTCGTAGAAAACTGAAATTTGGTATGTATATTGAATGAAATGCCCTCTTTATTTATTTATATATTTAATAAGACTAACAAACAATTCTTACATTATATCCATGAAAATTTATAACAATTATATAAATTTATAAAAAATGAATCATTTTTTTAGTAATTTGTTCAATACTTATTTTATTAGGTAATCAATTTATTTAGTTACTTTTTTAATTTAAACTATTTTAAACGGATTAATCGCGTTTAATTTGGTATTAATATAATAATTTACCGCCATCTGTTTCTTAATTGCCTCGCGTGCTGCCCTGGATTCTTGAAGAATGAGCTGACTGTATCTTTGTCTCTGGTGTGGTGGATATGAAACATTAAATTTTTTGTAATTGAATCCCAGGTGGTAGAGAGTTTCCACCCATCTTCTCTATTGAAATTTAGATGTTTTTGAATTTCAATAGCCTCGCAAATAATTCTAGGAATATATCTTCTTTCCTCCTCAGTGACCAATGCACAATATGCCACTGTTACAATCTAGTTTATATACACCTGCACACTGCAAAGGAATATTAAATTTCACGGGTCTCAAGCATTGGCTCACTTTTTATTAGGTTTAAATATGGTTGTGATAGAAACTCTTCTATGGACGTTGCCAATCTGTAACTCCCTTCACATATGGTAGAAGTGCTGCCTGTCTCTCCACTGTGAGTGGTCTTCATACAATTTTTAGAAATTTGCGACAAAACGAAGATATAACAGTCCCCAAAGCCTCCAAAGTTGTATGAGCTACCAAAAAATACACAAAACTAATGTACCACTTCGTTCAATGTTTATCCAAATCGAAATATTCAAATCGTTAGGTTTCCAAAAATTAATTTTCGAATACTAAAATTTACTCGATTAATCCGTTTAAAATAGTTTTATTTAAAATGCGTAAAAATCGTGAAAATCAAAGATTTTATTAATTAAATCCTCTTAGACTCTTAGAGATGATTACCTGAAACTACAGTGAAAACCTGATATGTTACGTTTTTCATTCGAAACAACCAAACTTACAAATGGAAATAGTTACAGTATAGCAGGGCTTATAAAGTTCACGCAATAGTAATATACATTAGGTAGTTAGCAATCTAGGCCCAAAGGCCAAATGTGTCAAGTTGGACCATTAATTCTACATTCAATTATCGAAATAAGGACATTAAGATGTATCTTGGCTGGTCGCTCCAGAATGTTACATATAAAATCTGGCACAAAACCCTTTAAGCAGTTCACTTGATAACGTAAAAGGCCTAATCTTAATTGAGCGAAGTTATTTCAGTCGTTCCAAGTGCTTTAATTGTAATTTGCTTTTAAAAAGATAAACCCTTGAATTGACGAAAAAGACTGGCTTATTTTGGGTATTTTTGTTTCCAATTTTATATATTTCTATAGATTTTTTAGTTTTTTTTTTAAATAAATTAGGTAATTGCGAAATGTATAAGATAATTGCGAATTGAAATCATCTATAAAATTTTATCTTTTTTTTTACGAAAATAACTCTAATTGAAGAGTATGAATTTTGACATAGTTATAGTTTATATTAAGAAAGAGCGCATAATGATAATATGTTTTTAAATATTGCATATAAATATATTAAATTAAATAACTACATGTAACATATACTTCTATGTGTTTGACATACACGTTGTTAAGGCAACGCGATGTCTACGCATCAACTGGACCTCTAATAATTATAATATATTGATTTTTATGAATTTAATCTCTATTTCATTACATTTTGATAGTATAGTTATTTTTAAACTTTTCAATAGTCATATACTTGTCCTCCTTTACTAAATAATTAAAAAAATATATATATACATTAAAATCGATATTCAGTAATCAGAAAAGGTTGATATTTATTTTTATTTGTACTTATGTATGTATGTACGGCTTAGTACGTCTTGTGAAATAACGAGTACGTATCCTCCCTCGAGTAGCTATCGAGAATATAGAGAATTTTGCGATTAGTTGCAGGATCACTGCATACAATGATATGATATTTGAGTCGAATATAAAAATAAAATTGCAATCTAATTTATTTTAACAAATGGAACGGTCTGTATGTCTGTATCGTGTTAATAGTCATAACCAAAAATTTACATTTAAATTAAAATTAAAAAACTGCTACGCATTTAAAAAAAAATATTGAATTTTATATCGAAAATGCGTTACATAACTTTAGAAAAGAGCCGATACGTTTCAAACTGCTAGACTGTTTTCTATCAAATGCTTTTGAATGATAAAACCGTATCGTAATCCGTCCATCCCTTTAAGAGCTACGCCACGAACAGACAGACAAACAACACCCAGCAACAATACATCAACCTCTTGTTTATAATATAACTTCTATTTGCGTCTAGGGTTGAAATATATTATAATAATAAAATAGAACTTGCCATTTGAAAATTTGTTAAATACCAAGCCCTATGTTAAAGAATGTAAAATGCTCAACAAATCCGACATCGAATCTCGGCGTTATAAGATAAGCCCATTACGGGGGAAAGGCATTGTGCTTAGATAAACGTCACAGTCGTTGGATTCGTAAAACTAAAAATAACTATATTCTCACGAGGACCACTCTAGCCTTTACGCTTTAAGGAGAAACATTAAAAATTAATCGCCTGCACTGTTGAGTGCGAACTGTGTTTTATATGGTGTATGTGTTGAGAAATTATGTAACTTGATTTTAACATTTAGCTGCTTCACGCTTTATCCTGCATAGCTGGGGGTAATCACAGTGACGTAATGTCAAGACTCTCCGTTCGCCGCTTCACGCCCAAATTTAAGACATTGCGTGTTCAGTACGGAGTAAACGTCGCGCTAGATCTAATATGAAATTGAAAATTTATATATGAAATTTAATATTTCTTGTATATAAATAAAAACTTGAGATTTCTTCTTTTTCCCCCTTCTCCATCGCTTTTTGGTCTGTTACGAGAAGTTACTTTACTATACATACAGTTAGTTAGAGATAATAGATCTCTGGTAAGCCAGAGCGAAAAACTAAGAATAATTTTATAATCTTGTACCCGAATGAAAATCTAGTTATATATATTTGTAAATGTAAAAGTCAAAAGTACTGTTAGTCGTAAGCATTTATCAATTAAGATGATTATAATCCGAACTGTTTCTAATTTAGCACAATTAACATTTGCTATTTAGACTCGTGTGGTTATCATCAAAGTTGGTACATACTAGAATCTATAGTAGTTCGAGCTTTTAACATCTTTGGATCGTAACTTTATGATTCTAAAATAAAATTAGCCCAATTCTCTCCTTAACACATCAGCTATCTCCCAGACTAAGTCATGTCAAAATCGGTCCAGCTGTACCAGATATTAACCCAAAGTAAACAGATATACAAAATTGGCAATTATTTTTGAATATGTATCGATTTTACATATATACCTATGCATTTAGTAAAAAAAATGTTTATTTTAATATTACAAACATACCAATATTATTTATTTATTTAAATTTGTAATATAGTACATAATTTTATAGGTATAATATTTACTATTTTTAAAGTGCTATTCCACACTTAGGATTAGAAAACATTTTTGAAAAAAACGTATAAAAATTTGAACGCAGCGGGATTCAAACCCGCGCCTCTTGGATACCGTCCAACCGTTACCGTACTGTTTGATACATATATAAATAATAATACATGTACATATTGACATATGTGTAACACTAAATCATTTACACATCGATATGCCTTTAATTAAAACTCGCGGTCCAAACGAATCACGCAAAATTGGATCGACTACTTGCTGAACAGAAATTCTTAATTGAGCATTATTTTTCATCAACTTTTCTCGTTAAAGTTTTAACAATGTTGGCCAATTTTTTTTTTATAACAAATAACATAATAGTGAGGCCCGCGATCGAACATTTTCCAATTCAATTATTTCGACCTAAAAATTCCAAAAAAAAAAAAATCCCAGTCATTTCTCTTGACCTCTTTATGAAATCGCAACTATATTTATTGTTACGTTTAAAAGCTATTGTAGTCGATGTACAGTAATCTAGAGCTGTAATGGTTGATTCGTTGCAAGTGAACTTGTGGTACATATTTATTGCAATTATAACGTCCTTAACAAATGTATAACGAGTTGGTATGGTTTAGAACTGAACTGAAATAATTAATAATTTTAATTATAACTTAATTATAATTTTCTAATGAGTGGTCAATGTGTGTATATTAATTAAATGAAACGCTCTGTCCTCTTGTTTCCCCTCGAATTTGAAATAATACGTTTTGAGTGTCAAAACTCGACGACACGAAAAAAAAGCTCGACAAATTGTTAGTTCCTAATGAGGATCGAACCTACAACCGATACGCTCATACGGGCATACGCTCTACTGCGCCATGATAAGCCTCAGTTTTTCAAATAACTCATGCCGAATCGGCATAAAACATGTTTAAAATAGTGCAACCATACAAACATAAAACAGATTAATCCATCCAAATTACCAACTGTGGAATAAATTTGAAAATACGCCTGAAATAATCTCGTTTGATCGATGCAAAGCGAATTCAATTGAATTAACCTTCGGAACTCGTAACCGCCAATTTTCAACATTAGCTGTATTAGCAGCTTCACTATTAGTATTAGGTAATATCAAAAATGCAATACATTTTAAGTAGAAAGGTTTAAGCAAATAGAACGGAAGTTTCCCGGAACGGATGTTTGTTTTTTAGTGATGTTCTCCCCTGTGAGGGGACGGGGTAGGATACTATTCTCCAACGCTTCTGGGTACTGTTTCGTTACAGGCGGGTTTCCCAGTATTTTAGTGATAGGAGGTTAATAGTCCGACTGACTCGTAAACACTATCATGACAAAACCGATCCGCCAAATATCTGATGAAGCATTCCGGTTCGATGTCAATATAAGCCAGCTTTCCCTCTTCCCACCTATACTTTCCCTCAGAGTTTCGATAGTTCTGGTTGCCGAGGCTTCTAAACTATCTCCTTTCACGCCCATCTCAAGATCAACAACAACGCATCCACAACTCTAATATAATGGATGTCCATGGGCGAAGGTGGCCACTTACCATCAGGTGGCCCTTTTGCTCGTTTGCCTTCTTTTTGTATAAAATTAAAAATATGTGCAACTTAGTTCTTTAGTGTAGTCTAAGGAGCAAAAACATAACAGGTTAGGGGTCATCCATAAATAACGTCACATGAAATTCATGATTTTTGACCCCGCCCCCGTCCTTGTCAAAACTGACCCCTTTTGTGAGGCCACTGTTGTCAAGCTTCACGTCACACGTTTGTCTACCCCCTCCCTCCCCCTTAATGTGTGACGTAATTTATAGATGACCTCTTATTAAAAAAATAAAGGAAGTCATCGTGGCGCGGTGGAGTAGCATTTGACTATACATGTGATGATTGTTGGTTTTATCCCTTTGGGAAGTAATTTTTTATTTTGTAAAAAAATCATTTTATTTTTTTCAGTCACTCAACTCTGTGTTGAGTTACGTCAAATGGCAATAAAACTTCTAGTTAGAGACAAAAGGGATAAAGCAGATAATCGCCTTATTAGATTTCGAATCGGCATTTGTCATAAGTTTACTATAACTTGGAATGTTGTATAAACTCCCACGTTACGTACATTGAGTGCATATTTCATGTTTGGGCTATAAATCTCGACAGCTTAGAGTAAGACGAAGTTTAGATATGATATGTTGTTTATTTCAAACTGGCGAATTCGTAGGATTTTGGGTTGCTTTAGCCACAGTAGATACAGTAGAAATTATTTGTCGAGTCCAAATAAAATTTTTATATATATATATATATATATATATTTAAAATATTGTATAAGTTTTGCATACAACATTTTTCGCTATAAATAAGTAAAAGAAATATTTGGTATACAAACAACCTTATTCAATACAAACAAACGATCAGACACAAAAAAATTTTAAGATCATCCATTCATATTCTATACATCACTCGAAATTGTTTGCGTTATTTTCAATGTACGGCTATTTTTTACTGCTTTATTTATTATACATAACATTATAAATCGGGATGATGAATTAGTATTTTTTTAATACAAGAGAAATATAATAAATTTAGGAACATAACACTTGTTATCTTGTAATGTCAAGTAATATGAGATTTTGGCCACAGACCGCTCCGAGGTTCATAATCACCACATATATAAGATTGCGTTTAAAATATATCGTATAAAACCACTGATACCTCGAAAAGTTTAGCTAAATAATTAAATTCTATTTACACGTTTGTATGAAGAGTCTGATTGTAAACGCGTGTGATAAAACAAATCACGGCGTTGAGTTACGCCAATCAACGAAAAACGGAACAGAAAGTGAAGAACGTGTATGTCTGAGATAGGCCAGTGGTTTTGGTGTTCAGGGGCCATTTTAACAAAATAACGAATATACATATGTACTAAGTACTTCACTTTCAAATGATATCTGGTAAAAAACAGCCATTTTTCAGAACCCAACCATTTTACAAGTTTTTATTTAACTTGCCGTGTTAGTTTGTTAGTGTGTGTGAAATCTTGCAAACTTAATTTGACCCACTTTCCGATTGTCCGATTGAGCTGAAATTTGGATTACTACTTCAGTTCTGGTGATAATTAAATTATATATGATCAATTTCGCTGTTAATCTAAAATGGCCGCCGCAACAAAATGGCGGATTATATATTTTTGTTAAACACACAAAATACAAATCAAATGAAAAGGCCAGTTTTGTAGAATAAAACACACTATGAAAAAGCTTATTTTTTTTAAAAGTTTTTTCTTTACAATTAAGATGTTTATTATACAATCAACCACTAGGAACCAAAGGTACAGATATGACTACTGTCATTATACGGTATAGTAAATAATTCAAATTACTTTATAAAAAACAGTTCAATATTTTAAATTATTATTAATTTATAATAATATCATATGAAAATTTACATTACTCTAAGTCACTCTATTTTACTTTGATAAGTCATTTAAACAATATTCCATATTTTCTAAGCAAATAAGGCGAATGATTATATTTAAATTATTATAATTTTCTCGCTCTGGTAAGACAAACCGCGGCGTTGAGATTCGCCAGTCAAGATGCACGTTTGACGTAAAACGGAGTACGGAGTGCCTTGACTGTAGGTATTTCCTGTTTATCTGGCTATGCGGGATAAAAGCGTGAAGCTAAAAAATGTACAAGAAAAGAAACTAAAATAAGGTTACATTATACGTTACAAACTCTTTCAAGTAAACCTGTCTACTCCATACTCCATTTATTAATATTATTGATATTTCCTTTTGAGCCGAACGGTGTTACAATAGGCCTATAATAAATAAGCCAACATTCTATATATTAATACGCGAAAGAAAATCTTTTTATATAAATGGTGCGGGTAGAGTAGTAGGAAATTAGACATATGGTTTTGATTTGATTTACAAACAAAATTACAAGAATCCTATCCTACTCCTATTTTTCGCCAAAAGAATATATCGTTTATGTTCCAAGGTATATGTGTTTATAATAAAATTCCACAAATACTTACCACTTATTTCATTACCACATATTAGTTGTAAATATATTGTAAAATTACAATTAAAATTGTTGGGGTTTCTCGCCAGCTATTCTCAGCTGGTAGCTTCTAATAAGACTGACAATACTGACACTTGTGTTAACTGACAATTCGAAAATGTTTGTAATGGTTTACTTGACTAGAAAATATTTTCATTTAGATCTTTATATTCTTATTTTCTTTAAGCAGTATCTACGGTAAAAGTATTATGCTAAAATGCCTTCGTGATAGAACAAACATTCATTGCTAACCAAAATACCTTCCTCGTGTACACATGTGAATTATTCATTCATTTTGACGCGGGCCTTACTTTCAGCGTTGTTTAGAAAGTATTGTGCGTTTTATTATGTTTACGCGTCTTACGCGTTGGTTATAAGTGACATGGCAAATCTAAACGGTTAAATTTTGTGGTGCGTGTTGAGTTGCGGATCTAAACGCCGCGGTTTGAGTTATATTTATCGTTTACTCATGAGACTCATGTTTTGCATCTTATGAGATATACAAAAATAAATTATTATAATTTTCCTTTTTTTTCCCTCTACTTCTATAAAATTTTAACTCATCAATATGAACACAAAAATATTTATTCAACTCAGTTTTGTACCGACCCAGGCTTTCAATAAAACATAAGCCAAGTAAACTGTCATCCTTACCATATTTTCTTACTAATATTATAAATAGGAAAGTGAGTTTGTTTGTCTTTCTTTCACGTTCCTATGAATCAATGTTTCGTTATTTTTTTACATGTATGTTTTACGGCTGTAAAAGCCGTCGTCCCAATGGGTAGATCCATAGTCATTCCTATATGAATCACGGCATACTAAAACCAACAATCTTAATTCAACTAAGTATAACAATTAATTACCACGTAACCTTTCAATTGCAAGCCATATGAAATTTCAATGTATGTTTGTGCAGCTCTTGCATGGTTACGGTGTTGCTGGCCGATGAGCTATTTAAAATTTTAATCGATAATCTATTTAAAACAGTATAGAGGAAATATTAAGTGATTTCTTTAGGTAGTTAGTTCCTTTTCCATTTCCAAAGCGAAGCCGCGTGTAACAGATAGTTATATTTTTTTTGGCTTCACGCTTTTATTCTGCACAGCAAGGTAGATAGGTAAGTACCTAGTGTCAAGACACTACGTACTCTGCTTACCGCCGAATTCAAGACATTGCGTGTTGAGTGGTGGAACTCATCAATAGTTATATTATATTATAAACTTATTTAATTTACCTATTCGCTAGTATTGCTCCAGACGTCAAACGGCGGTCGTCAGCACGTGTAATCGCATCGACTCTTTGTTTATAGTTTGTATGCAGACGTCTATCTCGCCGCTTATTATGAATTTACTACAGCACGCTCGTATTATGATGTTTATTAATAAATGTATAAATAAAGCTCCTTATCTTTTCTTGTTCTTCATGAGAACTTGAGATCACTGACTCAATATAATATAGACTACGGGTTCGATATATTTATTTATTTATATACTAATTCAGTAGTTATTACATTAATTCCATTATTTTAATATAAACATTTGATTTTGGTAGTTAATGGCACAACATTTTAAGACCAAATCATGCACGTTGTAAATGCTATACGCTATCAAGTTAAAAACATAAAAAATACTTCCATTTGTTTTTTTCTTCCAATAACCTCTAAACTCTTTTTTTTAAATTTAATTTTTACTGTCTCCGTATATAGATTTTAGTTATTTTTCATGGTTTTATTAGTTTTATCTATGCGTATCTATTAGTGTAAGAAAACCTTGTTTTTCTGTATGATTTGTTTGAAAATTTGCACGGATTTGTCCGGATCCACGAACCATTCTTGCTTATCTCATAGTTTTTTTATGGAACGACAAATATATATAAAGATACAATATTTTTAAACTTAATTGTTTTTTTTTTTAATCTTACATACATCTTCCGTATTAGATATGGCTGAGGGTAGGTAGTAGCGTAGCTAGGAAGTTATAATCGAGACGGTTGTAAGTTCGATTACCAATTGTATAATTTGTTTTACCACTCTATTCTGTGAATTCGATAAGACAATTTGCGACCTTCGGTTCCGCAAATATAACGCATATGAAGGCATTGCAGGCATCTCGTAAATTTATATCAACTATTTGTAGGGTATCTACATATGTGTGTATTCAGTTATATAATATATTACTATTTGTGCAAATATGCTTAATGTGGACTGAGTTACTGTGAATCGTATAGTACAAAACAAATACGCATGAAATCTGTCTACCACTGTGAGTTAAATAGTGAGTTAATGATGTAGGCTTCGTTTGAAATTAGGCTTATTAATGTAAAATTATTTAAATATGCCGTTTTATATATATATATATATATATATATATATATATATATATATATATATATATATATATATATATATATATATATATATATAAATTGAAGATATAAAGTTGTTATAATAGACGATACTTATAAATTAAAATTATAAAAAAAGAGGCATATATATATATATATATATATATATATATATATATATATATATATATATATATATATATATATATATATATATATAAATTGAAGATATAAAGTTCTTATAATAGATGATACTTATAAATTAAAGTTATAAAAACAGAGGTAACTTAGTGTCAAAAACTCCGAAATTTTGAGGCTGGTCGCAGCGCAGTAGGACATCGTCTGACTGTAAACTTTATCGGTTGTGGGTTCAATTCCCACTCTGGGGAATGATTACATTTAAAATATTTTCATTTCCTCACTCTGGTAAGATGAGGCGCGGCGTTGAGCCCCGTCACTCATCACGCCTTGTGTCGAATTCAGAAAGCGGAGTACGGAGTGTCTTGACACTAGTTACTTTCTGTCTAACCTATCATGTGGGACAAACGTGTAAAAACGAATCTGAGTTCATATACTTATTAATTAAGACAAAAATAATGTTGATTTATTAATTTTATTTAATATTAATTGTTATAAGAAAAGATTAACCTAATATTTTCTAATATTGCTAAAAAATTTCTTATAAATTACATTGACTTGGCTGTAACAAATATTATAACGACTAGCAATTAGAAATTAAGGAAAAGATATTGGAACAGAGCTATATATAGAGAATTCTTCAAGTATTAGTGAAACAGTACGAGTAATTACAACAATTGTAATTAAGCCTCAGTGGGAATTTATATTATTTTCCACCATTTATAGTAATAATTTCGAGGAGTACGGTAGACGACTCGAATGTTAACTTACCAGAATCCATAAAACACATAAAAAAAATAAGATTTCAAGCCGACAAAATATATGGGCAAAATTAAAAAATTATAAATTTTTTAACGATGCTGACAAACGAATCCCAGTCGCTATATTATCTTTAGCAAAACGTCACTGGCATGACGATGCCATCTTGAGTTCGTTAAGGTCGATTCACACTATCAGTATCAGCACAGTGATAATTATTCTTTCATATATTATCTATGGAACGTACCTTTCAGTAATGACATATTAATCTCAGTGATTTAAGTAATTAAAGCAAAACGAAATATTTGTATATTGAAATATTTATTCTAGCTCTTGCAAGTGAAACAGCGAGCAGTCGCTAGATATTTAATAAAGTAATAATATTTCAATAAAAGCCTATTTTATGCCATATGAAAAGTAATTCGTTTATAATATGTTTAATATATTTGGCTTTAATATTTATAATCGACGCCGGCTTATAAAAATTCCACCCTTTCGGGAGTCTTCTTGTCTTGATACTAGGTTGTCCCTGGCTACCCTGCTATGCGGGAAAAAGCGTGAATCAGTGATAGACTTTGTCCTGTTCGTTACGTGACTCATAGATCGTGTGCTTGTGCAGTGCATTGTCTTTTAAAATGAATAGAATTGATATTACTATGAGTTACACGGTACGTATACCAAAATAATATTTTTTTTTTAAATTTTGGTTTCTGTTTGTTTTGGCAATATCTCTGGAACGGCCTGACCGACTTTGATGAGCACTTCCAGATAACTGATATAATTAGGGGTAATTTAGGCTAAGTTACTCCTAATTACATAAGTTAACTGCTTTTATTTTAGAAAAAGAAATAAAAATCCACATAGCTCATATTTTTGAAAAAACGTTTAAACATTTGAACGCAGCAGGATTTGAACCCGCGCCTCTTGGACGGTATCCAAGTGGCACGGGTTCGAATCCCGCTGTGTTAATATAATTTTTAAACGTATTTTCAAAAATGTTTTCTAATCCTAAGTGTGGAATAAGACTAAATAAATAAAAATTATCTACATAACTCGCTATAAATAAAAATTAGTCATATTGTGAGATAGCTTCCAGTATTCTGCTATTTTTTTTTTATATCACATGTAAACATGTTAAAGAACTTGATGCTCTACTCTACTACACAATATCTTGAATTTAGAAACTAAAGTCTCTTTCGAGAATCTGTGAGAAAAAAACTTGTATTTTTTATTGATACAAATTATCAAAATTAAATATATAAATATTTTTATAGTCTGTACGTTCCATATGTATATATTAATGTTTACTTTACATTCTATAAAGTGATTCCCAAAAGAAATAAATTATGGATGATTACATAAAAGCTAGACTACTCGAACTAAAGAATTTCATTTAATACTATTCTGGGAACTCCAGACTGGAAAAGTACTACAGAATATCTTAGATATTTACTTTCGCAGACATATATATTTTTTTCTATTTATTTTTTAATGTAATTTTATACATTATAAATATTTCAATATGATAAAAGCTAGACATTCGTCTAGCTTTATCATTGTATGAGTATTTGTAGTGAATTGCCGACGAAATTTAAGCAAATATCTGGTACATTTTTAAGTAACTTAATTATGATTGGTTTAGTTTATACGTTTTATATGAAACTGTTTTAAACGAATTAATCGCATATATTTTGGTATTCGAAAATACATTTTTGTAAACCTGACGTTTCGAACACTGAAGTGTTCGTTAAATTCGTTTAAAATTGTTTCATTTGAATATGTAATAAACGCCTAAATCAAACATCTTATTATTTATACGTTATTATTTTTTATCGTTATTTATAAGTATTTTACATCAAAATTTTCTAGTTTTCTCAGAAAACTATGTAACTAATCCCTAATAACTTGTTATTCTCAAATTATTGTATATTATAGTACGAAATTTAATTAAAAAAACTTCGGAAAAATCATCGGCAAGCGGCCTATGTATTAAAATAGTACAAATAACAACTGCACAGAGTATTCAAATATATTTTCCAGTATAATATTGATTTTGATTAATTGAATCTAACAATATAACTTTTATACTAGGATTACGAGGGTTTAATTAATTAGTGTCGAATAAATGACTATTGTCACTTTAGTGGCTCACATACAATAGGCTAATTACTGTACTGTAGAAACATGTACGTATATGGCATACAAAATAAAACCAGAGCGAATACTTTGTGTCAGTAAAACGGTATATATATGTCCAAAACGGGATAAAAATTTTAGGTAACATAGACACTAAGACCATTATCATACCTGATATTTATTAAATTAATTATTATCCATTCATTACGTGTTTATTAGCTTTACTTTTAACGTAAGGAAATCTTTCAACAATTTTAACCCAGTTCTTCTGTTATCCGATCTGCTCTACAAATGTCCTATGGCATTCCATGATATGGCATTTAATGTTACTACCAGCAGAATCAGGTTATAAGAGCATGCTTTTAAGCGTATTTATTGAGTTGTAAAGTACGCGTTCTATATAAATCCATTATTCTCTTTCATAAATTCTATATACAATGTATATTCTATATACAATAATAATAATAAATTAATTAGTAGTATAGTAGAATCCGATACTGCACCAGATCCCAACATTATACTGTCTGTTTTTTTTTTATCATCGAAAATGAGGTAATTATATTTCAATTGTACTTCAAGGAAGTAAAATAAACAACGTTTCATTAATCACTATTGCTGTACTTAATTACACTAGTTTCGTACACAACGCGTTACCTTAGCAACGTGTTTGTGACTTTGTATATACGTGGATGTCAAATATGTACATAACATAGTTGCATTTATGTATTTTATTAGATTAATATAAGATCTACGGAGTGTCTTGACACTAGGTACTTTCTGTCTAATCTGCTATGCGGGATAAAAGCGTTAAGCTAAAAAAAAAAATATATATATATATAATGTCTACTGTTTTAATTGAAAATATTAGTATTTTGCACTTCTCTATATAAACGTTCGGCGTTCGTCCGTCCGAGTAAACAGGGTACGTAGTTTTTGCTTAACGTATTAATATTTAGATTTACTCTCGCCTGAAATACAGTATCCTTCTATTAATGTAATTGGGTTTCATTTTGTTGTTTTTTTTTTATTATATAGCAGCAATTCCGAGATTAGATGGAATGCGAGTTTAAACGATGTTATTAGCTGTATGTTATTAATCAAAGTAAGAAAAATTTCGCAATTATTTTGTCATTTGTAAAAACAATACAAAAACAACGTAGTATAAACCTAATATACTGGCGAGAACGACAAAAACAAATTTCTAATAACGTCACATCAATTTTATCGTTATATATTAGTTTTATTTAAATTTAATCGTTCTCCATAATAGAATTGGGAATCGAACCTACAACAAATCGTGTTTACAGTCGGACGCTGCCCCATTGTGCTATGATGACCCCCGTGTAGATAATATTTGCCTATATAAGAGTAATATTTTAGGACAAGTGTTGCAAATTATATCTGAATTTAAGAAATTATTAACTTTAGTGAACTGTTGGTAAATTATTGGACATTCGAAAAATGAAGCATGTGGCTTCATACTTTGACTTTATATTGAGAAGAATTAGCTGAATATTTCCTTCAAACTTAGTTTATCGAATATATATTATAATTATTAATAATCTCTTAAGATTTTGCTAATATACGTAAGTGCTTTAATAATACATTAAATATTTGATACATTTATGAAGGCTTTTATCATAAAATATTAATTTTACTACACTACGTTAAGTTATCTGAAGAATATTAAAAAAGAACTTGCGGGAATACATTTATTAAATAATATCAGAACACTATTAGGAATTTTGAGCTAAGAGAGGAAATTTAAGGTTAATCGTGGAAAAGCGTCTGTAAACGCGATCGCTTATGTGTTCAATTTCCATACGGGGGAATGATTATACTTTCATTATCTCGCTCTGATAGGAGAAGGCGCAGCGTTGAGTTCCGCCACTCAACACGTAATATTTCGAATTCGGAGATGTTAAGCGGAGTATAGAGCGTTTTGACACTAGGTACTTCCTGTCAACCCTGCTATGCAGAATAAAATCGTAAAGCTAAAAAAAGTCATTTAATGAGGACAGATCAAGTGTCTTCCATGTTTATTAGAAACGTTCACTTATATAAGCACACATTTACATCCTCTATACAGATAATCAACTTTTTTTGACGTCACACAGACAATCAACTAAGTGATGTATAATGTAACCCTCTTACCATTAAGTTGTAAGTCTTTATGTTGAAATATGGGATACATTCCTATACTTTGTCCCGATTAAAAAAAAAAACTAATGTTTGTTTATCCAATACGTCTTTTGTCCTTTTGTGTGTTCTAACGAATCTTACCTATAGCATTATTTGCTGTGAGCGTAATCTGTTAAAGAAAGCGCAGTGACACAGCGTCTGACTGTTAACGCGATTGTTAGTTCGATTTCCAGCTCGGGGGAATGATTACATCTAATTTATTCTTATTTCTTGGCTTTGTTATGACAAAACGCGGTATTAAGTGCCGCCACTTAACACGCAATGTTTTTAATTTCGGCAAAAAGCAAAACACGTAGTGTCTTGAACATTAGATACACCCTGTACACAACTGTCTGTGAAGCTAAAACAAAACTCGTTAAATGGCCGCTACAATATTTTAATCTGAAACAGAAGAACGAGAAACTTACTTAATTCCATAATAGCTAAAGTTCAAACGTCATATCTCGAAATGATTATTTTCTTTGACCTTTATATATATATATATATTCCTATATCCTTTTTATTTTGCTTTTGACTATTGTTGTCTTCTATTTTCTAGCTTTTATTCATTCATAAAGACATTGCGTGCTTTGTGAAATTCCATGACTTATTTAGTTTAATTAAATCTCGAAAATCATTAATATTAATGAAATCTCTGAAGTTGAACTTTTATATATTGAACTTTTATATATTGAAGTACATATAACTATTAAAAACTGATTACTCGCGTATATGTTGGTATTCCAAAATTTTGTTTTTTCCATAATAAGATGTTGTGATACCTATTCTATCTGTTACCACGGACTACTGTAAAATGTTCGAAGTATCGGTTTTCTGAAACCTTTTTTTTTTCTATTTAAAACTGTGATATAAAATTATCAATATTGTATATATTTCATCAAGTTTCACGTAAAACTGATTTTTTCTTAAAAGTAATTGCCAATGGATACGATTTCATAATAAATATCGTTTGTAGTTAAGCTAAAAATATTTATTAGTCTTAATGAATAGATAATACTTTTTTTAAATGACTTTAATTTCAATCTTTATTATAAAAAAAAATTAAAAACTGGAATTTGAAATCACCTCGATTGTGTCAGGCAATTTCTAACTAAGCCAAAATCTAGTTTTATTATAAAAAAAAATTATTATTCAATGTAACGCATGTTGTACATTGTGTTCTATTATCTAAGAACTAAGACAATGGCGTTAGAAAGTTTGTCCGAATCTTTACAGATATTGCATTGCCATACTACAGTAGAAATGTTACTTTGTTAGAGTTTCAACTTGAGCTTTTGTTACCTTATAAGCTGTATTCGTAAATTGTACTCTCAGAATGAAACGGACCTAACTTAAAATTTCGATTATTTCTAATATCGCTAATGTCTTATTTTGTTTAGCTTCACGCTTTTATCCATACAGGAAGTACATAGTGTTAAGACGCTTCATACTCTACTTTCCGCCGAATACGAGACATTGCAAGTTGCGTGGCGGAACTCAACGCCGTGTTTTGTCTTATCAGAACGAGATGAAAATAATCAAATTCTTTGTTCTGCGTAGGAATCACACTCACAATAGATCGCGTTTACAATCATATTATTTATGATTTTGCTGATTTAGTGTGATATTCTATAAATCTCAAGTTTATTGCTTTTTATACACTAGCAACAGAAACTTTATAAGATTACATATACATACATAGTTTTCTAAAAATTTATAAATATTGCAGAATGTATGGCGATACAAATGTATATATTTATTTTACTTTTCCCTGTACGTTAAAAAATGTGAGTAGTCCTGTTTTAGTCTACCTTTTATAAGCAATATCTGTAAGTCACATCATCATATCAGATGATCATATTTATGGTATACTTTATTAACACCTAATAAATTTTGTTCGACGACTTTTCTATTTAGTATCTTTTTGTTCACAGTACGGTCCAGTGAACCCTCTATTCTTGCCGGTCACAGCGCCGAAATCACCAGGCTTCACAGCGGTCATACTGACGTACGACCGGGTGGACAGCTTGTTCACGCTTGTAAGGAAGCTGGTGCGGACACCGAGCTTAGCGAAAATACTCATCGTGTGGAACAATCAGAAGAAACAACCGCCGCCATGTGAGTATATTTTGAAGAAAAACCAGTCAATTACCTGTTGTTTTAGGTGTGTTTTTAAAAACTTGCCTTTATGCATTTGATAGGATTGGTATAAGCTATTGGGTTCTTTACTTGTTAAAAGTTTCATTTAAAATAGTGCATTTTAAATGAAACTTTTTTAAACGGATTAATTGCGTATATTTTGGTATCTGAAAATACATTTTTTTTCGGTTATAAAGTTATTTTGATAATATTTTATAGTAATATTTTATTTAAAATGTATAAAAATCACGAAAATAAAAAGAAATATTGTCGCACTATTTTAATTCTTTTCTTATCTTTTTAAATTAATAACATTCATTGGTTCCTAGAAATAATACTTGTTAGACAAAGCGCGGTGTTCAGTTCCGCCACTCAACACATAATAAAATTCTGAAATTTGGCGGAAAGCGGAGTACGGAGTGTCTTGAGACTAGGTGTTTTCTATCTACCCTGCAAAACAATACACAAAAACTTAGCCAAAATTTTAGTCTTGTATAGTATCAAAATTGTATAGTATAAAATAATTAAGGTCAAATATTTAAAAGTCATTGCTAGAAATGATCGAATTTTTAATCCAGAATGATGTTTACTTTAAAAGAAGACAGATTGCCTTTTTCTTGAAAGTTCACCATGTCAGTTGGGGGCACGTTTTCTTAAAGTTACACACATACGACGGTTAAAAGGAAAAGGTTAGATAATATCTGCATTAGTTTGGAACTATAGTAGTTTAGATATGGAAATGAGGTCGAATACTTACCTATATGTGTTTATATATATATATATATATATATATATATATATATATATATATATATATATATGTGTTTATATATATATATATATATATATATATATATATTAGCTTCACGCTTTTATCCCGCATAGCACGGTAGACAGGAAGTATCTATCGTCAAAACACTCCGTACTTCGCTTTCCCCCGAATTCGAGACATTGTGTGCCGTTTTTTTCACATTTCCACTACTTAAAATTAGGTTGGTCAAAAGGCTTAGCGTTTCCTTCAATCTTTTGCAGTACAAGTTGTATATATAAAATTATAAGCTGAATAGCCTTTGTTTGCTTTTGTCGAAAAATCATTTTTCATTTCTTATATTATCTTTGGGTGGCGAAACTTTTTTAAAATCCTTGTATAACGGCACTCACAACAATAGTTGTAAAAACTACATACGTAGAAGCTTCGCCGTGGCCTAATGTGAACGTATATATAGCTTAATTGGGTAGAACACTCAGACGTTATTCAAAACGCGGGCTCAAATCATATTATATGCGAAATCTTCTGTAGTGAAATTATAAAATAATATTCATTATATGGAATATGTGAATAATATGAACATTTTTAAATATATTTTAGAAACAAAGTGAGAGCGGTCGTGGCGCAGTGCGACAGTGTCTGACTGTAAACGCTATCAGTTGTGGGTTCGATTTCCACTTGGGGGAGATATAATATTTATAATATTTTCATGTCTTGTTCTGATAAGATAAATCGCAGCGTTGAGTTTCACCACTCAATACGCAATGTATCTAATTTGGCGGAGAGCGGAAGCGAAAGAGTACGGAATGTGTCGACATTAAGTATTTCCTATCTACCCTGCTATGCGGGATAAAAGCGTGAAGCTAAAAAAAATCATTATTTACGTACCTTCTGCATGAGAGAGACTTACGTTTTTTGGCCTTATACAGCAATATTATTGTCCTTTTATTTTCTAATTTTATAGAATTCATGTTTTATACAAATGTATAAAACGCATATAACCATGTAAAAAACACTATAGATTTTCGGGCAAAGCCGTGTAAGCAGAGAAAACCTTGTGTCAATACTCTCCTTTCTACACATGTCGCCTGAGTTCGAAATATTGCGCAGTGATGGATCCCATCGCCGTGTTGTGTCTCGTACATATACACACACATATATATACAATGACACGAGGTTATCTGTAACGTAGTATTAACTCAGCGTGTAAATTCGTCAGCTCGCCCAAGGGACTTTGCCGCGTAGGTTATTGTCATTATTATATGACAATAACCGTAATGCGAACATGATATGTTCTTTGAACTATAAACTTTGTGAACCACGTATATTTTATTTATTCCTTTTTTATTATATTTTACAAGGTATGCTAGAGGTTATTACATATTGTAAAAAAGGCCGGTCGTGGCGCAGTGGAACAGCGTCTGACTGTAAACGCGATTGGTTGTGGGTTCGATCTCCACTCGGGGGAGTGATTATATTTAAATTATTTTCACTTCCTCGCTCCGGTAAAAACAAAATGCAGTGTTGAGTGTCACCATTTAACTGCGTGTTAAGTCTCGAATTCGGTGGCAAGCGAAGTAGTGTAGTGTCTTGATACTAGGTACTTTCTGTCTACCCTATAAAAGCGTGGAGCTTAAAAAAACCCCAAACAATTAGTTATTAATGCACAACCGTTTCGAAGCAAACGCGAAATGCTTCTCTTTTATCTGGTTTCACAATTTTATCATCTTATATATTTTAAATATATTAAAATATAACTAAAGTAAAATATAATAATAAATAAGGCAAAAACTAACTCAAAATAATTTCATGACAAACCAAAAAACAGCACTGCAAAAATAAATACACAGAAAAGACATAAAAAGTCATCAAAAGAACATATATCTATATCTTTATAATGTATTTTTTTCCTATAAATAGATTTGAAAAATTGTTTTGTATTAAATTAGCTTGAATTATTAGATTAAATAAGTTGATTTAAAAAAGGTTTTCAAAAACGATCGTTTTTTATATTTGAGTGTATAATAAATAAGTAAGAGAAAGACAGAGTGTCTTGACATTAGGTACTACCTGTCTACCTTGTTATGCGGGATTAAAAGTGGCTATCTGGTAGATATATTGTTGCGGTGGCCATTTTAGGTAAACAAAAATTATAATAATAATTACTTTAAAATTGTGATACAAACTAAACGCGTATACATATTTTAGCTTTTAGCTTAGTTGGTATTCTATTATTCTAGATTAAGTTGAAAGTTTCCACCCATACAAACATACATTGCAAGTAACAAAAAGATTGTAAAATAGTGCACTTTGTCAAAGACATGGGAGTATTACAAGGGTCGATTCAATTACAGCAATTTTGCTACATAAAACCGCTCTATTGAGCTTTTTTTTCCTAAGCTTTTCTTATCCTACATTCGCTTATCCTTATTTGTCCTAATATCCTTTTTATTTTGGTCATTTTTTCAGTTCTATTACACAATTACAACCAGACAGTGAACACAAAAAAAATGTTTTTTTTTTATAGCAATTTCAAAATAAATTAATAAAATTATAGTTAGTTAAATAAATATTTAAAGTTACTGAAATTCGTATTTAAGCTTTCTAAACGTTTACGTTTTAAACTAAGTTATATTTTTTCATAGAAAGCATAGAACGCTTGGTGAAACCACTAATTTGTGACATTATTAATTGAAGTATACTTTTTGGATTACAATTACAAACGTCATCAAAATCTACTTAGCCATCGTCTAAGTACTTTCGCCTACAGTAGGCATAATGTATTTTTATATAGCTCGGGTTTCGACATTGTTTCAACCGTACCATTATGTAAATCGTATACTATTGATCAGCGCCGCTACTACGCTGACTCGAATGGTCACAAGTAGGGTTATACATACATAATATAAATTACATTGTTTTTCTTTATTTATTTTTTTAAATAATCTTTATACTTTATATATATATATATATATATATATATATATATATATATATATATATATATATATATATATATATCCAATAGATAGCGATACGATAATATAGTCATACGACATAATTCTCTTTCCGTTGTTTAGTTTACATCGCATATTGATCTTACTCTACGTATAAGCTCTCAGAACTCTCTACGGATAAGCTCTGACCCTACAGAATCACGTATCGAATATGCCCTTAAATTATTAAAAGGATTTAAAACAGAACACAGGTTTAACTACGCACAATATAATTACTGGTCAACTAAGACAAGTTTAAGTGTTTCGCTTTATATTAACGAGATGAAGTAAAGTATTGTGACCCAATTGTTAAGTGTCTATACGTTTTATGATTGTGGGTTTGATTTCCACCTCATTCATATAAACTCACAATCAGCTTGTGTTTGCTTCATCTGTATCTATTTTTATATCAGTCGATGTAAGAGCATCTTACAATGTCATTTTGATCGACATTCATTTCTGATTGGTTAAAAATTTTTAGAATTTTACGTCAATAACATTTTTACAGTTAATCTAGTTTCTCTTTTCTTCACCAAAGCGGTAATTTTAAGTTTATAATTTTTTTTTAATTTCTTATCTAAATAGATTTTGTATCTTCAGTTTTGTAAAACAAAGCGTTGCGTTTGTTGCTGTCATTCATCACGCAATGTCTATAACCTTATAGACTTTAGAACATGACTCACTGTCTATTTAGACAGAACGTGGGATATGAACTTCACATATGCTACTCCTCCAAATGTCTGAAACTAACATAACATGATTAACATATTGTCGGATAATATAAGTAATTGCGTGATGGTTAGGGCACGTCGAAAGGATGAGTGATAGAATAGTGAAAGAATGTTAAGGAAGAATTATAAAGCAAAGGTGACCAGTATAAGAGGTAGGGACCTCGATTGACCTTCGAAAACACAGCATCAATGATACTGCAGGAAGGTCACGTAAAAAGAGGTTAGTGACAAGGCGAAAGAGATATTCAGAGATTTGGCAGAGCGTTTGGCGCTCCGTTGTCTCACTACCCAGCAAGGGTTAAAGCGTGAAGCTAAAAAAAAATTAAATTGCGAGATAGGATCCGTAGTTGGCCACAACTATGTACCGATATACATTGGAAAGTATATAAAAACTCGTGCTACGTTTAATTTGCAACTTTGTATAGAGTTTTTCTCTCATTGAACAAACTTTTGTGCTATGAACGTCATCATCTGCTAAAGTGACTGAACTTGTTATCGAGCGGGTTGCTATTTAAAAGGTCTTCAGATATTAGTTGTAATACGTAGTTTTTAATTACTTTTAGATTTTAAATTAAACTATTTTAACCGGAGTAATTGCGTATATTTTGATATTTGAAAATACATTTTGGACACCTGACGTTTCGAACAGTTTACAGTAGTCCGTCTACCTGTGACCACGGACGGTATAAAAATCAAAACCAAAATCAAAGATCTTATTACTTTTTAGATTTTTTTAGTTATATTTATTAAATTATGGCGGTTGGTTAATTATTTAATTGTTAATATTTAGTTATTTATGTTTATTCAAACAATTATTTGTACATACACATTTAAATACTTAAAGAAAAAAACAAGTTATATTCAAGGGATTTTTATATTTAATATAGGTAAATGAATGAGCTTACAGTGTAGAATTACGCGACACCATTAAAAATCAAACCTAGGATGGAAAAGCTTGTTTTGTATAGGTAATAATTGTCAACATATCAGTAAAAATAATTCCAGTCATATTATAGGAGCATGTTAGTGGAAAATTCTTAGAAATTCTTAATAACATTTAAAAAATACTAAAACATGGTAAATTCTGATTTCTTTAGCCTCGGGAATCGGGGTAGTCAGAAAAACCCTAATGTCAATACACTACAGTCCCAACTTTTCGTCGAGGATCTAGACATTGTCACAGATGTTGTCTTACCAGAGCAGAGAAATTAAAATAAACGTCTGTGTGTCTCAGAGATTTGGCGACGTTTTCTATTTTTTTATATTAATTTTTCCATATATTCGATCAATAATTTCAACGCCTATATCCGTTTAGATCACCTATGGCGGGTCATATTAACGTTATTTATCGAGTTGCCACCGGATACTAAATAGTAATGGCATCATTAACTAAATTAATATTTGTTTTCTATGAACTTATTTGTTACTTTGAACGGTCAATTTTAATTGATAGTGTTAATTAATGTTTAATCCTGTAACGTATATAATGAATGTATAATTTTGGAAATATTTTTAAAAGTACGCTTAATAATTGTTTGCTTTTTTTGCGTCGCGGTTATTTATAGGTTTATATTCTAACATGGAAACTTTTTTATCCACCATTTTTTCCATAATCTGTTTATTTTTTAGACACTTTGTGTTAGATTAGATTAGGATGATGCTCAGTGCCGCATATTGTTTATCAATGGTGTATCTTTTTTAGAATTGAAATGGAGAACGGACTGACTTATTAACACTAAGAGAACATATCTTTCTGCCTACCCAGCTATATGTAGTGAAATACATGAAGCCCCTTTATTTTTTAATAGATTTCTTTCACGATGTATTCATAAAAAAGCCTAATCATTATAAATTATAACTAACTAACTAAAAATCTGATTAACCTGTATTACTGTAAAGTTTCACCCACATCTGTTCAAGAGTTTTCGTCGTTAAAAGTAACAATCAAACATACAAACATAAACCTACAAATTCATAATATTAGTAGGAATATTTTCACTAAACCAAAATTCGCGCATCGATTATTGCTCTGAGCAATACAATTTAAGCAAGAATCTCGTCTACATCAAGTACCAGGCTTTTTTGTACCGAACACCAGGGGAACGAGAAAATGATGAGTACAATATCGCTTTGTTTCCATTCCATTGTAATAGATCAGACTTCACCCTTTACTACTAAATGAACCAAAGAGCATTAATTATCAACATGGCCGCACCTACCGAACACGAGACACGATTCACAGAAAACAAAAGCGAAAAGCTTTTGCCAAGTACGAAATGAAAAAAAAAATGTATGTGAACGGAATATATTGTTTATGTACTTAATACCTAATTGTTATAAATGTTTATAATTAAATGTTGAGTGAGTGATTGAGTGTTGCAAGGTTTTATTTAATATTTTGTATTAGTACTTAGGTATATAAACTATGATGATATTTAAAAAAATATTATTATTTCGCCACGCTGGTAAGACAAAGCGCGGTGTTGAGTTCCGTTAACCAACAGGCGATGTTTCGTAATTGGCGGAAAGCGAGAGTATGAAGCGTTTTGACATTAGGTATTTCGTATCTATCTACCATGCCATGCGAAAGAAAAGTTGTCAAAAAATTAAATAAAAAAAAATAAGATCATATTTTGTACTATCAAATTGATTATAAAATAAATAGGCTTAAAGTGTTGATACAAAAGATCATTAAAAATGAAGTTTAGGTTGGCTTGATAAGTTTGTTTTTAAATATATGATATATCTAAAATTAATAAGATCTTTGATTTTCGCGATTTTTATACATTTTAAATGAAATTATTTTAACCGGATTAATCGCGTATATTTTCATCTCAGACGAATGCCACCTCAGTCTACCTGTGACCACGGACTACTGTAAACTGTTCGAAACGTCAGGTGTCCAAAATGTATTTTCGAATACCAAAATATACGCGATTAATCCGGTTAAAATAGTTTCATGTAAAAAAATATCTATAATTCTAGATATAGCTATTTGATATTTTAAACCGAAACACGAGCACTTCGAGCCAGAACGAATCGTTTTTATTGTTTGTAACGTCTTCAAGCTCCCGAAAACATATAAAGTGAATGTGCTTTAGGAAAATAAAAAGGAAATGAAACGCCTGCACAAATTAGTGCCACACGAAGTGTTGATACTAAAGCGTAAGCGAAGAGTGTGAAACAAGATTCTGCCGGTGGTTACCGTATATTTATTACAATATACTGGTACAGAAATATATACTGTGTCCTTACCTATCTCGTTTCGTTGATATTATCTATTTATTTCTGTGTTTATTTTAATATTTTATTTATTATTCATTAAATAATATTGTCAAATTAAATTGTGAAGTATGGAAAATATTTTAAAAATATACCTACATTATATATATTAAGCCGTCACACGACGCCTGGTAGATGTGAAATATCAAAATTGTTTTATATAAGTTATATTCATAAAATAATTGATGACGACAGGAATCCGCTGTGGCATAATGAAGAGATAAAGCATTACTAATTTCATAAATATTCATAAATATTTGAAAAATCACGACCACTCAATTATTTTTTGAGTATCACATAGCGTGACGGCCTGTATCTCAGTAAAAAAAATGTTCGTCGCAGGACTGGAACTCGCGCCTCTTGGACTATTCGAATGCTCTAGCCAATTAAGCCATATGGTCTTACCGAGCTACAAGTTTTTAAAAATTTCGAAATATGCCTTATGGGAATGAACATAATTTAATCATCTCCCCGAGTGGGAATCGAACCAACAACCGATGGCGTTTACAGTAATCAATGTAAAAAAATTTTGCAGTCCAATTTTAATTCAAATCTTGTCGTCAGACTTGCTCCGAAATTTGCACATGTGTTCGTAAAAATATAACATAATATAACCAGTACGACCAGGAGAAAATCAAATCAATCTTAGATTCCTATGTTTTAGTTTATTTTTAAGCAAACTCCTTATTGTCGACGTCTATCTCAAATATCGATATTATACTTCCCACTTTATTAATTTACAGTACTAGTTAAGAATAATATTAGATTTATATGAAAATTTCGGGCGTATTAAGTATTCTTTGCACCATTTTGGATTACACATGCAACCACTCTAGCGAAATAAGCCAAATGTTCACATTCAAAATTTTAAAACGGTTCTTACAACTTGTGTTGGTAGCCTCAAAGCTTAGCTACCCATAGATTATATTAGATAAAGCTCTTTTATCATGTCATGTATTATTTTCTGTATAATTTTGTACCCCGATATAATGTTACGTGGACAGCGTTTTAAGTAAGCTTTAAAATATAGCTAGAGTATAGACCGTTCGGACATATATCATATGGCCTTTTATTTGTTTTGTTTGTTTTTTTTAAATATTAATAAACGGTTTTTATATTACTATTATACTTTTTTATTTTTATGGTATGGTAGTAAAAGAGAGAACCTAGCGCCAAGACCCTTCATTCCATACTTCTAAAATTTATTTATTTATAGGAAACACAGTACTTGTTATGTTATTTCTTACACTAAAATACAAACGTAAATATATTTTTTACAATTGAATGCAACAGCATTTCAAGGTGTCACATCGAACATATAACAACGGCTGACGATCAAAGTGATCGATATCGATTAAAACATTGAGTGTTTGGTGACGGAACTTAACGCCGCAGTTTGTCTTACTGGAGCCGAAAAACGAAAATATCATAAATGTAATCATCCCCCGAGTATGAATCGAATCTACAAGTTATCGTGATTACAGCGAAAGACTCCACTGTTGCACTGCGCCTTGATGGCCTCAAGTAATATTTTAAAATGTAATACTTGTAAATTTTCAGATTTTTGTTTTTGGGCAACAGAAAACTGTAGGCGGCGTTCATTAGATTATGTAATATTTTCAGTCACGAGAAATTTTCAAATAATTAACAACAAAAACAAGTGGTTTTCTCGAGTAATAGTTCCAATTTTCTATTATAATTAAAATTAAGGTTTCGTTTGGCTAAAGTAGGTTATATTGTTTATTTATTATATCAAATATATTATAATTACATTCCATTTATATGAAAAATATTTTATTATTGTGGAATTTACAATGGATATCTATGTAATGGATTATTTAAGCGTCATTAAAGTAGAATAAACTAAAATCTATGTAAACCTTTCGTGTAATATATTTGAATTTAATGAGAATTAGTGATTGGTATGTATGTATGTATGTATGTATGTGTATATATATATATATATATATATATATATATATATATATATATATATATATATATATATATATATATATATATATATGATTTTTAATATTATCCCACATGACAAGGTTGGCTGGTAGAAAATGCTTTTTAGCGTTAAGCCCGCCTTTTGTGCATATGTATAAAATTGTGCAATAAAGAATATATATTTATCGGGTCTAAATTTGTGGACTTTTTTCATAAACACGTAAATCACAGATAAATGATGATGTACGTATAATAGATTTAGGTTCAAAATATCAAATATTTTCTGTTATTCTGTTTATATAAAGTATTGTTCTAGACACAGCATCTACGATACCATTTCTAAGGGAGTTAAATTGTAATTATTTATTTTAGTATTTTATTTCAATTGAATATAACTTTTTTAATTGCAATAAATAAGAAATGAAACCTTTTTTTAACATAATTTGGAACATATAGGCAAACAAGTTGATAGGCAGGTCTATGTGCACTTAAAATGATCATTGAGTGTGACAGCTTCTGACTGTAAACGCGATAGGTTGTGGGTTCGATTGCCACTTGGACAAGTGATTATATTTCACTTCCTCGCTGTGGTAAGACAAAAAAGCGGCGTTGAGTTCCGTTACTCAACTTGTCTTAACACTGGGTACTTTCTGTCTACCCTGTTATACTATATATAAGTATTGCACATATAAACAATTGATATTTTACCTTTACATTACTTAACAAAATCGTTAAACCGCTGACTGCCATTTTCCAAATATAATTTAACGAAAACCTTAACATTTTGTGACTCGATACAAACACAATATGGATACAAATGCAATACACGGAACGCACTTTGCCATATGTGTTATTGCGATTGTTTTAACAATGGCTCCAATTTCGACGTTGTCTATACAACGGATGGTCAAATTTAGAGATTTTTTTGTAGTTTGAGGTTATAAGAGTGATATGAAGCTATCCTGATATTAATGTAATAGAAATTTGATTTTTCATTGTAAGTGCGATTGGTTTTGGATTCGATTCCTATTGCAGGGAATGATTATATTCATTTCTCCTATCTTTGTTTTGTAGCCATTCCCAGGTCTCAATCAATAATGTCAGCAATAAATATTTAAAAACGTAAAGTTTAGTAAATATTTTAAAATTATATTATAGTTAAAATTTCATATATTTTGAATATAGCAGAATTACAATGCCAAATATTGTAATAAGCCTACGTTACGAATAAGGTTACATGAGCCACAAAATAAGCTTTGGAGGTCAGATTGTCAATTTTATGGAAATACCTATAGCCGTTATATAGGATGGCCTGAGGTGACCCTAATAAACATGATGAATTGGTTAAAAGAATTATTTTAAGTTAAATTAAAAATATTTATTATTTTCATCTTAAATTACTAAGAGCACTGTATAATTACTGTAATGTATGAAAAAATAATTATCACGGTACTGTTCCGAAACTTTGACGTTACCGATAGTGTGATTCGGCCTTAAGGAACTCAAGATGGCATTAAGTGTCAGTGACGTTTTGCTAAAGAAAATATGGCGACGATGATGTACAAGTCCTAAGATATTTAACGAAAACTTATTCAATATGCAATTTGAATATCTCTTCGTTCATATTTTCACATAAAACCCGCCCATAAAGAACAAAAAACAACAAAATACAAAATTCTTGAAAGTTTTCTCCTTCCCTACGAACGTTACAATATCTCCCTTAGCCGGTGTTAGAACTTTACCGGCGATATGATGGTTTTGTTTTTTGTTTGTTACATAAATTTATATTGTTTTATATGTTATTTATGAGCTTTAGATGGGCACGCCTAGTTACTTTTTAACTCTTCGTTTGTGACTGTAAATGACATTGGTTATGGGTTCGATTCACACTAGGCATAGTGATCTTATTTAAATTGTTTTTGTTTCACCGCTTTAGTACGGCAAAGCACGGCGTTGAGTGCCGCAATGTCTCGAATATAAGTCGACATTGGAGAACGGAGTGTCTTGACACCATGTTCTCTCTGACTATAATCCTAAACGGTATGAAGCGTGAGTCTCCAAACAAAAACGCAAAACTTAGCCTAAAATTTTCACGCAAATTATATTTAGTTACTTGTATTTCTCATTGATATTTCAAATGTGTAACATGTTAAAGTTATGATTGGGCGAGTTATTATTCACAGTATGTCTGAATTGAAGTAGATTATTTCAATTAATTTGGCCCATTTTTTTTTTCATTTATAAATTTAATATAGTACCCTTTTATATCTCAAAAACGGTACGGTACAAAAGTCGTGGTGAACCAGGACGTGTTCCGTGATGTTTTTTACTTTGCCATATGCTTTAGAAAAGGTAATAATAGGTTATTTATAAAACGCTCATAAACCTCTGCCTGGTACACTATATAATAGCGTTAACCGTAATATCTGAAAGAATTTTTCAGCTATTAAATACCCGAAATATTAGTAAAGCATTTTTATGTTGCTGTTAGACTAAAAAAATGTTCAAAGTAAAGGTTCTAAAATAACCTATTGTTAAAGCACAATTTTCCATGAATAAATTTCGAGCTATTTTTTTAGCTTCAACCTTTATTCGTAGCGAAATCGTCATAGAAGCGAAACGTCAAACTACGATCCCTTCATACTTCTTTATTTCTATACAGGCCCCCTTTTCTTCTGCTTATGGATCTTCATGCTTTTTACGGGATCTTCCTCCATTGTCATCGATACTGTGTTTTTGAAAAATAAAAATTTAATGCGGGATTCGAACCCGCGCCTTATGGAAACCGTCCAAGCACTCTAACCTGACTCTGACTCTGAACGAGTGCACCATGCATTCAACTATTGGCTGCATCTAAATTCTTATACGTTTATTATATTGCATTATATACTTATTTATATTGTTAACATCTTTGTAAAGAGATTTTAACAAATTTGCTGCTACCTAAAAAATATTAAGAAATAATCGTTTGTCAAGAAAGGTTGCTATTTATTTTTAATTTTACTTTTTTAAAGTGTTATTCCACGCTTGGGATTAGAAAACATTTTTCTAATCCTAAGCGTGTTTTCAAAGGTCAACCGAGGTCTCCCCGTACTCTCGTACCGATCGCCTTTGTTTTATATTTATTTATATATATCAGCCTGATCCTAAGCAAGTTCTTATATAATCTAAAGTAATTATTCTACATATTAATGTACAACTATAGTCATTTTGGATTCATTATATAATGTTGACAGACAAAGTCAATTCTAAAATATTTAAACAATGTTGCGATTGATTTTCATTACCATATTTAAACATGTTAATGAAAAGCAATCTCTATATGACGTGGACGTAATGTTATTATCTATACTAGATTAAAGTCTTATAAGGAATTAGAAGCGTATTTTTATCGTGTTACGTTTTTTAATTTTGAACAAATGTGTTACTTAATCGATATTATAGTAACTACTGGCACATGACAAATTTGTATACTTTAAATGTGGATTTTATATAAAACGAGATGTGTCAACGTGGAATTTAACATCTCTGGATCTCTATATTATAATTCTAAAATAATATTAGCCTACGTTACTCCTTAATACATTAGCTATCTGCCAGTGAAATTCCCATTCAAATCGGTCTAGCTATTTGAGATATTAGCCGGAAAGTACAAACAGACAGACAGACAGACAAAATTATAAAATATGTTATTTTAGTATATATACCGTGTTTATATATAAGGTTTTAGTTAAAACCTGGTAATTTTAACATTACAAAGAAACACTTTAATTTCATTTATTTATTATAAATAAATATAGTTTTAAAAACAACACTCAAAAAGGTTTCATTTTCAAACTCTTTTATGGTTTTGATCATATTGTATTGTTATGAAAATCGGACGCGTGTGCATATTCTCAAGCAAATCAGATGGTAAAAACTTTGAGGCCTGTCGTGGCGCGGGGGAACAACGTCTGATAGTAAACGCGATCAGTTGTGGGTTGGATTCCCAAATGGGGAGTGATTATATTTAAATTATTTTCATTTCCTTGCCCCGGCACGACAACGAGCAGCGTTGAGTTCCGCCACTCAATACGCACTGTCTCAAATTCGGCGGAAAGTGGAATTTGGAGTGTGGACGGAAAGTACCGTCCACCCTGTTACGCGGGATAAAAGCGTGAAGCTAAAAAAAACTTAAATAACAAATAGGCAAAAAATAATTTCACTGTAAAAATTATTTAATGTATGAATGTACAGTAATAGCATCGTACAGTAATTTCTACCCATGAAAAGGTAAAAACAAAAGTTCAGGACAAATAAACTATTCGTTGAATGTCGTATATGGAAAATATTAATACACAAATTGTCACAATTGTCACGAATACAGTACGAATATGACTGAAAAACACACAACGTGTAATTTAAATTATATTTGAATTCGTGAACATAAACGGTTTAATCCTGAAAATCTTTTGTGTTTACAAATATTTTTTTTACAAATTCTTTCATTTGCTATTTGCTTGTATGGGTGGTTTTTTTTTATCTGTAGACGGTATCTTTGGTAGGGGTTCTACAGTTATTGACCATACATATGCGTGCCCTCTGGGATGTCTGCAGCCCAGTTGACCTCCCCCAGGCGTAAACGACACTGCGTTTCTAAAGTCCTCCGACTTACTATTGCATAATATATTGTTCTTATAATTCTATCTTCTAACATATTCATAAGCAATCCCAGAGCGATCATATTTGCGCAATTTGTCTTTTTGTTTAAACATAATATTAGCTCAAAATATTATTTTATGTACAAAAGTTATTGACATTTTCCTTCACAGATATTCAGTGCGATTATAACAAAGTCAGTACAAAACAAACAATAACATTTATAAGAACAAGCTGTTCTCGAATATAAAGGACAAAGGTTATAACATTTTCAACTTTCCTTACAAACTTTCGCAATAAGGTGAACTACGAAACAAAACGAAAAACGCAGTTTCAGATTCGAACCTGGGACCTAAAATTTACAGTCTGGCAAATGAGCTAACGCGACATGGTTTTTTTTGTAATAAGTTAAATAATATTCGTACACAATTTCAGTGAACAAACACAATTAATCCATTCGTTTATACATGCAACTGTTAATATCGTTCAGAGTGAAATTATCACAATGGGTCTCGATGCAAAATGAGTTTTATTGTTACTGCATGAAAGTTCATTTTCCATTGAAATGAATATGCTAAGTTTTTTTTTCCGTAACAAACGAATGCACACATTCCACTCATATGTGACTTAAATGACATGAACAGTTTAGTTTCAATAAACATAAAAATTGTAAATTTATTTATATGAATGCAATAGTAATTGTAAAGTTTTTTTTAAGTATTATTAATATTGTTTTTCGCATTATTAAATACCATATAGCAGGGTAGTAGCAGTTCGACAGAACATTCAGATATTCCGTGTTAAATGGCGGAACTCAACGCTGCGGTTTAAAATGTTTCTATTTTTGGAAAAGATTTTTTTTTATAACTTCACACTTTTTCCCACTATAGAAAACATAGAGAATTTAGTGTTAAGAGTTCAAGACACTCCGTTGTTCGTTTTACGCTTCCCCGAATGGGATCGAACTAATGATCATCGTTTGCAGTTAGATGATGTTCCACTGCGCCATAATGGTCTCAAAGTTGTCAATGGCTGGAGTTGTGAGACAAAAATCATTATTTCTATATAAATAAATACATATGTACACTCATAAGATGAGCTCAATATAAGCAACAACAAGTGTTCCTTCGTGTGTCGCTCGCTTTAACCCGCTTGGGCGGCCTCAGTTAATCTAATGTAATAAACTTATAGGTGGGTGCAGTCTTTTAAATAAACAATGTATGAGGTCAGATTTCATATTGAAATTGAATGGTTTTTTATATATAAACTTTGCAGCTAACTGCTACTGATTCTTAGAAATATATGAATATTTTATATATAGATAAATATTTAGGAAAATATAAAAATTGAGCGTTGCTAGTTGCATGGTTTCCAAAAGGTGCGGATTCTATTCCCGCTTTGTTCAATTTTTAATAAATATTTACACACATGTTCGTAATTTTTTTCTGTTGTGTGATTAGCGTTTTATAATATGTTAAATGATTATGGGATTGAAAAGAAAACAATACTTATAATGCCTCTATATTTTCCTATTTTATAAAAAGGTAGGAAAGGCTGGTATAAATTACACCACATCTTCCTTATTGTTATGTCACTTTTGAAATAAGAATATGTTGGGAGGATATCCTCAGGAATTATCGTAATCAGGAGCAGATACCAATTTAGATTTATTATTTGTTCCTACGAGTTAAACGTTGTTTAAGTTACTAAAATAATGTAAATTTGGAAAGAAAGATAAAAGGCAATACTTTATCAAGCAAAGTAGTCAGACACAACTTAGTGTCAAGAACCTTCATTGACTGTTTTCTGCCCGAAAATGAGGCATTGCATGTTGAGTGGTGATTATATATATATATATATATATATATATATATATATATATATATATATATATATATATATATATATATATATAAAAAATCTCATTTTTAAACCATTTCATATTTTAAGTAACGAAAGAAAAATAACACATAATTAACAATCTAAAAAAACCTAATAGAAAGAACAGACCACGTGACTGTCGTGACCAGATCAAACTAAAGGAAAAAAAATATTTGTAAGTCAAATCATGTAAAAACATAACACCGGCTTGGGATGAAATATGGCGTAGATATACTTTTTTGTGTTCGTAAATATCCCGCATTAGGCGGGTTAGATAAAGAGGAGCCAGTGACATATGACTGCATTAGGATAAAATTTTGTATGTCAAAAATTATAATGAAAAGAATTTTAGAAAAAATTATACTGAGAAGGATTTTAGAAACTAGAGTTATGTTTTAAAGTTTAAAGCATGGTGTTAAGTTACGGCACTAAGTTTCAATCTGGGCAAAAAGTAAAGGAGAGAGTGTCAAGACACTAGGTTCTTTCACTTTTCAAGCAAATCGGACAGATGTCACAGTTAAAGAGAGCTATTAAAAACACGTTAAAAATATATTTTTTATTATTAAAATAAATATAGAATATAGTTTATATAAATGAAATTTAAACGAGTGTCACGTACCTATAATTAATTATCATTTTCCATTTTCTAGCTTCAGAATGGCCGGTTGTGAATAAGCCGTTGAAAGTAATACAGACTAAAGAGAACAAATTGTCGAACAGATTTTTCCCCTACGACGATATCGAAACGGAATGCCAGCTGACGATTGATGATGACATCGTCATGTTGACGCCCGATGAGTTGGAATTTGGGTGAGCTCGTGTCATTTTTTAATTAATCCATCGTGTGTTGTATTGTTTTGTGATTTGTTTTTGCATTTATAAACTTGTACTATGAGTGACAGCGTCTGACTGTTAACGAAATTGTGGGTTCGATTTCCAATTGTTGTAGCCGAGCAAATATTTATATTCAAACAATTTTTCGTCGCCCCGCTCTGGTAAAACAAAAGGCGACGTTGAGTTGCGTCACTATATACAAGTCTTGAGTCTCTAGATTTCCTCTGCTATAATGCGGAAGAAACCATGAAGCTGAGAGTCATTTTTAAATAGTTTTTCATATAACTAGCTCAACTTAACAGTAACTTTATATCAAATATTAGCGAAAAATTATCTAGTATTAATATAGGTATCGTATAGAATGTAAAACGTTCGAAAAATTTTTTTTGTCGCGTTTACAGTCGGACGCTGTCCACTGCGCCACGACCGGCCTCATTTTAATTTTAGTGTATTAAATTTATGTTCAAACAAAGATAATAGATGATTAAGTTATAATTGGTTTACTATTTTAAACGGACTAATCGTGTATATTTTTGTATTTGGCAATACATTTTTGAAAACACGAGGTTTTGAACATTTTACAGTAGTTAGTGGTCACTGTGTAATAAATAAATTGTCCGGTTTCAATATCAATACTAAATTTTTATAGTGTGATCCTGACATGCTTGCCAAGACGCTCCATATATCAAAAAATATTTAAAGTATTTGACTTTTTTTAAGTTTTTTGTTGAGTTTGGCGCGCCGTCTCATTACCTCGTTAGGGATTCAGTATGAAGCTAAAAAAAGTTCTAAGGAATGATCCTTAGAACTTTTTTCCAAGAGGCGTGGGTTCACATCAAGCTGCATCAATTTTTTTTACCGTAAATTGTATGCCTTCTAGTTTACTTTATGTACTACAAAAAAAATGCATAACGAGATATTCATATAATCAATGTTGATCAGCGATTTCAACGCCACCTTTTGACTCAGCAATGCGGGAAAATGAAAATAAATTTTAAATACAATCATTCCCTCTAGTGGGAAACGAGAACCTACAACCTTTTGCGATTACAGGCAAACGGTGCACCACTGCGCCACGATAGTCTCATTTGAAACTAATATTTTAGATCGACTTAATTTGTTATTATCAATTTTCTAAATGATAGACTTTAAACTTTATCCTTATTACAACTGTAGCAAAATTTCCTCCACAGTTTGTAATTAGCTGAAACTTTGTAAGTAGTTCTTGACTTACCCTCTGTCTAGCGTCTACACTTTACTTTAAGTACGTATGTGACATAGATGTGTGTGTTTGTCTAAAAAGCTTATATAACTATAAGCTGTCATCCATTTATTATGTAAAGTAAAATAGTCGGGGGGGTCGATGGTGTTTTAGCCCACAACATCGTTTGCGTCGACTGTAATAATTAAAATCTCAACATTTCTCGTACCGGTGGTCGTTTTGAGACACCCCGTCTCTTATTGCTTCCTCACCGTCTCCAAGCAACACATGCCAAAACTCAGGTTGCTATGTTCTGTAATTTTTGACTGCGCGTTGCTTGTCAATCAGTAAGGCAAGTGTTATATATGTATATATGTATATATGTATATATGTATATATGTATATATGTATATATGTATATATGTATATATGTATATATGTATATATGTATATATGTATATGTATAAAGATTGGGAGAGAAGGGTAGTCTTGAATTTTGAAAAATTATTGAGTTTTAACGTGTATTCACTTATATCTTCAGGTCATTGGTACCGGACACATGTACAAATTTTCAACTGAATATAACGACAGATGGTGATATAAAATTGCTATGATATTTATAGGCCATGAAAATAATGCTAATTACATTAGAGTTTTAATGAACGGCTTCGTCTCGTCTAATTTATTAGTGTAACTCATGATTTATTTACTATCTTACGATAAATTGTTAGGAATGTTATAAATCACAAGAGAAATTACTTGTAGATAGGTTTTTGTATAGTATACCAGAATATACAGTAATTAGTTAGATTTCTATGTCCTTCTAGTCGTAGCGGTGGGTTAATTAAAATAATTAAATATAATAGTTACGTGTTTAAATCTAACTGGGGAATATAGTTAATGAGTAATATTTTTTTACAGTATATCTTGTTTCTTGTCGTTTAGATAAAATGCGGCGTAGAGTTCCGCTATCAGTATAAACTGTCTTTATATCAACGAAGAATAATCGTTAGTTTCAATGAATATTTGTTTTTGATTACAAGTAGCCTTTACAATTCAGTCCAAGGTAAATAGTTAAAAAAATAGTATTATAAAAACTTTTATTCCTATAGATTTAGTTAAATGTTTGTCAGTCACGCTATAACCGTTGAACTAAGTAAAATTATTGCTGGAATTTATTGATATATGCGTAATACAGTATTGATTTAATACAGTACCTACGGGGAAATTAAATAAGTGTTAATACTATTATTTTTAAATTTTTATATAAAGTAATGAACGGATTTGAACCTGCTCCTCTTGGATGTTGTTTAAGCACTTTAGCTAAATAAGACTATATGTCCTCTTGAGAGCATATGAAAATTTTTATACGCTTGTTAAACTTTTCTTGTTAGCGTCTTCGTGGAAGGGTTTTTACGAAAACTAATATAAAAATAATGTTCTGGCGAAACAGTTTTTTTTAACATCACTGCTTGATGTCACATAGCAGAGTAGACAAGAAGTACCTAGTGTCAAGACACTCTGTACTCCACTTTTCGTCGAATTTGAGATATTGTGTGGAATTGCGAAACTCAACGTCGCGTTTTCTCTGGCCAGAACAACGAAATGATAATAATCTAAATATAATCTTTCCCCTGAAAGAAAATTCAACCCACAACCGATCGCGTTTATAGTCAGACGCTGTCTCACTGCGCCACACGGACCGAGGGGACAAGGTGACCTATTAATGTACAGTGGAAACCATTTGACAGATTGAGTTAAAATTTGGTATACAGCTAGTTTTGACAGACATTCGTTAAGAAAGATTTTTTTTTAATTTCATACACTGAGGGTGTAAAATAAGGGTTTATTAGATTTCAAACATATCACCCCTAAAGGCGAAAACGCTGGTCCCTTGTATATGTAAATATTTTCGATGATTTTGAATCGATTTTAATTACAGCACAGTGATAACTTTGACCTAGAAAAAAATATTTAATAGCATACTTATATTTACTTAGAAAAAATAAAAATACATCTTCTAAGCAAAACCACGGGCAAAATCTAGTCGCATAATATTTTTAATTATACTTCCGATTATGAATATAATGAGAATTCAATATGTGAATATTATTTTATCCAATAGTGTTGATAAAATCGTATAACATAATCATTTCTCATAACAATTCAAACAAATCCGTGTCAGTTTACTCAATTAATACGGTTTTGTTTTTCTATTCATTAAAAATTTGTTGTACGTATACATTTATAATAGTAGTTGACGTCATTATGACACAGTTAGGGAGGGTAGTTTTAATATAAATTATGTAATTGGGGGTTCAAATTTGCTTTTTGTTTTCGTTTTCTTTGAGCGGAAATCGCAGTGCCTTTAGTTAGTTTAGGTCTAGGAATTAGTTTTAATAGAAGATATTGTTATTTTTCTAAAGTACATGCAGTTTAGGGTTTTATACAGTAATATTAAATTGGCATTGAACTATGAATAACTTTTTACCAACAAATAATAATATATCTAGAAGGCATCGTCGTACAGAGGTACAGCGTCTATTGTAACAGCATTGGTTGTAGGTTCAATTCTCATTCCGGGGAATGATTATATTTAATTGTTTTTCTTCATTTCTTCGATCTGATAACACTTCGGGAAATTGTGGTCGCTCTCAACAAGCAATGTCTCGATGTCGAGCAGAAAGCAGTAACTGGTAGGCATTCCGCCTTGACACTGTTCCTGAATACTATATTATGCGGGATAAAATGGGAAAATAAAAATAATCTTTATTTAGGCTGTATTAGCCACCAGTCGTATTAGCCGTTATTTTTGTTTATAAAATATTTCAAAAAACATTGTAAAAGTATAATAAATTTCAATATATTTGTAATATTTTGGAGGTTGACATGCTAGATATCACAAAGAAATGTTAGATATTAGAATTTTAATAACTCTACTATATCATTTAGCCAGTTGACTGAATCGACGTCAAGATTTTTGTAATTAGACGGGTGTAACAAAAATATTCGATATATTTAATCGATTTTCTGAAGAGAATTTGTAGCCACAAACATCGCGCTAAGCCAAATACCATTTATGTAATATCGTTCATATTACTAATATTAATGTTTTCCATAGTTTCTACGCATAACCGTCAATCATCTCCGAACAATTACCTATGGTTACTCGGAGATGAATCCCGGTCAGTGTTTATGGTGATCAGATTGACGTTTTGGACCTATGTCTCCACGCAAGCCTTCCAAAGGCCTAAGTCATAATTTCCTTTGGAAAGATTATGCCAGAGATACATAATACTAATAACAGTAATAACGAGATCTTTCTGTACTTTCTTTGAAATGTAGGGTGTTTCATGTCTAAGAAAGAAAAACTGAGTTTTTAATTAACGTATTTGGTTTTTTTTTATTTTTTTTAACTCCATGATATTGTATGAAAGCAAGGCTTCAGGTTTCAACATGAAGTTCCTTTTCGAAGAATTTTATTTCAACTTTCTTCATCCAATCTCAAGAAGGTTGCGCTCAAAAGTGTTGTTCAGAAAGCAGTTTAGAATGATGAGTTGAAAATTTCACAATTGTCTTTGGCCACATCTTACTCATATTGAATTATATATATATACATACAATTTTTATTTTTTTTATATCTATTTAATTTCGATTTTTACGTGATAGGCAACTAGTTCCAATGAGTGCAATTTTGAACCATGAACTACTAACACCTGGTAATTTTAGGTTCCAACTGCTCATATTTTTTTATACTAAAATAAATGAGAAATTAATAAAAAATCTTTAGACGAAAAAGAGCTTCTAAAATACGACTTTCTGTCACGTAAAGCGGTTATTCTTGTTACTGAACTTTGACAAAGTCATATTAAAAATATAATTGACTTTGAACTTTAATTGCGTCAGTTTAAAGGCGATTATTGTGAACGCTGCGCCCTAAGGGACTATCGTGACCTCCTTTGAACACATTTGCTACACTAATGTTGTTTGGAACTATGGTCGGTAAAAGTTTTTTTTTTTTCGCAAAATAAATCCCGAAGTTAATGGCATTGAAAATAAAGTAATGTTGAACTTCTGTGCTGCGACAAATAGAAAGGTATTTTCTTGGATATATTGTTTAGAAGGGACGAAATCTTTATATAAAAATTTAGCCTTTGCTAAGTAAGTAATGTAAGTATTTTTAAATTCTACCAATAATATCACACTAGAAGTACTGAATAATATTTAATTTATTTTCATTTTCCCGTTCTGATAGAAAACGAAGTGTCCTTACTCTCTCTCTCTCTGGTGCATCTTGATATGCGGGTTAAACGTGAAGCTAAATAAACGATTGACGACGAGGCCTTTAAGTGTTATAATATTGACTCTATACAGTTAAGTTCGTACTAAGATGTCAATTTTTATGAAATTTCTATACAAATACAACAGTTTCATAATTACCCTTTCCAGAACTAAATTTACCGGAAAAGAAATCCACCTAATTAACAACTAAACAACTAACTAAAGAAATGAAGCGGCAATTTTAACTGAATACCATTAATATTAGTGTCAACTATGTTTTTTCTTACATAGAAAATTCACATATATTTTTCAAATGCGATATCGTTCGCGTATATCATTCACCAGTTCACGCTCCGATGCTCCAACGTATCGTTGGATTGGTCACACCGCGCACGGACACTGTTTTATGTAGATGGATATAGGCGATTTTTTATCCCAGCTCCGGCAAATGGAAAAAGTTTTTTTCGTACAGATAGGAAATGTCTATCTTTTCCTACTTAATACTTGTAGATACAGATAAATGTTTTTATGTTATCCAACTTGTTTTAACAGTCGTGGCGCTGTGGGACAGCGTCTGACTTAAGTAGCGTAACGCGATCGGTTGTGGGTTCGATCCCCACTCGGAGGAGTGATTATATGTATTTAAATTATTTTCACTTCCTCGCTCTGGTAAGACAAAGTGCGACGTTGAGTTCTACCACTCAACACGCAAAGTCTCGAATTCGATGGAAAGCAAAGTACGGAGTGTTTTAACACTAGGTACTGTCTACCCTGTGTTCTTGAACATAATATGTTTGACAATGTCTGACTGCATACGTTGTAAGTTCGATTCCCACTTGGGAAATGATTATACATAAACTTTGTTGCGCTCTAAGTCGTTGAGTTTGCCATACACACGCAATGTCTCGATTGTGGACGAGAAGCGGACACACTACTTACTCGAATGTACAGAAAACAGTTGACAAAGTGTCTTGACACCAGGTTGTACAATTAGATTGTACTACAACGCTACGCGGGAAGCGGGTAATAAAAGCGTGTTAATAAAATAGAATAAAATTTTAGAGCTTAATCTGTCTCAATAAGAAAATTAAACATTTTTCACGAAGGCAAGCTATTTCAAATGACCATTCATTAAGACTATTGCTGAATTGCATTCTTTATCATCAGCCAATAAAGTGTTAACCAAAGATGAATGAAAGCCGATAATTATTTCTTCGAAAGGGAGTATAATAGAAAATAGATATTTAAAGTAAATGTATAAAATAAACTGAAGCAATTGCGTCTTTATGTTGAACTATTGAGTTTCTCTCCAGCTCTTCTCAATAGAATTATCTTCTGAGCTGGTGGTAGCTTCTAGAATGTGCTTGTAATAGCAGATTTGAAGAAAATTGTGTCTAAATATTCACAGTAGATCTATAGGTTCTATTATCTCACGGAAAAAATACTTTCAGTTAGCTGGCTTTTTTATAAATAAATAATGGCGGTGAATTATTTTTTCGTTATCCTGCTCTATCAAGGGACGACGAAATGTCAATGAAATTTTAAGATTGTAAAGTTAGACCTTTTTAGACGCGAGTAAATTTTCAAAGAAATCGTAGTAGAGAAGTGTGTCAAAATAGTCTTGCAAGATCTTACGTTGATTGATAAGAAAATAAATAAATAGATAAAGATGATCTTATTTAAAACGTTTTAATAATGTATTTAATTAGGTGCAGTTACTCTATATCTAACATTTCTCTTTGTACGGAAAGTGTAAAAAAACTTTTTATGTATAGTTCTTTAAATCGTTATTTTTTTTTTAACTAAATTTAAATATATTTCAGTTTCGATGTATGGCGAGAATTCCCCGATAGAATAGTCGGCTTTCCGTCACGTCTTCACGTGTGGGACAACGTTACCAGCTCTTGGAAGTACCACAGTGAATGGACGAATCAAATATCTATGGTAAGTTTAGTTATTATGGTAACTCTTCAATTAGCAATACTATTGACAGTGTTTCTTATAGTTTTTTATATGTTTAGTATCACCGGCACACAAAAAAAATGTCTGAACACCGCGCCACTTTTATAAAGGCATAATTTTCGACAAGAAAATAAATTAAGAGATCTTAGGTCAGCATAATTTTCATGCATCATTAATTTCGTTCGTACTTTAATCATAAACTTTTTTCTTCTAAAATTAATATTTTTATTTATTCTAAAGAATGAAAAAAGAAAACATTGTGAAATATCACAAAAAAATTGCAATATCGTGAAAAATTGGGATTATCTAGGTACAAAAATTTTGTGGACCCGGAGTGACGGAATTCGGCCCATAATCTCTTAAACATTCATAAAATTTCAAAAAAATCGATAAAATAGCAGATAATTGCTGATGAAAAAATAGAAAAAATCCTTTAAACACAATTAAATAAATTTCTTGTGTCATAAATTTATTATATATATTAGAAATAAAAAAAATCCGGTCGTGGCGCAGTGTGACAGCGTCTGACTGTAAACGCGATCGGTTGTGGGTTCGATCCCCGCTCAGGGGAGTGATTATATTTAAATTTTTTTCCTTCCTCGCTCTGGTAAAGACAAAGTGCGGCGTTGAGTTCCATCACCCAACCCGCAATGTCTCGAATTCGTTGGAAAGCGAAGTCGGAGTGTCTTGACACTTTCTGCCTACCCTAGGTACTCACTAGGTACTTTCTGCCTACCCTGCTAAGCGGGATAAAAGCGTGAAGCTAAAAAAAAATTCAAGATTAAAATCTGAAAATGCAAAAAAAGTATAAAATTTACAAAAATTACGTATAAGCAAAATTAGAAGAAAGATTTTCCCAAATTTTATACTGTTTTCCGGTGGTATTGACCTCTTTCACTTTTAAATGATCTACGGAGTGAATTTCTCTTTCTTTTGGTATAACTCTCTTGAGTATCCAGCAATAGTCTGCTATCATGTTGACATTCCAATTCCTTGATACTTAGTCTGTATTTCACTTGTCTTAATAAAAAACGTTTTCCCTGTTCTTCCCTGTACTCCACAAGATTCTCAAGAAGGTGTTCGATGCGAGAATCGAGGAAGTGTAATTTTAAATTCATTAAGCATCCTAAATTTTTATAATTTGTCACTAATTCTTCCACTACACAAGATAAAAATCGTGCAGTTTTTAGGTTATTTTTTACGAAATCTGCTTAACTTATTAAAATTACTTTTTTTACGAAATTTATATGAACAAATGATTATAAAACTTGGCAAAGTTTATAATATATAATGAGAAATATAGAAAGTTAATGGCTTACATTTTTTTACAACTCTCTTAAACGTATCTGATGTAACATTTTGCGTAACTGTATCTTATAGATATTCGGTTTCTTAAGACAATATGTAAGGATATAAACTACATATTATGATTGATTATCATGGAAATTTTTCATATTTATAAAGGACTTTCAGATTTATCTTGGTAAAATTTAGTAATGAGCCACTTAGCATCCATTAGCAGACGCTTGCAGAAAGGTGAAACTCAAAACCAAGCTTTGTTTGACTATATTCTCACCCCTAAGTGTAATTTGAACTCGGAAAGATCGAAACTAATAAAACGAGAAATATTTATAATAATACTATTATTTGACAAAAAAATATTTTAATATAATTAACAACAAAAAACCCTCAAAGATATCTCATATAAATTTATATATATATATATACATATATATATATATATATATATATATATATATATATATATATATATACATACATACATACATACATACATACATGTTATAGATGTAATCAGACTGTATACTTTGTCTGTGTGTTTTCTTTCCTTATGTTACATTGTAATGAGTTACTTAGAACTAAGGCTTATGTCAATGTCTTCGAATATGCGGAGTCAGTTTAGCTGATTGTATGTTCAACGAGGAGATACGCAGAATGGCAGGTTTCTGCGTGAATGTCTTAGTAAGATTGTAGAAGAAGGTACTCAGGTTGTTTGGGCACGTTGAGAGGATGAGTGATAAAAGAATGGTAAGAAAGGTTTATGAAGCAAAGGTGGGTCGAGTCGAAGAGGTCGATGAATATCTTGGTTGATCTTCGAAAACACATATCGAAGATACTGGAGGAAGGTCACGTAAACAGCATGAGGACCCCACGAAGGGCTTGTATGAATAGGTTAATGAGTTAGTTAAGCGCTACAGGCCCTGCGGACGAGGCGAAAGAGGTGTGTAGGGCCTGTAGCGCTTGGCGTTCTGCTTATTATTATACATCTAAATCTGGGTTTAGATTTTGTTGAGAGGTTTGGTTGCAGAAAACGGGCATGATCTCTGTGGTAGAGGACGTGACCGCTTACTATATAAGACTTATACGCCCAAGTAAAGAAAATGTTTTGTCTCAATGTTACCAACCAAATAATAATATTCCTAATTCATCATTATTACGTATTAATATTTTTCTCTCTTTACATTTATAAAATAAAGAGTTTTGTCCATCAATCTATCGATTTCTTGTATTAGTATATGATTATCATAATTAACATAACAATTATAAAACTCAGCCATTGATATGAGGCAATCGCGGCGAAGGACAGACTTTCTCGCTCGTGATAGTGATTATATTTCAAAGTTATTTTCGTTTCCCCGCTCTGTTAAGACAATATGTGATATTGAATTCCACCATTTAATACGCAATGTCTCGAATTAAAGCAGAAAGTCGTCGTACTAAGCTCTCTCGGCCTATCCTCCTATGCGGCATAAAGCGGGAGGCTGCTTTGTCTTTATATATATATATATATATATATATATATATATATATATATATATATATATATATACATATATATATATACATATATATATATATATATATATATATATATATATATATATATATAGAGGCGATATTAGTGAACTTTAAATGTCGTTTCTTTGTCATCCTCAAAAACCTATCTTATATATATATATATATATATATATATATATATATATATATATATATATATATATATATATATATATATATATATATTGGTTTGTGTATGTTTCGATACTTTTCAAAGAATTTACATGAAAACTATCAAATTTTCAGGTGTTGACGGGCGCGGCGTTCCATCACAAAATATGGTCTTGGTACTACACGTACAAAATGCCGTCTGAGATCCGCACGTGGGTGGACGACAATTTCAACTGTGAAGATATCGCTATGAACTTCCTCGTCGCTAATATTACTAGAAAACCGCCTATAAAGGTTAGTTAGTTTTACATTAACTAATTTAATTCAACAATAATCCAACAAAGCAGAGTATCCAGAGAGAACTTAGTGTCAATACATTCTATCACTGAGTTTCAACCGAAATCGGGACATTGCGCATTGAGCGGGACTCAACGCCGCACTTGTCTTACCACGGTGGAAAATAAAATAATTTAATCACAATTATGCCTTCAGGTGAGAATCGCATCCACACCCAATCGCAATTACAGGTAGACGCTGACCCACTGCACCACAATAGCATCTATCAATTTATTATCTAATTCAATTTTAAGTTAGATATCATAAATTATTGCAGTCTATACTAAAAGTATCATAGATTTACTATTAGCTTCACGCCTTGTCCCTTGCGGGGTAGTCAGAGAGTACGGAGCGCCAAACGCTACGGTCCCTACATACCTCTTTCGCCTCGTCCACAGTCATAATCCTCTTCATGCATGCCCTTCGGTCCTCATACTTTTTACGTGTCCTTTCTCCAGTCTCTTCGATACTGTGTTTTCGAAGTTCAACCGAGGTGTCCCCCGACCTCTCGTACCACTCACCCTGGCTTACTATTAAATTAGATTTACTATTAAATAATAGTAAATCAGTAAATTATTAGATTGAAATAAAATATCTTTCTTATAGATGCTCCTTCTTCAATAAACCGGTGGTAACTTATGATTTTGAATAAAATTATTTAACTTTGATTTGAGGCTTATTTTAAAATTTAAACCGTCAATTTTCAGGTAACTCCCCGCAAAAAATTTAAATGCCCGGAATGTACTAACACGGAAATGTTGTCCGCCGACGCGCGCCACATGTCCCAAAGGTCCGCCTGCATCGATAGGTTTACGCGGATCTACGGACACATGGCGTTAAAGTCCGTGGAATTCCGCGCGGATCCGCTACAATATAGAGAAACTGGCTCCGGTATTCCGCAAGTCTACCCCGATATAGGTGCGTTGTAATGTTTTTTGATTGAGAAAAAAGAAATAAGTTGCGGAATTTCCAATTAAAGAAGTAATCTTCGGAATTTAGAATGTGTGTAAGGTAAGTTAATTGGGGTCCTTTTATTGTTGATCGATTTAAATATTTATTAAATTATATATGTTTTTACATTTATTTATTATATATTTGAATGTATTCGACATGTCTGTAAAATCCATGATTTTGTTTACAATTCATTTATATATTAAGAATTATTTAGTATTTTTTTTTTTATATAATTATATAAAATTAGAATAAGAGGACCCTTTATTTATTTGAGGATTGGACAATAAATTATATCAAAAAATGTTTCGAAAGGCTGTAAGTGAAGTAAAATGGGAATCGTCCCCCCAATATCAGGGTATGTAGGTTAAACTGCCAAATAGAATCGTTTCAAATGTTATACTGTAAAGAATCGATATTGATATCGATTTCTCTTCACTTTACTTATTACTAGAACAAATACTAAGTCGATTTTAATATCGATGTTACCTTGTTCTCCATCAATGATATAAATATCTATATATGTATATATATTTAATTTGGTTATACAATATCTGAAAGTATTATATCGATACTTTTATATTATGAAAATTTAATTGTTTTAAACCAAATATTACTAGTTACGTTTTATATTTTTTACTCTGTGCCATTATGCTTACATAACTGTCAATTGTCAAAAGTCATAGCAATAGCAACTTATATGGCTATCATTTTTTCTAGAAAGGTACATCACTATAAAATTATGATCTTAATGAATTAATATTTTTTTTAATAAATTTACACTTTGTTAGTAATACTTGAAACGGAACAACATCTACTGTATTATTATTTTTAAGCTATATGTTTTGACAGTCATTTATTTTTAGCTAGATCATAATATTTTGCTTTACTAACTTTATTATCAGTTGTATAGAAAACTTTTGAGTACTCATATATTTATTTACATAATATTGTAATGAAGAAAATAAGTTAAGTACTGAAATAACTAAAAGTACAGAATATATAATACAATATTAAAAAAAAATACAGATTATATATTTTTTATTTGATCGTTTCATGTAATGTTTTTAAGAAACAATGGTTTCTCGGACTGAAACCTCATACCTTGCCATTCCTTTGAAAATAGTATTAAATAAGTTAGTTATAAGAGAGTAATAATTTTCAAATAGGTTTTGACATGCGTGGTACAGTATAAAATATTTTAATATTTTTCATAATTTACAGTTTTGCACTGATTGTTATTCGATTCGTCTGACTTAAATTTCGATAACATAATTGAGGTTTTTATATAAATAGTTAAAATCTTGTACGAATTCGACTTTTTGCCACTTTTATTTAGTTTTCTCATGAAAACATGTTTTTTTCTTGTATTTGTTTTTAATATATATATATATATTTTTGAACAAAAAAATCGATACTCATCATTTAAAAAAAAAGTAAAAAATCCGATTATGACTGTATTTAAAAGTGACGAAGAGACGTAAACTCTTTTAACGTTGTCCTTAGATATAGTATTGATATTCTAAAAAAAAATTAGAATCAATTTAGTTTAGAAAAAAAATTAGTCCATCTCGACATATCGGTGCTTGAGTGAAGGATAATTCCTAATTATTATATTAAAGTAGATATTATATGTGTTTCTAAGGCACTTTGTATGTAGTCACATGTGTAGGTATTTTTTGTGCGGCCGGTAACCGATTCTGTGGGCGATTACGAGTGGAATCGATATAAGTATTCGATATCGATTATAAAATTTATTTTATTTTTTTTTTGGTTATTTATAAATGAATTTATTAAAATCAATTTATCTTAATCGTCCATTATAATGTATTATTGTATAAAAAAAATTATGTTCATATTATTTTATATAATCTGTGGCACTTAAATGTTGTTAATAATATACATGTTAGTATTTTATGGAAAATTAATGTGTTATTTTGACAGCTATCTCGTATTTTTACATTTACATTTTTAAATTTATTGCATGGAATTGACATTTAATATACATATTTTTTTATAATTGATTATTTAAGTCAATATTTAGAAGAAGTCATTTAAAGGATTTTTTTAAAAACATTAATATCCTCTTTGTTACACATTACTTTATATTGAACACGTATATTATTTTCAGTTATTATCTCTTAAAAAGATAATTTCAAAAATTGAATTAATTTTGTATATCGAATTTGTTTTAAGTTATTTTTTTATCAGTATGTTATCAATTCCTTATCTATGCACCTTGCAATTTACGATGTATGCTGTTTTTTTTTAAAGATTTTTATAATAAGTCGTGTGAAATCGAAGACTACTATAATATTTTTATTTTACTTATTTTATACTATAGGTAATATTTTTATTTTAATAGAAATCATTAACAACAATCAATTGTGGATTTTTTAAAATTAATTTATATGAATTTTAACATTTATTTTTTCATATAGAAATATAAAAAATATTCTTTTGATTTCACACGACCATTTAACATTGTTTTATTTAAATTATTATTATTATTATACTAAAATGTCTTCTCAACTCGAAGGTATTTTTGAACGGTGACCAAAGACCCTGTAGACTAGTCTAGAAAATGTTTATATTTTTTTTCGCATTGCTTCATTGTAGGATCGTTACCAGCGCTATATCAAAAGGACAGACTGAGTATATTCTTTTTTTAATATATATATATATATATATATATATATATATATATATATATATATATATATATATATATATATATTAATAGATTTTAGATATAAGAATTTAGTGAGGAGGTATAATTTTTTTGTACTAACTTTCATAATTTGTAAATAGTACAAGTTGTAAAATGGCGTGTTTTAATGCTTCTTAATTGTAGTCTACATATATTGTTAGTGTATATAAAATATATTTAGATTTTAATAGCAGTTTTTAGTAATAAATTAATTTTAGTTAGAATAATTAGTTAAAGTTAAAGTCAACGCTATCGATTCTGACAGATTATTAATTTTTAAAATATAAATGACTTTTGTAATATCTTTTTTTTTAATTTGGTATTGGTTTGAATCGGCCTAATATTAACAATAGATATGAATTTGTAGGGGAGCTTACAGATAAAAATAATATTTTAAATAAATAATTAAAAATAATATTATTATTATATATATACTATTTGGAAATGAATTAAATTTACACAAACCTATATCGCTCTTTCGTATAATTGTGATAATGAATTTTCAATGTTTTTAGTGTTTCTACGAATGTTTTAAGCCTAGCAACAAATAAGTCAATTTTAGAATAAACTAGAATAATAATTTTTTTATATATATATTTTTATATATTTGCTAATTGTTTAATTGCCTTTACGTTTTAAAAATTAAAAAAAAAAAACTTCCATTTTTAATTATTGTGACAGTTACAACAATTTATGTTACAATGTACTAAATTGAACGCAATCTTTTCTTATAGATATACAAAATTATAATTTTTTTTTTTTTTTTTTGTATTACAATCACTAAATCAAATTTTTTTAATGTCAGTGAATTGAATGTAAATATATACTCGTATCGATTAGATATTAGGTGAATTTTTTAAATGTACAGAACGTTTTTTATATAATAAAACAAAGCAAATGCTAAATTTTAGACATTTTAAAATTGCAAACTTAGTGTGTGGCATTTAGAGAGCAGATGGAAATGCTACACTCAGAGATGCTAATTAACATTAAATGACATTCAACAACATTTGTCTTTTACGTTGATGTTAGTTAAATTTTAATTGGTGTCTTTGAGTGCGGCACTGAGTCCCGTACAACGTATTCTGTAGAAAGTATAATGTGTTTGTTGTGTTTTAATATTTGTATAAGTAAACGTTTGGATGTAATTAGGTACTTAATAGAGTAATTAGTTATTTACGTTTGTATATAATTGTAAATAATATAGTACAGTATATATTGTGAATAAAACGAGACATATCAGTTTGTAATGGTTATTTAATTTACCTTTAGTTTTATATGTTATTATGTGATTTTTAAGAAATTGGTGACTCGAATTTTCAAACATAAAGAAATGACTAACTTTGTCTGATAAATGAACAAAGGGAAATAATGGGACTGGTCGTGGGTTCAATCCCATTCTAAAGAATGATTATATTAAAATATTTTTCATTTCCCGCTCTGGTGCGACAAAGCGTGGCGTTGAGTTTCGCACCTCGTCATATAATGTCTCGTACAATTTGTTTGAAACACAGAGGGCGGAGTGTTTTGAACTTAGATTCTCTGGGCATGTTATATAGAAAGGCTTGAAGTCTTTTGTACTCTATAAAAACTAAAAGGACCGTTCGTGGCGCTGTGGGACAGCGTCTGACTGTAAACGTGAATGGCTGTGGGTTCGAGTCCCACTTAGGGGACTGATTATAGAAAAGAATAAGCTATATTGCACATAAAACAAAAAATAGAATATACAGATAACAAGATACGAATATACAATGTATGCAAAGGCGGTCTTATAGCTTCAAGCAATATCTTACAGAATCTTTGGTATCAAAAGAGTTAAATAAAACGAAAAAATAATAATATAAGGCATAAAATGCGATTAAAATATTTATTAAAATAATATATTTATATTATTTTAATCTACTCGCGATAAGATAAAACGCAGCGTTGAGTTCCATCACTCAACACGTAACGTATCTGCACGCAATTCTTCAGAAAGTAGAGTACGGAATATCTGGACACTTAAGTACTTCCTGTATATTCTGCTATGCGGGATAAAAGCGTGAAGCTAAAATGAATAAAAAAGAACAAATATAGTTATTTATTATTATTGAATTTAATAAATTTGAACTCAATTAGTACACTTATTATAAAAGAGTCTAATCTGCTAATATATGTAATAGGAATATATTACAATGCTTTTAGTAACCAGATTGATTATTGAAAATTATTTTAACCAACATGCACAGTGGTTCCATTTGTTAGCGGCTATTAGTTGTCGATTCGATTCCCAATTGGTGGAATTACTCTTAATGTTTCTTTTCACTTCTATGCTCCGCTTCGATAAATCGTAGCGTTGAATTCGCCACTCAACACGCAATGTTTCGATTCTGTACGGAAAGCAGTCAACAGAGTGTCTTGACACTGTGTTGTCTCTGACTATTTTTGATTTACATGACACTTAAATTTTCGGCGTTAAGTGCCGAATACCCAAAGATGTACCATTATAACTTACCCAAGAGACAATCGATATACATTCAAGAATATTTCAAGTGTTCAGTCATTATAAGTCATATAGTCAATACTAGAAGAAGGATGTCCTAGTACAAGTGCATTTCTAGAACGGGCCTATCTCAAATTTCCTAACTTTTAGTAGAAAATCACACGATATTCTATTTAAACGATTACTTACAAAGAACAGTATGAATATAGCCTTTTTTTAGGATATTTATTAGCTCTTTGCAGATTTAATTTATATTTAACCTGTTTGCCTTTTTTTATGAGAAAATGTAGCATTTGACAAAAAATCTAAAAATAAAAAAATCTAGCTTAATCTTACTAATGCTGACTGAATAAGTCAGAATTAGTCATACAGTTACTTATTAGTACACACTAAAACTATGGACTAACTTTTAGTAGATAGATATTTTAGATAGATATATTATGTATACGATTACTTAGGGTAATTAACAAAAGAATTGTGTGAATTTTGTGTTTTTTTTTTTAGATTATTGATCAAGTCTTTTCAGAGTTAATTTTTATTTACCGATTTGTTGCGCGTTTTGCTTAACTTGGTCTACTTTGAATTCCATTTTTAGTTATTAACAGAATACGACATTTTTAGAACAGTTATGAAAAATTTAACTTTCATACACAATTGCATGATCTCCAAATTTTGCTTGAATTATTTTTATAAGAAAACGTAGCATTTCATTAAAAATTTAAAATAATTCAAGCTTAAATATTTTTTTCCGCCTTGAGATCAATTGGATTAACTTATGATGGTATTGAGATTATTAGCGTTCTTAGCTGTACGTGAATTATTATAACGATAGAGGAGTTATGTGCCTATTTTTAGTCTATTTTTTTTTATTTTACTTTATTTTATTTTATTTAATAGGAAGCCAACATAATGTACAATGATCTAAAATTTTTCTTAACATTAAAAGTTTTACAATATAAGATATGTAGCTACAAAGTACATTACAATTATAGGCTAGCTCAGCATGCACTGTAATAAAACATAAAAAAAACTTTTTTCACACTCACTCCATGTTTACAAATACATAAATTTAAATTATTCTACATGCATTATATAGAAACATGTTAAAAATAAAAGTAAAAGCAAATATAAAAAAATAAACTTTACACTAAACAACTTGTTAAAAAAAATATAACAAAGCAACTTAACCTCAAAAATTGTTTTAAAAAAAAAGAAAATTTAGTATATACAGTTTAGACCGATCTCTGTAAGCATTCAATCTAAATCTAGGTGGAGATAGCGTTCGATATTTGGTCGAGTTGACTCGTGGAGTTTCAGTTTCCATACCTGAAGAATTCTTCAACCCAATACTCTATATACCTAATAAATTAATATTATTATATTCTTTATTGCACTCAAAAAAAAAAACAAATTATAAAAAAGAAAAAAAACATTGTATATTCCAAAGCTGAACTTTTCTCTGAGAGGGGGGGGGGATGTCTTATTTTCAACCTATCAACGTGCACAAGTAATAAGAGGCAGAATTAGAATTGTACCACAATAAATAATAATTAAAAAATAAAATAAACTATTTAAAAATAAATATTTATATCAAATGCGAACTAACCGCGTATCATATAATTTCAAAAACCTTTAACATATATCAATGTAAAATATAACAAAACAAATTATCTACATACTTTGATACAGTTGATCCAATAACTTCTCGTTCACAATATGGCGGTACATCACAAAGGTCCAGTCTCACTCCTTGCTCCCATTTGCTCTGTTTGCGTTTAATGCGTGGGCGGCCAAATGCATTGTGCCTTAAATAGTATTAAACTAACTCATAAATTATAGTAACTTACGGTTGAACGGGGAAATTAAGCACGGACTCTTATTTACGCTATTCATTTCTATTTGGTATAATTTTCAACTGTTAGACGCTATATAAAACAGCTACGTCTATTTAAGTAACGTAAAAAAAATAATTAATATTAAAATTATTATTATATTAAAAACAATTTTTAATAATCCAAAAAAGATAATAAAAGATAAGAACCATATTGATCTGAAAAATCATAAAAAAGATAAGGCGGCTGCTAATTGATGTCTTTATGTTATTAATTTAATCAAGTATTTGTTCCCACTAGCCTACAGTACAGTTTCACGCTTTATACCGGATAGCAGGGTAGTCACAGACAATTTAGTGTCAAGACACTCCTTTGACTGCTTTTCGCCCGATATCGAGACATTGGGTATTTAGTGGGGGAAATGAACGCCGCGTTCTGTCTTAAGTTTTGTCTTCTTAACTGGTCCGAGAAGTTCCTGTTTATATATAAACAAGACAATCCTTTAACTGCTTTTCGTCCGATATCGAGACATTGGGTATTTAGTGGAGGAAATCAACGCCGCGTCCTGTCTTAAGTTTTGTCTTCTTAACTGGTCCGAGAAGTTCCTGTTTATATATAAACAAGACAATCCTTTAACTGCTTTTCGCCCGATATCGAGACATTGGGTATTTAGTGGGGGAAATCAACGCCGCGTTCTGTCTTAAGTTTTGTCTTCTTAACTGGTCCAAGAAGTTCCTGTTTATATATAAACAAGACAATCCTTTAACTGCTTTTCGCCCGATATCGAGACATTGGGTATTTAGTGGGGGAAATCAACGCCGCGTTCTGTCTTAAGTTTTGTCTTCTTAACTGGTCCGAGAAGTTCCTGTTTATATATAAACAAGACAATCCTTTAACTGCTTTTCGTCCGATATCGAGACATTGGGTATTTAGTGGAGGAAATCAACGCCGCGTTCTGTCTTAAGTTTTGTCTTCTTAACTGGTCCGAGAAGTTCCTGTTTATATATAAACAAGACAATCCTTTAACTGCTTGTCGTCCGATATCGAGACATTGGGTATTTAGTGGAGGAAATCAACGCCGCGTTCTGTCTTAAGTTTTGTCTTCTTAACTGGTCCGAGAAGTTCCTGTTTATATATAAACAAGACAATCCTTTAACTGCTTTTCGCCCGATATCGAGACATTGGGTATTTAGTGGGGGAAATCAACGCCGCGTTCTGTCTTAAGTTTTGTCTTCTTAACTGGTCCGAGAAGTTCCTGTTTATATATAAACAGACGTATTTATGTGTATATATAAACATATTACTATATATACAATACCCTTACGTAAGACATCCTTACGAAACAGGTAAATATTTTTAAAGTGAAAACAAAAATAAAAGGCGTAAATTCAAAGCGCATTCCGTTACACCGAGCCTCGCGTTGTTTAAATACCTACAAACTCATCGCTATTTTTCTAAATATATATATACTCTTTGAGTTGTTACTTACGTATATTGATCACTTTTATTCAATAAGTTTTTGATTTTCGCGAATATTACGCATTTTAGCTTCACGCCTTTATCCCGCATAGCAGGGTACATAGAAAGTACCGAATATCAAGACACTCTGTACTTTGCTTTCCACCGAATTTGAGACATTGCGTGTTGAGTGGTGAAACTCAACGCCGCACCTTGCCTTACCAGAGAGAGGAAGTGCAGATAATTTAAATATAATCACACCCCACTGTGGGAATCTAACCCACAATCGATCGTGTTTACAGTCTGACGCTGTCCCACTGCGCCACGACCGGTCTCTATTAATTTTAAATTAAACTGTTTTGAAAGGGATTAATCACTTATATTTTGGTATTTGAATATAAATTTTTAAAAACCTGACGTTTCGAACTCTATACAGTCACCTCAGGGCACCTCAGTCTACCTGTGACAACGGACTACTGTTAAGTGTTTGAAACGTCAGGTTACCAAAAATATATTTTCAAATACCAAAATATATATGATTTATGTAGTTTAAAATAGTTTCATTTAAAACACCTTTATTTATTTTCACTATATTTCCTTTACAAAATAGTAATACTGGCAAGGTTCATGTAAGGTAATTTATAAATTTATTGACAGCTTGAGTGCCTCAATATACCTGTGACCACGGACTCTTGTAAAGTGTTTGAAACGTCGTTTCTTCAAGAAAATATTACGAATACCAAAATATACGCGATTAATCCGCTTAAAATAGTATCATTTGAATGTGTAAAGATCGCGAACATCAAAGAACTTGTTATTAATTAATCTAATTATTATTAACTATGTCTTATTTTAATTTTAAATAATTAGGTTCTAAAAATATTGACATATTTTTAGAAACCAATTATTTAGAATAGTATAACACATTTGGGAAACATTCGAGCACAGATCGAATATTTAGCTTACTGAGCTTAGCTGTACAAATAATTTTAATATAGAAAGAATTGATTTATTCATCATTTGTTCAGGTATTTTCTTATTTTAAATTATTAACTTTGTTTATTTTTCTTGTATCTAGGTCAAGGTTACCAATGTTCAATTCTTAAATGTATATACTAAAAGCAAACACCTAATTGTTATCTATTAATATAATATTGTAATTCGGACTCCATTCTCCACTTTCCACCTATCCTATAAAAAATATATTTCAATTTCAACGCCTACGACTGAAGTCAACAAAGATGAACTTCACAAAGAAAACATCGCGATGAACCACTTGCCGCTGCGTTTGTATATATTTGAATAGCTAATTCTATAACTTCCAAAGTAGGGCAAAAAATAAGTGTGTGTAGAAGGAATTTGCAATTGAATGACAATAGGTAAGACTTTGATAAGTGGCCTTGAAAGGGATGCGATATTTCACGGTCCATGCTGCTTACTATATTTACTGTAACCCTGCAATATATTTTGTGATGTTTAGAACACATTCAACCCCGATAATTCAACTTGTCATGGTAATTTTAAGAAATCCTCTCTTAGTACTTCTTTACACACTTCAAGGAATATACATGAAAGGCTTCTGCCTTTTTTTTGTTTATTGGCTGTCCGATGTCTGTCAGTCAGTCAGCAACGCAAGCGTTCTATATATATCGACTAGCCACACAATAAATGTATATATATAATTTAAATACAATATTGTATGATTTAAATACAATATTGTATGTATAAATAACAATTTGTTCATAACTTCAATACATTTTATTATTGCAAATATAATTATTAAATATATATTATATTTAATGACACATCCACTGCATAATGAATGGCAATTAACTCACATTTTTAAATTAAAATAACAGGACTTAAGTGAGAAAGCTGAAATATGTTATGCCAAAACATCCCGCGGCGACTAATCGATACCTATCGTCGAGTGTAAATAATCGATTTTATGTTGTCAATATTTTTTCACTCGATTAAAAGGTAATATCGGCGAGTGGTTTCGCGTTGTAAATTATATGGTGATTTAAATATTAGCTTCTGTTAGTGTTTTTGTATTGTAAACGAGTTTTGTAACGTATTTGTTTTTTTTTTCAGTGAAATATTTAGATTAATTATTAAATGTAGCTTTTTTTGATTTTAATTCTATTATATATTATTTAAAAATTTTTGCTTAGGTTGACTTAGATATCCTTTGATAGTTTCTAGCAACGTGTACGTCGCTTTATATAAACGTGTATGCCAGTACAGTGTAGCGTGTGTTACGTTTATTTAGAAATAGATATAAAAATTTTGCTTCACGTATAGATTATTTCAGAAGTCATATAACTTAGATATATTTTATCACCTAGTTTCTGATTTTTCCAATAATCGGAGCTTAGCTTATATTATGTATAACAGAACTGCGCTTGCCTAACTAGATAACGGAAACATTTTTAAAAACGTATAATAATTTCAACGTAGCGAGATTCGAACTCGCGCCTCCCGGAATCCGTCCAAGACAGACGGACGGACGGAAGTTGAACGGTTTCAAATTTTGATACGTTTTTTAAATATTTTCTAATTCTAAGTGTGAAATAACTCTTTAAAAATAGTAAAATAAGGGAAATATTTATTTTTGTAAATTAAACTTGTCAAGCGTGAAACTTAAACGCACAGCCATTAAATTTAATCAGAAAATACGACTACTGAGAAAATATTTTTTATTCCTTAAAACTTGTTATAACACTAAAATATCTATTGTATAGTTACTTCAATTTCCTTTACATTAAAAGTTTCTCTTTAAAATGAAACTATTTTAGACGGATTAATAGCATATATTTTGATATCAGAAAAAACATTTTATAAAACCTAACGCTTTAAACACTTTACAGTAGTCCGTGTCCGGAGGTGGACAACCTGTACTCAAATACCAAAATATACGATTAATCCCTTAATATAATTTCATTCAAATATCTTATTAGAGATTCCAATCGCCTCTGCGAAATATCATTTATTTCATGCCCATTCACAGCAAAGCTTATCGACAATAGGCCAGCGGCGGTTTCCACATTTCCCGCATCACAGATATCCTAGCTCCTAGTCAATTACACCGACGGACCACAAATCGGTAACTATAGGAATTTTCAAACATACTTTATGTCTTTATTCATTAAAAGGCCATTCTAATTAAAATTTCTTCAATCTTGTTACCCGATAAATTGTGCGCAGGGAGCTTGTACGAGTCGGGAGTGTTGGTTTTATTTTTGTTTCCCAACATATTTGTACGACATTAACACTTACTGTGTTAGCGTGGACAATGCCGCAAAGGCGAGCGATTTGCGTTCGCAGTTTTCGATATATCGACAATGCGCTACGCAATAAACGCGTCCATAGTCTACACTTGCAGTATAGCCGCTCAATGCGTTGGATGTTGGTACTTTGTTTTATATTGATGCAATCTTTTCCTTGTGTTGTTTGTTTAGATTTCCTTTAGATTCAGAAGGAAAATAGAGTTGGTTTTATTGATCGACGAAAAAAGGTAGTTCGCAAATTCACACGTATATGTTTTTTAATATATCTAATAACTTTTTTCTATAGATAAATTATACAAATTCAAATTTCTTAAGTTGAGTTCATAAAAATTATATATAAACGATCTTAGCCTTAGGATGGAAATATAGAAGAAGATAGCATTAACTCTCACCAATTGTTTTGGTTATTGTTTTTTAAATTGGTATATGTTTATGTGTGTTTGAAATGTGTTTGTGTTTGTTTATGAAATGTGTTTGTGTTTGTTTATGAAATGTGTTTATTTTTTATTTTTATTGGTGACAGATTTACGTTTGACCACATCAAGTCTGATGTTAGGCGTTAATAAGGTCTAAGATGATACGTAATTGCATTTAGGTCATCGTAGCGCAGTGGCACGCGGTGGTTGTAGGTCCAATGTTCACGGTGGTTGTAGGTTGTATGTCACTTGGAACACTAATTATATTTGGATAATTTTCTATTTCTGTTTAAGTACCTAAGGCCTAAATATTATTATAGTATAAGGATCAAACCCTACACTACAATTTTACGTAAACTTACACGTAAATTGTTTTTTTTATTAGTTCAAATTTTTTACGTTTTTCAATACCATTTTTTCGTTCCATGTGTTTGATTAAATACTATTAAAATTTTACTAAAACTATTAGAAACAGATTAATCGTGTATATTTTTGTATTCGAAAATACATTTTTGATAACTTGATGTTTCGAACACTTACAGTAGTCTATGCTACCCTAGTCTATCTGTGACCACGGATTACTATATAGTATTCGAAACGTTTACACATATTCAATGAAATTATTTCAAACAGATTAATCGCGTTTAATTTAGTATTCGAAAATACAATTATAAAGTGATGGATAGACTACCCGTGACGATGGACTACTACAAAGTGTTTAAAACTTTAAATAATATAGGAGGCAAAAAGTAAGTGACTGTAAGGCAATCGGTTGAGGGTTCGATCCCCACTCGGGGGAGTGATTACATTTTAATATTTTCTCACTTCCTCGCTCTGGTAAAGACAAAGTGCGGCGTTGAGTTCCACCATTCAACACGCTATACCTCGAATTCGGTGGAAGGTGAAGTACACTCCGTACTTCACCGTCTTGACACTAGGTACTTTCTGTCTACCCTGCTGTGCGGGTTAAAAGCGTGAAGCAAAATAAAATATAAAGTCAGTTTCTAAAATATACTTTCGAATACCAAAATATCCTCGATTTGTCCGTTTAAAATAATTTCATTTATAAAGACTAAAAATCTGAGTTCATTTAGAATAATATATATATATATTATTTGTTTAAACTTATAATAATTAAAAAAAGAGTTTTTAGGCAATAACCACTCAGCAAAGTGAAATTACTAAATAAACAGTATATTTTTAATAATTAATTATTAATCTGTCGAAAATCAGCCATATTTAAATGTGTGTATGTAAATAATTAAAACATGTTTTTTATTACAAAATATTTAAAAGCGTATTTTAATATTTTTTTTCACATCCATATGAATATCTAAATATTAGGAGAAGGTATAAAATGGTATTGAGAAATATATATATATATATATATATATATATATATATATATATATATATATATATATATATGTATATGTATATATATACATATATATATAGTAAAACATAATCAACTTTCACATTTGACACTGTAAAGTAATTATAAAATATAGTAATTAATATTTATAACACTTATAAAATCACTGTTTCATGTTAAATACGTATTTGGATAAATTTATATCGGTATGTCAATTTAGTTGTAAAATAAACTTATTTTGTGTGACAGCTTCTGACTGAGATCGTAATCAGTTCCGGGTTTGTTCCCCACTCGGGGGAGCTGTTATATTTAAAATTATTTCCACTTCCTCGCTCTGGCAAGACACAGTGCGGCGTTGAGTGCTAACATCTCGTATTCAATGGAAAGCAAAGTACGGAGTGTTTTGACACTAAGTGCTTTCTGTCTTCTCTAGTACGCTGGATAAAAGCGTGAAGCTGAAAAAAATTTATTTTAAAAGTGTATTTACGCATAGCTAAATGTAAACATGTTATATAAGAAAATAATAATTGATTAATTCCAATACAGCGTGCTATTTTGTTTGGACTTTCTTATTTCCATTTCAATCATTCGTGGTTTCGAGTTGTGACTATATAGCCTTATATTTTCCATTCCTGTAGGTATTTTGGGAAATTCTCTCTTAGTTCCACTTTCAACGGAGTGTCTTGACACTAGCTTATCTCTGACTAACCTGTTAAATATCCTGGGGGACAAAATGTAAAGCGTGAAGTGCTTTTTTCTTCCTACAGAAGCCAAGTATAAATGTACTGTTAAAGTGAGTAACAAAATAGTTTCATATATTTTGATTTCTTTGAAAAGATTTATTATAAAGAAAATTAATTACTAGCAGGTATACATATTATGACGTAATGTCATACAATGATATTTCCTAATTTATCCCATTGTTTTAAGATCGAATTTAGACGTTTCTAATGTTTTATGTTAATTAAGTATAAAGATGATTTAGTTGTATGGTAACTTTGTGCACTATATATTATTCACAGTGAATCCTCATTTGTTTTTCTTCATCAAAGTATATAAATAAAGTTTTTAGCAATATTAAAAAAATACTTAGTTAAAACATTTACTTAGTCGTGGTTTTCTTAAATAAGGTATGGAGGTGTTGCAATAATTGTAATTATCTGTAAAAAAAGCATAAAAAATTATAATTAATCTCGAATATAATAATAGTCGAATGTTAATAGCAATATATATATATATATATATATATATATATATATATATATATATATATATATATATATATATATATATGTATATTATTTCAACACTTTCCATGGCATGACATGGCAAGCCATAAGGGCACAGGGATGGCAGTTGACGGTAAACTTTCATGAGCATCGATTCCGACTCGGATGAATTTATCCGAGCCGAGTTCTGTCAGTTAGCTTTACGCTATTATCCCACATAGCACCTAGTGTGAAGACACTTTGTATTCCGCTTTCCGTCGAATTCGAGACGTTGCGTATTGAGTGGCGGAAATCAAAACTGCATTTTGTCTTACCAGAGTGAGGACATTGAAATATTTAAATAAATATAACCATTCCCCCGAGTGGGGATCGAACCCAGAGCCGATTGCGTTTGCAGTTGGACGCTGTCCCACTGCGCCAGGACCGGCTTCTAATGTTATTTGATTTTCTCAAAGAGTATTTTACTTGATTTTTTCTGTTTTTAAAATTTGAATCTAAAATATTCTTTATTATATAGACTTTTGATTATTAGAACATTTTTCATTGATCGACTGTAACAACACTCACAGGCCTCTCATAATCAGAAAGGTTTATTCAGATCTATTCGGTAGTCATAATATTATATATTTGCGCCTTAGGGCAAACAAATAAAAAACTTCGCTTTATAATATTACTAAAAATATAATAGTTCTTACTTTTTCCTTTATTTTTTTTTTCGAGTTGTTTCTAACACAAGTAACTTTAATAAGATCTTTGATTTTCACGATTTTTATACATTTTAAATGAAAATATTTCAACCGGATTAATCACGTATGTTTTGGTATTCGAAAATATATTTTTGTACACCTGACGTTTCGAACACTTTACAGTACACCGTGGTCACAGGTAGACTCTACCTCATATCAGGGGTCTAAAAATGTATTTTCGAATACCAAAATATACTCGACAAGCAACTTTGATTACCCACTGGGAAGACTCGGCGCCTCAATGTGTAAAATTTTGTTTATCTGTTGCTAGCTTATTAATATAAAAAATAGATTGTTCTATAAATTAAACTAATTAATTTATTTAATACTACGACTCCATAATAATATATATATGATAAAAGAAGCCGATTTATCACAGGTGTTTTCTCCCAGGCAAACCTACTTCTACTGTAAGAGATCAAAGGACACGGTTCCAAGATGGGGTACAAATGATGTACGTACGTGTTGATATAGCGTAACGTACGATTATGTAGAGGGTTATATAAATAAGTATAATTTTAGGATCCACGCTTCTATCTCACAAAGCAGGGTAGACTGGAGTACTCAGTGTCAAAATATCACACCAAGAATTGAGGCCGGTCGTGGCACAGCGGGAGAGCGTTTGACTATTGTACGGAGTAGTACGGAGTGTCTTCACGCTTTTATCCCACATATCAAGGTAGACAGGAAGTACCTAGTGTCAAGATACTTCGTATTCCGCTTTCTGCCGAATTCGAGATATTGTGAGTTGGGTGAAGCAACTCAACGCGTTTTGTCTTACCAGAACGAGGAAATAAAAATATTATAATCATTCCTCCGGCTAGGAATTGAACTCAAAACCGATTGCATTTACAGTCAGTTGCTGTCCCACTGCACCACGACGAGCTTCAATATATATTTTTTAATGATTTAATATTTTCAAATGAATTTTGGCTGTATAATTAATAATTATAAGTATTCATTATGAAAAGGTCGCACTTAATTCATAAACATCAGATAATATAACAATGGCGGTCTGACGCAGGTGTTTGAATATAATAACGAAACATGCCATTTTCAGGCACGAGCCGGTCATCGAACCCGTACTCTGACGAATAGATCGCTTTGTTGTCACCATGAGTTGAGGTAACGCTTTTGGAATATTAATTGTGATTTTATAATCTTTATGCGTATATAAATTTAGTTTTTAATCGGATATTGTCATGATATTGTTACGCTGAGGCGCCTTCTCCATGTATGAGTAAATAGCAATGGAATATTTCCCTCTTTTCCTATTTAACCGACTTTCGCAAAAAATGAGTTTGCAAATATGACAGTATATATATATATATATATATATATATATATATATATATATATATATATATATATATATATATATATATATATATATATATATATATATATATATAGTAATAAAAATATAGCTCCGGCGTTCGGCTCGGCTTTGAGGCTGGCGGCGCAGGGTGACAGCGATCGGTTGTGGGTTTGATCCGAACTTGAGGGAGTGATTATATTTAAGATATTTAATTATTTTCAGTTCCTTAATTTGGTGCGACAAAGTGCGACGTTGAGTTCCACCACTCAACACGCAATGTCCCATATACGGTAAAAGGCGAAGTACGGAAACTAGACGTTAATTATAATTAAATAATATTTAAGTATATATAATTTTAAAGTAAGTTAATATTATTAGGGAGGGTTTGCTTCTTCTTTAGACGTTACGAGTCGTGTTTCCTATCGGAAGAATGTTTTCTATAGAATAGTTTTATATGAAAGATACATAAAGTAAAGGTGAGCGGTTCGAGAAGACAGGGGAGGCTCCTACTGACATTCTAAAACACAGTATCGATGATTCTGGAGAAAGATAACGTAAAAGGCAGGAGGACTCCAAAACATCCTGTGTATGAAGAGGTAAATGATTATCGACGAGGCGAAAGAAATACGCAGGGACAGGTAAGGTTTGGCGCTCCATGCTCTCTGTCGAAATGTTGGTATAAAATCCCAGTATATACCCAGCTAACAAGCTGTCAAGACACTCCGTAGTCCACTTCCCGCCGTGAAGTTCCGTTTGAAGTGGCGAAATTCAACAACGAGCTTTTATTTACCAGAGCGAAGAAATGAAAATAATTATATATAATCATTCCAACTGAGCTACGATGATTTCTCGGAAAATATCTTCTTAAGATTTACTTAGATATATTTTTTAGGATTGTTACATAAAAAGCGCTTTGTCTTATTAGATGCGGAGAAATGAAAATAAATTTGAAATATAATCATTTTCCACGGAGGAGATCAACCTCACGAGAATATACGCTTACAGTCAGAGAGCTGTTACATTGTGACAGCGCCAAAGTTATTCTATATTTACATCTATATGTACTGTACATATAAATGTAAATATAGAATAACTTTGCCTATAATAAAGAATCTTATTGGGGAAGAAAGTCAAGAATAGAGTGTCTTGATACTACATTCTCTCTGCTTACACTGTAAGGCGGGAAAGTATATAAAGTTTCTTTCCTGAATTCAATTTCTAAATAATCTTTATTGGATTAGAATTTGGTAAGAATTTTTGAATCATTAAATTGATTATGAACATAAACATACCAATGATATATGAAAAAACGATACAAGATCTTGCACGTTGATTAGTTGATTGAAGACGCATCAATATTTCTCATCATTTTTTTACCGAATTTTTTTACCGAAAATTTCAATGTACCCCGGAAAAATTGTACTCGAAATGCCGGAGCAAGCGTAATGTAGCTTTCAGCTAGGTGGAGTGGCGACACGCAAAGTAGCTGGCCACGAATGGAAACGAAGTGTTTAAGAACGAAGCTCAGTGGCGTGCCGTAGAGGGGCCTATGTCCAGTGGATGGTAAAGGACTGATCATGATGATGATCTTAAATGACATTGAAACCTTTAATTCACCTTTTAATTCGTTTAAGAGTTGAGGGTTATTTCCATGGCTCTTTCTTATTGTATTCTTTCTTTTTCATTATATAGACATATATTTTAGTATTTTTAAAATTTTATTTCACATAGAATTATATATATATATATATATATATATATATATATATATATATATATATATTATCTGTTCTCTTAAGTAACAATTGTCAATAAATAAGATTAAACAAAAACAGAAAAAAATTAACATTTATCAACATATTTATTCAGTTCGCTTAACATACAAAATAATCAATCTTGTCGTTGTCGGATGGATTTATAAGTACTTAAGTATCACTTGACGCTTTTATCCCGCATAGCAAGAAAGAAAGTACCTAGTGTCAAGATACTCCGTACTTCGCCTTTTACCGTATATGGGACATTGCGTGTTGAGTGGTGGAACTCAACGTCGCACTTTGTCGCACCAAATTAAGGAACTGAAAATAATTAAATATCTTAAATATAATCACTCCCTCAAGTTCGGATCAAACCCACAACCGATCGCTGTCACCCTGCGCCGCCAGCCTCAAAGCCGAGCCGAACGCCGGAGCTATATTTTTATTACTATATATATATATATATATATATATATATAGTAAATATATATATATATATATATATATATATATATAGTAAATATATATATATATATATATAGTAATAAAAATATAGCTCCGGCGTTCGGCTCGGCTTTGAGGCTGGCGGCGCAGGGTGACAGCGATCGGTTGTGGGTTTGATCCGAACTTGAGGGAGTGATTATATTTAAGATATTTAATTATTTTCAGTTCCTTAATTTGGTGCGACAAAGTGCGACGTTGAGTTCCACCACTCAACACGCAATGTCCCATATACGGTAAAAGGCGAAGTACGGAGTATCTTGACACTAGGTACTTTCTTTCTTGCTATGCGGGATAAAAGCGTCAAGTGATACTTAAGTACTTATAAATCCATCCGACAACGACAAGATTGATTATTTTGTATGTTAAGCGAACTGAATAAATATGTTGATAAATGTTAATTTTTTTCTGTTTTTGTTTAATCTTATTTATTGACAATTGTTACTTAAGAGAACAGATAATATATATATATATATATATATATATATATATATATATATATATATATATATATATATATATATATAATTCTATGTGAAATAAAATTTTAAAAATACTAAAATATATGTCTATATAATGAAAAAGAAAGAATACAATAAGAAAGAGCCATGGAAATAACCCTCAACTCTTAAACGAATTAAAAGGTGAATTAAAGGTTTCAATGTCATTTAAGATCATCATCATGATCAGTCCTTTACCATCCACTGGACATAGGCCCCTCTACGGCACGCCACTGAGCTTCGTTCTTAAACACTTCGTTTCCATTCGTGGCCAGCTACTTTGCGTGTCGCCACTCCACCTAGCTGAAAGCTACATTACGCTTGCTCCGGCATTTCGAGTACAATTTTTCCGGGGTACATTGAAATTTTCGGTAAAAAAATTCGGTAAAAAAATGATGAGAAATATTGATGCGTCTTCAATCAACTAATCAACGTGCAAGATCTTGTATCGTTTTTTCATATATCATTGGTATGTTTATGTTCATAATCAATTTAATGATTCAAAAATTCTTACCAAATTCTAATCCAATAAAGATTATTTAGAAATTGAATTCAGGAAAGAAACTTTATATACTTTCCCGCCTTACAGTGTAAGCAGAGAGAATGTAGTATCAAGACACTCTATTCTTGACTTTCTTCCCCAATAAGATTCTTTATTATAGGCAAAGTTATTCTATATTTACATTTATATGTACAGTACATATAGATGTAAATATAGAATAACTTTGGCGCTGTCACAATGTAACAGCTCTCTGACTGTAAGCGTATATTCTCGTGAGGTTGATCTCCTCCGTGGAAAATGATTATATTTCAAATTTATTTTCATTTCTCCGCATCTAATAAGACAAAGCGCTTTTTATGTAACAATCCTAAAAAATATATCTAAGTAAATCTTAAGAAGATATTTTCCGAGAAATCATCGTAGCTCAGTTGGAATGATTATATATAATTATTTTCATTTCTTCGCTCTGGTAAATAAAAGCTCGTTGTTGAATTTCGCCACTTCAAACGGAACTTCACGGCGGGAAGTGGACTACGGAGTGTCTTGACAGCTTGTTAGCTGGGTATATACTGGGATTTTATACCAACATTTCGACAGAGAGCATGGAGCGCCAAACCTTACCTGTCCCTGCGTATTTCTTTCGCCTCGTCGATAATCATTTACCTCTTCATACACAGGATGTTTTGGAGTCCTCCTGCCTTTTACGTTATCTTTCTCCAGAATCATCGATACTGTGTTTTAGAATGTCAGTAGGAGCCTCCCCTGTCTTCTCGAACCGCTCACCTTTACTTTATGTATCTTTCATATAAAACTATTCTATAGAAAACATTCTTCCGATAGGAAACACGACTCGTAACGTCTAAAGAAGAAGCAAACCCTCCCTAATAATATTAACTTACTTTAAAATTATATATACTTAAATATTATTTAATTATAATTAACGTCTAGTTTCCGTATAATATTTTGATTTTAGCTTCACGCTTTTATCCGATTTAGACAAATAGACAGGAAGTCTAGAGTCAGGACACTCTGAACTCCGCTTTCCGCCGAATACAAGACATTGCACGTTAAGTGGCGCAACTGAACGCCGTGATATGTCTTACCAGAACGAGGAAGTTAATTTACGTATATTAATTTCCCCAAATGGTAATCGAACCCACAATTTCGTATAAATAAATGAATATTTATATATAAATAAAATAATGGTGGTCCTACAGTGGCATATTGAATGGCATTGCGTCAAGCGGCACATGCCTCTTTTGGCGAGGAATGCGGCGAGCGTTTAGAAAGTGTATGGTGCGACGGAAATCACTTTTTCAAGCGTGTTTCATATTAATCGTATATACGAATAACATATCAAAACCATGTAAGCACTATATTTGTCTAAATCCATTAACAGATTGGGATCTGATGGATTTGACACGAGTGAATTATTAGTTCACGCCAGAAACGCCGATAGTATCGATGATTTCAACATTTTCTTGTTGGTAATGTAATTTAAGTTTATTTTTAATGTTGGCGATTTTCTTTCTTATGTTGGTAAATAGAGTTTTGTGACAAAACGCTACTGAAAATAATTAAAAAGTTTTTTTTATGTTGGTCTGGTGTCATGTAATTCTTTTTCAAGATGTAGTGATTTCCAAAGAGAACTGTGTTTGTCAAATAAATTGGCAAGTACGTGGCTGTTTGAGAGCCAGTCAGCTGTTATGGCTTCATTTGCGGAACTCAGCGCTGTGCTATATTTGCACGAACATACTGAGGAAGAAGCAATCGTATTAGAAATATTGATAGGTCAAATATCATCATATTTTCCCAAATAAAATCCAATAGCCTATATATATAATAAATTATTCTCGTACAAGTTTTTCTTCTGGAATGTAATGACTTCGCATAGCAGGATAGACAGAATGTACTTAGTGTCAAGACACTTCCTACTCTGCTTTCCGCCAAATTCGAGACATTGCGTGTTGAGTGGTGGAACCCAACGCCGCATTTTGTCTAACCAGAGCGAGTAAGTGAAAATAATTTTAAATATAATCACCCCACCGAGTGGGAATCGAACCCACGACCGATCACGTTTACAGTCAGACACTGTCCTATGCGCCACGACCGGCCTCAATCCTCTTGATATTTATAATGGTATGAATAATATTTTCGATATGAAAATATTTGTAGATTGATATACTAATATATATTTTTGTATAACTACCCTGTATGTCTTTAAATAATGTCTTTAAATATGTAGTGTTTTTCAATTTATTAGCAGTCTAGTCTGAGACCTAGTAGAAAGTGGTAATTAAGTTTAAAATATAATTAAATATTTTTATTATGAGCAACTTTACAAATACTACATTAGTAAAGATTATATCGAAATACAGGTATATGTACTAGTATTTTAATATTAAAGTCAGATTCTTAGTATATTTTAATAAGTGTAAACCACCTTGGTTCAGTAGATCTACTTCCGACTGCATACGCAATAGCTGTGTGTTAAATTCTTCTACGGCGAATGATTATATTAAAAATATTTCTATAACCACTGTCTGGTAAGATAAAACGCGGCGTTGAGCACCGATACTCAACACGCAATATCTCAATACGGGCTGAAAATGGAGAACGGTACAGAAAATTTTAATTCAATATATAACCGATAGATGCTCTTATAGGTACAAATATGAAATTATTATTTCTATGTTAAGGACATATAAGGAACGTGGGTACATCACGTAATTTTGTACGCAACTAATGACGCTACTACGTACCTAATTAATACCACAAACAAGGATTGTCATTTTTTTTAGTTTCACGCTTTTTATTCCGCATAGCAGAATAGAAGGATTTTGATTCGTAAAAAAAATTAAATGTTTCAATGAATTAAAGTATTAAATTTTGACTTTTGAATGAATTAAAGTATTAAATTTTTTCATACTTCTCATTCTGGAAACAGATTAAAAAAAAATTTTTTTGCATGTATAAAATAAAAAAGTACTTTTTTAATAAAAAGGTAACTTAGCACTATTTACCATAAAGCCGAGCAGCCAGAAAGAACCAATTGTAAGGCTTGGAATAGAGTGTGTATTAGAACTCAACGCCACCCCTTGTCTTACCAGAGTGGAGAAATTAAAATAAATCATTCCCCCAAATGGGAGTCGAATCCACGGCCAATTAAGTTAACAGTAAGATGTTGTGCCACTGAGCGATGCTGGACTTTAATAAATTTATTAAAACATAGATAATGCACTAGTATATGCATGTTAAATTTTTCCTTAGGGAAAAGGTGACATTGTGAGTCAGTTACATATGTAGGTACGTCTCTTAGTACTTGTCCGGTAGTACGTACGCTAAACGCATGTAATTACTTAATTTATTTGACTTTTTCTGTCAATATTAAGATCTATAGGTTTTGATCATTTAAAGAAGTTGAAAATAGAATCCTTAGATAGCTTTAATATATCTAGGGCTTGAGGTTAGGTTATTCGCTTTCCGACTGATATCAGGACATTCAATGTTGAGTGGCGGAACCCAACGCCGCGCTTTGTCTAATTAGAGCGGAGAAATGCGAATCATAAGATGGCTCTGTTTAGATTTCAAGTTATTAATACATTTCTATAAAAAATGTTCTTAACACACCAATTTTGCGAATAAATGGAAATATGGGTAGATTATGATGTCAGTATACATTTTTAAAACTGAATTATTTAATGTTGTCACAATGAATGTTTAATAGATTATTTAATATTAATTTTGACAATATTAACTATAAAACAACAAATATTTTCATTTTCATGCATCGTACATTGAACTATCTTTAAACCTATAAGGTCTGTAACATATTTACCGTTAGTAAAGCAATTGTCATGTGTATAACAGTTCGTTATAAATATATTTGCTTATAAAATTTATATTTTTATTAATTTTCTATAATTTTGAACACTATCATGGTTACCTGTTCTCCGAAGAAATAATGGATAGAGTTCTTATAAGGAGTTTTTAAGGAATCTTCATGTCAAATATCTGTGCGTTGTCTGTCGTTCACTCAGCGAGTCAAATGTGTCAAAAGTGATCGTAGAAAAAAAAAATTTTGCATAGCTTTGTTACTTTACTCAACTTTAAGACGGTCGATATAAAAGTACTTTTATTTAAAAAATCCGTGGTAACGTCACTTATCCTCACCTAACATGAAGGTAGATCGGAAGAATAATAATTGCCAGGTTTAAAATATTTATTTTTTATAATATAATAATATACTAGTAACTTGCATATAGCTAACAAAAGCTTAAGCTAATAATAGGTTCTTTTTGTCTACCCGATTTTTTTACACAGACTGGTTTTGGGGTAGGTTTTGTTATAAGGGGATATTCAATAGAAGAAAGAAGTTTAACTAGTTGGAAACGTCTTATTAAATACAAAAAAGTACTCGATTTTTTTTTTAATTAAAATATATTTAATTTTTAATCTATGTTTTAGTTCAGTCATCGCGCAAATAGTAGAAATAACAAAGAACGAACAAAAGATCTTGTATTTGTATAAATGTATTAACATAACTAACATTAATGGTTCGTTTAAAAATGTAAACAATCTAATTTTTATTTTATACGAACGTACAGAAAATAAAGTTTTATTATTATATACCAAAATGCAGGTCAAAGAACGTTTACGTCGTAAAATGATCTTAAAATGGGGAAATTAGCAAATTAAATAGTCCCGTGGGCGAACTACAAGGCAACTAACAGACAGTTTGACAGTGCTATAAAATTAATACAAAAACACTATTCTTCCATTTTTCCTAATAAATTCACAATAAATGACAATAGTGTTAATTTCTACTGTTAGTTTAAAATAAGGTCGTATATCTATTATTATATTTTTAAGGAAAGTTGCCATTTTATAAGTTTATGATACATAATTCCGTTATTTATTTCTAGATGAAAATTAAAGTTTTCTAAATCTAGATATAGTTGAATGGACTCTGAAGTTGTATGCGTTTTCTTCACAATGGCAGGTTTTTTATGATTTTTTAGAGAAATAGTCAAGCGTAAGACACTTCATATTGTTTGCTTTTAAGCCTTTATGTAGGACTTCTATGGTTTCAGTATTAAAATAATTACGTATTTTATATTATCTTTCACAAAATCACCATGAAAATATGATTATTAAGTATTAAAAAATGAATCCAAGTTGCATTCGCCGCGCGTTTTCTTTGCATTGTATTTTAAACGAACATTAGACTGGTAAATCGAGTACAAAAACTGAGTCTATATCTGTCGGACGGACCTGTAGCATTAGTATCTATCTAAAGGCATAATATGTCAGCGCATATGTATGTAATGCACAATGAGGAACGTGACAATTTTAATTATTAGACGTGAAAATCGCCAGCTGCGAGGAGGAGGGATTTCAGTGGCCCCCATTTGACCGCCATTGCCATATTTGGCACTGCTCGCGTCTAAATACGGCGCGCGGCCGCCCACCGCCATCGCCGCCCGCCGGCCCGCTCGCTCTCCCTCGCCCAGCGGCCGCGTCCGCAACTCGCGAGGCCGGCTCTATTACTTCTATTTACGAAATAAACTCAAAATAAAACCTCTATTTTAATACAGATTTCGGGCACGTTTCACGTTCGCGGGTTCCGGCTCGCGGATGTGTCGGGTTACGTCGCGCGCGTGCCGTCCCTCTCGCGCCATGCCGAACGGCGCGCGTGCGAGCGAGACGGCTAGTGGTCGAGGCGCGCGGGGCGCAACGTCGCGAAGTCAGTCGCGGTCCGAGCGGCCGAGCCGTCAGTCCCGCCCTCGGTTCTTTCGCGTTTTCGGTCAGTCTCCGTTCGGCGTTCGAACGGTGAGGTGTGTGTAGCGCGTGTGCGCACCGGTTACTGTGGCGTACTGCGAGGTTATCATGGACGCGCCCGGCGGAGCGCGGGAGCCCCGCTTCGGGTCGCCTTATGGTATGGGACTCCTGGGAGAGGTGCCGGATATGTACGGCGCGGGCCGGCCGCCGAGCTCCCTGAGCGGCGGTGGCCTGAGACCTGGCATGCAATCCTGTCCGGTACCTAGGGCCGGAGTCAAGCGTCCCTCCGACCAGTGCTACGACGAGAGACCCTCTCAGAGCCTCGGGCTGGAGCACTGCGCGATGCCGGACATCGCAGACGACGGCTACGCTTCCCTCCAGCCCAAAAAATCACCACCGTCCAACGGCAAAAAGACCAAGGGTCGTGTGAAAATCAAAATGGAATACATAGACAACAAACTCCGCCGGTACACTACTTTCTCGAAGCGGAAGACAGGAATCATGAAGAAGGTGGGTCGCTGAGACCACTTTTGGCAATATTCCATAACGCTGGCCTATGAGTACTCTGTACTAGTCAGTACAATGTGTGAAAGTGTCTTTTATTGCCATGTAGAATATTTAGTGGGAAAAGCTCTTAATTGTGTTAAATAATTCAACTGACTCATGTCGAATGAATTTTCCCGGTATGACAATGTACATATATTTTTGTTGTACATATTTTATTTGTATAGGTGTTTACTATTATATTAGACGTTAATTTATAAAATAAACCAAATAATTAATATTTTTCAGTTGGAACTTTAATATTGCTTAAAATAATTATTTTATTTTCAAATAACTTAATACCGAAGTAAAATAAATATATTAGAAAGGAAATATAATTTACTATTAAATTAAAACATTTATTGGTTTTATATAAAGAACTATGTTTATGTTTTCGAACAAAACTATAATGCTAAAACAAACATAACAAATAAAAGTTTGCAAATAGTCATAAAATGTATCAAGTATTATAATAAAATACTTCTTTAATATGTATCCATTTTATATTTTCAATAAAAGATATCTTTAAAGAGCATATTGAAGGGAATTATATTAATAATTATTATTCCACAAGGCAATGAAAAGAAAATATAAGTTCTTTCTTATACTTATAGGTTATGTCAAATTAGAAATGTTATGGAATATTGCTAAATGTGACTTTAAATGCATGTTTTTACCTTAAATTAGTATATTTATGATAAGAAACAATCAAAAAACAATGTTTTATATGATTTCTGTGTGTTTTTGTGAGCATTTGTGCAGAAAGTTTTGACAGGTGTCAGCTGATAACTAGTGTGAATATGTTTATATTATATACTTATACTCAAAACTTAGTATTGCGTCCGTAAAAGATATATTAATAATTAATTTTAATTATCTAAATTAAAATTTAGTAATAAATTCGTCGTATATACCCTGCATTTTACATATTTTAGTTCAATTTGAGTCATCTGTCATTGTACGTTGTGAGTAAGGTAACATAGATGGCGCTAGTAGTGTCGAAATTAAGTTCGAAAATGGTAATCTCGCTTGAAATAATACAATTTTATTGATATTATTTATTAAAAAATATATATTTTTCAATTAATATATTTTTTTGTGTAAATAACAATTCTAATTTGTTAGGTGTTATACACATATTGTAGATAAATATTTATTAAGGAAAATATATAATAATATTAGATAAATTTATAATAATGCAAAAATGTAAAAGTGGAACAGATAAATTATACAATATAGTGGCATTATCTGCCTCTGGCCATTTTACAAGTCAATCGGTTCGCGTGGGTGTCTGTTACAAACAGGATTTTTCTAGTCATCCATTGAAGAATTTTAATAACTCGAAGCCCGCAAATTTCACTGTTTTACAATAATTGCTGGCAACATTAATACGTTATTGGAATTTAAGATTAACATTAATTATTTTATAAATAATAACATATAATTATATCAATTTTACAACTTAACTTAAGCGTTTGTCCATAAAAGGATATATTTTCGTATTTATTTTTTAGACTTGTCATTTTCATTTTTATTATTTAGTAAGAAAAATAATATAACGGACGTATTATTGTTGTTTAAATAAATAATAATATAAATAGAAAAATAAATTATTTTATATTCATATAGATAATAAATAATCCGTGCCGCAGACAATATATCAACGTATATCTGTACAATTTACGCACGTAAAAATTAATAAGGCTAAAGTGATTTTAAAAGCTGCCTTTGCATACAAGTTGTCTGTCGGATCTTCAGTCACGGAGTCTTTGATGCGCCGATAATGTGGGACAATCTGGTTTACATCTTAAATAAAGGGTTACGTGCTTTATTTTGTCTAGATTTTGTTTTAATCTGGATCTAGATCTTAATGTATTGTGCCTAACTTTAGTTGCGTTTTCAATATATAACAGTTTTTGTTTATTAATGACAACATATATTATTAAAATGTGCGATTGATATCGTTCAGTAAATAGAATCCTGTTTACATCTTATTTATAAATATATATGTAATATACATACAAATGTTTTATTAATATTTTTTTAATATATATTTATTTTTTTAATATATATCTCTTTTCCTGTTTGTTGCTCTGTGCTATTGCGATCTTTTAAGAATATATATTTTTTTATTAAAATACTCCTTTTATATTTTTAATTTGCATAAAATAAAATTTTTATCACAAAAATACAAATCTTAATATTTAGCCATTGTCTGAAAAAACTATTAACTTAGATATATATAAAGAATATTCTCAGCATATTAAGGTTTTATTGGACAGGAGTCCGCATCCGCTTGTTAGACACACGTTGATTGTATAAATCGATCTAGTCGATTTGAACTGTAGATTGTGTTTCATTTTATTTTATTTGTTTTGTAATACTCGATTAAAATGGAATATATGTATATTTGCATATTTCATATATTTTTCACATTATACGTTGATTGCAATTTATGATAGTACGGTTTTTATAAAATTTTAAAGATCGTGTTTTGTTATTATTAATGTTAGTTAATATATATATATATATATATATATATATATATATATATATATATATATATATATATATATATAATATGTCTACCATTAGCTAAAGTTGAGTTGTGCTAAATGCTGTTTTTTTTTATTTTAGTTATGATAAAAAATAAAGCTTATTTTTAAAGTGCAAATAGTAAATTTTCACTGTGCTTTATATGTAAGGTCCCACATGTTTACGGAAACTATAAAATCGATTTTATTTTAAAGATGTTTTTAATCCGAATTATTAGTGTTTATTCTAGTATTCGAATATGCATTGTAGACATTTCGACAAAGTACTAAGTAGGTAAGTACTCGAGGAAATTTGTAAAGTGAATATATAGTATAATAGTTTTTTGTATCGATCGACAAGCAAATGCTTCCTCGGCCTATCGCGAGATATTGTAGTGTTCGAAACATAGATTTTTTTTAAAGTGTATTTTCCAATATCAAAATATACGCGATTAATGCGGTTAGAATAGTTTTTTAAAAATATTCACAAAACGTGAAAATCAAGAGATCTTATTATCGATATTGTTTGTTTATATTTCACCACTAACTATATTTTATCTATTGTTCAGGAGTTGTTTAATGCTTGCATTATTCGATACACGAACGATAGAATCGATTGAGTAACATCCTTTGAATCAACTTCCGTAATGTTTCCATTACAGTAACTAATGGCTTATTTATATTTTCCTTATGTATAAGTGAAAAGTTTCAGTCTCTAGGGTTTTATTTTTTTAAATCAATATGTTTGCATATTGAAATTGGTTTAAAGTGTCGAAAATAGAATGTATATTTTTCTAAAATTATCTGTGGTTGTTTAATTTTTTTTTAGTTTTGTTTATAAATATATTATATTTAATTATATATTCCATTGTATATACTATAAACTCAATTAATTTATTTCAAAATAATAATTTAATTGGTTGAAATAAAAATCTCAACAGATTAAATTTATTTAAAGCTTGATAAAAAATTTAATTTTATTATACACGTCGGCCTGATGTCGGCATTTGTCGGCCATTGTAGGGCTGTCGTGTACCCCGACATAGTAGCCCGAGGCAATGTAGCGTAAGCCGATGCGGGAATCGCAATTTATAGCGGTATGTCACATCGTTAGTGAAAAACATTTGATCAGTCAGTCCTTTTCTTTTATTATCTGTTGCATACCTTTTTAAAACTTTTTACATGAAACGATTTTGTAATGTTAGTTTAAAAAAAATAATTCCAAGAAATATCTGTACTGTAATTGGTATAATAATTATTATTGAGTGATTAATATGAATATTTATTTATAATTAAATAGATCACACGGTAATTGCCATGTTAAAAAAAAGAAATACTTGTTTTTTTTAAATATTTTCATACAATGTTGCCAGTGCTAAACGTGCTGTGCGTCTTGTTTATAAATCACATTTTTCTTATTTCTCCCTGACAGGTATTAACTATTCAACTTTATTATTGCGATTGGAAACTCGGAGATAGCTCATTTTTAACGACCGTCAAAGGAACTGAGATCACGATCCAACTAAAAACCGGTCACAGCACTAAATGAGTCAACAACGTGAAAACTATGATACCTTTCATATTTTACTGTCCAGCGAAATTACTTGTAAAGGTGTTATTTTGCATTTTTTTTTTATTAAAATATTAGACAGCCTGCAAGGTGGTCCCGCATGCAACGGCAATCTGATCATGAATTACGAAAATATTCAACCTCCCAGCAATTAATGCAATTGTGATTAATCGAATCGAACGAACGCTGTTATTAAAATAATTGAAATATCGATTTGGAAATGTATAAAATGTTTTAGTTATTTACTTTACATTTGGCTTTCGCCCCTGCGCCATTGCTCGCGAGGGCATCATTAAAAAATCATAAATTATACAGTCCAATAGACCAATCCCGATATAGTCCTTAGGAGCATTTTAATAAATTTAAAACAACTATTATCGTTCGGCGGAGTCGTGATTTTGTTAGTGGCTAGGGCCCGGAATAAGTCGTCACGAGCGATTACTAAATTAATTAGAAACTAGCTAGGAGATTGCGAGCCTGATTATTTTCCCACACGGACGAAGAGATCATGAGATTTTAAACTATTGTTAACTTAAATTGTGATTAGACACATCTCAATTTAGGAAATTGATGTACGTTTATAGTACGGATGTTAGGCGTAGAGATGAGTTACCTGAATATAATAATTACTACCTATATATTTTGAAAACAAGTGGCTTAATTAAGGCAAGCCTTGTGGGTGCAAGCCCTTTTATATTATAATAGAAAGACGTTGGGTTAATATCTATAATAAAAAAGAAATGAAGATATAGTTCTATAATTAACATATATTGACAATCTAAATTTAGGTTACGTAAAGTTACATTTGTTCATATGGAATTTGAAAACCCTGATGGCACGAGGGAACTCTTTATACTTTCTGACGTCCTAGTACTTTCGGGACCATATTTGGCTCTATGCTCGCTTTCTTTTTTTAAAACGCACCGACTGTTCGATATAGGCGAAGGCCGAGTTGTTTTCGTCTCTTTACGAAATATTTTTAATATATATATTATCTTTTAAAAGGTAAATTTTATTATCTGTTATATTTTTTTTTGTAACAAAAAATAAATAAATAAGAAACAACAGAAACTTAGATTTTAGATGAATAACATTTTCTTGGAATTTCACTCAATATAAATGAATCTGTGGCAAATGAGAGCGTTAGCAAGTGGAACTGCCAAAATTAAACAATTATACGTTGCGTACACTAATTGCGAAGCGCGTCGACCCATATCTCACGGTCCGGACTACGTAATGGCGGAGACGTAATGGAAATTATATCCGTATTTACTAATTTAATTCTGTAATTAAAGTTGTTAATTGATTAAACTTTATTTTTTAATTTAATTAATTTAAAAATAATAAGTTTCCCGTTTTATTTTATATATAGAAAATAGTGATGTTACTGTGAGTTAATCATAATTAACATAAGTAACTCTAACTTCCACAGTCGATGTGAAATTAAAAAAAAAACTGCTAATTATTTGCAATGCAAACTAGTAGGATATTAGTTAACACCAAGAGACCGCCTAAACAAGTCGATCTACTAGGAGCTCATAACTACTCAAGAAGTCGACAAATTCGACCAGTTGACTTGGATCCCCGTTTCACTACGGGAAACCGGAGTTTTACTTGCGTTCAGTAGAACTTAGCGGGGCAGGGGGGGTCTAGATTGATTGGCCGGTGGGAAGGGAACGTCTGGCGTACGGCCCGCCCCCTCACACCTAGTGAACGCCTCGTTGTTATGAGCGCCTAGTACTACGTACTGTTGTTGAACCAAATGTATAATCCGATAATTCCGTTAAGACGTTTGCTTGTCAAGTGTTTGCGTTTCAATGGTTTTCATTTGCTTAGTTAATCGAGTGTTATTTTATAACCATTTTTTTTTGTATTCGATTAAATTATGCTTATTTTATGTTTTGATGTTCTATTATTATAAATATTTTATAATTAAATAAATAATTTGAAATTTTAAATCCAATGTCTTAATTATAAAATACAACTTTAGTATCTACATATACAAAAATTGATATTTCGATAATTTATCTTAGTATAAAGAACTCGATAATTTAGTAGAATAATTGGCGAATACGGATCGAGAAGCACTTTAAATCGATTAAACATTGTTTCGTACATCAATCTTATTCGCGAGAGTACAGACAGATGACAGTCGGTTAGGACTGATTAGTGCTGGCACAGACATTGTCCGATTAATCGGCGGACTTATTGGCAAATTTATCCGCTAAGTTACTTTGTTATTGTTATTTTTAAGATTTTTAAAATTACTATTGATATACTTAAATATAAAAATAAATTGTAAGGAATGGTGTGTATAAAAATTTCGTCGTACATACCTGCATAGGAAATATCAGATGATTTTTAAGTGTTCGGATTCGAATACCGGTACGTTGAAAATTTTTTATACGATTTTAAATAATTTAAAACAATGTTTAGTTATTTTTGGTTACTTAGTTATTCGTTGTTAGCTAGTTAGTTAACCGTCGTTCGTCGGAAGTATCAAAGGGTTGCGCGATCACGACTAAAGTGTTCTCGAGGCGGGATTTCGAGAAAATCCCTGTAGCACGCACGTTTATAAACCACCATTACCCGAATTCTGATCAAATTTAACAAGCGATTGTACTATCAGATGAATTTTAATGTTTACATTAAAAAAATGTAGTATTTTCCTAAAATTTAAACGCAATTTTGAAGAGATACACTCTAGGGAAGTGTTTATAGTTCATTTATCTAGTCAAAACAAAATGCGGCGTTTAATTCCGCTCCACATAAAAGGTATCGTTTCTGAAAGGCGTAAATACGTAAAACGGAATGATACTTTCGTTCTTGACTGTATTAAAAAGCGGCAGATGTGTCAATTTAGTTTAAATTAGTTTATAAAAATAATGTGAACGAAAATGAAAATTAAAAAACGTGATTTTCTTAAAAGCATTGGACCAACAGAATTTTGTAGCATAAAAATTATATACTGAGTAATTAGAGTACGAAAATTGCCTTTGAAGTTTAAACTTCGCGGAGTATCCGAAAATTTTAATTAAAGACGATCTCCGTGTAATTATCCGAAGGCTTGTACAGTGCGCTACGTAAGGGGACGCTTTATATTTTTAAATGTGACCCTTATTGTTAAAGGGAATACGGATTAAAATAGCGTTTCTTATAAACTATTTGTTCTGAACCTATTCTTGCCGCCGTGCCTTGCATAAGCGCCCATAATTTAGCAAATGAGAACATAAATAATGTTGCGAGCCGTGTATATTGATTTTTTTGTTCATAGTACGGTAATTAAGTGTTATAGTCCCATTATAAACTCTCGCAGATGCACGAATATGACATATTTTTGTAAAATAAACATATGAATTGCGGTTTAACTTGTAACTGAAGTAAAATGGGAATTTATAAACGAAATAATGTGTATAAAATGTTTTATATTTTATTAGTCTTTTGTATTTTATTTGGCAAAAAGAATAAATTCTTTAGCTTACTTATTACAGTTGAAAAGAGCAACTGTTGAGTTTTTCACCAGCACTTCTCAGCTGAACTGGCTTCTGCGCTGGTAGTAATTTCTAGTTGGACTGACAATATTTACACTTATGTTGATTGACGATTTGAAAGTGCTTGTAATAGTCTATTTGAATAAATATTATTTTGATTTTGATATACTCATAGGTATATTTTAGAGACGTTGCCTGCTGAGTGGTAGACTGTATAATGTGATTTGTCTTACCTTACCGTGATGATTTTGGGTTCAATCTACAAACGGGGGAATTATTTTATTTTAATTATTTTAACTTACTCATTGTGGAAAGTCTGAAATTCGACACCCAATAATTTTTTTTTTTACCTTAGTTTATATTTATATTAATATATATAACAATATTCCATGACTCCAATGTAATTATATGGTAACAAATAATAAAATACACCTAAGATAAAAAACTAAGCTCCTTTTTTTGATACAGCCCGATCGTATTACACTTGCAGATAGATCCAGTCATTATCGCTTGTAATGAGCACCGGGCACCTTGTGGACAAACAAAGTTGATAATCTCAATGTACGAACTTAAGCGTTCGAATAATTGCTGCGCAATATTTTTTTGTTTCGAATAGTTTTTTTGTAAGAAATATTTGTAAGAAGGTTAATTGAATTATATACCATGTCTGTTATGTTTGTAGTTAATATAAAAATGTTACATTTTTTTACGGCTATTGTTTTTTTTATATTTATGTTCGTTGATCTTCGTGTATGTCAATACAATGGTGTGGTGGAATATTCATTTAGAATGGTATGGTGGGTGGCGGAACTCAAATACGAACTTTTACTGTACAGGACTGGTTTATTTAATTGGTTTTAGACGTGTCTTATAAAAACGTATAGATTCATACTTTATTTCGTATAACAGTGTCAGTCAGAGAGAACTCAGTGTAAAGAAATTCCGTTTTTAACTTTGCGTCCGACATCGAGACTGCGTGTTAACTGGCGGAATTTAACGCCACGCGTTATCCTACCAGAGTGGAGTTATGGAAATATTTATTTTATATATACAAAAGGAAAACCGCGAACGCGAAACTCTTTCTTTTAAAACACCAATGTGTAGAGTGAGGCGTAAGTGTGACGTGGCGGGAGCCGGTTCTCGAGTAAGGAATCAATCCGTGGGATTTTACGACTACGTTCCACCGACGAATATCTGCATTTATTCCCTTCTTTTTCGACGGTAGCTAGTAACCGCGAACAATGATGGACGACATTCTGCCATGTCTAATGACGCTTTTTATTTAATGAGCATTGTGTTAATCAGTTTGTGTTGAAGATTATATTTGAATTGGCTAATTTCTTGTATTTTATGTGACTATATTTATAATAACTTCATATAGATACGTATTTATGCAACTCGGCACTCACCTTTATATATATATATATATATTTTTAAACCATACACACCGTGTTCATGCGAGAAATTTATTCGTTTTGCTGCGAAACAGTACATAATTACTATAATCCCTTAATGTATGGGATAAATTACGTTTAGCACGTAAGCTTTATGAGCAACCCAGTCGGACACCTGCAACTACTGGCTTGATGAAATCGGCCCTTCGAGACAAGTTGTAGGTTTCGGTCATTATGGTCGTAAATTGAAATTGTTTTCATTTTAGCCACTTAGTGATGTGGACATATAAATGCCAAGCCATTTTACATTTTAATCACCATTCCGCAAACATTTTAAACATTTCCAGGCTTTGTTTTTCGTGTAAACGTGTCAAGGCGGGCTAGTTTCAGAAAAAAAATTATATATATATATATATATATATATATATATATATATATATATATATATATATAGAATTTGTGTGAGTACGAAAGTATTGATCGGAATGCTGGACGAGCAAAGTTAATTATTTATTTGTCAAATAATTTAACATACTAAATTCGTAATAATGGAAACACGACCGCGCACGCTCGTTATTCGGCAGCAGATCTTATCAGTTGAAGTTGTCACGAAAAAACACCCAAGAGTTTCGCCCACCATAGTGCCCATCGGTATCTGGCGTTCCGTCAAAATATCCGAACGTAGCCAGCGGGGCCCCATCCATAATGTATTGGCATCGCGAATATCATACATAAAACATTAACGAGTAAGTTTTTATTTTATTGCGGTACGAGCACAGCGTCGCGTTGTTTTTTCGTCAATTAAAAAATCCACCGAACATCCAGATTTCGGTGGGAAAGCTCGGGTTTCGTCAGCGACGTTATGCAATTGAACCACCATGCAGTTTTTGCCGACATTGTTTCCCGGAATGGTTGACGTTTTGATGTGAAACTGGAATCCACTACGGACGTCGCGTGCTACGGCCGCTACCTTCAAACGAACTTCTCTTTTTGCAGGCATGATCATTAAATCAGGGTTGACAGTTGTCCACATTAAGTATACGAAGCGCGACGTGTTGGCATTAGAAAAAGTTCATGTAACTACTTATCATAATCTTAAGTTTTGTAACGTTCCGTTTTATATTATAAGTTTGGCAGGCTTTATTGGAGTCAGTGTTGCGGTGGTCGCCCACGCGGGCGGTCGCGCAGTTTTATGCCGCAGAGCCACAGAGTCATCACGTGCGCGCCCACGTGACGCCTACTGACGCATTGCGTTGCGAAAAAAACAAATCTCTTTACATAATTCCTATTATAACCTTGAAATTTAATGCTTCTATTAAACTACTACACGTGGGCACTAAGATCGTTTCCTCCATCTCCCTTTGTTTATTTTATATCTTAAAGTTTAGCCCATTTGAAATAATCATTCGCTAGCAACATTTCATATCCGTGTAATGGAATCTTTACAGAGTTTGCTCGTTTTCAAACGTTCATTATAGTCTCGGAGAAAAAATCTAGAGCGACCTACTGACGCTTTAACGACCATAAAACTGGTTGTAATTGTGCATAATAAACGGTGCGCTGCAAGCTCTATAATGAACCATTCGGATAATCTCAATAATTCACGTGTCGCGTGTTAGTCGTTAATTAAGCTATTTGTCAGGTGCCAGGACAATTTACATTTCTCCCGAAGAGCGGAGGACTCGGCCGTGGGTCGAGTGCATGGAAACGACGTATTATTATCCTTTTAGGGAGAGCGGCATCTCTTAGAGACGCTCGGTTCATCCGAACTTTTTATTAAACCAATGGCACAGACGTCTGAATTGTCCAGTAAATACACATATCGGAGAAACTAACGGGCTATTCAAATACGACTAAAGTTGCTAATTTAATATGAACTTTTACATTAATTAATTATGTGAATATATATACATATATATTAACAAGTTATTAACATGCATTTTAAAAATGTAAACGAATAAATTATCATACATGCAAAACTAACATCATGTCGTACAGAAGTATAAAATTGTGGTTAAGTAAACACAATTCATGGGAACCCGTTCTAGTGGAGAGACAGGCCATCAAGTTGGTTGGTTCGCAGGTGATATGTATTGACAACTGGTCTTCCTTGATGCATATCGGCGTGATGGTATCGCCGTCGCGGCGCTTCAGTCGGCTCCTGTAGCCCTCGAACCCGTTGCATTGGGAAGATCACAGATAAAGCTTGCTTATTTAGCACTAAAATGTTTTAACAATGAGAAGCTATTAAGCAAATAATTTAATTATTTAAATATATATGATAGTTCTATTATTGGTTTTTTAATCTTCATATAGTAGTCAATGGATTGTATATTTAATAAGTTTGTATTATGTTGCTACCTACGTATCGTCGCTGGCAGCCATAACTTCGATCTTAAGTGAGGTCGTATGCGCAGGTAATTGGACGCGCTTAAAACTTGGTAATTTCTCAATGAACTTAATAAATCAAGGTCGATGTAGCGCCCACGGATTGATAGTGCGTGGCCAAGATCGATGCCTTCTCCTTAAATAATAGCTAATAATAGCTATACTCCTTAAATAATAATAGCTATACTCCTTAAATAATAGTAAAATAATTTTAGTTTTATATGTTATGATCAATAATTTGTATCTTATGAAGATAAAATGGTTGAATTATTTCCGAATGTCGCTCAGATGTTTGCTTTAGTTGCAAGTGGCCAATTAATTTGATTTGTCGCATCGCAGGGTAGACAGGAAGTACCCATTGGCAAGATCCTATGTACTCCGCTTTCCGCCAAATTTCAAACATTGCGCGTTGAGTGGCGAAACTTAACGCCGCACTTTGAATATAATTTAAATATATTTACTCCTCCGAATGGGAATCGAGACCACAACCGATCTCGTTTACATTATATTAATATAAGTTATAACTTAATAAATATTGTAAAAATAAGTAAAGAATCCGCACAGACCAACTGTAGTGTGAGTAAATTTAATGTAAAAAAAAAAACAGGAAACTTATCGAAGTTGTGGCTGACACCATAAATTAAAGGCATAGGCTGAACGCTGGACAGCCATTCATAAAGCATTTGCAGTTGCTTATGAATGAAACAGTATCTAGCCTATAAACGGCCAATTATCGGCACCATTGGTATTGATAGCAATTGGAGGTCATTAAATTTGCATGTGACACTAGTCGTAATCTTATAACTATGCACTGCTCACGTAGAAGGTATCATTCTATGGAATCAATTATGGCCCATTGTTTCATGTATTGGACGTTGTTGCTTTTAACAATAGAATTGTTATTATAGTTACGTTCAAAAACTTTTTAAAGAAAATCATTATCATAATACGTTTTATTTTCTTACTTTCATAAATACTTTCAAGTTATTTGTGAACGAATAAAACCTCCATTCATATTATCGATGTAATTAATACCAGAATATATTTGGAACTTATCTGTGTCACATTATTTATGATTTTTTTTTTCAAAATTTCGCTGGTAATTAAGAGAACATATGTACGTTATAATTATATATATATTTTAAAGCCTTTTAAAAACTGCCGTTCTGCCGCGCTACCTTTCACAAAACACTTTTATATTAAATGCACCAAAGTTGTTATTCTTGGACGCAATCCACTTGCTACTGGAGTTACGATAATGCTCTGGTTGCAGCGCTCAGTAATTATTATTTAAGTGTCGGTTAAATTAATCGGTCTAACCATTACTCAGTCTACATCTACCTCGTCGCCATATCATCCAATTTTCGTTCTTACAGTAAAATATATATATTTTTTAATTAAATTTATATTCTATTTATAAAATATTGTAGCGAAGTGCCTCTGATTGTAAATACAATTGGTTATGGATTTCATTCTCACTGGGGTAATTTTTTTTTTGGTGCTCTGGTAAGTCGAAACGCGACGTTGAGCTCCCCATAGAGAGACGGACGGAGTGTCTCCGAGTAGTCCGAGAGAGCCTAGAGTCAGGCTCTCTCGGACTACTCGGACTACCTTGCTATAGAGGATAAAAAAGCTATATAAAGAATATATTTATTAAAATTCTTCATCATAATCCACATATTTATGCCCTTTCTTATGAGCTTTCGTCAGTACAGAGTATCACTGTACGCAATTTGCATATTGTACCGCTATTCAAGAAAAACCGACTGGTTCATACTGAATTATTATAACCCTTTTTTCGGTCATCAAGTTCTCAGCGTTTGACCAACTAAGACAAACAAGCTAAATAACTTGCTTTGCGTATTTATACTTAACTTTAAACGCTTTTTGATTTTTAGAGTTTTAATTAAGTAATTTTTTTCAAAATTAAGTATTTTTTTTTAATTTTTTATTTATTGGTCGTGTCGTATAGTAAATTGTAGTTTTAGTTAGCCGTTTCGCAGTAGGACAGCGTCTGACTGTAAACAGGATTAGTCGTTGGTTCGATTCCCATTCGGCGGAGTGATTATATTTCAATTATTGTCACTTACTCATTCTGGTAACACAAAGTGTGGCGTTGAGTTGCGCCACTTAACACGTTATACGAAAACGACAGGCGGAGACGACTAGGGTCTTGACACTAGGTTCTTTCTGTCTATTTTGCTATGTGGGATAAAAGCGTAAAGCTAAAAACATCCAATTCAAAATAATATAATATTGCCAAATCCCGTTGTTGTATACTTAATAATCTTTTTTGAAAAAAACGTATAAAAATTTGAATTCAGCGGGATCCGAACCAAGAGGCACGTATCATTCAAATTTTTATACGTTTTTTCAAAAATGTGTTTTAATCTTAAGTATGGAATAACATTTTAAAAATAGTAAATATTAAATAATCTTATTACGCCTTCATATATATTATGTATAATTAAAATACCTTGTTCAAGATTCAACCTTTACGCGAGAGCATTTGCCTGCAGGTACCTGCAGATAGGATGACGTAAAGATAGAACTGGCAAACAAAAACACGTGGCCCGTGGCCAGGCAGAAGGCTCGTTTAAACCATTTACGATTAATCCACTCGACAACCGCTCACAAATATGGCAACCTGGCCTTTCATAACCTGTTTTTGGGGCTTCCTCGGTCCCTGGTGCTGTCGTATTTTTACTATAACACGTGCCTGTGTCATGTGATATTGTGGAATGGTTCAGAAATACACGATGGTAGTGGATTCTATTCACTCTCAAGAAATAGATAAAAAAGTTGCTTTGATAAAGTGCAGCGTTTAGTTTCGCCATTTCATATGTAATGTCTGCAAAGTGAATATTGGAGAACAGAATACTTTTGATTCATTAGCTTTGATCTGTCTAATCCGCGTAATGTCTAAAGATAAAAAACGTGTCTCGTTAGTTTTAAATTTGATTCTTTATATGGCAACTTATTTAGTATTAACGATTGTTAATTTCACAGATTGTAACTGATTTACATTATTCATGTTATGTTTATTATGCCCTTACATAGGCCTGTGATATATGTGTATGAAAATGTTTCCTACATGTGGACACCTGGCTGCGTTGCATTGATTGACAAATACCCTGTAGAGTATCTTTTTTTTGTATAGATTTTTTTTTCGCACTCCACAACTGAGTGGCGAGGAGCAGGAAATTCTTATGTGGATGTTGAAGGGCAGTATCTCGTTATACTGCAATGTAAATCAAATGAATAAGTCTAATAAATTTTCTTAGCAATTATGATTTTACAAGTATTAACAAAATTGTTTGCGGTTTATTTACATGTAATTTATCACCTTATTTATTTTATTCGTACAATGTTTCGTGTATGGTAGGTATGTACTAAATGTCATATTTTAATTTTGTTCTTTGAAGATAAAATGTCATACATCACGTACAATTGTATGATATTACGAATTACACAAAATTGTAATATATATCCTTTCTGACTCATACTATCCGCTAATTTCATTGAGTGGAATTAAACTCATATGTAATTGTCAGAAGCATCAAAATAGCTGTACAATATTATAAATTTTTCATTTAATTGCTTTTATATACATATTTTTGTTTTTTTTATTGTCTTCAGTATATGGATTGCAAAGTAAAGGTAACGGCTATCACCTCACGTGGAAGTGAAAGCGACAAGGGCCTAAATAACTTCTTTGTCTTGTCAATCTGTCCAAAATGTGGAATTTACGTACAAATTTTGTAAAAATTTTATAATAATATTTGCTAGCTTTTTAATTTAGGTACCACGAATTATTTTAAACGGCATACGATTATATATTACCTATAAATACATATGTACAACTATATCTACAATAACCAGCATGTTTAAAATCATCTAGGTTAAGTATTAATTGGAAGAAATAGCTAAAATAGTTTACTTTAGCGCCTATAAATTATTTTCTGACGACTTAATAACCAATTATATATTTCATAGAAATGTGTTTTTCAATATTCAATATTCAATATATATATATATATATATATATATATATATATATATATATATATATATATATATATATATATATATATATGTATATATATATATATATATATTTATATATATATACATATATATATATATCAATATACAATATGGAAGTGAAAACGTTAACGTTTTTTAAGATTTTTTGATTTCGTGATTTTTTTGCTCCATTTTATATGAAACAAAGTGAACCAGAATATTTATGTGCTTTTTGATATTCGAAATGAACGTATGCCCATGATGAATTACTAATATGATTTCTTAACGTCCGATTTTCTAATTAATATTTACGAATATTAAAATAATCATAAAAAAAATCATTTTTGATAACTTGATTCTTGGTAATTTTTTATACAAATTACCAAAAAAAAAGTAAAATGATTTTTTTTAGCTTCACGCTTTTATCCTGCATAGTAGGATAGACAAGAATTACCTAGTATCAAGACACTCTGTACTCCGCGTCCCGCAGAATTCAAGACATTGTGGGTTCAGTGGCGGACATTACCGCCGCGCTTTGTCTTACCAAAGTAAGGAAATGAAAATAATTTAATTATAATCTCTACAGAGATGCTAACAACAGAAATAAGTTGTAACAAAATGTATAAGAATTTCGACGCAGCTGGTAGTAGAACGCATGGCTTAGCGGTCAAAGCGCTTGGACGGTATCCAAGAGGCGCGGGTTCGAATCCCGCTGCGTTCAAAATTTTTATACGTTTTTTCAAAAATGTTTTCTAATCCTAAGTGTGGAATAACACTTTAAAAATAGTAAATATGTTTTATAATCATTCCCCTTAGTGGGGATTGAATCCACAACCGATCTCGTTTTCAGTCAGACGCTGTCCCCCTGCGTCACGGCTGACGTCGGATTTAAAAATATTAACATAATATATTACTACAAATAATAAACAAGGCAATTAGAAACATAACATCTTGATGAAAATACACTTATTTATACGTACATCGATAATTATTCTGGACTAGATCGTAACTTGGTCTATGTTAAACGACTTCAATTTAACGCCGCGGGCGCACTTTGCATTTCATTAGTGCGTATATTTGTTTAAATGCGTATTTACTTCTCGAATTTATTTTACATTTAATATGTTTGTGTTTTCTTATTTAGTTTAATTGATTGCTCAAGTTTAAGTATAGGAAGCTTGTAAGCTCTAAACACAGACGGTGTTTAGAGGCAACGTGATTTGAAGTTAATAGAATTGGGCTTTCGTTTCTTGGCTTTTGTAAGAAAAAGCTCGGCTTTGAGTTCCGTCAATTAATACTAAAGTAGCCTACGGAATATATCGACACTACACTGTCTCTGACTATTGAACTGTGTTGATCGTTTACAATTGCTAACTAACGTTCGCGTTAGCGTTAACGCGAATATTAAGAAAATTATATATATCGTGCTCGGGTGGCTTGGGCACGTTGGGAGAATGAGTGATGAAAGAAAGATAAGATAGGTTTATGAAGCAAAGGTGAGTGGTAAAAGAGGTTGGGGTACACCTCGGTTGACTTTTGAAGACATTGTATCCAAGATACTGGGGGAAGATCACCTAAAAAGCATGAGGACTCTCCGAAGGGCATGTATGAAGAGGCTAATGACTGTGGGCGAGGCGACAGAGATATGCAGGGACCGTAGCGTATGGTAGTCCTTTATTGCTACCCCGCCAGGGATAAAGCGTTAAGCTAAAAAAAATATATAATTGAATAATTCTCTTTATTTTGCATGTATTAGTAAAATTATTTATACTGTTTTAAAATGTATATTTAAAGCTTTAAAGCCAAAAAGTTCAAACGTTAATATTATAAACATAAGTAACTATAATATACAAAATATATAGGCGTACAATGAAAGCTGTTACGAAGCTTCAATTACGTAGTACTTCAAAATGTTGACGCTAAATTTATAATATTACATAACTTGCATAAGGCGCCAAGAAGCTTTAACTTTTAACAATAATTATATAATAACATTTCATGATTTCATATGTATAACCTTTCTTGGTATTCACTTTGTAAGAAATGTTTTTTTTGAGCTTCACGTTTTTATCTCGCATAGGGTAGACAGGACTACCTAGTGTCAAGACACTCTGTACTTTGCTTTCAGCCGAATTCGAGACATTGCCTGTTGTGTGGCGGAACACAATGCCGTACTTTGTCTTACCAGAGCGAGGAAGTGAAAATAATTTAAATATAATCAAACCCTCCGAAGTGGGAATCGAACCCACAAGCGATCGCGTTTAAAATCAGATGCTATCTCACTGTGCTACGAGCGGCCTCAAGATTTTTGGTTTACAAATAAATATAAATCAGTCAAATTTTTGTTCTTTGAAAGGTGTCTTCCACATTTTTCATCGGACAGCAGCGATTTCAGTCGATGTACATGATACAAATCGTGAGTCAAAAGTGAATTTTGTAAGTTTCTGCCGAACCGTTTTTCACCAGGATTCTTGTGCCGGCGCTTCGTCGTCCGCGCGTTCTCCAAATGGATTGCGTTTAAGTACTGTTTACTGTACATTAATTTTTGGCAATAAAAGACAACCACAGTGAAAATGTTCGGCACGCACGCTGGGATGCTCCGTGGGAAGAGCGGCCGCTTTGTACTCCATTGTACTTGCAATTAGTGATTTTTTTTTCCCGACCGTACCAACTCGCACTTGTCGGGAAATGTCACATCGCTTAATTCCTCGCCGAATTGTTTTTGCCGGACCGAATCATAACGTCAATTTTATAATTATTGCAAGCACTATAACCAAATTACTTGTAAATATTTATTATTGTTTATAATAATTATATATTGAGGTCGGTCGTGGCGCAGTGGGACAGCGTCTGACTGTAAAAGCGATGGGTTGTGGGTTCGATTCTCACTCAGGGGAATGATTATATTTGAAATTATCTCCATTTCTCCGCTCTGGTAAGACAAGGCGTTGAGTTCCGCCACTCAACACGCAATGACGGAGTGTCTTAACACTACTTTCTATCTACCCTGCTATACCGGATAAAAGCGTGAAGTATTGTTTATTTTTGTATCAATTTCACCGTTAATTTGGTGTTCATTTTTAAGTCGTATAAGTGAATTTTACAGAAGTAGGTCTAGATAAGGGAAAATTGAATAAATTAATGTAAATATTTAAATAGTTAACAGTTTTATTATCGTTGGCTGAATTAAAATTTCAACACTTGCAAAATATTATTGACACCGAAATTTATTGCTTGTAGTAACCAATGTCATTCGGAATCCGGTTTGGGAATGACAATATAGAGGTAAAATGACCTATATTATTTTAATATGTATATATATAGTACTTATATTAATGTATGACGTGTTTATTGTGTTAATTTAATTAAATTAAATACTTATCTAATCGTACAAATTGGATTTATTTTCATATCCGAAAATATTTTTTTAAAAAAATTTAGGATTTCACGTCTACGTTCACGTCGTATATATATATATATATATATATATATATATATATATATATATATATATATACATATATATATATATATATATATATATATATATATATATATATATATATATATATATATATATATATATGCGGTAAATCTTATTAAAATAGGTTTATAACTAAATTAAAACATTGAAGAAGTCGAATTATTTTTTATATATTTTACCAACTGCCCGATTTCTAGTAAGACAAAGCGCTACGTTGAGTTCGTTATTAATGTCTAGAAATTCACGCAATGTCTAGAATTCGAGCGGAAAGCAGTGAACGAGGAACGTGTTGACACTACGTCGTCTCTGCCTACCTTGGTAAACGGAATAAAGCATGAAGCTATACAAAAAATATTTTCTTAAAACAATATATCCGTACATTAATGAGTACATAACTAAAACGATAACTTATAGTAACGTCTTATAGTAACAATTTACTATAAGAAGAGGATATTCAATTATTTGCTATTAGTGTTATTAAATGTATGAGTAAATAGATTATTACACTTGCTGTATAATTGTGTCCGTTTTTATTGCAGTTTCTTTGTTCAGTCGTGTTTATTTTTCATTTATTCTCTATAATTTTCTATGTCTAACTGTAAACGCGATTTGTTGTTCGATATCCATTCGGCCAGAAATATTTTCAGGAGAATAGAGTGTCTTGACACTAGGTTATCTATGCCATACATATATATATATATATATATATATATATATATATATATATATATATATATATATATATAAAGCTTGATATTAAAGTTTTTTATACAACATTCGTAAGTTGCAAGATGAAATCTCGTTTATAGAGCTATTAGCTATCACATTATCAGATTCTGTGTGATCTAAGCAAAAAGAGCCGTCCTTGTTACATATTTCTTGTTTAGAAAATGTCGCGAGGCATCGTAAAATTTTATCTTACTCTATATATCCTTATTGTATTTTATTGAATATAGTCATTAGTCAATAAGTTGAAAAATCTATATATTTTACTTTAGCAAGTGTAAGAAAGAAATAAGAAATAATTTATTTAAAATACCGACATCCATGGGTATAAATTGGGACTTTATATTTGAAAAAACTTTCTGAGCGAAAATCGAATCCAAATCTATTATTTAAGTACACTACTTTTAAATTGCGCCACTGTGACCTCTACATTTACTTAACGCTTTAAAACCACATAAACGGTACATACTTAACGTCAATAATGTATAAAATATATTAATGTTATTCAAATAATTTTTGCGGTGACTTCAATGTAACACGTTTCGTAATCAATAACACTCGTACACGCTTTGACAGAACAGCGTTAAATATAGATTATGACAGATATACGTATCTTAAGGACAACTAAAAAGCTGATGATTAAATTTGTAAGTGGTCCAGTTTCAGTTAAAATATATATAGTCGATAATTTTCTTATGGATGTTTGTTTAAATTCATTTTGGATTTTTTTATAAAAAAAATGTTTTATATATATATATATATATATATATATATATATATATATATATATATATATATATATAAAATAATCCCGTTGTCGTAAATAGTCGTGTTAACAGAAGTTAATAGTAATATTTATATATGAGTACATTGATTATAAAGCTATATAGCATGTATTTATTTAAGTATGTCTTTTCTTTACCGTTACTAAAGTCATGTATTACAATGTATGTAAATGTATAACTTATCTGTAACAATTTTTCATATCTTTATTTATACTGACATAAAGAAATATTAATTTAACCTGTAGGTTTTCAAAGTTGGATATTATTCTGCGCACGCGCAGATTCAGGTTTTTGATTTCTTGCACCTGATACTACAATCACTTTTGACTCAACTGGAGCATTTTGCTTTTTCCCAAAATTGTACACCCTCTCACTCAGTTGTAATAATAATTTCGCGCTTATTGTTTTTTATCTGTATACAATTATCATATATTTTTACTAAGTAAATAACATCGTTTCGAGTGTTATTGTTGCAAGTTGTGTTATATTTCGTGTTAAATATTAAATTTAGCTTTGTTTAGCTAGACTAGACTAGGCTAGGCTAGACTGCAAAAACTTTTTTTTTGTGTACAAAATATGTATATACCTAAGTCATCAGATAAAAGGCATCAAAAATCAAGTTTTTATTGAGTTTTTAGTTAGTTCCTTACCAACCACACTACATTGGCGTAGAACTGTTGAACGTTTAAAAGCTTTTTTTTATATGAAGTAGGCAATACTTGAGTGGTATGTTGTATGATCCAATTGAAAAGCGGACCTGTCAGTCAGAGCGCATGTGTATAATTAATTTTTTCTCGCCGGATTAAGTTACGCCACAAGGAATTAGCCTAACGAACGGTAGGAAGTATTTTGATTGGGTGAAAGTTTTAACACCCTGTATGTAGATAGGTATGGAACAATAATTATGTTGGTACTTGTTGATTTTAATTATATGAAGTATAATTGAATATTGTGTAATGATATTGCGAAATGTTTGTCGATTGTTCAATTTATTGATCATATGTTTTGTTACTTAAAGTGTCTATAAGATATATTGATTTTGATTGAGCTTTTCTAGCTATGTAAATAAATACAGATATAACTAAAATCGATTATACTAGAAAATACTACGGTGTTCAAGTTATAATTATTTTTGTATACTCCAAGGAGAAAAATATAAAAGGGTACGTTCCACTTATGTCATTTCTCAGAACTTTCCAGCCGGTTTCCTTATAATAAGTTTTCCTTTGCTCACGGACATGAGATGAATCTTAATTATGAAATCACAACAAAAACGATGTGCGTAGTACTCCGCAGTCCGTAGTGAGGTTACTATGGATAGTGTTAAGTTTACTAGACGTTAGAATTTATTATCAGTTAGAAAAAGAAATATTGGCTAACTACGTTTAAGAGAAACCTGTAAATGAGTCATTTTGTTTTCTTTCGCGTGTTTCGTAACTTAGCTCCGTATTTTTTTTCTATCTATAAAGCGTAACTATGTTTTTTAAATATAAATAATCTTGCTACAGGCATGTTTTTCTTTAAGTCCAGTGAAATATAACTTCTTAATTTCATGACAATGACAAACTGTTTAATGTCAAGATGTTTTTTGAATATAGAATATAATTTGTATGAATTAAAACCCATATACATACTTTTTACAATAATCAATAAACTTTTTTTTTAATTTTTATATTGATACTAAGTACAGGGCATTAAATTTAAAAATGCTATTAAATTACTCAGCCTTCATTCTGACTACTGTTTTATTTATTACCATTAAAATTATAGCCAAGTAAAAATCACACTGTGAACATTTATTGCGGGCTGTTACTCCAGTTTTGGTGCAATAAAAGGTTTATTAGTGTGTATTTTGCTTTATTGGGGACGATTTTGTTACTCTTACTGATATATAGAATGTATAGTATAGATGTATAGAATGTATTTTTTTGTTAAAAATTGTATATATATATATATATATATATATATATATATATATATATATACTTATTTATAAGGTAGGGAATAAATGGTAAACTCCGTGCTCCGTTGTCGTTTCCGTGTTTTTCCCAATCAAACTGCTATACGAAATACGTAGTAAGCACGTGAATTAAAGATATCGATATTTCTTAGGAAGTATTTAAAACTATGCACGATAAAATTTAAACATTTAAACATATATAAGCGCCCTGTATATATGAATAACAATACAACTATAACTTATAGACATCTCTCGCCTATGAAAATGTTTGTAAAACGTTATTTATCTACAATAATAAAACTATTCTATATTATTTTTATATAATAATTATTTATTACATACAATTAATATAAAACCGATTTGTAATATAATAAGTTTCAAGAAATTGCGTTTAAAATTAAAAAAAAAAACATTAAACAGTCGACTCGTCAAGCAATTTGTGACGTGGCTCTTTATGTCATCTTATGTTAAAGGGAAAAAAATTATTCGCTTTTGCAATAAAGTAATGAAGATTTTCAACAGAATTTCACTTTAGTATATCTGTCAATCATGTACGATGATAATTTCGCGTCCTCTTATTATTACAATATGAAAGGAATTGAGCGCTTCATACGTTTCCCGTAGCCGCTATCTATAATGACTTAATTGCGTTATCACTTATAAATAAGATATTATCGTATAGAATATTTTTATGAAAAATTATTTTTTTTATAAATGATTAACTTAATGTAGTTGTGTGACTGACCAGTTATGTCGAAATGGCGTGTAGGCCTTCTTATACTTATAAGGGTTTTGATATTTTCATATAGGTAGCTATAGAAAAAGGCATAAATTTTGTGTTTTCGTGGATTTTCCTTGTGATAATGGGGTTTTGGGCTTGATTTTCAATTGATGTTCAAATGTATTTTTTGTAAAATTGTTTTCTAGTAATATTATATATCTTTATATATTTATACAAGAGCTGACGCCCGTTTAATATGCTTCTAATTTTAACATGTAAAAAATATAACTGTCACTGTAGAAGCGTTATGATCCGCAGATTGGACCAAAGAAATCTCATAACAGCCAAGAGCTTCAGTAATTGGATGCCATTTCAAGCATTCAATCAAGAAATGCCGTATAGCGGTAAAATATACTTTGCAATTTTTTAATGTCGATACGACAAGAAATTTTCTCTCGTTAATCATATTACAAGCTAAGCTTATTAATGGTACATTCGTAATTGTCATTTTCGGTATCGAAAACAATGAGATACATTGTGACGTTATTGCGTTACCAGCAGGGTTTATTTCTTCCGAGCTTTTAATGTCAGCGCTAATTACAGCCTCCCCATCAATCATATTTGTGTAATGTGCAAATGGAACTTTATTGATGAAATTTTTAAGTTCAAGATAGATTATCGTGAAATTCAATTATGCTACAGTAACAAACGACATGGCAACTCTGTGTATCTAATTTTTACCTTAAGCCTGTTTCACACTAGTCCTCAACTTAATCAATTATGGCGATTATCTATACGTATAATTTGAGATAAGTCGGTCTTGTCGTATCACGGTGGATGGAAACCATTGGTCTTTAGATGCACACGCAACTCCGTTAACTCATAGGAAGTGTATTTAACATAGATTGTATATCTAATATAGATTAGATAATAGTGATGGTTTGATTGTGTAATTTATTTAAATTATTAATTTCTTTATGTTGTTGATTAAATGAATCTCTTAGTTTCTATTTCCATGTATTTTGTTATTTTAGATGTTAATTTGTGTTTCTTATATTTATAGAAAAGATTTTTTTAGGATTTAATTCATTAAAATGAATTATTTTCATATCCTTGCTTTGGAAAGACATAGCGCGGCGTTAAGTTTCATTACTCAATACGCCAACTCTAATTTGGCGGATAGCGTAGTACGTAGTGGCACTAAATGCTTCCTGTCTACTTTGCTATAAATGAAAAGAGTTAATCATCGGTATTGATAAAATAGGCGGAAAGTGATGATCGGGGCCAGTCTCTGTCCTCAACACTAAATGTGAGAGATGTAAAAAGCTAATTATATCGAAATAGGCTTAGAAATCCATATAGAAGATATTCATAATACAATATTTTCCTAGATCTTCAGTAGATACAGTCGTTTCCAAATGCCAGTGGTTCAAACAATCGTAGTTGTATGTGATTGATTATTTTTTTATCATCTGACATTTGCATGTCCGTCCGTCTGTAACGTTGTTTGGATTGAGATCGTGATAGGTTTCATAAGCAATCGAAATGTATTGTAAGCTGATGATGATACTGATAACGTATTGTACTTGTTGTATTTTAGACGGATTTATTGAATTCCCATGAAGCTTCTTTTGTTGGATTCCCATGGATCACTGTTTTATTAATATTTTTTTTTTCTATAATAAACTCTTGAAATAACTTATATATACATACGTATGACAGAGTTTATATAATTATATATACATATATAAATAGTTGTTTTATTTTAATAATATATTCGTTTTTTATAAAGTTTATTAAAAATAAATACTATACATAAGTCTTCTAAAGTTTTTTTTAATAAACATAGATAAACATTCAAACTCATTAAAACTATGACATCCAATCATTGATTGGCAATTGTTGAGAGATTGATTGTACATCAGATATGTTATGTAGTTTTTTTACTAAATGCATATATATATATATATATATATATATATATATATATATATATATATATATATTTATATTTATTTATTTATTCATTAACAATAGTTTACAATAGTTTCACAAACATTTTATATACAAATGTAATCTTTTATATAATAAAAGATTACATTTGTATATATAACTATGTAAACGCGGTTATTATACTGAAATAACATTTTTTTCTCTGTCTTATTGTCCGTTTGTATGTATGTTGCTGCTAGTCCCTGGATAGGCTGTTGCGATTTTGACGAAATTTTCTTTATAAGATAGATGGTGTGTTATGTGAAGGTTAATAAGATATAATTAGTATAGGGATGCAGAGAAGTTAAAATCCACGCGGACGAAGTCGCGGGAACGGCCACGGCCACTTAAATGGTAACATTATTTGTAACATAAGACAATTCTTACATTTCATCATCTAAATTACAGTATTAACATGTTATTTTCACTTTTTCGCTTAGTGTCTTGAATTCAGCGAAAATACGGAGTGTATTGACACTAGATACTTTCTGTCTTTCTATGAAGCTAAAAAAAACATATCGATATTAAACGTTTGAAGTTGTTAGTTAATAATTGATTGAATTTTTATGCACTATTTTATATAGAATAAAATGCACACATTTTACATAGTGTATCTAAACAGGAAATGAGCTGCCGCGATTGCAATCGGTTTTACCTGTTCCATTAAACAGTAATTTTATTAATAACAAATTATTGTAATTCTAAACACAATTAATTCTTTGTTTACGATGATCTTAGATCTCAGATATAATGGTGGGTAGTTGCAGACCTAAAAATTAATTGACTTAATTTTTACTTTTGATTAATTTTTTTTGCCCTATTTTAGAAATTATTTACCTAATCAAAGGATGTAAGATATTTAAAATATAAACATCATAAACCAATCTGAGACTTAAAATTAATTTGTACTTACAATTTCTGCGTATTGAGTAATGCCACAGTGACTATTTTTGATTTTTAATATATCGTTTTAATTCTTATAAATCATTTATGATTTATGAAAATACTGCAATATCTCCTTATATAGTAAAAAAAGTACAAAACAACTTTAAATACGTTTATTACATTTTAACAACACTTCAAAAGATACGTTTTTTTATGGTCATAGTATGATCAGAAACAGCAAAATCAGTTTAAACCGTAAATACAGACCACATATGTATGATTATAGATATTCGTCGACTCGGATGTTAATCTGACACCTTAATTTTTTAATAACCGTGTAAATAATTACAAGTTATCCGAATTAAAAAAAAAGAAAGTCACTTTACATCAAAAATACAATAAAAAATAAATCCATATTGGTTGTACGCCAAGGTTTACTTTATTCTTAACACTAATTTAGGCGCCACTGATATATCTGACTCCGTTCTGACAATCTTCACACTTGTAAAACGTATTTTTCTTTATTTCTTAAAGTTTAAAGTCGAAATCGGTTTGAATATCTGTAAAATGTTTCAAGCCGAATAGATGACGCTAGTAGGCGTGATAATTCCCGGTGTAAATATGAAGAGAGCTGTGAGAGCTCCCGAAGACGTATGTAGGTTTGCTTTGCGCGAGCGTGGGAGAGGTGAAACGTTGGAAATGTTTTTTTCAATAATCCAAATGAATTTGTTATTCGAAGTAGCTACTGTTGTCTGTTTTACATAAATATATGTATAGAGACCATCGTGGCGCAGTGAGATAACGGATGACTCGAAACGCAATTGGTTCTGGGTGCGATTCGCATTTAAAGGAATAATTATATTTAAATTTATTTTCATTTTTCCGGTCTGGTAAGACAACAGTGGCATTAACTTCGCCACTCAAAATGCCATGCCTCGATGTCGAGTGTAAAGCTGTCAATGGAACTTGACATTAGATTTTCTCTGACTACCCTACTATGCCCATAAAGCGTGAAGTTGTAATAAGTAACTGTTTTACGTAAGAGACATGTATATGAGTGTGAATGATAAAATCCAAAAGCATAAAGCGATTAAGACTATTTATGATCATAATATATTTGTATCTCATCTCATCTTTGCTTAAAACATTTGCTAAAGCTTGTATCCTAGATCAAGTTGTTGCGATAGTGATCCTGAATCTAAATTAACGGCAATGTGTCATTTTAAATGTTAACCAGTCCAAGGTATGCAAATGTGTTTCAAATGGAACCTGTTATGTACAAATGCTCTCAAGAACAATGTTTATATGTTTTTTTTTTTCCATAAAAAACACTAATAGACATACAGTTGTTGTAAACATTGTTTCTCATTGTCCATTAGAATCGTATCTAACGTAATAATTGTTTTTCCAGGCGTACGAGTTATCAACTTTGACGGGGACACAAGTCATGCTGCTAGTCGCATCTGAAACCGGACACGTGTACACATTTGCCACCAGAAAGCTACAACCAATGATCACATCGGATTCTGGCAAAAGACTCATTCAGACGTGTCTCAATTCACCGGATCCACCCACCACGAGCGAGCAGAGGATGGCCGCCACCGGCTTCGAGGAAACCGAGCTCACGTATAACGTAGTAGACGACGATATGAAGGTGAGGCAACTGGCGTACGCTGGTTCAGCGCAGTATCCGATAGAGCATCACCCCGGGCTAGCCCCGTCGCCCTTGCAACAGTACCACCAACACCCCCCGTGCCCCTCCCCGCTCCCGCTCAGCTCGTTAGGACAACCGTACTCTCACGCACATCTATCTCACCCCCATATGTCTCATCACCCACAGCGGTAGTTCAGAACTTCTGCTTACATTTAATTGGCATCGATATTTAATCGATAAATGGAAATAGTCACGTTCTACTATATAAGTTTGTAAAAATAATGCGGTACACTACAGTAGTCTTTACATTGTATATAGATATTATAGTGGCATCGTTTTTGAGGATTCGACTTGAGTATTACATAACAAACTTTCGAATGTTGCACATAAATTATTTGCAAATCCAAATTGACAGGTAAATAAGATTGAAGAACACAATAATGCAAGATAAACCATTTAAATCTCTCACTTCGTGTGTTCGCTGCTCATTAAATGTATATTGAACGTTGGCGTCTTTAAGACCAATTTATTTTGTATATGTTTTTTTTTATTATGCCGTTTCACCAAAAATCAATTTGTCTGCGATCTTTAATAAATCAATCGTCCAAATCTATGAATGGAAGTGATGTCTATCATCAGTGGTGTCGAAAGCGATCGGTAGCGAGTAATCACATTTAAAATCGGTTCATAATTAACGTCAGAAACCGGTCGTCCAGATTTCCGAATGACGCCTCGGAATTGGGAGCCGTTTCGTGTGTAACTATTTATTCGTTATTATGAATGAATTGGTCTTTCATTCTACTTTGACCATAGTAATCGAGACGTTTTAAATGCGCTTCTCTTATAATTTAGTGTCTATGTCGACCACTCCCTCTAATAGAGTTACAAGCTTCTTTATATATATTTTTTATTAAAAATATTATATTATTATTGTATACGAATAGATTTTTGATATCTTTATGCTTTTATAATATTATCTATATAAGTATTATATAAAATATGTAACCAATAGCAGGTGTCTGAATAGTAAGTTTCAAAGAAGCTTTACTGCCCAGGGCTGTGCGATGTGAGGCGGATTATAAAATAAAATTGCTAATAATTTCTAGTTAAGATAAATTATCCAATCATTTGTCAAAGTATATTTAAATTATCTCATCACCGTGAAATAATACGAGCTACTTTATTTAAGTAGGTACACTTAGTTTTATTCAAAATAACAGCAGTGCAAATTATTATATCGATGTGTTTTGTTCAAATCGATTTCGAATGGTCTTTTATTATAGTTATTATCAATAAGAAGAACGATATGAGAAAGAGGAACTATTTTAAATTGTATTGCATTCAGTAATAGCCGGTAGCCTTTTACCTTGAATGCACTAAACAAAACATCCCTGTTACTACTAACGTTCGGTACTAAGTCTTCGTAAAATATTACTTGTCAGCTTTGATAAGTTGAAATCGATTACGTCGCCTCTTTCGATTCGGGCGATGATAAAAATCTTTCATTGGTTAGTCCACTTGACGTACGGGAATAACATGTCCGAGGCAACATGAATGCTCATTGTTCACTTGTTCAAAGTTTGACCCGATTGAAATATTCACGAAGTAATTACGATTTTGTAAGATAAATGTTTAAAAATACACATAGAAATACGGTTTAAAAGAAAATAAATGTAAAATTATGGATTTAATAACCATTTCGAGGTAAACCAGTATTTTCGTACACATTTATGTAAAAAGAGTCACTGTACCTGTGCTTATATATGTGAGTTTAGTGTGTTTGATAGAACGTTTTCTCCTGTCATAAACGTAATGGACCTCGCATAAATTTGATTGTTTAAGTATTCTAAAGCTTTGTCGCGATATGGCGAGAATATAAATTGTAGAGTCTGCGCCTCTGGCTCGGCCACATAGGATGCTCTTGCATGAATTAGCGGTATAAATGCGGAATTCGGTCACTGCCCTCGCTACAGATCGCCTAATCTCAAATTCTTCGCCGTTTCGTAACATCTACACGTTTCACTTTCAGTGTAGTGTTCGCGTACTATAGACTGTATCGTTGTACTTCAAGACACGTATATAATTAAAAAAAAATGTTTCGTATGTCGCCGCCTGGATGTTTTTTTACTTTTTTATTACATTTCAAGCTCGCGTTGGTGAGTCATGATGTATTCTGCGCGACACGCGTCTATTCTAGACGCAGCTCGTTATGTGTCTCGCGCCTCCCTATATTAACTTATCAATACCATTGTTTTGATAAACGCCCGGGCAATTTTTGTTGACTCATCTCATTGTATCGCATAATTGTTGGTGTATAAGCCGATTGCTCAAGTCTGGCGGGATTTAACAATAAAGCTAATTTGACTAATAGGTGCGTTGTAATCGTCGCCGCGTGTGGCTTAAGGATTAACTACAATATCATCGGTCTCCATACTGTTCCTTTAATGAGCCCCTCTCTAAAGCTATTGTTCTAGTTTTTGTTTCTTTATCGCGGTGGTATCTTGATTTTGTATTTCATTTGTATTATTGTTTTAACGTTTGCTTTAATGTATGTTCAAGTCATTTATTATCTATCGATTAGTTGTACAGATTGCGTTCAGAGTCTTATAATATTTTAAAATACATTATCCAATTAAATATGTTACGAATAAATTGAATCAATTAATTTGTTTATATAGAATCTCTATAAAAAACATCTTTTACACCGATGAGTTATTTCTACTTATTAATGAAGCGACGTAGATCATTCTTTAAAATTCTTTGATCTTTGCAAGAATATTCACTTTAAATACCGGTGTATCCTGTAATTATGGTGTCCGCTGGCCTCTTTAACAAAATACACTTTAGATATCTACGATATAAGGATAATAATCATTTAATCGATCTACCAGTCTCGTTATTTGCCGGACAAATTAAGAGATTTTGAACAGTTTGGATTTTTCTTATGCGCGACTTGCGCTGTCATCTTGGTAATGGTACCGGGAATTAATCGTTATGGAAAGATATAAAAAGACTATTTGTGACTAAAATGAACATGACATACTTTATAAGATTTACGTGAGCTTGAAATTTAACTTAAATTTTCGATTAAATTTTTAAAACACGCTCTTTAATTAAAATTATAGTATATTATATGCTTTTTATTTTGTCAAATTCAGTTTTATTTTTTGCTATTCACAATTCGCAAGATATATACAGAAGAAACACAGTGATTTATTACTCCGCCATTAAAATTACTTATTAAAACAAATAATGTACTCAATCTAGAGTGGCACTATAGATTGCATAACAAGCCCATATATAGGTCACTGGAAGTACGTCTGAAGAGCGATTCCGTATCGACGTTATTTCGGATCGCGTTTGGTATTATTTTAGGAGCTTCCCTCCACTCGTTGCACTATTACGGTGGACCTGCCCGCGTTTCTGTTGCATAATTCAGACACGAGCTCCGCTGTTTGCATTCCGATACTTGATATGTGCTTTCACATGTATTTATGTACCAGATTTTGTGTCTTCGTAATGTTCCTCGAATAAATAAATTGTGTGGGCACAAATACAATGGGCGAGCCGGCGTCCCTCGTTACGTCGGCGAATGTAAAGTTAGCTTCTTGGGTCAGCTTGTCAGGTTGAGATATTTCGCGGCAGTTGATGCGATCGCTTATATCATTGTTTAGGGACTTCGTTACAGACGTTACATCAGCGGTTCATGTCTCTTGTTACAAATTGTCATGAGCTCGTTTAGTAAATCGGGGATTATGTTTTGTTTTATTTTTATGGCAATTATCTAATTTGAAACAGTTTTCTTATATATAGAACTGTTTATATATATAGCACATGTTGAAAATACTTAAAAATAGCTTTTAGTTAGTACTTTCTAATATATAAAATGCGTCAACTCCATTAAGTTGAGTAATCCAAAATCCCAACATCATTATCTTGCGTCTATCTAACACAATTCTGGTCACATCTCCTTTACCGCAATTGTAATGATTTGCGGCGGAGGTCCTCCTTTGTATGCGCTAGGCTTGATGTTTTGTATGCAAGGTGCGACTGCACTATCCCGTGCCAATCGGATCCAGAAACTTCCGCGACTGACCGTCCTGATTGCTCTAATTGAAACTTATACGCTGATTCTCGAACGCGCCTCGATTCCCCAATGCCTTATAATTCGATAGAATTAATGAGTTAGTATATAAATTGTCATTGTGAAAACACAACGTCTGCTACGTTGTGTTTTCGTTTGCATTTATGCCATCTCGTCCACTGGATCGACATTGAACGCGCTCATCCATTATAGATAGCCGGGGATCGTACGGAGGTTGGTCTGTGTCATACAATAATTGGACCCGCGATTATATGTAGACGATTCAGAATATTTACAAACATCTGTGTTCGATCTAATGATCGACAGTTGATCATTGCTTTATTTTTGCTTAATATAAAACCAATTAAGTTGAACGTTTTTCATAGATTAATAGTGATGTGTCAGTTGTTTGTGATATGGCTCAGTTGGATTGATTCGGCGAAACGGCACCGGCCCACTTCCTAAAACTAGACTGGGAGACGCAGATGGTTAAAATTAGGCCCGCCGGGAATAGCGTAAACCGTGCGTGCCTCGTCACCGCGCCGTCTTATTAGATATTGTGTTACAGCGAAACTAATCAGAATTACATTTATATTGGTTTATTTATCATTTTTGATAAATTACTGGGTCCAATGTGCGATGAAAATATTTAAATCCACTTAACCTGAGCGACCATGACGGTGAATTTTAAAGCCGTTGTTTCGAATACGCAAACAATGTTTTCCTGTCATCGGGTGAATATACAAGTTATCTCTGGGTCATCCTTTTGTTATCTCCACGGCTAGCTCGCTGAGCACAGTACTGGCAACCGCCTCTACACTTTATATTCCATTGCTTGTTGCTTTCGAAACATCTTCATTTTTCTTAGCCAGTAAGCAGTGGACGTTGTAAGTTTCTAGGTATCGTTACATTCAAGTTTGTCGGTACAGCTCGACCGTTATCTCGTGGGAAATGATTGTAGCCGGCGCGCTTTGTTAGGATGATTGTCCACTAGCGGTGTAGATGCGCTGATAGGTAGAGCCTGCGTGACAGCTATGGGAACAAACACCGCGTCTGATACTCTAGCTCTAGTTAAGATATTTCAGGCGCTGTTTAACTCAGGATAATTACTTTCTTAAAGATGTTGTTTTTGAAAATATTTAAATACAAATAAATTTGTTAATTTCAATACAAAATGTGAAAGTCGCATATATATATATATATATATATATATATATATATATATATATATATATATATATATATATATATATATATATATATATATATATATATATATATATATATATATATATATATATATGCTGTTTGAATAAATATTTTATTTGTTTATATACAATAGACTAAGATAGCTAGACACCTAATATATTCAACGGGCGTACACCGCTAACTCGAAGCTATTTTGTTCTGAAAACAAATCGTAACCATCCATCCATCATACTTTTCTATTGATCGTTACTAGAGCTTACAAACAAAACGCTTTCAAATGGTAATCCTCGGAACGTGCCGTGAATTGGTTCCGCCACACTTCGTGGGAAATATCCTAGTAACATTTAAAATTTCAATTTGTTTAAACATTTAAACATAAGTATTTGCTAGTTTTATAAACATTTTTTTTAGTTTCACGATTTAATTCCGCATGGTAGAGAAAAAATTCGAGACATTGCATGTTGAGTGTCGGCACTCAACCCCGCAGTTTATCTTACCAGAGCGAGGAAGTAAAAATAATTTTAAATAGATAAAAATAATTTTAAATAGATAAAAATAATTTTAAATAGAATCATTTCCCCGATGGGAATCGAATCCATAACCGTTCGCGTGTACAGTCAAACGCTGCCCCATTATGCCACGACCGGCCTCTTTTTTTAGTGGCAACCCAAATAACGTAAACGTACGTAAAAATTTGTTCTACTTTAATATAAAGATGATAAGTCTATAAAATGGGTCATTGAATAACTTGTTTGTATTTTGAACAATTGACCTTATATGGCCACCTACAAGCGGTGATATAATCGCTTTTGCTTTGCGTCGCGCGTGGGCAGCGTCCTTCCGAAACGCTGGCGCCGATCAGCTAATACCTTTTCTATCTATAAACAATTATTATTTGACTTACATATTTGGCCTATTTGACATGTTGACTGACTGACTGACAATTTTAGCTTTAACGACGAAATTTATATAAAAACTGGAGATGATAATGTTGAGGCAGCGTTGATAATCATTGACTATCGCTTGTTATACGGAAGACTTATTTATATTAAGACTTATTTATAAGAAGACTTATTTATATTTATATATTTTATTTTCTTAAATACAATATTATTGACGATGTTACTCCCTTAGTACATTACGTACTAAAATAGTAAGTCAGTATAAATCTTAAGGTAGTTTGTTATAAATGCGCACGCGCAACTTACACTCAAGTGATTTATATGTGGCTAGTTTAAGTTATAAAATGTAATACAGAACTATCTCCATTTCCAAGAAATATTTTCAAATTTTTACAAATTATGTCTTATTTTTTTTGTTTTTTTAGTTAAAAATTAAAAATGTGATTTACGTAAACTTAATCGAATGAAGATTGCATAGTGAAATGTCTTCCTGTAAACTTAAGTGGTTAAATGATTGAAATTTCTGCCTATACGTTTTCTGGCTTGGTTTTTTAATAAATTTATAATTGTCTAAATTTAATTGATCGATTGTATATTATAGTATATTTAAAAAGTATGAATATTCGGTTAATATTTAATCCATATATAAAAAATGAGCATGTTACTATTTCTTTCTTTATTTTATTGTTTATGGATCAATCGCGCGAACGCGTGTCATAAATATATAATTTTGCAACACGTGCAAAATACAACGTACAAGAAAAAAACACGTATAGTCATATTTTCTCAATGAGTTCTTATGTAGAAATCAACTAGAGAATACCAATCTTCAGTTGCGTCATGCTGAATCGAAAGTGGTCATAAACTTACTTAAAAGCCTTGGCAGTGTTGTATCTCGTTTTGTTGATCTGTGACATTGGTGGAGATTGTCTTGTCTATTCCGTTTCACCAAGTGGCGATTTTATGTTGTTAGATAGAGACGCAAGATTCAATCTCGGGCTCTCACTTCCGTCCGCCTACGACAACGCAAACGCCGCCCACGCGCTTACTTAAAAATTGCAATACTGTTCTTCTAGATTATGTTTTTTTTTGAAGTTTTCGTGTTCCACGCGTAAACATTAACGGAAACAAATTCTTACTTAGTCAAAATCTTCTTTAGTCTTATACCAAATAAATTACAATATAATTCCGCCAGTACTAATATTATGGGAACAAAATCAAGGATGCGTTGTGTAATATAAAATTTCAACATTTTTGTACGGAAACTTTCTGGTGGACAATCAAACAGCTAACTGTTGTTGTAAGGATGACATCAACACGTAGGTGGCGCGAGCTATAAACCGCGTTTCCTACCACTTTGCGTTATAGAATCTTTCGAAATTGCTATCCTCTTAAATTATGGCTTAATTCGGATCGCCCCTCTGTAGTACTGATATCCGATCTGTATTTCGCAATAACGGTACGGCGCTGCCCACTTTAAAAGTCATGGTCCTCGACGAAAACATTTTCGCTTAATGACAGTGGATGGGGTCGCATCAGGCTTATATAATTTATTGTGGTTGTTTAAAGATCATTTTAATTTGTTTGCCCTTTATTTTGTTAAGAAATTCTTACAGAAAGTTTTTGTTTTTATAAAAAAAAAATTGTCGAGCTTGTAATGTGTGTGAGTTGTAATATTTTGCAAGGTGTTTCATCCATTCTTGGTTTAGCTATTTCACGTTCGTTACGTGTAAACAAAGTTAGCGTTTCTTTTGTTTGCATATTTAACTAATAAATAGTAAATACTTATATTATCTCCAACTCGAATCCTCGAAAACGCTCGGGATACATCTGCGAGTCATTTTAATAAAAGCATCATAAACAGTCGACATCAGAAAGGAACAATACACAGTAGTCGAGTACTGGCGAGCGATACAAACACATACTGTAATATGTATACATGAACGTGACTCGATTTACCAAATCAAAAGAGACGCGAGGCTTAAGTTAACATTTTACATTCGCTATGTAAATTATGTTTATAATTTCGCGTTGTTACTGTAAGATTTTATTCTAATGCATTTTTACTCGGTTAATTCTCAGGCCATTAATAAGGTGCCATCGTCTCTATAGTTTTAAGTACAAGTGGTTGATATTCAAAGCATCGATTAGGTTTTAGGGTCATACGCACTTTCATCCTCATCTCACCCGTATCATTATCCACTATTATATAAATTTATTTGCAGAACATAACCGATGTTAGTGTTGCCTGGTCCTGTTGCAATGGTTTTATATACATTGGGTGATCTCTACATTAAAATTGTTCTGATTTTATATTTAATTTTAAAACTTAATATATTTTTTTTTTATAATATAGTTAATATTAGCGACGTCCGCTCGGGACACAGTCCTGTGAATATTGATACCTGTATTAAAGTAACGTAACATTCCCAGTTTGCGCTTTCGTGTCCATAACAGTGTTTGTGATCGATCAAATTTAACGTATATATTAGGTTTAAGGCATGATGTGTGTGTTTTTTTTGAATGATATATCTCTTAAACTGTTAAAGTATCGGCTGACGCTTCATTAGTGGTTATTATGAAATTCTTGGTGCTATATTTCGTGTTATTAAAAAATTAAACTTATTTTAATATGCAATGAAGGGTCGATCGATCCTGTTGGTCGTGATGAGTATTTTTGAGATTTTTTACAATATTACAATATTCCTCGAAAGTACTAAGGCGAGCTTGTTGAGAGATTTGACGTTGAAACATAATAATAAATTAATAATTTAGTTTGTAAGTAATTAATGTATCCTAACATAGAAAGGCGTAAATGAAAAGACTGTGGACCAGTGTCTTCTTAGTGCCTTACGTATTTGTAAGGGAAAAAGTACTTAAAAGTTGTGTCCGAACCAGTATTATATATATTTGCAGCCTATAATGATTTGGAATTGATGGACATTTTAATTGAATTATAAGTAAATAATTTAAAAATTGAATCTCAGTGTGACGTTTGTTCGGCGCCCGTTTCTTAATCTGTACTTAACCAATCACTAGTCTGAACGGTCTTATGTAATACTCAGCCTAACTCAAGTTTATTGTTTAACGAAACATTTGAGAAGTTACAAATTATATATTTATAAAATGTGCATAATAATATTGTATTTAAAGAAAAATACAGATAACATTTCAAACAAGAGTTGATGTTGGCAATAAATAAAGTTAATATTTAGTTTCATAAATTTAATTCATAGCGTTTGTGCGATTATTAAAGTAATAAATGCTTTAGTGACTTTAAAATTCCGGTCACGATGCAGTAAAAAAAAATACATCAGCTTATGTTTAAATATGAAATTAAGTTTTCAACGGACTTTTATTGCATTTTGAGTCGATTATTCATCCAGCCTCTGATAAATGTGCGACGTGCAATAATTCAATTCTCGTTTAAAAGGTTGTCTGAGGCTCAAGTCTACTTGCTTGTATGTAGGATGAGTCCGGGATACTTTTTACAATGTCTAGCAATAAAGGCACAATACAATGTCTAGCAATATTGACACCGACTTGTGTTTAGTCAATACATTTCAAATGGATTTTTTTAACAAATTTGTTTGAAATTTATTCAATATGTAATATGATAGTTTTGTATTGTTATAAAAAAAATCTTTGATATTGAAACTGTTGTTAAAATGATAATCATTGGGCATAATATTTGTGAGTTGTTAGACTTAGTGGTTGCTAGGACCAACTTTATTTAGGTTAATATTCGTCCACAACTAACTTAGTAAAGATATACGATGAGTCGCTTTTGAGGATTGTCTGTTAAATTTTATACCCCAGAAGTGACTTTGAAAGGCAATGTGATAGAAATAATACCTAAAGACGCTAGATCATTGTTACTGTAAAATACATTTTTTTGTAAATATGTACAATAAAGTAACAGAATAAGCGAGAGTAATTTTAATACTAGATGCAATGTTGTACAATAATTTTTCTATTTAAATATTTTTTGAAAGATTTAATCTACTCTATTTTTAATAATGACCTATTTTATCGTTTCGAATAATTTATATTATCCGTTTGTACAATGTCGTAGACAAAATGGAGGAGACATTAAAGAAATTATAAAAAATAATAAAATGTTAAAAAATTTGACCAGATTTTGTATTGAGATTTAGTTTTAAGTCACCTTACCTTTACAATCACCATCGGATCCTTGGGAACATGATTCCTGTATGATGTCCAGTGCTTATAATCGAAGTTTTGTTTTACTCACCCCATTTATTTGGAAGTATTCTTGCCATTTTTAATTACTTTAATAAGTTCTAATAATAAAACATTATCGAAGCTTTGATTAAGGCACAGTATATGTTATGTGTTTAGGGGTGGCGGTCGATGGGCCCAAATTGAGATACTTCATTATTTCACCGTTGTACATCACATGTCTTAAAGGCCTAAAGTCATGTGACCGTATTCGCTGGGATTTTGGTGTATTTCAGTTTCGATCCGCCACCAAGCGGACCATACAGGATTCGTTTCTTTTTCCCTATAGAAAAGAAATTTTTAACGTCCATTTACTTGTATGGTCTTTGCGTTTGCAATTTCAATGATTCAAAAAGGGTGTGTCCGATAGTGTTTGATTTCGTCGATATAAATCGGCCGTTTCGGGACGTCCCTCGGAGGTATTCTCGAAGCGGTCGTTTAATAGTTTTTTAAGTACGTCGATGCCAAAGCTGTTCAGCCTGCCCCTATAATTACTTTCGCCCCGTTCAACACGAATATTGCAATCGTAAACCCGGTGTAATTGCTCAATGATACATCTACAAGTTTTCTCGCGTGGAAAGGCGGCTTTAACAACTTTCTTCGACTACGCTCGATACATAGAATAAGATTGGCCAATCTTTTCGAACAAACATGTGAATAGAAAATGGAAGAGAGAAGACAGCAGCAAGGTAAGTGTTCCATTCGAATAATAACTTTCAACGACTAACATAATTAAACTTGTTTTTGTTTTTTTTTTGTTCACGTGTTGTTTTTCGTTGTGCTTTTTTTCAGATTTACTTCGTACAGGTATCAATTGGGTAAAGTGATGTGGGGTACATAAACTTAATATTTTATGGTACGCGACTTTGACAATGAGAATGTTTCGGGGTGGAGAGATTGTGAACTTTTTTATTGCACAATAAATTGAGAACGACTTTACAATGGAAACTTTATGTGTATTATGTTTCGACGGTTATTTACAAGAAATGGCCACTTAACCTTAAAATATTTGCATCTTATTAAACAATGGCGTTCAATTTGTTTTTTTTTAATATTTTATTAATATAGGCATATCCATTTATTTGCTTCGCCTAAAGTGATAGAAGTACTTTAAATGTAAGTTTTACAATTCACATTATCGACTTTTAGCTTAAAATAATTTTGTAGTCTTGTTAAGATTCTCAAAAGCATAATGTAACATTACCTGGCATTTGTATTATTAAAGGTTAACGCAAAGTACTTATTTTTCCAAATTCGTTTAACCGTATATTAAAGCCGACACCAATATTATCTGGGGTCAGTTTAAAGAAACCGCTTAAAATATTGTGACGCCTCGTGAATAATCTTTACTACGTGCACCTACTATATTATGCATGCCAGAATAACTCGGCCCCTGATCGTCTTTAACACGTTCCACCGTTTTGAATATATCGCGGCTCTATGTAACTGGTCCGGTAATTCCTCTCGATGATAGTCGTTTCAATGGTTCGGATTTACGACATAACGTGCAGTAGTTCATCTGTTTGCGGTCTTTATCTCCTAAGTTGGTTTGTTCTAACGCTGTATGCAGATATCTAGAACTCACAATAGCCTTTATATAGGGTGTATTAATTCTGTTCGAGACAGCTTGACGTGTCGGTTTAAAATGATTAATAATAGAAAATATGTCACCACCTATATAAACAATGTTATTTATTAGTACTTGTTTTTTTTTATTTTTAAATATAGAAAGGCTGTGCTTAATTAAAAAATGATTCAGTTAAATTTAAATTATTTTTTTCAAAAAATCAATGTCATTCCACTCTCACTTGAACAATCTTGTAGAATTTTTTGCAACTTGTACTTATTTGGGAAATTTTCATATAAGATAAGGTTTATTTTTTTTAATAACTGGTTTTGAAAAAGTATTTTATTTTTGTTACTTAATTAAATTGTAAAGTTTTACTTTAAAATTAAAAAAAAAATAATGTCTAAATAATATTATAGATTATATAGATATTGGTGCTTATATTATAAATAAAAAAAAACACATTTTATATATTATTTAAATTAATTAACTCCAACTATTATTTAAGATTCTTTTTATTTTATTTTGAAATTAAGCGCTCTTTGCCAACATAATTGATAAGGCCATTTACAGTAAAATGAAATTACTTATCAATACCAAAGGCTAAGTATATACCTATTATATAACTACTTGTCGCCCAAAACTTTGCTTGCGTGGACTTTACCGCCATACTATGGACTGTAAAAACCTGTTTTCGCGTTTCGTAAAAAATTTGCAGTACTTTTTTGCACTTTTCACGTGTATTGTATGTCTAATTTCGGCTTTATACAGACAGGAGCTTCAGTTGCGCTTTGTCTGTTATTTTATAACGGTAGAGTTGTATTATATATTGATTTCTATATAAGTAAATAAATACGCAATTATAATGTAAACTACCTATATTGAAGGCATATAAATCATTTCAACAGTTCGACGACAAAACAAATATGCATTATTATGCATAAACTAATTTATATGGAAGTATTGTGTTGGCTGTGTTGCGTTTTAATAGACTGTTCATGATTTGTAATAGGGGATCTCGTTTTTAAATTATTTGTAAAAGAGGACATCACTCGCAACTGATGTGTAGGTGAAAATTTTGAATGACGATTTTCCTTCAAATATTAATTTATCTTAAATATTAAAACCATGAGTTGATAGCCTCCACCTATGGCAATTTAGGTATAGTATAGATGTAGTCAGGCCGATATATTTCAGTAAATTATATAAAGATTACGTTGTTTCTTCCATTGCGTAAACGCTTACTTAAAAGTATGAACTTGTTCTTGATCTATTAATAAGTTTACAGTAGGTACCTACCTGTTTACTTTTAATATATTTCCCCTGGAAGCCCTAATAGAAGGTACTGTACCATTATATCATTTTACCATTTCATAAAAAAAGAAGCTTTCAATTTATTTCAGAAAAGCAGGAAAATCAGAGACAACCTAGTGTCAAAACACCGTTGACGGCTTTCCGCCTGAAACCAAGACATTGTGTACTGAGTTGAATTCTTATACATATTTATATAGATATGTATTGTTAAATAATTACTATTTTAAAAGTATAATTCTACACTTAGGATTAGAAAACATTTTAAAAGAACGTATAAAAATTTGAACGCAACGGGATTCGAACCCGCGCCTCTTGGATACCGTCCCAGCGCTCTGACCGCTAAGCCATGCGTTCTACTACCAGCTGCGTCGAAATTCTAATACGTTTGTCACAACAACATAAATAATTTGTAATAAACTTATAAGACTTTCGACGCAGCTGATAGAAGAACGCATGGCTTAGCGGTCAGAGCTCTTGGACGGTATGCAAGAGGAGCGGGTTCGAATCCCGCTTCGTTCAAATTTTATACATTTTTTCAAAAATGTATTGTTAAAATTTATTTTACTATATTATAGATCTTTCAATTTAGCAACAAAATGACAGTACTATAGTTTTTTTGTATTCAATTTAAATTCCTGAAGCAACTCGCTTGAAGAACTCTTCAATTTCGATCTATTCACGCTTGATTGATGTTTTTGCGATTGAAAATGTGATGTGCGATAGAGACGAGAAGTGTGAAATGCTTGACGTAAGATCACGAACGCTTTCCCGACAGTGACCGCTTGATCGTTTAATTAAAACTAATGGTAACTTTTTACAATTTTTAATCTTTAATACAATCGATTATTGTTCTTAATTATCTGTTGATATATACGTATATCTAATTTCTAACGGTTTGTATGTTTTTGTATGGCAATGCGTTTATTTTTTTATTTGCTTGAAGCGTGGTTTTTTAGGTTTTAATTTCCGCAGTACGGTCATATGCTTCGTGTCTTTTATTTAAATTTTAAGTTGTCATGGCACAGTGGGGCAGCGTCTGCGTATGGTTGTGGGTTCATTTATCATACAGTGTAATTATTATATTTAAATGTAAGTATATTTATTTTGCATTTCCATTCGCATCGCGGCGTTGAGTTCTGCTATTCAACATGCATTGTTTTGTACTAAGGTGGTAAGTGGAGAAAATGTTGTCTTGAATGTGAGATGAAACGGGAAGTTTTAAATATTATTTTTTCATAAAATTTTTTATTATATATTTCATTCCTTACGAAGTACGGAGTGTCTTGACACTAGGTACTATATGGCTACCTTGCTATATATAAAACGGGAAGCTATTTTTTTATTTGATTTCATTCACAATATTCCTCTTGCAAGGGCGGATGGCTTACAGCGTTCTTCGTTTTTGGTACTTTATTCTATGACGTCCAATTGATGTTCAAAGATGTAGTTAAATTCAGTCAGATTTTGTTTGATTTTTTTTAAATAATTCAAGAAACAATGACTGTTACGCTACCGCTAATATATATGTCATGATTAGTAATATCAACAAAGCCTTGGCCATGTGCTGATGGCCTCTGGATGTCTAGATATTTTATTATAAACATATATTGCATACTTAAGGCCGGTCGTGGCGAAGTAGGAAAACGTCTGACTGTAAAAGCGATCGGTTGTGGGTTCGATCCCCACTCGGGGAGTGATTATATTTAAAATTATTTTTACTTCTGCGCTCCGGTAAGGCCAATTTAGTTCCACCGCTCAACACGCAATGTCTCGAATTCGGTGGAAAGCGAAGTACGGAGTGTCTTGACACTAGGTACATATATGTATATACAAAAGTTTATGGCAAGAAAGGCTGATGAGGAATGATAATAAAGCTTGGATATTTACCAAAGGATTGCAAGAAGATGTTGTTAGTACAAGAAGCGAAAGAGGCTGATGAAAATAACTGTACTTCTTTACCGATCAAAAAATATATCGAGAACTATTATCATACTGTTTTCTTTTATAATATAATTAATTAATTCCTTAAGTTACTTAGAAGAGATTAGAACTGTGAATTTTTTCTCACGACACTCGACTTGTCTTAGCGTCTAAAGAATTCTGTAGACAGTGTCGTAATTTGTTGAAAGCGCGATTATAACATTCCTGATTATCAACTCGTGTTTCTTAGAAAGATGGACATGGAACTGGGTTGGAGAGAAAAACGAACAGTGTTATTTATTAAAAGTAGCCCTTTAACGTCATATTTATTGGCTTCCTGGTCGTTTATAGTGGCATGATGTACCATTTACTTTTAAAAGCTATTTTCCGATGAAATGTTTTATATATATATATATATATATATATATATATTTGATTTGCAACACTTTTATATAAGTTGCAAATTATTTTCAATATAGGTAAAGATAGGCAAATGTAGTACAAAGTTTTTTTTACTTTTAATACAAAGATAAATCTAGACTTTTCGTGATTCGGGGGGAAAACGATCAATATATTGTCTGACAAGAGGATGTCTCTGACTACCCTCATATGCGGGATAAAGCGTGAACCTGAAAAAAACAGAGAAATAGCTTATATTTAGTACTCGAGAACATATTTTAGCTTGCGTAATCTAACCTACATTAACTACAGCACCTACCAACATATACGCAATTAATCTGTTTAGAATACTTTCCTGTAAATAGTATGAAGTGAAATATTTTGTTTCTTAGTAATTGTTAGCCAGTTTTAAGATATTGCTAATGTAACATTATGTTGCTAATATTATCTAACATTAACAAGTAAGATTAATTTCTTGTTAATTGGCGAAACTCAACGCCGCGAAATAAAAAACACCTAAGTATTATCATTAGAATCGAACCCACAACTGCATTCCCATTTAGATGTTTTCCCACTGACTCAAGGTGGCCTCATCCTCCTTTCAAATATGAAGACAAGTCCAACACGCAATAACGACGTTTATACGTAACAGTACCTACTTGTAATATTATTATTTTTTTAAAACATAAATTATTTACACTGCAAACATTTTCGTACTGAGATTTGGCACGCGGTTAAATTATAATCGAGTCTCGATGTTCCGAGTAAAATTAAAGATAATAATTTTAAGTGATTTCTCGCCTGTTTCAAGAACAAACAGTGTGGTATATTATTATAATAATAATGTGTGAAATAATTGAATAAAATACATACTTAACGGTTAAAACAGCAGTGTAAATAACACGTACGGTGCCTATAACTTGAATTAACTTTTATAAAATTGGCTCCCATATCGATGATTATACTTTCGAATTGCAATATTTTTTTAGCTTCACCCTTTTATTTCGTATATCAAGGTGGACTTCCTGTCTACCTGCTTGTTTAGTGTCAAGACACTCCGTATTTCGCCTTCCGCCGGACTCGAGACATTGTGTTTTGAGTGGCGGAACCCAATTCCGCCCTTTGTCCGCCCAGAGCGAGGAAATGAAAATTATGTTAATCATTCCTCCAAGTGGAAATAGAATCCACAAACGGCTGCGTTTACAGTCAGACGCTGTCCCACTGCGCCACGACCGCCCTCAATTTGCAATTTGACTGAATATAATATATTTTACTTTAATTCAATTCTTTTTTGGGGTAGACAGAACGAGAAATTCCAGTAGTTCATCAGCACACCACGATCAACCTTTGCAAAAATTGCGTTTGTATGTTCAACATAATTAATATTTAGTGGCATATGTTTCCTTTCTATTTCTATATTATTCTCTATTTCTAATATTACATAATGTTTTAAAAATAAATAGAGGTTAGTGGGTGTTTGGGCGCAGCTGGACGTCAGACTGTAAATATGATTGTTTATGGGTTAAATTCTCACAAAAAATGAATTTTATTTTATTTTCAATTTATTTTCCTTCTCCTTTCTCTCGAGTTCACCACCCAACACGCAATATCCCACATTTTCGGGCAGAAAGCAGTAACGAAGTGTCTTAACACTAGGTCGTCCCTGCTAAGCAGAAGTAAAAATAATAAAATATCGTAATGCTTATTTTAAATAGTTAGATTTGAACTAGTTACCATCTGGTAATTTTACTATCTTTAATGCAATATAAACAAATCGGCACTTTTCAAAATAAAGCTTCGTGGTAAGGTCAAAATTAAACTTGAAAGATCAGACCTCGATCTTTTATTGACCTCTAGTCGGGGTGGCTGATGATAGATGATTATATCGGCCCTTAGATAGCAGTTCTAGCAAATTTTAAAATTAGCCATTGTGTAAAACTTTGATATTAGAAAGGATGCTTTAAAAATATAATACATTATATCCAAAAAGAAACTCATGTCTTTTTGTAACTGTAAAGTTATTTAGATATGAAACTCTTAATTTAATGAATATAATAAAAACTATATAATGTAACTATAATATATATTTTAATTTTTTCCCCTCATGCTGAGAAAAAGCGTGTGTTAAGATTCGTTTCTCCTCTTTCCGCTCATTCAAGACTGATTCATATCGAATCAACTGCGAAACTAAACGCTGTTTAAATTACTTTAATTTCCACGCTCTTGTAAGACCAGGCGCGGTGTTGATTTTCACCACACGCGCAATGTCTCGAATTCAGCGGGAAGATTATTGCGGATTGTCTTGACATTAGGTATTTACTTTATCTACCCAGTTATAAGAGATAAAAGCGTGAAGCTAATAAAATCTCGACCAAAAAACACTTCTTACTTGCATTCAAGCGATTTTAATCATGATTATATTTATAATTGAAATATTTGTAATCACTCTGCATTAAGTTATCTATGGACCCATCTGCTCCATTTATCTTTACCTCTTACGCTGTTGAAATACTTAATCATAATACCAAGGCGATAAGCAATTACTTCGAGATAGTGTTGACACAGTCTAGCAATTACAGATATTAAAATTGACCAAAGAATATATATAAGATTGTTCTATTAATATGTTTAGGAAATTAAATATTTTATACTTTATCGAGACAAAGTACGGCGTTAAGTTCCGCTGCTAATAATAAAAAATATGAACCGGAAGTATAAAGTACTGTACATATATATGTATATTTCTCATTATATTATTGATGACTATGTTGAGTTATTAGTGCTACGTCACTAAGTTGCGCAATTTGAATACCGTTTAAGTGTTTATTATTAACCGACTTAAAACAGAAGGCTATCAGTATGTATGTAAAAGTGTAAGAATTGAATGATTTTGAAATATCCAGGTTATCCCTTTTTAATTAAACAATTCGATAAAAATCAAAGGCACAATACGACTTGAGGAAGAGTGTATGTTTTATTACAATCGGTTCAGTAATTTCTAACACATAGGACAATCACTCGTAAGAAAATACACCTGTATTTAATAACTACCTAGTTATTTGAAATAGTTTTATTTTTTATAAATTAAGAATCTAGGTATACGGCCTTCTCCGGTTATGCAGAATATTTAAATTCACTCCTCAATATTAAGAATTAGTTCATCTGCTGAATAAAATACATGTTGCCATAGCAACGGTTTTGTTACTGTAGGAAAAATATATTCTAACATATTGTAGTGTAATACTTATTTTATTCATTTCATTTATGTCTATTTCACTATAATCGTAAAAAGGGGTCTACAATTTACTCATCAAGTCAAATGATAATAATCACTTGGCGTGAAGTCTTTACTCAATTATCTCAAAGTTAATGTTTTATATAGAATTTTTATATTTTATAATCCAATCGAATAAAATGTGCATGTTTTAACACTTTAAATATTAATTATTAAAGAAAAAAAAATACAGTATCCAGCCCTATGTGGTATGTTTAGGACGTATTGACAGAGGAATTACGGGCGTCTGCTAATAGTGAATCAATCCTGTAATTGCTAAACGAGTTCCCTTATAATTCTTGCAATCAACTTGTCTATGATAAAACGCCAGGTGCGGTGTCAAGCACTTTGTTACTGATATACGAGTGTACACCAGCTTAAAACGTTCCTGGGATATTGGTTGAGAATTTTTCTCGACTTGCTAACTATATTAGTTGGGGATATAAATAAAAAAAATATGATCGTTGTAAGATCTTAGATTATGCAAGTGTATTTTTTAGCTTCACACTTTTATCTTGCATAGTTGGTAGAGTAGACAGGAAGTACCTAGTGTCAAGATGCTCCGCTTTCCGCTGAAATGGAAGTATTGTGTGTTGAGTAACGGAATTTAACGTCGCGCTTTACCTTACCAGAGCAAGAAATCAAACTCAAACCGATCGCATTTACAGTCACACGCTGTTCCACTACGCCATGACCGGCCTCGCCTTCCTCATACAATTATATAATAGAAAATTTAGTGATACATCACTACTTCTATCTAACAGTCTATGACAACAGTACTTACTAATCCAAAATCAATAAACTATTTATTTATATATGTATTATATTTTGTATGAAGCTGGCAGGAAAAATACATTTCAGGCTTTCCATTTTCTTCGTATATAAAAATGTTCTTGTCGTCCACCAAAATATATTTTACCAGTTTTATTTTTTTTCTGCGCATAACAGGGTAATGTAGGGTAGTTAGAGAAAACCTAGTGTCTAAACACTCCGGTCGCTACTTTCCACCCGAATTCGAGATATTATGAAAAAATCTAAATCTTTTCGTCTTTAATATTTCATCTCGCACTGATTTCGTCTATACAGCCTCACGATGCCTTAATCTATGCTTGGGCGGTATCCAATTCGCGATAGCATCATTGGAACTAATTAAAAAATATTTAAAACTAACAAAATATTTTTTCTTTTTGGCAGCTTTTAACTTTTATGGTTTTATAAAACGAGGTTAATTCTTTCTATGTTAGCCAATTCATTAATAAAATAAAAATCCATATTTACAAGGACTTTAATTCGCAAGCGTAAAAATTATGTTGTAATTCTAGACACAATGGCGAAATTTCTAACCAATGTTCACCATTTGGGTATTTCTTTTAACGCCCACTTGTTTGATAAGTCACATTGAAATTAATCGTTTCTTGTGAGATTTGGTGTCAAAATGTTGTTTTCCTTTGCTTTTATTATAAAATATTTATATTTTTCGTTGTAATTATTGTATTTTAATAATTTGAATATTATAGTAGTTTTTATTAAATAGAGAAGAAACTCTAGTATTAGATTGATTCAGGTTGCCGGAGGAGATGAGAGTAGTGTAGAGCAAAGGAAGCTTAGGGCCCTTTTAAAATATCCAATAATACTCATCTCTGCTTCGAGCTTCTCTCCAATAAATAAAATATAAACTTCTTAGAAGTAAACTGAGGATAGTTCCACATAGAACGAGATGTTTGAGCAGGTAATATAGACACTAGGTCTCTTCTATAAGTAAATAAGACGTAAAGCTGCTTTATTAGCAGATTTTTACAATAATTTAGGAACAGAATTCCTTGATATACTGATTTTACGTTTACAATTTTTGTTTTCTGGCTTCACAAAAGTTGTTTAAACAAAATTTTCATAGAGTACACATATAAGGGCTTTTTTTCTACGTTATTGATATAATAATTACATTTTAATAGTAAATAACGATAAGTGACAATTGTTAAGAAAAGAAAATATAATATTTTATATGCATATTTTAAAATATACTAAATATTTTAATATACTCTACTCTACTCTAAAAATTTAATATATTAAATTAAAAATAAAAAATATGTCCCAAACGAAAAGAGTATTTTTCTATGAAACATATTTTGATTTCTATGTAATGTAACTCTTGAACTTGAATAAAAGCCATTCGTGTCAATCGCATCAGTCGTATCGTAGCGCAGTGGGACACCTTCTGACTGTAAACGTGATTGTATATGGGTTCGATTCTCACTCGGGGACATGTTTAAAATTTATTTTTGTTTCCTCGCTCTGGTAAGACGGAGCGCGGCGTTTTGTTCGCCATTCGACAAATAATTTTTCTAGGTTTTTCCTTACCCTACCCTGCTATCCAAGAATTGGTTGCTTTTTTAACTTGATTAAAATAAACATATATTATTATAACAGTAAAAGCGTAAATTACGCATTAGTAACGAACATTGCAACAGTGTGTCTACTTTAAGAATAACTAAATGAAGTTGCGGAGCGCCGGAAATGGGAAGTTTTCCATTTCAAAACAAATAAATAGGTTAAATCTTATTGTATAAATAAATATTCTTGGCATAGTGTAAGGGATATTCGTTAACTAATGTTCTATTCAAGTATGTATAAGTTTATAGTGATACAGTGATGTGGTTTTTTTTCACTAACAACACTCTACGGACACAGGTCCCCTTTTGTTAAATTATTATTTTCTTATACAATTCAAAGTGCTTTCGAGTTATATGAATCATAGAGACGATAGTGTCTGTATGTGTTCCCTAAGATATAGTGGTGTGGATAGCATAGTTAGCGGTGATAGAGGTCGCTTGGTCACTTTATCGACAATTAAAATTTAAGAAATAATGATCTTTATGAAATTTATAAGAGCTTTTTATATTATATATACTACGTTTAGTATTTGGTATACCGTAAATTTTATAATCAAAATTTCTCGTAGCGCAGTGGAATAATTTTTGATTACAAGCGTTGTTATGAGTTCGATATCGATTTAAAAGAAGAATTATATTTGAATGGTTACTTTAAAATGGACATATTTATTGGTAACAGACAGACTATACACTAGTTCTATGAATAGACTTTTAGTCTAGTTTCAACGAAACATAGCGTGAAGTGTATTGAATTTATTACTAAAAAAAAGACACTCCATTGACTGTTTTCCGCTCTACATTGCATGCTTAGTGAATTTAACGCCGCGCTTTATCTTACCAAAGCAGAAATAAAAAAAATCTTTTTTTAAATGCGATCATTCTCCGAGTGGGAATCGAGCCCACAACCTATCGCGTTTACAGCCAGACGCTGTCCCACTGTGCCATAACCGCTCTCATAATTTTCCAACAAAATTATTCTATCAATTTATGTACAATGGTAATAATCTAATGTCAAGACAATATAATCTCCGTTTACTACCCGCATCCGTGACATAGCACACTAAGTCGCGTAACTCAACGCCGCTTAAAATACAAAAAAATAAATAATACAAATAATTATAATTAAACACCGAACGTATAAACACCTTCCTACCGCACTGCAAAAACCACGAGGCAATTAATATGTCGCCTACACATTTGACGTGTGATTACATTCTTGGTACAATAGGCAACACCTGGCTTATAAAGTTGTTTCATTATTTTATATTATTATATGTAATTTTATAGCTGAACACCGACGTGGCATAGTGGAATTGTGTTTGACATTTGGCGATAGTCGTGACTTCGATTTTGGGGTTAAATTTTGAAATGTAACGCCTTAATTTATAATTTCAATATTGTATTGCAATGATGTTGTTATCAAAATGACGTTAAATTAGATTTCAAGCCATATGTATGTTTTTAGTGGGTTATCTAAAAAAATCTTATATTTTTATTGCTTTACGCTACGAATATGGCTAAGTTCAATTTTTTTTTTATATTTTTCGCTTAAAATTATGTTTTATTATATTTAAAGCGTTCCTTTGGTGTAGGTTTACAAAATGTGACGGTAATTTCCATCAGAATGTAATACCTTTATAAATTGTATGAAGAGCATACAAAAGAATTACTTGAGTCTAGTCTAGTCAATATTTATAGAGTGATTGAATTCAAACTCTTTTTTACCATGAAGAAATCAGTTGAGGTCAGTCGTGGCGCAGTGGGACAGTGTCGGATTGTAAACGCAATCGGTTGTGAGTTCGATAAACGTTGCGTGAAGCTAAAAAACATCCGTTACGGATACCCGATGGTACGGGTTACGTCCTCAGACGGGTTAAATCTGACTTCAGGCTGACATAGGCCGTCCATATACTTGCTAAAATCTCCAGTTTCTCCTCCTCAACTACCACTTGTCGATGACGGAAACCATAATCTTCCCTGACACAGAATTCAAAGCCTAAGTTGGATAAATACACTATATAATTCTTTAAACTCCACAGTGTCTTGTGATTCTACTGATTAGAAAAAAAATTGTCTAATTTATAAAAGAATAAGAGGGCTGTCGTGGCGCAATAGAACAACGTCTGACTGTAAATGAGAACGGTTTTGTGTTCGATCCCCGCTCGGGAGAGTGATTATATTTAAATTATTTTCAATTCCTCGCTCTGGTAAGACAAAATGCGGCGTTAACTTCCACCACTTAGCACGCAATGTCTCGAATTTGGTGGAAATCGAAGTACGGAGTGTCTTGAAACTAAGTACTTTCTGTCTGCTATAGCAGATATTCGGAATAAAAAGCGTGAAGCTAAAGAAAAAAAATAAACCGATCTAATTTTGTGTGCTTTGTGAGTAATTTATAAAACCTGTTGGAACGATTTAATGAAATTTGTACTGTTCTCTAAGTTGAAGTATACTTAACTTAATTTAAAAAAAAATCATCAAAAATCATCTTACTCAAATATTTTTAAATTCCATCAATAATACATACACATATATGAATCTGATAACCTCACATAAAAAAACATTGATTTTAGTATAGTTTCACCTATATATCATCGGCGTGGAATATATCGGTTATTTACGATTTTAATTGCAAACAATAAAAATGCCAAACGCATCATCGCACGTATGTCTAATGCATGCGCGTATGCATTATGTATTTGATTTAAATCAACCGACTGACATGAATATCTGGCGACATGCAGATGAGAACGCATACAACTCGCTACTCATTCAAGTCGATCAAGTTTGTAGACAAGGAATTATTATTTCTCGTCTAAACTTACCTTTAGTATAATATTGATGTGTTACCTTTTATGGTAAATTAGGCCGAGAGAGATCCTAGTGTCTAGACACTCCGTGCTTCACATAATGTTAAATTTCAAGACATTTCACAATGAGCGATGTAGGTCAACGCTGCGTTTCTTACATGAGCGACTCCCAATTAAATGAACTCTCTCTGCAATATATGGTAACTAACTTGGTTGTTTTTAATATATTTTAGTTTAAATACATTTTTGCAATATCTCCTTACACATACTCCTATAACTCCCATTATTATATAGGTATAATTGTTTTATATCATACAAATGTGTTTTTTGAACACATTATAGATAATGCATTCAAAATTTCGCAAATACAAATGCAGCTACTCTATTTTTAACTTTTTGTATGTAGAGTTACCGAAATTTTTAAGATTTCAAATTATACCCATTAACAATTAGCTCAACTCTTTATTAAAGACTGAGTAAAAAATAAATTTTGACAATTGATTTTGTAAATTGAGGCCGGTCGTGGCACAGTGGGACAGCGTCTGACTGTAACCGCGATCGGTTGTGGGTTAGATCGCCACTCGGGGGAGGGAAAGACAAAGTGCGACGTTGAGTTCCACCACTCAACACGCAATGTCTCGAATTCGGTGGAAAGCGAAGTACGGAGTGTCTTGACACTAGGTACTTTCTGTCTACCCTACTATGTGGGATAAGAGCGTGAAGCTAAAAAAATACCCTTGTGGTTAGATTTTTACTTAAACTTTCATTAAGTTACATTTACACGTATCTTCTTAATTGGAATGTAAATTTGAAATCGTCTTATTAAATCAGGGACTACCAAAAGCTATGTTTCACAGTTGACGTTAGCGCCAAATAAAATATTTCCTTTAATAAATAAATAATACATATATACAATGCAATAAATCAATAATGTGAAAAAAATACAGGGCGTCCAACCTGAAATTCCTTCAGATCGCAAAGCAGTATCTAAAATTAGATGTTTATCGACATATAAATATAACATGAGACTTTAAACGATTGTTATCAGTTGAAGAAATCTTATCAAAATCAGCTGATTTAATGGAGCCTTCAATGGAGTCAATAAATATGTCAGTATTCAGGGTATAATGGGGAGGACTATACGCTTACAATATCATATTCGTTAAACTATGACAGGTTCTAGTCTCGAGTATAGTATATGCATTATATATCTATTGTTATTTATTTTTTTTTATATCTATTAGTGAATTGAAGCAAACAATAACAATTTTTCTGTATAATTTTTATCCCGCATAGCAGGGTAGATAGAAAGTTCTTAGTGTTAAGACACTCCGTACTTCGCTTTCCACTGCATTCCGAGACATTGCGTGTGACGTTGAGTTGAGTGACAGTCAACTCAACTCAACGCCACACTTTGTTTTACCACAGCGAGGAAGTAAAAATAATTTTTAAATATAATAACTCCCCCGAGTGGAACTCACAACTGGTCGCGTTTACAATCAGACGCTGTTCCACTGCGCCATGACAGGCCCCTAATAATAATTAGATAAATATATACAAATATAATAATAATTAAAAGAAGTAATAAAATCATTTATTGAATGTTCAAAATTACTCGTTTAGGCCATCGTAGCGCAGTGGGAAAGTCTTTGATCTTAAACGTGATTGTTTTAGGTTTGATCCCATTCGTAGAAAGTACTACTTACCCACTCTGGTTGCCGGCCTTGGGATGTAAGATTCACCATACCGTAGTTCTCTTGACTTACTTATATATATAGATATTCTTACTCTAGGTATTCAGTAAGGGTGCATTAGTACCCGCAACTGGGGAGAAAATTAAGGAACACAATAAATTATTTCCAACTTCTTCTATCTACTGTGAAAAAAGAAATCTCTTTCTCTTTTAAATTGGCTCGAACCCTGTCCGCGAAGTCCCAGGCATCAACTTGCCACCTGTATACGGAATCGAGCCGTCCCGTTTGATGCGTATGTAATAAAGATCTAAGGCCATCCCATTTTGATCAGATAACATTTCAGATCGTCACCATAGATAAGGCGATATTTGAAAGTATAAAATGTTTGGACATCGTATGGAATCTTACTATGATACTACCCAAATACAGAATTTCAACCTTATTCCACTGTGAATAAAGTTAAAACCCTTTTAATATCATTATCGTTGCGTATATTTCCATTATTTGTTATGGGAAAAGGAACTTAATGTATATAGTAATTAAGTTTAAAATTGTACAGAAATCGTATCTGCGATCCGCTTGGAGTTTCGCACGATTGATCGATAGTATTTTTTGCGGGGGTTTTATTTATAAAACAATTGAACGTCGATGCTGTAAATGCAGCTACCATTGGCTCGGTGTAAAAAAGTATTGGAAAATCATAGAATGTATAGGCAATAATGGATTTAAATTGTAATTATTGTTTGTTTCTTGTAAGCGTTTGTGTGCATATAATTTTATTTACATCGTTGTTTAGCTACGTTTGTTATGTAGAATGATGTGTATATGTATGTATGTATGTTTTGTATGAATGTGTGTGTTGATTTCTTTTTTTTTTAATTTTTTTTTTATAGAAAAATGTGGCAATACAGCAGAAGGGTCAGCTAATGGTAAGTGGTCATCCATGAATATCTATAACATTAAAGTCGTGGATACGTTGCCGGCCTTGGCATGTACTCTGGATGCAAGGAAAAGGATGGGTGGGAATAGGGCAAACCCGTCTCATACCCCGTCCCCTCACAGGGATGTCGCTAAATTTCCACATTTCCAAAAAATCTGATTTCTATATAATTATTTTTATTTATTTATTTAATTGGAGGCGAACTTTATATAATATAATTACATTTAAACACACATTCATAAATTGTTCACATAAAAACAAAAATTCAACTTGAAAACAAAGTAGTGACTAAAAAAATCTTATATAATTAAAAAAACAATAAATAATTAAAAGTGTACATAAAGTGTATAGTCTGAGAGATATTTGATTATTTTTTGCTTCACGCTTTTATCTCGCATTGAGTAGACAGAAAGTACTTAGTGTCAAGACACTCCGTTCGCTTTTCACCGAATGAAATTGTTGAGTGAAGAAACTCGCGCGCCACACTTTGTCGTATCAAAGCGAGGAAGTGAAAATAATTTAAAGACACAGACAGTCAGACAAAAATTGTAAAAATGTTTTTTAATTTTAAATGAAACTATTTAACCGGATTAATCGCGTATATTTTGGTATTCGAAAATACATTTTTGGACACGTGACGTTTCGAACACTTTACAGTAGTCCGTGGTCACAGGTAGTCTACCTGCGATTAATCCGGTTAAATAGTTTTATTTAAAGTGTATAAAAATCGCGAAAATTGAAGATCTTAAAATGTTTTTTAATATTACAAACGGACATTACAATTTTGATTTATTTGTATAGATAAACCAATACAAAATACATCTAGAGAAATCTAGATCTAGATTTTATTTGATATTACAACCAAAATGTTATTTTAACAGTATTATTTAAACCGTTCATCGTAAAATGATAAAGAATCTGAAGTGTATGTAATTGAGTTCATTAAATATATATTCTTGCATGATATGTGGATGTACTTAGTTAAATTACGCTTGCGGCTTGATTCTTATTATTATTATTAAAAAAGCTATTAAATTTTTTGAATGAGCTTGTTGAAATTGTTGTAGCTTGTAAAAGTTTTAACGTGGAGCTTTTCCATGCTGTATAAGATTAGCTAAATAAGCCATATCGTCATTATATTTTTTGTTACTTGCTCTAATAATTCATATTCAAGGATTCAAATCCTGCCTAGTTTAAGTTACTAATACTTACATATTTCAAATCAAATTGAGTTATTCTAGAAAAAAAATAATAAATTATAAGAATTGTATATCAGAAGTTTCCTTCAGATCTTTACCGAACTCTCGTGCTATTTAAAATTCCTTATTGACATAATAACTAACCAACCAACCATCCAGTACGTCAAAATACATCGATACATCAGCGTTTATGTGACTGATCATTAAATCATTTGGCCAATAAATATTTCACCTCATGTTTCATAATAAACTACATACAAATGGGTTCAGCCGTAACGTTATGACGTGGCTATAAAAATGCTAAACGATTTCATTGGAGGTGCACAATGAAAGCTCTTAAATGTTACTGTATTTATATTTTACTAAAGGCAGAAGCAAAGGAGTGTAATATGATAAACAATTATTGGGGTAAAAAATTAGTTTTCAACCTTCATAAATCTCTTACGTTTTCCAATAGGTATATATATATATATATATATATATATATATATATACAAACTTCGAACCTTATATATACAAAACTTCGAACCTTATATATATATATATATATATATATATATAAGGTTCGAAGTTTTGTTCCGTTTCCGTAAGGATTTTAAGCAATCCTACCGTAATGTTAATACTGCCATACTTCCAAAGAAAGTATCATGTAAAATTTTCAATTACCTTATATTTTCTAGTGTGCGTTCTCAGTCGTTCAGTGCTTAACAGTAGAGTTGTGTATACATTAGTAATGTCATACTCCTAAATTAGATTAACGATCAAAGTCATGTGCTTATGATGGTACCAATTGTTACTAAAAAATAATTTCCTTATTATAAATGAAACAATTTTAAACGGATTAATCGCCTATATTTTGGTATTCAAAAATACATTTTTGAAACCCTGACGTTTTGAACACTACAGTCCGTGGTCAATGTCTATCTGGAAATACCAAAATATACGTGATTAATAATATACGTTTTAAATTAGTTCTTGCTATTATATATATATATATATATATATATATATATATATATATATATATATATATATTTAGTTCTTGCTATACATTTTTTTGCAAGCTTTTATTTTAAACATTTAATTAAAATTCTTATTCGTTATCATTGTTATTTAAATAGTACTTATTGTATCTTTTCTTAAATACTTTGATGGAATTCATCTCGTACAACTAAAAAGGAGACAACCCACTTCTTATAATAAACTTCAAACTAAATAAATATATACTGAGGAATACGTTTTCACCCACAAAAAAGCTGACCATCGATTTTTCCAAACATCCGATAGCGATCTGAAATATTTCAACAACATGTCAACTGGTCGGTAACAGCGGGACATTGCTGGCAAAGGTAGCATAATATACTGAGCAAACTCTAATTAATATCGATACTTATTCTAATTTTTTGCCACAACCCTATTTTGTCACTGTCGGTGGTCTGGAGATATATGTAAGTTGTAATTAAAGAATACTTTTGGTAAAAAATTAAATGTATTGCTGGTAATTTTTTTTTACTTGAAATATTTATATCTACCTGTTCCCGCGACCTCGGCCGCGTTGAATTTGACATCTTTGGGTCTTTGTTTTATAATTCTAAGGAATCCTTATTACTATGTGCCAGTGAAAATCGGTGCAGCCATTCCAGAGGTTAGTCTGAACAAAAGTGACGTAAATTTTAAAAATGTTATTTTGGTATACGTACCGCGTATACTGTATAGATAGATATTTATCTATTTTTGCAATGCGAAATGGCGGAACTTAAAACCACGCTTTACTTAGTAAAACATATTAAGACGACCCTCCAAATGACGTTTAAACCCCCGTCTATCGCCTATAGTCTTCAATTGCGAAACGATAACGTTCTCCTTATATATTATATACTGTATAAAGAATCTAGAAGAAACGTCATAATCTATACAAATAAATATAATTATACTGCTATTTTTATATTACAAAAGGTAATATTAAAATAATCGCTATATACTAAATGCAAAAACATATAGCAAAATGTATTTTTTTACTATTTTTGTCTATCTGGTTGTTCTGACTAATCTCCGATTTAGATGAGATTTTCCCTCAGATAGGTGTAATAAGGGGAAATTTAGGCTGTTCTTTTTGAGAATTTTAAAATAAACATCCACATATGTTGCTGTGTAGCTGTAGCTAACTGTGTCCACTCTTCAAGCAAACGAAGCCGTGGACACAGACTAGTTTATGAATATTATCGTGCCCCATTTTTCTTCACTTGGCATGCTATATAGTGACATATTATTGCATGCCAAGTAAAGAAAAATGGGATTTTTCGACGGTTGAATGATTGCAATATATTAATTTAGAGACATACATCGTTGGATTCACGCTATGTATTTTCAAACTATTTAATATTAATATATTTTACAGTTTCACGTAACTGCCACTGCGCAAAGGATAGGCCTAGTGTTGGGATATACTGTTCTCTTTTGACTTAAAATTTACTTTTTTTTACTTACAAAGACAAAGTTACGAAGTAGTTAATAACATCTTTGATTGAAACTATTTTAATATAAACTATTTTAAAAGGAAAAATTAAAGTCTTAAATCAACGACACCGGAGACAGTCAGCTCATTGTACAAGAATCCAGGGCAGTACGCGAGGCAATTAGGAAACAGATGGCGGTAGATTGATATAATAATTTTTGTATCAACCAACAGAGGAATGCCACCTCAGTCTGTCTGTGACCACGGACTACTGTAAAGTGTTCTAAACGTCAGGTTTCCAAAAATATATTTTCGTGTACCAAATTTATTCAACAACTAGTTGTATGAAATGACAGACTTATTATTGAATTATCATGTAACTCTAGGGGTAATTATCAGTTGAAATAAAAAAAAATTAAAACAGATCTAAGTGTCAGTTATCATTATTTAGCTTTTAAAAAAATATTTTTTTAATACAGTTTTCCGCTCCGGTAGAACAAAGCGCGGCGTTGACTTCTGAAACTCAACACGCAATGTCTTGATTTTGAGCGGAAAACACTTAACGGTATATATTGACACTAGGTTCTCTACGACTACCCTATTTTGCAGGATAAAAGGTGCATTTATTAATATATTTTAGTTATACTAAAACTTTATCATAGACTAAGTTAAGCCCCAAACACGTTTACTACCAATACAAAACACAAGAAATGTAAAAGCACAATTTCTAAATAAACATCGTACGTACATAACACGTCCAATAATTTTCGCAAACAGCAAAATAATTCTCTCTAAATTAGCGACGAGACAACGCATTGAATTTACGTTCGAACTGGACTCGAACAATACAACCGCTACACGAGCGAGCACTACCGCGCATTACGCATTCTGCACACGATCCCATCTCGAGCAAACCGAGAAATGAAAACCGAATATATATGCCAACCATTGCTGCGTCACTACTAACAAACCAAACTTAAAACCTTATCAACACGCAATGTATACCTAACGAAAGCTTACTTTGTGCAACTTTTAAACTCAATAACACTAATTCCGACTCAACCGTATCGCCCTAGATAAACGCATTTTCTTATTGTACGTTTCCAGATAGCCACTACAATGCACTTTGAATATTACTAATTAGGCTTATGAGCCGGCCATTGTTGAAAGAATGAGATTGTTATCTCCTGTCCGCTAAGATTTGCGATGCTTTGTCGGTACTGCTTTGTTTCATAAAATACTATATACCTGACTCTATGTATATATTATATAAAAGCTTTATTACGACTGGTATCATTTGAAGTTATCAGATTTTCAGTAATAATTTGGCTTTACTTGGTGTGTATTTGTAAATGAGTCAACTTTGCTGGCTTTATCAGTTTAAATTAAAATATTTTAAATGGTTTAATGTTGTATTTTTCGATTTTTTTTAAACGTATTTTATTGATAATAAATAAACAGGGTTTTTAAAAATAATTTCGGATATGAAAATATTTGCTATTAATCCTTTTATAATAGTTTCATTTAAAATTTGTGAAAGTGCTGAAAATTAAAGGTTTTTTATCAATATAAGTTTTAAATTAATTTTTATAGTATAGTTCTTAATAAGATATATTTTTGTTATAATTTATATATTCTACAGGCGTAGAAAAGTCATAGACAGTTAGTTGGTAAATTAAATAATTTTTAAATTAAATAATTTAAATTGTTTTCATTTCCTTGCTCTGGTATAACAAAGCACGGCGTTGAGTTCCACCATTCAATACGCAATATCTCGAATTCAGTAGAAAGCGGTGTACAGAGCACAAAGTGTTTTTATACTATGTTCTTCTTGTCTATCCTTCTATGCGCTATGAAATCGTGAAGCTAAATAAGCAAGGATCATATAGATATAGGAAGTAGGGAAATATGATATTTTTTCTTAATTCATTATACATGAAGAAAAACAATCGTTATCAATATATGAATACGGTTTATTATTGTGTCAATAAATATAAGCAAACAAGTTACAAATACCGACTCTGTTCTACAAATAAAATACACTAAGCAATGGATACCTAACTAAAAGTCGTAAAAGTCCGCCTTAAACTTGTAAATGTAATAATCTTCAATTATATATTATTACGTTTTATTTCAATTTGATAACAGTTATTGCAGACACTATATCCGCTTATTAATTGACATTTATTACAAAAAAAGCCTTATAGTGCAAAACGATTTGATTCCTCTGTAGGCTTAGTCTGAATTGCGTAACCCAACGCCGCACTTTATTTTATCATATAAGCTCAAGTAGGAATTTTTCGTCTATATACTTTTTTGTTAACACAAATTTAAATATTAATGCGTTGCTTTAGTAACGTGTATATCAACTTCATGTAAACGTGTATGTCAAACACATAGTAGTGTGTGTTGCATTTATTTTATTAATTTGTACTTTTAGACATTATTTAAAAAAAGACCGGTAATGTAAACGCGATCGGTTGTGGGTTCGATCCCCACTCGGGGGAGTGATTATATTTAAAACTATTTACACTTTCTCGCTCTGGTAAGACAAAGTGCGGCGTTGAGTCCAACACTCAACACACAATGTCTTGAATTCGGTGGAAAGCGAAGAACAGTGTTTTGACACTAGGTACTTTCTATCTACCCTGCTATGTGGGAAAAAAAGAAAAAAATCTATATAAATTATAGTTTTCCTAAATTTCGTACTCCCTTTGACTTTATAATTTTCGTAAAAAGCTTTACATGTCTAATTAGAAAGCTCTAGTTGTAGAGTTCGCAAAAAAATGACCATGTTAGATAAAAATCAAGTGCATTATAACACAATGCGTTGAGTTTTATGTTTATAATAAACATTTCCACGTGGGTGGAATGTCGAAACTCTGAGTAATCTGGCCGTGGGCCGTGGCGAAAAAAAAATGCCAATTTTAAATTATACACGCTACCCACATCAACCGAAATCACTTCTTTATCTAACTTTTATGCTTCTAGATTGTTAATTACTTAATTATTATGAAGTATCGATTTTGTATCGATTTTCGCCCACTTGATAGAGTTGTGACGGAAACGGGTTTGGGATTTTTAAGGTTATTGAAATTTGTTAGCCTGAGCTGGATTTGAAGTTGCTCTTAAAAACTGTGTTAGAAAGAGCTTTTTCAGCTATTTGTTAAAGGTAGTAAAGATTTTGTTGAGCTTTACGCTGTTATCCCGCATAGCAGGTTAGAAAGGAATAACGTAGTGTCAAGACACTCCGTACTCTGCCTTTCGCCTTAACACCGCGCCTTGTCTTACTAGAGCGAGGAAATGAAAATAATTTAAATATAACCATTCCACCGAGTAGGAATCGAACCCACAACCGATCGCGTTTACATTTAGACGTTCGTAATAAACTTCTATATAGGTGTTATAATTTTTGTTGTATAAAGGAAACACTCTCGAAAATCAAACGCAATAGTTGTGGCAAATTAAATATAATTTTGATGACAATGGCTGGATCGAAGTATGCAGGACTGTTAGGCGATTCGCTTTCGAACTTCTTGTAGCCTCAGATGCTGTTACTATCTAAAAATGTTGTCTGTTAATATCTAAAAGAACGGGACTTAACAACAAAATGTCATCACAATGTTCTCTTTGCCCTACAATAACACGGGAGACGTGTGAAGATACACTGGTAAAAAAAACAGGTTTACTTCAAAACGGCATTTTGAATTGTCTCTGAAATCACGTGAAAGCCCGTCAAGCTATCGCATCGATCATTGGAAAGTGCGAACTTGGTGGGTATCGAATAAAAGTGTTTCCTTTTTGTTGCTGTTTTGATCCGCCCACACTGATAACTATAATCTGGTGACTCGGCCATATTTACGAGTCTTTAGCTTAATTAGTGGTCGTTTTTCGTAGCCACGAAAGTCATATGATGCCGGTCGTGGCGCAGTTTGACAGCGTCTGACTGTAAACGCGATCGGTCGTGGGTTCGATTCCCGCCCGGGGGAGTGGTTATATTTAAATTATTTTCACTTCCTCGCTCTGGTAAAGTCTAAGAGCGGCGTTGAGTTGCACCATCTCAACACGCAATGTCTCGAATTCGGTGGAAAGTGAAATACGGAGTGTACTAAGTACTTTCTGTCTACCCTGCTATGCGGGATAAAAGCGTGAAGCTAAAAAAAAAAGAAAGTGAGATGGTAATAATACTGTCAAATAAAGCTTGTCTGCTATTTTTATGTGGTAGCTTCTTGTCAATACAGGTCATAGTGGCGCAGGCAGCGTCTGACTGTAAACGCGATTGGTTCGAGGTTCAATTGCCAGTCGGGAGAGTGATTGATATTAATGATAAAATAAATACGTTAAAGTGTAAGTTCTTGTCAAGTTTTATTCATATGGAAATAAATTTTCTTTGTAAAATTACAATTTTTGCCCAGGAGATTTGTCCGGATTTCCGGTTTAAGATTTATTTTTTGCTTCCTCAGTCCGCTTTTTAAAAATAACGTCACCGTACCGTACGTAAATATCTTTTGCTATTTAATTTTCATTTTATTTGCTTAGAAAGAAAATATTATTATTTTTATATATTATTTAAATTTATACTCACAAAAGTAGCCCGCAATAGTAATTTCTTGAGAATAAATTGCAATCGTTTATATTAACGCGTGCAAGTGACGTGTTTCTTGGAAATTAAATTTGGGTAATTATCGCTTCTGTTATATTCTCACATACTGAACGTGTCATCGCCATAACTCACTGTTAATAACAACCGGCCTCCTACATCAGTCTTGGGATGCGCATGTCTTTGGTTGAGTGCGAGTTATAAGGTGTACACTTGTTTATCATATTTTGTTCTATTTTAATTAAAAATATATAAAGTATGAGAAATTCGATGTGTTTTATAAATTTCATATCTTTAAATTACTAAGTAAATATTTGTACCTCATTTTAGGAAATAACGCAAACTGAGAAGTATGAAATTTTTCCCAATTTTAGTTTACATAGAGAATGCTAACGTTTTTGAAAATCATGCATAAAAGTTTATGTAATTAACAAAATAAATGTAACACACACTACCATATGTATGACATACACGTTTATATAAAATGATACACGTTGCTAAGGCAACGCGTTGTTAACGCGTCAACAGGAAACTAGTATTTTGAAATTCATCATAATTAATGCTATTAAATACCTAAATATATAAATATACTTTATTTTAAGAAAAAAGGTAGAATTATTTTATTATTTAATTATCTACCTAAAATCTTTCCTCTAGCGCGTTCTGTGCTTCCTTCTGTTGGAAAGAAGATTACTCCCTAGCAAGCTCTATATTCATCGTATGAGTGCACGTCGTGTTGCATAAAGAGAAGCTCGGAATAGTGTCTGACACAGAAGACCCAAGTTTAGATTCAAGAGGCTCTCTTGTAATGCACATTAAAACTTTATTAAATTCTAAGTTTTAATGTGCATTATAAAGAGCCTCTAGAGCTCCCTAAGGGGTCTCTTCTCTACGACAGAGGATAGCACAGAACAGCGCAGAATTTTTATAAGTCGTATTTTACAGGCAACAAAGCTTACTTACCTTCAATTAAAACTTAACAAAAATAAAATGAATAGAGAAAGTGTGTAGAGATGACCTAATGTCAAGACACTTTGTTCTCCGCTTATCATCTGAATTCAAGACATTTTGCATTAAGTTGCGAAACTCTACACCACGCTTTATCTAAGATAAAAACTATAACAGCACCAAAATTGCATTTAGCTGTAAAATTAGTGTAAATTAATAACAGTGGACCATCTCCCAAATACGACTGTTTTAAAAGACATCAACAATAATATTTAACGACTTTGACAAAACTCTCCGCTCTCCGCTCCCCGCCTACATCTTAAAACCTATCATCAGAACCGTTCATTAAGGTACGCGTTTCGGATAATTATGCGCAGATAAAGCAAGCAAATTGTCCGCGAATTACCATCTTGATGAATATCACTGCCGACCCAGATTCGCTGACGCTCCGATATTCGACGCGCTAGCTGTACTATGTAGTGTGGCTCGAACAAAGGCTTTTGAAACTCATTTCTTTAATTATTTTAGGTGAATTTTTATCATTAAATGGTTTATTTATAGAATATATAAATTATATTATGTAAAATACAAAATATTACTAGAGACTAGACTGATAATAAACCCAATCGGTTGTGTCTTTGATCCCACTCGAGCTTTTAGTTCCTCGCACTGATGAGACAAAATGCGGCGTTGAGTTCCGCCACTCAACTGTCTCTGTCTCGAAATACTGAGCTTTTGTATTAAGCATATCAAAATTAGTATACGACTTTGAATTTCATTTGAATCTGTATCCTTAGTGTAAAATGATTTATTATTTAAATTACTTATTTTTCTCATATACTTTTTTGTACAGACACAGATCACTGTTTATTTATACTCACCGATAAGTGCACCTAAAAATTTCTTTTCGTCTATTAAAAATATAATTTTTCTTTATATAAAATTATTTTTCGAATATTCAAGCTGTTAGCTTTGCGCTAAAACTTGCCCGAGTAAAGTATTAAATGATTTTTTATGCTTTTTAGTGTTGTGAATTGTAAACAAGTATTTATTTGTTACATTTAAATAAACGTTTTATTATTGGTTTCATCTATTTTGACGTCATCATCATGAATTCGATTTAAAAAAAAATTAAGTGATATTTTTTTTTAACTGAATTGATGATTGATTTTTTTAGCTTCACGCTTTATCACCCTCGCTGGTTGGAAGGGACAGTAAAAAACATAGTGTCGAAAATACTGGAGGAGGGTCACGTAAAAAGCACGATCGTATTTATAGTCACTTACACGTGTCTTATGGCAGCCTCCAGAATTAGTTGTACTTAGAAGTAATAATATAAAAAAATCTCCTTTTCCTTTAGTGAATTTAAAACTTAGCTGATTACGTATTGTTTTGTTATTCTATCGAAAACACCGCAGCCTTAAATTCTGCAACGCTTTAATGCCGTTTATATTTTTTATTTAATTAATTTATATTATATGTATTAAAATGCATTTTTTAGTATAACCTGTAATAAAAAATGAACTCAATAATCGAGTCCAAGTTGAAATAGTTTTCCATTCCTACAAAGCGTGGACTATAAAGCTTCTTGATAAATTATCTCCACTATAAAATGCTTCTGCAGAATACTTGACGCGATAAAACGTTCATCTGTGAAGAAGAAAAATATTTATTTATGTATGTAGGGTTCAGTGTGGAATTGATTTTTGAAAAAGGTTTTAGATATAACACCTGTGGCCGCGACTACGTCCGCATGGCATTAAATATCTCCGATGTTTTTTATTTTGTTATTTTAAAATAAACCTAGTACCCCTTCAGCGTTGAGTTCCGCCACTCTCACACATAACATCTAGAATTTAGCGGAAAGCGAAGTACGGAGCGTCTTGACATTAGGTACTTTCTGCCTACTCTGCTATGTTGGATAAAAGCGTAAAGCTAAAATAAAGTACCCCTAGTAATAAATTCTGGTGTGAAAGTTCTGGCGAATAAACGGAACATTGTGGGTTCGATCCCCACTCGGGGGATTGATTATATTAAAAATATTTTCACTTCTTCGCTCTGGGAAAGGACAAAGTGCAGCGTTGAGTTCCACTACTCAATACGCAATGTCTCGAACTCGGTGGAAAGCGAAGTGCGGAGTGTGTTGACACTAGGTACTTTCTGTCTAGCTAGGCTGCTATGCGGGATAAAAGCGGGAAGCTAAAAAAAATATATTACAATTAAACACTCCAATTTTGTTATTTGTATAGATTTTTTGTAGGAGTACCACTATTGTTCTATTTTTTAGCAGATTTTTCATCAGATTCTTTGTATGTGTATAAAACGAGGGTATGCGTCATTATATGTTTTATAATTTTTTTTCCTTATAGAATACTAGGTCCCGTTTATACGAAAAATGGGGGTTGCCTTAGAAACACACATTATAAATTCATGATATTATACTTAGTGTTCATTTCAGTACATATATTCTCTTTCCTATAAGCTTCAATAAATCGAGAAAACATTAAAAAAATATATTTTACACAATAATTATTAATCGCTGTACGTTTATTCTAAACGTTTGATTACATCGAAAACACGTCGTAAAATTATAAAGAATAAAATATTAGATATTTAAATACATACATACATATACATATTATGTTATTTAATTTGGTGTCCAACAAGGCTTTTATCAGATACCGTTGTTTTTTCTCAATTACACCCACTTACTAATTATGAACGTAATAGATCCGGTTCTTTCTTGGAATATTTGACACAAAATCATGATTTTATACGTTTCCCGTGACTTTACTTTATCAGATTATTATATAGTTAACCGCGTTTTACTGTAATAGCTAGCTTATGGGTTGAAATTTCGGTTAATTAAAAAAAATTTTATTTTTTTCGATATTTTTCATTCAATCTTAAAAGGAGGTAAGTTAAAAAAAACATAATCAGGAGCAGTTTTCTCTAGCTAACATATATGGAAAAATATATGAAGTTATTAATTTTGTATCTTTATCACGCGATTCACACGAAATTGACACGAATGCCGAAAATCCTATCTCAAAATCAAGATAAAATGTTAATATCTATGTTTCAACTATAACAAAACCATTCATTTGATTTCCATCATCAGGAAGGCCTTCATGGGGACACCGTCTGACTGTAAACGTGACCGTTGTTCCGGGCTCGTTTCCCACTCCTGAAATTGGAATGACTATAATTAAAAATTATCGCCACTCAACGCCCAGTGTCTCGATTTCGGGTAAAAAGCAGTCAAGGAATTATCTTGCCTTTGCATTATCTCTGACTATACTGCTAAAGGGGACAAAGCCTGAACCTGGTTTCTTTCTACTATATCAAACTGCCATTCTAAGGTAAGCTACAACGGCGATAATTCTATATATAAATATTGTGCTATTATTGAAAACAGGCCGGTCGTGGCGCAGTGGGACAGCGTTTGACTGTAAACGCGATCGGTTCTGGGTTAGATTCTCACTCGTAGGAATGGTTATATTTAAATTATTTTTATTATCTCTCTCACTCACTCTGGCAAGTACATACGCAGCGTTAACTTCCGCCATTCAACACGTAATGTCTCAAATTTTCCGTACAGCGAAATATGGAGTGCCTTGACACTAGGTACTTCCTGTCTACCTTGCTATGCGAGATAAAAGCGTGAAGCTAAAAATATCTGGGTTACCAAGACAAAAATAATGAAAAGACTAATTACTGGGACAAGGCGCGATACGCTAAAGCCACGTCTTAATTAAAAGCTCGCAAAAAGCTCTGGTGCTTTGCGACCTGAAATAATTAATATCGGGGAACGTCCAAAGTATGTATTTAAATTTAATATAAGAGCTAATTTTTATTTTAAATTAAATGAAATGAGTATTTCATTTATTTTACGTATATTAATACTTAAATGTATCTTGAGGCAATATTGTTGCAGGTAGATGACATCTGTTTAATACACAATGGTTGTGGATTCGATAACTCTGGAAAATGATTATATTTCGATTATTTCAATTTTCTTGCTCTGGTAAGACAAGGTTAGGCGTTGAGTTCCGTTTAACACAGAACATCCCTGTTTCGGACAGAAAGCGGAGAACACGCCAGGTCTTCTCTAAATGACTCGCAATACTATAAATATTATTAAGCTGAAATAAACAACTTTGTATAACAAAATTTATATAACCACTAAAATCCTTTAATTTATATAATTGGTGGAAATTTACAAAAATTATAAACAGTTATAAAAACATATATCTGTCTCTCTTTACCCATGAATGTGTGAAGGAGAATGAATGCAATATAATACATAAAATAAATTTTTATGACATAATTGTATGGGCTGCGGATGAAGTGAGAAAACGAGGTTGCGTAAAATGAAATTTACTAAATTAAGTAAATTATTAAAAAATTAAGGGGTTATAAATTATCTGTGGTCGTTTATAGTTTGTTGATTGTTTTTTTTTTTGAGAGAAGTAGAGATTTTTTTCTTTTTCCTGTAGTAGGATTCAATGTTTAAAAGTACTATTTAAACGTTTAAAAAAAATAACGATTTAAACAATTAAAAAGTAAATTATTTTTAGATATGCCAGATACCTTCTATGCAAGTAGATTAAATTAATTTTCAATTTAAAAAAAAATGTAAATGCTAGAAAAATGCATTTTTTTCTTTAAATATTAAAACCGTCTTCAATACTTCTGGTAATAAAACCTATAACATCTGTCCGTTTAGTTTATTATAGAATAGTAAAGTATCATTAGGCGAGCGGAGTCGGGATAGACTACAATGCGGGTACAATACACTATGACAATGTTAATACAGCTCTTATGATGATAAATGTATACGTTTTGTCGTATGAAGTACGGTTAGCAGAAAAATGTGTTTTCTATTCATATTAAATTTCTATTAATATTAATTAGTATGTTTTATAAAGAGAGGTATAGTTGGTGAGAGCCTAGTGTCAAGACACACCTTTCTATACTTGAATACATCTGAAATTAAAATGTTGTGTGGAGTTGCGGAATTCAACGCCGCACTTTGTTTTAGTGTAAATAGGGTTTCAAAACTATTTAAAAGTCAAATTAGGGAAAGGGTGCACTAAAAGCTACTTATCACTTATAGAAAGGAGAAAGAGGACATGAGTAGTCATGGTGATAATTTAAAATGAAATTTTGAATTTTGATAAATAATACTGATATAAAATTAATATGGGAAAAAGATCTGTTTTTGAGCACGTCAAAAAGACACGCCATTTTCTATTCGTTAATAACATTTTTTTAGCTTCACGCTTTTATCCCGCATAGGGTAGACAGAAAGTACCTAGTATCAAGACACTCCGTACTTCGCTTTCTACTGAATTCGAGACATTGCTTGTTGAGTGGTGGGACTCAACGCTGCACTTTTTCTTTTCACTAGAGCGAAGAAGTGAAAGTAATTTTAAATATAATCACTCCCGCGAGTGGGGATCGAACCCACAACCGATCGCGTTTACAGTCAGACGCTGTCCCACTGCGCCACGACCGGCCTCAATAACATTAATGGAATTACAAAAAAAATAATAAATCTATACATACTTCAATGTACTAATAAATGTTAAGTAAGCATTTACTTTACTTAAGTATTTTTTTAAACATCACTGAGTTAAAAAGAACAGAGTATCTTGACATTGGATTGTCTCTGACTATCCTGCTGGTATGAGGTACCTATTATTCATTTTTTTTAAATATAATGTTTTTTATTTTTATATATATTTTTTAATAATTAAATGCTCACTGTACTTGCGTAAAACTGAACAATACCGTTCGGAGGTGACCACGCGGTGTCCGAGCCCGTACATCATATTTGTAGGATGGTTTTATGTCACATGTGATTTTGACTATTTTATTTATTAATTCTTTGAAAAGTTATTTAAAATTTGTGTTCAAATTTTTGGTCTTATCGTAATGGAATAATTTTATTAACTCGCTCTGGTAAGATAAAGCGCGGCGCTGAGTTCCGCCACTCAATTCGCAATGTCTCGAATTCAGCGGAGTGCGGAGTATCTTGTTACTTGGTGCTTCCTCTCTACCCTGCTATGGTTAAAAGTGTAAAGCCAAAAAAAGTTAATTTGATTTTAAATAAGTTTATAATGAAAGGAATCCAAAGATTAGGTTAACGATCATTCAAACTAATGGAGTAAATATATACTTTAGTAAAAATAACGTTTATATATATATATATATATATATATACGTTCAAATTTAGGTCAACTTCATTACATACTTGTGCTCGTTGAACATCGTTATTACAAAAAATATTTGACCTTTCCATAATAATGTCAGCAAAAACATAAAGAATTTCACAGTTTAGGTGGAAATGCTTATGGTTATCAAGAAAAGGTATATATTATATCATGCTATATATGGTGGACATGGGGTGGATACACCTGCAAACGGAAATAAACAGGGTCTGGCTAAATGACGATGACCTGCTAGTGTAAAAATAACTGACTATATATAACTATATATATTTATATAGTTATATATATTTGCATGTTTGTCTATCGCGCTTTTTACCCTATAACATAACCCTCTTTGTTTTACCAGAGCGAAGAAATGAAAATAGTATAAATATAACTGTTCCCTTGAGTCAGAATTGAACCCACAACTGATCGCGTTTACACTCAGACGCTCCCATTGTGCCACAACCGGCTCTAGCAGGCTGGTTTTTGAAAACATGTAAATAACCAAGTGCTCTAACTAATAAGCCATACGTTTTATTTAATAAGCCATACTTTTATTCGTAGGCTACTATCCAGCAGACGTCTTAGGTTTGATTCATAAATGTAGAAAGCTGTTTTTTTATGGCAATCCATTATTTAAGTTATCTTATCTTCTATGATAGACCTTCTAAGATAGATAGATAAGAGAACCATTGACTGAAGATGTCACTGAATTCCGTTGTGAATGCGGTATAAAGGGATTTTAACATTTGGATAATCAACGGAAATTTGTAAGCTAATGTTTTTAGATAAAAAACAGAATATCCTTAACGAATTTAATGTAATTTAACTTAAAGTTTACGTCCAGTATTAGATACGAGTAAACAAATCAGTACGTGTCTAGTTAATGGTAATACCGTTTCATATGTATATATTTGTTTCCTGTTTGTTTGTCACTTCGCCCATCTATTACACAATGTAAAACACCTTTGTGTAACATACCGTTTATTTGCTAAATGCTCAGGTATACAGATACTCGCGTGATCCACTTCCTGTGCCTGACCTAATTTTTAATTAGGTAACATCGTATCTGAGTGGCTTATTTGTTATTTAATATAATTCTGTATAAAAATATATAATACAATATATTTTTTTAAGGCAGAATGTGTAATTTAGTTGAAATTATAGTTTGTTTAATATAATTTAATGATGAGACTGCAAACACAGACAAGACCAAAGTTTTTTAAAATATGTATAAAAATTTGAACGCAACGGGATCTGAAGCCGCGCTTCGAAACCGTCTTGAGTGCTCTGACCGCTAAGCTATGCGCTCTTTGGCGGTCTTCTACTGCATTCAAATTTATATATATTTATAAAAAATGTTTTCTAAATGTGGAATAACACTTTAAAAATAGATACGGAAACATATTTATATATAGTTTAATTACAATTGCTTTTGACCTAATACTAAAACATGACGTCATATAGTCACAGGTAAAACCTACCCGATTCTTGGTTCCACGAAGTACTAACTCTAAGGTATTCGATACGTTTTAGTAAAATAAATTTTCAGTACATTTTTAGTTTTAAATAATTTCTATTTTAATAGTAACTAAATGTAAATAAGATCGCTATAAGTCATTCTATTTTTTATATATAGATACGTGGAAAAATATCTAGATTAGTCACTCGCAGTCTTGCACGTATGTCCTTGTGTTTGAAACTTACTTGTTTGTCGCGTGTCAGATTTACTTTTATATATATATATATATATATATATATATATATATATATATATATATATATATATATATACCCCTAGCTTCTCCCTTTTTTTTACGTGAGGAAATCGCGTTACGGATACCTTCCCGATCGGGGACTCGGGACAGGTTATGTGGGACTCCGGATTGGCAGATGTAGGCCGCCCCGTTTACCCACTAAAACCTCACGGTACTCCTCCTCGACCGCCACTTGCCGGGACCTCGGACACACCCCGATCCTTCCGTCGGTCCCGGCGGACCCCTAGCTTCTCCCTGCTTACTCTGCAATGCGTGATAAAGCATGAAGCTATATATATATATATATATATATATATATATATATATATATATAACAATAAGCACGCAGGGAGAAGCTAGGGTTAATATTACTCCATTTTCCGCCCTAATTCGAGATGTTGCATGAGAGGTGGAGCTCAACGCCGCGTTAAGTTAAGAAGGAATGTTATGGTCTAAATTAACTGAAATGGGAATCAGATCCACTAGATACGACGCTTTGACGTGCGATAGCTTTACCTTTAATTTTATTAGTACAAGTTTATCTAATTGAAAAATTATTGCACATTTGACATTTATCTTTTATATTCACCACTTAAAAGTGTTAATCTTTATGTTTACGTGATTTTTGACCTTCATTTTGTGCATTTTTTTTTACTTTTTATTCCTGTTTGCTAAAACAAGTCCTAGACACACCGGGTAGTGCGACAGCGTCAGACTGAAAAAAAAACAATTTAATGAATACATTCCATTTGAGGGGGAAATATATGTAAAATTCTTTCACTTACCCGTTTTAGTAAGATAAACCAAACACTATTTTCTAACATTCATCAAACAATATCACAGACTAACCTAAATAATTTATATATATATTTTAAATATTTTACAATTTTAAACAATAAAATTTAATATAACCTAAAATATTTGAACCTAAAACCTTCGTAAAACTTAATACTCTCAACTATGTTTATTATCTATTTATTTCTTAATCCAAAATCTTTTATTCTTAATTCAATCTTTACCATCTTTATTATCTTTATTTTTTTTTATTAAATATATCTATTATGCTTTCAGGTCGATATTACAAGTAAATCAACAGAAGGTTTGTTGTGCATGTGTGTGGCTTCATTAAATATATGCTTGTGTGTGTTTTCTGGAATTTCTTGTAGTACTTCAATTGTATAACAAATTTGTAATTAATTATTTGAAGTTAAAGTAGTAGGAATTTTAGTTTGAGAAATGTTATTCTAGTCAGGTTTCCAAAAAATATATTCCCGGATACCAAAATATACGCGATTAATAAAATAGTTTCTTTTAAAAGGTGTAATGAGGCCGGTCGTGGCGCAGTGTGACGTTTGACTGTAAACGCGATCGGTTGTGGGTTCGATCCCAACTCGGGGGAGTGATTATATTTAAATTATTTTCACTTCCTCGCTCTGGTAAAGACAAAGTGAGGCGTTGAGTTCCACCACTCAACACGCTACGTCTCGACTTCGGCGGAAAGCGATGTACGGAGTGTTTTGACACTAGATACTTTCTGTCTACCCTGCTATGCGGAATAAAAGCGTGAAGCTAATAAAAAAAAAAATGTGTAAAAATCGCGAAAGACCAAAGATCTTATTATCTAAAATGAAACCAATTCGTTTTATTAAAACGTCAAAGTCATCTGTTAGTAAAAGTCCCATCAAAATCGATCTAACTGTTCTAGAGATTAGCTAGAAGAAACGGACAAAGACAAACATTATTATTTTGGTATGTATATACATAATTATCTATTAAGAAAAAAAAATATTTTAATATTTCTAACAGACACTCCAAATTCATTTATTTGTATAGATATTTTTTAATTAAATATGAATTCCATTTAGTTTAAGTGGCGACTTTCGAAGCTAAGTTATAGATATAGATAAATTTTCACCAAATATTAGAACCTTTTTTAGGTATACTTGAAAATATACTGGAAGTATCTAGTCTCAAGACACTCCGTACTTCGGACAGATTGGAGACATTGCAGAGTGTTGAGTGGCAGAACTCAACGCCGCGCTTTTTGTTATCAGAGCGAGAAAATGAAAATAATTTAAATATTCTCTTGAGTGGGACACGAGGCCACAACCGGTTACGCTTACAGCCTGGCGCAGTCCCACGATCTATCACCAGAAAAATTCTTAATTATCATAAATTATATAATAATACAGTGTTTCCCAATAGGGATGATACGATTTTGATAGCTCACAGCCGCCATCTTGGTTGTTTATCATTTGACATTTGTGTTGTTTTGTGTTTAGTAATGTTTGCCATTTAATCATGAATAAGTTCACGTTACCTCAACGTTTGGAAATTGTCCAAATTTTCTATCAAATTTCGAGAACTATTGTCTCTACTCAAAGAGCATTTCCTATCAAATAAAGCCATTGACCACAAAATTCGAACATATATTACATGTTTTATTTCAATTTCAAAACATATTGTTCTTATTGGGAAACCCCATATAATATAAATTATATGAAATGTATATAATAATATAATATAAATTATATAATAATATAAAAAAAATACTTAAAATTATATTGTTATAAATATTGTACACTTTTCTTGGCTCTATCTCGCATGCCCAGTCTTAGTTGACACATTTTTAAGAAAGATCACGTTTCGCCCACGTACACTATTGTATCGGAAATTGGGATAAATTATGTAATTTGTTACTTATAACGTTCAAATGAGAATTGTACGTGAAAATTTACGTAAGTTGTAGATTTACGGGGCACATGAAGAGTGTTTAGTAGATACATACAGACATACATTCAGATTATGGAGGAGAGAAGAACGGATTCTAAAGGATTTTATCTATTTTTAATATAGTTTGTGATGTTTTTACGTATCTCGCCTATATTGAGATGTGCAGTGGAGACCAAAAGCTTTTACTATACTTTGAAATGTATGTTAATTTTAACTATATAATAGCAGTGTGGCTATCGTGACGCAGTGTGACACCATCTGACTGTAAAAGCGATTGGTTGTGAGTTCAATTCTCACTTGGTAAGACAACGCGTGGCGTTGAGTTAACACACAATGTAACGATTTCAGGCGGAAAGCAGTCATTAGTGTTTTAATACTATATTGTGTCTCACTACCCTGCGTAAAGCTGTTCTTTAGAAACCATCCAAGCACCAATCAAGGTTCTGAAGGGGCGTGGGTTCAAATCTCTCCTTTCTAATGTTTGAACATACATCAATATTATTAAAACATTACTTCATCTATTTTGCGTCTTTTATATAGGGTGCCAGTTGACTTAAAACGAACATCCCTATATATTAACTAAAAATTAAACTTATGTTTTACAAACATAATGTGCCCTTTATTTATATTCGAACCTGTACATATCAAATTAAAAAACAAACAAACCACTCTACCATAATATATATAAAAAATATATATTTCTAGCAATATAAAAGCTAACATAAAATATCCTAATTTTCGGCATATGCATGCATATGTAACCGGTCTCGGTGACCTAGTTGGCATTGCGGACCTTGGTTGCCTTCATTCGCCTCGCATTTTATATCACGATTATATCAGTGCCTACTTATACTGTCGAAATGATACTTAGTTAAATCTGTTTAGTGCAAATATTAACCATTTTGGGATATTTTTAAACACTAAATACTATACAGCTTCGCCCGATACTTGGTGTGTTGATAAAAAGTAGTTCATTGCTCGACATTTATCGTTATATTGTGATTAAACTACATAAAATCATTATAAATTGTAGCCTATATTTTATTCTGATGTATAATCTATATAACTGTAAAGTTTTATCCAAATCTGTGCAGTAGTTTGAGGTGAAAGAGTCCTTCCCTCCTCACAAAGTTTTGTATTTATAATATTAGTATGATTATTGTATACAAATTTTCTTTTATTGGCTACCTCATTGTCCGTATTGTAACTGTTACTGTAACATTTTACTGGGTCATTAAATATAACAAGGTCATATATAAATTTTCTCCCTTCATAGTTTATTATTTGAACTATAGTATAAGATAGAATTTAAATGCTGTAGGCAACTCTAACTTGACGATTTTCTCCGCATATCAGGGAAGTCATAGATAACCTAATATAGCCACTATTGAATGGCGGAACTTAACGCCGCAATTTATTTAACAAAGCGGAAAAATAAACACAACTTAAATACAAACATTAAAATAACTAAAATAGTATTTAAACTTATGACAATCGATCATTTCCAGTAATATTCCTATTTATTCCCCATCGGTGGTCTTCCTAATAGGCTATAACGTGGACATCTAGTATCAAATACATACGTCTTCATTTATTTTCGCTATCAATGTATAATTAACACAGATTGCTTTAATGGATACGAATAAAACGATCGTTTATATAATATATATTAATAATAGTAATATGCTGGTCTAATTAAAAGCAGGTGGAGAGTCAAGTTTGTTATAATTGTATTCAACTAGTTGGTGCTTATAGCTTCGTTCATACGAACTTAATGTTTTTTTTTACATATTTAGTCTTTTATAGAAATGAATAATAAAATAAATCTAGTTTTTTTTCTTATGTTATTGCGATTCAAAAAGGTAAAATCAGTAATTACCGTAAATTAATGAAATAATTGTTACTATCTATTTAAAATACAATTTCGTGTAAAGTACAATATATTATATATAAAGCTTGCTGGGATGGAATCAAACCCGTACTATGTCGAACTATACTGAAGCAAAAAACTATTTTAAATAATTATTTCGCGTATATTTTAAAATTCGGAAACACTACAGTACTCCGTGGTAGAAACCTTGAAACCTTTGATCACGGGTTCAATTTTAAAGTAACTATTAATCATAAAGTAAGCAAACATTAATCTCATATAAAATATTTAAATATCGGTAAAATCAAAGATCCTTTTTAATCTAATGTACCCCAAATTTCACATTCGTCTTCTTAAAGACTGGTGCAGTCTTTCCTTTACCTTAGGGATCATATACTGATGATTGATAATATTTACACAATATATATTTTACCTCTTTTATCTTCTTTCGTACTTTCCGAAATTGAATCATTACGTGTCGAGTGGCATAACTCAACGCCGTGCTTAACCCCCTATTCCCCAAACGGCAATTGAACTCATAACCAATCACGTTTAAATTGTCACACTGCGCCACGTTGGCTCCATTTCATCTAAATTCTTTTTTTATGTTTCATATTTCTTCAAGCATTGTAGGTCTACCCTACAAAGAAAGTACATAGTGTCAAGACACTCCGTACTTCGCTTTCCACCGAATTCGAGACATTGTGTGTTGAGTGGTGGATCTCAACGCCGAACTTTGTCTTACCATAACATGGAAGTGAAAATAATTTTAATGTAATCATTTACCCATAATCGATCGTGTATACAGTCAGCGCGCTGTCCCACTGCGCCACGACTAGCCTCACTTTACATATAACATATATTTAAATATAGTGAATTTAACAAAAGAACTAAATGAAAATTTCTAAAATGATTATTATTAATCATATAAATGTATCGATCGCTTATAAACAATGGCACGTATAACTCAACTGTGTTGCGTAGCGTGGTAGCGGATGGAGGTTACTTTAATAGATTTTGTGGCCACTAAATGTACGGTGATATCTCCCTTAAAACCTAACTCCATCTATCTTTTAATAGAGTTAAAAAAGTAAATGCATTTTTTTTATATAATTGAAAGCTAAACGCTTTTATCCTGCATAGCAGAGTGGACAGGAAGTATCTAGTGTCAAGACACTCCGTTCTCGATATTGTGTGTTGAGTGATGGAAGTAAACGCCGCGCTTTGTTACACCCGAGCGAAAAAATTAATATATTAAATATAGTTTTGGTATATTACTTGTATATGTCAACAGCGCATCATAGTGTCATAGGGTAACGTCTTATTGTAATTGCTTATCTATCTTAATAATTGGATTATTTACAATTCTTCTCTGTAGTCAAACAAAGCACGGCGTTGTGTTCCGCCACCCATTCGTAATGTTTCAAATTAAGGATTTAAAAATTATCTTGACATTTATTTTTCTCTATACATACAAGGAGCTTCAGTTATGTTTGAGATGAAACCAGAAAAGTATGTATTGAACTAACACCAAATTCCATAGCATGAGGTTCTCGCTACTTGGCTAGTGGTGGACGAGAAGGAGCATCTTGAAGTTTTAATGGGTATATATGGGACAATATCCGGAATCCTATATAACTCGTCCTGAGTCGTCAATCTGACGAGAATCCAAAACAAATTTCCACGATAAAATAAAAAAAGCCTTTATAATTTCATTAGTGTGCTGAAAGCTTATTTATTTAACTGATATCACTGGATTTATAAATTCAGTAAATATTTGCTTAAAACTTATATCTTCATGCTTTTATCCTGCATAGCAGGGTAGACAGAATTTACCTAGTGTCAAGACACTCTGTGCTTCGCTTCGCTTTTCACGGTGTTCGGGACATTACGTGTTGAGTAGTGAAAGTAAACGCCGCTCTTTGTCTTACCAGAGCGAAGAAGTGAAAATGATTTAAATATAATCACTCCCCCGAGTGGGAATGGAACCCACAACAGATCTCGTTTACATCAGACGCAGTCCCACTGCGCCAGGATCGGCCTCAAACTCTTACATTTCTCAATCTTTTAATCTCTTACATTTATTTAATTAATAGCTAAGTAATTTTCTCTCAGTCAGCCTATTTCATGGCTTAAGTATTTCTACGCCTCAAATCATATAGCGCGGTTCATTTGAGCAATTTACGACGATGTTTATATTGTTTATGGGAATATCCCCATGATCGGATTATCGTGATTGCAACATCAGACTGTACTTAAATGTTTGCTTGTGTATAGTAATTTTTTCTTATTTTTACTTTTTTCTGCATTTTGATGTTAAAACAGAGAAACTTAGTAAATCGTACAGTTTTGACTTTTCTTATGTTTGGAGACGTTATTTATTAGGCAGCGGTGTACAACGCCGCGCTTTTTTAACCATGTATAATATAATTATATATTATATTATATACCTTGCTAAGTATCTAATGATTGTGACTTTGAATTCCATAGAACACATCTGTTGCTTATTTCATGACTGACAGATAACGCACACCAAAGAAAAGCGTTAGGCGTTACTGAGTGTATCAGAACACTAATATTCTGAAAAAGTTAAACAAGAATCATCGGAATTAAAGGTTTAGAAGACAGAGCCAAAAAACTTTAGCAAACAAACCTTCAGACTAATAGTTTATATACAAATATATCTAGTAATGAAATAAAAAATATATTTATATATTCTATTAAAATATATTTATATATTATTTTTAATATTAGCTTTTATCCCGGATAGCAGGCTAGATGGGAAGTACTTAGTGTGAAGACACTCCGTACTCCGCTTTCCGCTGAATTCGAGACGTTGCGTGTTGAATGGCTAAACTCAACGCCGCACTTTGTTTTACAAGTGAAAGAAAATGAATATAATCATTCATCGAGTAAGATTTGAATCCACAACCGATCGCATCAGTCTGATACTGTCTCACTGCGCCACGACCGATCGTTATCATTTAAATTATGAAATAATGAATTATTCCTATTTGTTCACAGAAAAAAATTATAGGGGATAATGCGTGAAGGTAAAAAGACATTAACTTCTTGAAAAACGTTTTGAAAAAACGTATAAAAATTTTAGCGCAGCGCGATTCGAACCCGCGCCTCTTGGATACAGTCCAAGCGCTCTGATCGCTAAGCCATGCGTTCTACTACCAACTGCGTTGAAATTCTTATACGTTTGTTACAACTTATTCGCGCAGCGTTCACATTTTTATACATTTTTTTCAAAAATGTTTTCTAATCCTAAGTGTGGAAAAACACTTTAAAAATAGTACATATTTCAATAACCTTTATGTGTTAAAATAAAAGTGTCATGTCCATTCCTGTGCAGGTTTCCCAGGCAAAATGTATTTGGTTTTATACTGAAAGGCTCTATGGCGAAGCTTGCCCCGAACTCAATTTCCGCTTTTCCTGAAATGTATGCGTCATGTTACTACCATACTACTATTTTTCAGATTTGACTTTCATATTTTTTTCTGTGTGTTTTTGATTGATATGCAATTTTGTTGTCGGATTTTTGTGTCATATGTTATGTTATTTTATTTTTTTATTAACTTTTCACGGTTATCATGAAAAGTTTCACATTTTTTCCACACTTTTCTTCATGTTGGTTATGGTACAATAATAGGGATTTATTTTATCAATCTAGTATCCAATATGTTCTTTAGTTACGTAAAAATGTACGTTTTTAGAGTTAAATTCTTTATTATATCATATTTCATTATATATAGCAGTTTTTATCTTTAATGGTTTAGAGTACGTAGCATAGTGCAGAAAATGATTATTTTATATTGCTCCGCTCTTACTAGACAACGCGCAGCGTTGAGCTCCGCGCTTCAACATATTATGTCTAGAATATATAAAATGATGGAATTATATGTATTCACTAAATTAGCCATTTTATCTGTACAGTGTCTATAAACGCTGATATAATAAATATACAAGATATACTTAAAGATTCATAAATGATTTTACAGCTTATTACAAAACAACGTGGAACATATGTTATTTTTTTGCAAGGAAAATAACTGTTTCTGTAAAAAGCGTACTTGTCGCGGTTAATTGCATAAATAATTCACGCGGGGATCTCTCGTCATCAATAACGCGGGACGTAATCAGTTTGATGTCGACACCCATGTGTTGCAATATTGGAGTTTTATTATACAACCTCCTTTTTTTTTAAACTTCTACATTTGACACTTGGTTGTCAAGGTGACAATGTGACTGAATTGGGCGGATTTTTTTTAATCTATGTTTTATTATGAATTTGTATTTCTTAGTAGTTTTTTTTTTGGGTTCACGCCTTCATCTCACGTAGCAGGGTGGATAGTAGGTACATAGTGTCAAGACACGCCGTACTCTGAATGGTAGAACTCACCGCCGCGCTTTGTCTTACTGGAACGAGGAAACGAAAGTACTTGTAACTGATTAGTATTTCTCTACCACAATCTTTCCAGTATTCCGTCTAATACATTAGCTCGTAGAATTAACTTAATTTTTATAATTCTTTTAAGTAGAAAAATAATTTTAAGGGTTTTACTCTTAGTTTATTTTATTTGCTTTGTACATATAACTATTTGTAAATAAGGCCGGTCATGGCGCTATGGCTGTCCCGTCTAACTCAGGTTCCTACTCGGAGAAGTGATTATATTTAAATTATTTTCACTTCCTCGTTCTAGTAAGACATGCGGCGTTGAGTTCCGCCACTCAACCATGATGTTAAGAGCGTTCAACCATATGTATATATAAAACTAAAAGTTTTACTAATTTATTATATATTCAAAGATATATCGCTTATTTAACATAAAACCGGACAAACGAATTTACTTAAATAATATAACGAATAATAACAATTCCTATCTAGCTATTTCTAAACACCTTAGCCAATATATCACCTTTTTTCTTAATTTAATTGGTACCTGCAAGGTGCAAGTGTATAAATAATTTCAGTAGATAACGACGCAAGAACGTTAAACAAACAACTCCAAGCGGCATAATTTAATTATAATTTAAAAATATGATAAATTTACCTCATATTATGACTGTACATGCACCCATTAGTTTAGTATGATAACTGCCACTGTCGCACTATGGAATTAAAATAGATTTATTAATTAAATTCGATTAATTGTTTATTGGTTCGCGTTAGTGTTATCGATTTTTTAATCGATGTTGTGATTATATGTCATTCGGGTTATATAGGCATTATCTTGAACTTTTGAAAAAAAATAAAAAATGTATATGTTGAAAATAAGTTTGAAATAAATATTCCGGATTATTTCTAATGAAAAATATTTTTATATTTGGATTTGAACTCACAAAAACCACGACCATATCAACTATTGAACCGTTTCGAATAAAATAATGTTCTTCGAAATAACAGCACTTATTTTTTTGTTCAAAACATATTTTAAAATACCGCTTATCTTTTCTACAATTTTTGTGAAGTGATCTTAATATTTTATAGGCATTTTTACTAAAATTTGTAAAGGAATTTCGATGCACGTGGAACGCATGGCTTACCTGTCACAACGCTTTGACTATTTCCAAGAGGCGCAGGTTCGAATCCCGCTGCGTTAAAATTTCGATACGTTTTCTTAGCACATGTACCTTCCAAAACTAGATATAATCTTGAAACTGAGTCAACTTCTTATAAAATCTGAAACTCCCAAAACACATTATATTGTCTCCGAAATTACTTTACACCAAAATGTATTATCAGTCGAGGTCATTTCGTATGTCAGCCGTGTCAGTTTAATCTCGCCTGTTTTCGTTATAACGGTAGCTCGTCCGCCAGTGAGATTCATCTTCGTAATTAATCAGACTTATCACAGGCAGATGTGCCTTTATGTGGCTCAATATTGCAAGTGGAGGCTGTATAGATACGGGCTTACTCGCAAATTTGACAATTCCAAGAGATTTTGTGTGCTGAAACTGGTTTATTACGCGATATATATGTATTATCATGTCATGCTTTCAGCCGAATTCGAGACAGTGCGTCTTGAGTGGCGGAACTCAACTCCGCGCTTTGTTTCACCAGAGCGAGAACATGAAAATAATTTTAAAATAATTATTATCTCATGTGGGAATCGAACCCACAACCAATCGGGTTTACAGTCAGTCGCTGTGCCACTGAACTTAGATTAAATTTATATACGATATCAAAAATATTTTGCAGTACACCTTGTAATAATTTAAAGTTTAATTTTATTATTCTATTTTTTATATTTTCTTTGTAAAAATAGCATAAAAATCTAAATTGAAAAGAGAAATAGATAAATGAAGAAGAAGAAGAAATTCTTTTTGCTTTCTTTTTTTTTTAATTATTTCCAGTTACAATGTTGACGCGTGAAATATTTTTTGCCTGAGCAACGTTTGTGATAGTGTTCGATTGTAAATGCGATTGGTTGTGGGTTCGATTTCGTCTCGAAGCAATAACAATGTTTAGATATATTATATTTGAAATATTTGCTGTTATCCGTTCTGGTGAGACAAAGCGCGGTGTTGAGTTGGCCACTCAACATGCAATATCTCCTTTTTGGGCGGAAAGCAATCAACGGAGTGTCTTGACACTAGATTGTCTCGAACTACCCTGCTCTCTCATAAAGCATAAAGCTGCGGTTTATATTAATTAATACAATTAAATACTGCAATCTTACAATCATTTAAAGTCTTCAAACAGAAAAGGTATAAAATATTCACACTAACTATCTATTAGAAATAATGAATTCTCGTCAGCCCATCTTTAAATTCACGTCCTGGTTTTAAAATAGGGCAGTAATGGCAATGGAATTATTTAGCGAAGGCGATGCTTTGAAATATTTGATATAAAGGCATTTCAGCCGAATTAGGTGAACAAAGTTAATTAAAGGAAGATTATGGGGCATAGAACAGACCAAAAAAGTATGATAGAGCCATGGAATTGCATATGGGAGATACCAAAAGGCTTAAATATGCGTTTAAAACTGTTTAGGTGAATATCAATATGGCGAAAGGTGTTTGATTGACCTTAGAGTGTGCTTTGAATTTATTTATTTGTAGCTTTATGGGTAGTTTTTCATTGCCTACTTGGAACTGTCTTGTAATGTAACAAGAGATTAACTTCATAGATCTACTAAGGGCAGCTACACTTTACATTTAATTATTTGTAAGCCGTTGATTTGTTAAACAGATATGAAGCGACAATTTTATTATTAAATTTATTATAATATTTTTAAAGTGTTATTCCACACTTAGGATTAGAAAACATTATTTGAATAAACGTATAAAAATTTGAACGCAGCGGGATTCGAACCCGCGCCTCTTGGGTACCGTCCAAGGGTGTCGTCCGTCCAACCTTGGACGGTATCCAAGAGGCGCGGGTTCTAATCCCGCTGCGTTCAAATTTTTATACGTTTTTTCAAATAATGTTTATTATTAAGTTAATATATTGAAAGTATCGTTTGGGTAATGTTTGATGAATATCAGGTTGGTCTACTGAGAGCATCAGAGGTCTTTGGCTGGTTAGTAAAAGTTAGCATCTGAATGTAACATATTTTAATAATACACGTAATATCTTCTTTACTATGTACATAGTAGGACAAGTAGTGTACATGGATTCGATACCGGACAGGGGATTTAGTTTTTTTTTAATTAAAAAAGAGCTGAAAAAAAGTCTTATATAATAATAAAGGTAATTCAAACTATTAAATATTAGAATTAATTAACAGATTTTAAATATAATAATTAATTTACAGATTAAGTGTGAACACTAAGTGTTTTCTATCTACTATGCGGGATAAAAGCGTGAAGTTAAATTAAGGAAATTTGTGATTTAAAGCTTCATTAACAATAAAAAGATACAGAAATAAGGCTAGGTGACAAAACGTGTTTAATATAACGCATTTCGTCCACACTGGCTTAAACTACCGTTGTGTGACGTCACCAACTCCAACCGGTTGGGGAAGGGCAAAACAACTGAATACAATAAATACAACATACAATGAAATGTATTAAAAAATCACTATCTTACTTAGCAGCTTTACGTATAGCTGAGAAGTCGAAGAGAATCTAGGGTCAAGACACTAAGATCTTCGCTTCCCGCCCTAATTTATGCCATTGTGAGCTAAGTGGGAGAACTTAACGCCACGGCCTAGATCTTGCCAGAGCAGTGAAATGATAATAACTTAATTATAATAATCTTTCTTCTGAATTCGAACCCAAATCCAATGTCAGACGGTGGCCTACTGCGGCGATAGCCTTCTTAACTTTGCCTTACCTAGAACGTAGTAATTATAAATTATATATTATAACTTTGTGTAAACATTTCATTTTTCTGTTTAATTAATTATACTCTAAAAAGGGCACGATATATATAAAACCTAGGTTTTCCGTTCTCGCTATGATTTCCGGAAATCCTCTGATTTCCGAAAATACATTTTTGGACATGTGACGTTTCGAACACTTTAGACCGTGGTCACAGGTAGACCAATCCAGTCTCCCAATATGTACGCGTATGTATGTACGATTATCCGTTTGAAATAGTTTCATTTAAAATATATAAAAATCGCGAAAATCAAATATCTTATTAGTTATTTAAATGTTAATTTAGTTACACACTGAACGGCTTTAGGCGTAAATCAGCAGCAAATTCTCGTTTATAATGTTCAGATGTTTTTTTTCTTTTTTTTAGGATTTTGTGTGTTCTTTTTGTTTCAATAGAAGGTCAGCAATTTTCTTTTTTTTATTTAAATACACTGTACCTTGAAATGATAGGACTGATGTTTCTTTAAAAAGCATGGGATAGCACTTGGTTCTCGAAAATATCTTTTCGTAGAATGAAAGGAAGCTGATTTAGTTCAATCCTTAACCACCAAGAAAGCCCCGTTTTCGAGAACATAAATATTAAATCTGCGCTCGATATTACTATATAGGATCTTAGCATTTCCAATGACTGCCTGTATCGCGATCATCTGAACACCAAGGCTAAGTTTGGCTTTAAAAAACTTCGTGCCATCAGCATAGCGAGACAGTACTTGACGGCCAAAAGCAAAATGGCATTGTGTAGAAACCAAATTCGGTATCATAATTTGACAAAACAGAGACGTTTCCTCGTTGTGTACTAACCGGCACATATAACTCAATCTACCACAGTATAGGAATAGGAGCTTCTTCCACGTGTCACACAACTTTGGAATGGGTTAACTGTGGTAGTGTTCCCAAATCGATATAACATACGTAACTCCTAAAAGCACATTTGTTCCCACCTTAATTGCTAGCAACGCACCAGTAGATCTTTTGGTGTTACCCAAAGCCTAGGGCGGTGGTGACGGCCGTGGTGGTGATCACTTACCATCAGGTGACGCTTGTTTTCAGACAAACAGGTATAAAACGTTGACTATTTATAACCAGCTAAAGCAGTAGTAAACTATACATACGGTCCTTAACTTGCGCCAACAAACCCATATCTCTTAGATCTAAGTGTATGCCTAGCGTTTATTACTTAGATTTGAAATCTACTTGATTTCACTTTACAAATTATATTAATAACGAATGTAAACCTTAATATCTTTTGATAAAGTTCAAAATTAAATCAAATATATTATGTTACTTATAACGTATCAACTCTAACAAGTACAGTGTTGATATGAGTAGATAAAACAGAAATAAATTTATCTCTTTCCAATGTATTATGATTAGATATATCCGTCTCTGTCCTCGGCTATGAATAGGTGTGGAAAATAATATTATTTACGTCTCAATTACCGTCGGTTTCAATAAAATAATTAAGCTGAAATGTCTTGTATTCATATAATTTGTTGTATCGGCTGCTTTTCATTGCGATAAATAACTATTTATATTTAGTTATTGTAGATATATACATATATTTATAATGGAAATAGTGTAAATTGCAGTTATAACTAGATATAACTAGTTTAAACTGATAATTTTAATAAAAAATGGACTTTTTGTATTTTTATTTGTTATATTTTTGAGTTTAATAAAAAATAAATAAATATTTGAGTTAATAAAAAAAAACAACTATTTTTTTGCTTTTATGCAAGATATTTAGATAAGACAAGAAAAGATACTGTTACTATATTTAGTTCATTTTAGTGGTGTACCCTATGTAAGTTAATTATTATTTATCTATTAATAAATAAATATTTATATATATAAAATAGATGTATACTTATTTCAACATGAAATATATAAATTGTACATAAAAACATATTCATAGCTTTATTTTAAATAGAAGAGTAGCCGAGGGAACCAAGTGTCAAGACATTCCACTGTATATCCGAATCGACCGATCGTTGTGTTGCGGAACTCTACGCTGTGTTACTTTTTTCTAGAGCGAAAAATGAAACTGAAACTAAATAAATATTATTATTATTTCAAATGGAGATCGAATCTACAACCGCAGTCAACCGCTATGCCATTTCCTATCGCTACACCATAGCGATAAGAAATGGCATACATCATGGAAACATTTAGAAAATATATTTCTATTATATAATTCGTAAAAGAAGTCAGGTCTCGTAACTAGAAATTGGTAAAAGCAATAGAAATTGCCATATTACATGAACCTGGCCGAGCCCTTTTCTAGTAAATAACCAACTTGGTATTCTTCTCACAACCGAAAACCGGGCATGTTGCAGAAAGTTCATAAACATGTTCATCTGTCCATCCGTAACTGGGCAACAGACCGCCGGTGCGTTTTGCATGAATTTTAATGTGGCCGACTGTATTAAATATTGCTCAAGCTTCGCTTCCTGACAATAATAATATTGTGTATTACATATTTATATAGATGTTTTTTTTTAGCTTCACGCTTTTTTCCCGTACAGCAGGATAGACAGAAAGTACCTAGTGTCAAGACACTCCGTACTTCGCTTTCCACCGAAACATTGCGTGTTGAGTGATAGATCTCAACGCCGCATTTTGTCCACGGCGAGAAAGTTAAAATAATTTTAAATATAATCACTTCCCCGAGTGGGGTCGAACCCACAACCGATGGCGTTTACACTCAAACGCCAGATAGATATTTTGCCGGCATTCATATAAATATTTTGTTATTTTCCAAGGTAGATATACTCTAGTGTTCAGGTATTCCGTTTTATACCTGTAAAATTCTTGTGAGTATGGGCTTCTGTGTTTTCATAATATATATGTACTATGGAAACGTCTATCTTGTGGAACAAAATGTACAGTCGAGTTTCTCTAAATCAATAAACAATAAAAATAACTATATTATTGATTGAAATCTATAAGAGTTGCTAATATTGTGTAGTTTTGTAGTGAAATTTATAATATTTATTGAAATATTTAAGTAATTATATATAAAAAAGTTTATCAAAAAAATATATAAAGGCATACAAAGCTTTATACAAAGGACACAGATACAATTTTTTTTTTTAGCTTCACGCTTTTATCCCGTGTAGCAGGGTAGGCAGAAAGTACCTAGTGTCAAGACACTCCGTACTTCGCTTTCCACCGAATTCGAGACATTGCGTGTTGAGTGGTGGAACTCAACGCCGCACTTTGTCTTACCAGAGCGAAGAAGTGAAAATAATTTAAATAAAATCACTTCCCCGAGTGGGGATCGAACCCACAACCGATCGTGTTACAGTCAGACGCTGTCCCACTGCGCCACGAATTTAATAAAAATATTTCAAAAGTTACTTATAAGGTAGATATTTAAGATTTTCAAACTTTCCAAGTAAAATACGCAATAGATATGTCACATGGACTTTTCCAAGAACATGAAACCCTTCAATGACCCTAGTGGAGCCGGATGGATTTCGATAACTAGAACAGTTGACCGATAGCCGGGCCGCGCCTTCGTTTCCCGGCGCGTGCTGACCCTGTACAAGATATAAGATATAGCGAGTTAGGCGAGGAAATATAATAAAGAATACAATATAGTTCTGTAGTAGGTGCAGGTTCGTCCAATTTATTAAAAAACATTTTAGAAAAAACGTATAAAAATTTTTCAAAATTTTTATAATATTAATAAAAATTTTTCAAAATTTTTATACGTTTTTCCTAAAATGTTTTCTAATCCCAAGTGTGGAATAAAACTTTTAAAATAGTACATATTGAAATAAAATAGCAATCTCTCTTGTTAAACGAATATTTCTTAATAATCTTTAAGTAGTAGAAATTTGTAAAAATCTCTCTACAGAGATGCTAACAACATAAATAAGTTGTAACAAAACGTATAAGAATTTCGAACGCATGGCTTAGTGGTCAGAGTGCTTGGACGGTATCGAAGAGGCGCGTGTTCGAATCCCGCTGCGTTCAAATTTTTATACGTTTTTTCAAAAATGTTTTCTAATCCTAAGTGTGGAATAACACTTTAAAAATAGTAAATATCGTACAATTTATTATAGTATATATATTATATTTAATATAATAGATATTTTCTTATGACATGGCTAATTGGGAAGTTCAAGAGCATATGTATATACATTAATTTGGCGATAAATCTCATAAAAGTTTAATTTTTTATAAGTTAGAGTTAGTATACATATAGAATTATGATTGTTTTATTGAGTTATTTATTTATATAAATATTTCTGGGATTGACTTTTTCTAAGTAAATTATATTTTTAATTTTATTTTTATAAAACGACAATAAAATTTAATTGGAAATTATGATTATTAAATAGATATTATAAGCTAGTTTCAATCCTTATAGGTCAGTATGGCCGGTCCTAGCGCAAATGGGTCAGCCCCCGACTGCCATTGGGAGTGATTATACCTAAATTATTCTCATTTCATCGCTCTGATAAGACAAATTGCGGCATTGAGTTCCAACACTCAACAAGCAATGTTTCGAATTCGGTGGAAAGTGAAGTACAGAGTGTCTTGACACTAGATACTTTCTGTCTACCCTCGTATGCAGGATAAAAGCGTGAAGCTAAATCCTTATAAAATTAACGTTTATTTAATTTATATTTAAAATATTTTCAGTTTGACTTCATAAGAAAAAAAATAACATTTTTGACAAATAATCTCTTTAATAAAATAGATAATAGACATTGTACGTTAAGGCCGCGTTATTGTGCGTTTTTGATTACATTTTTTTGTTTATTTCTTCTTCCAGTTTCTTATATAACAGAATAGCCACAGAGAACCTAATGTCAAAACACACAATTTCCATCTTAATTCGAGACATTGTGTCAATAATGTTGGAACTCAACGCCGTGCTTTGTTACTAGTGAAATTCAAACCAACAACCAATTGCGTTAAAAAGTCGGACGACACTACTGCGACGCAATGCCTTTTTTCTTCTTTCTATTTACGCGTGTGAATATAAAATATATACAAAAAATAACGTCAAATTAAACAAAAACAAAGTTAGCACGCGCATATCACTTTGTACCACACACAATTGCGAGGCCGCTCCGCTTCCGTCATCTAAATAAACACTTGCCAATGCATTTTAAACCTTATTTCTTATATAAAAGACTTATTTTCATTTAAACTTAACAGTTTTTTTTGTAAGCCGGCATGTAAAGGGTACAGCGGGTGCGTCGAAAGGAAGTCCGTAGTCTGCGTTACGATCTAGATTCTTGCAAAGAGAATTTTAATTTGATTACATTTTACTATTTTGTAATACTATATATATATATATATATATATATATATATATATATATATATATATATATATATATATATATATATATATATATATATATATATATAAAAATATATATATATATATATGTGTGTGTGTGTGTGTGTGTGTGTGTGTGTGTGTGTGTCACGATTCACGATCACGTTATAGATAGAGTATAACAGAAAATAGAGAGAACGAGGACCTTTGACATATTTAAATGAATGTCATTCCCTCGCTCTGGTAGACAGAGTGCGGCGTTGAGTTCCGTCACTCAACACGCAATGTCTCAAATTCGGCGGAAAGCGGGGTACGGAGTGTTTTGACACTTGCTACTCTCTGTGTACCATGCTATGCGGGATAAAGGCGTGAAATAAAAAAAAATATATAATATGTAAACTGATACGGTACACACAACGGCATCTTAAATATTACTCACCAAGACAATATTTTATACATGAAAGTTTCTTATAAATTAATAAAAAAATGAAATTTTCATATAAATCATCTTAATCAATTAAAGCTTTCAGCGTAAATTGTATGGAGTAATGAACATATAATAAACACGAGATTCAAAAAGAAAGACCCATAAAAAGATTAAACATTTATATCAGCACTTTCTTAGAAACCCCCATGATTTGCGGCGCGCTGGAATATAAGGGTGATTACATACTGGGCGATTTTTTTTCATGTTTAATCATTAATTTTTTAGGTATAAGTACCTAAAACAAACTTTAAAAAATATTGAGGATAACTATTGTTTACCGATCTTTACATATTTAAAAAATTAGATAAAAAATACAAGCTTTTTGTAAGCGGAACTGAACGCCGGGTATTGTCAAATCGTTTATTTTAATATAAATATTTATTTGTATTAAATTTGTAATTTTTTGTATATATATTATTGAAGTAGATATATATTTTCTTATTGTACATATAGCAATTTTGTATAAATATTCAAATGTAACAAAATTTGAATTTATTGAAGTTTAAAGCGATATCCAAGAATCTATGTCTATGTATATAGATTCTTGGGTTTCTAGCAAGATACGACTGTTCGGATTTTTGCCTAATTTCATAATTTAATATAAATTACTTTTTAAACAAATTGTATACATGTTAACAAACAAATTGTAACATATTACTTTATATGATTTTTAAGGACTAATTGTTTTTTTCATATTTTTTTAGCTTCACATTTTTATCTCGCATAGCAGGGTAAACAGAAAGTACCTAGTGTCAAGATACTCCATACTTCGCTTTCCACTCAACTCGAGCCATTCCGTAGTGTGGTGGAACTCAACGCCGCATTTTGCCTATAAAATAATTTAAATATAGTCACTTCCCCGAGTGGGGATCGAACCCATAACCGATCGTGTGTACAGTCAGCCGCTGTCCCATTGCGCCACGGCCGGCCTAGGCCTTTTTAATATTGTCTGTAATATTTTTGAACACATGGGCACACAATTCTGGATGCAAGCAGCCGTTCCTACTAGTGTGCTATGGTATGGGGGATGTCTATATCCAGCAAGATGATTATGGAGAAATAAGTAAACTATATATATATATATATATATATATATATATATATATATATATATATATATATATATTTATATATATATATATATATATATATATATATATATATATATATATTTGGCCATGTGTTTGGCATACACGATAATATAAAGGGATGATGTTAAGGCAACGCGTCAACGGTACATCTAATATATATAATTTCGTGTATTTTGTGAACAATTTTTAAAGTATTGTCAGTTTGGTTTCTTTTCTACTATGTACCTTAAGCTTTTATTGATTTGGCCTTACATTTCGTACTGAGTGGCGGAACTCAACGCCGCAGTTTGTTTTACTAGAACAACTCGAGCATTTTATATTTCTATTTATATTTATAAGAGAAATGTTCTATTATATTATTAAGTGGCAACAAAAATTTCCCTCCTCTTCCCTTCACTTCCTGCCTTACTTTTTTTCTCAAGAGCCATTAATTAAAGATATATCTGAACGTTTCTTTACAACCAACATACCAACTTTGCCAACTACAATGAAATCTTGATATTTCAAGCAATTTTTATACAGAATATAATGATTTTAAGCTGCAACCGGATAATGTAATTGATTTTTAATGTATCTCACTGAGATACCATGAGGTTTTGCCGGCGCAATTAGTGTCCAAAAATGATGTTATTTTAAACGCGTGTTTCGTAAACATGTGGGTTCTATTTAAATTGGTTATATATTTTTTTTCTAAATATATTTTTTTTCTTCACGCTTTATCCCTTGCGGGCTAGTAGTTGTTGTAGTAGTGTAGTAGAAAATCGATTATTTTTTTCTTATTTTCTAGTATCTGTTAGTGTGTTTGTTTAAGGATTTTAAATGCTGAAATTACAAATATATATGTTTTTAAATATGTCTATTATTTATACGTGAAAGAAAATTAAAACCATTTAATATTTACTATTTTTAAAGTATTATTCCACATTGAGGACTAGAAAACATTTTTGAACACATGTATTAAATTAGAATGCAACGGGATTCGAACCTGCGCCTCTTGGATTTTTTTCAAAAATGTTTTCTAAGCCTAAGTAATAGAATAACACTTTAAAAATAGTAAATATTAGAATAAAATATCAATCTCTCTTGTTTAACGATTATTTCATAATAAAATTTAAGTAGTAGAAATTTGTAAAAATCTGCCTACAGAAATGCTAACAATATAAATAACTTGTAACAAACGTATAAGAATTTCGACGCAGGTGGTAGCAGAACGCATGGCTCAGCAGTCAGAGCGCTTGGACGGTATCCAAGAGGCGTGGGTTCGAAACCAGCTGCGTCCGAATTTTTATGTTTTTTCAAAAATTAATTAAATTAACACGGACAGAAGCGTATAAAATATGGCATATTTAATTTAAAGAAAGCAAATATTTTGCCTAATATTATTATAAGTCTATATCTTTGTACCAAGTTTTTAGTTTTTCAAGTTTCTCTATATATTTGTAATAATATTATTACAAAGATATAGACACTTGGTTGACTGTTTTCAACACGAAATCCAGACATTTCGTGTTAAATGGTGAACTTAACGTTGCGCTTTGTGTTACTATAGCAGAGAAATAAAAAATAAATTTAAAATATAACCCCCAACAATAATAATAATAGTTCCCCAAGTGGAAATCGAATTCAAAACAGCTTACAGTCAGACCCTGTCTTATTGAGCTAATATGTTACAAATTAATAAATTATTTTTTAAACAACTATGTGTTTTAAATGCACGTTTTTTTAATAGTGTCATACGCGTTGCTATGACAACGACTGTTTTACGTAACACATTATGTACATATAATATGAACTCTCCACGTTCGTAATTGCTGTCAGCTAAATTAATATGATATTAAAACAAATGACATCAACCGATCTCGAGTTACTCCCGGATTAGGATTTCTTCGAAATACAATGATGGCATAGATTTTAAAGATACGTAGCAAGTCAGAGGCTGTAAACATTTTTCTTTATTTCAACTCAATTATATTTTTGCAAAAAAAACAACTTATAGTGACAAGTTTTTCCTTCAAAAACAAAGTTTTTTTTTTTAATTCAATTTTTTCATAAGATATACTTGAATATTTGACATATTTTTGACGTTGGAATGAAACGCCATTTTGTGTTTAAATTAAAAGGTGTGGCACTTCTGTTGTCATATCAATCTGCGCTAGATACACATTTGTAAGCAAAATATTAAATTACAATCCAATGAATGCAATGACCTTTATGATTATCTATTAGATTCAATTCAACTATTATATATATATATATATATATATATATATATATATATATATATAAATATAATATATTTATTGAATATATCAATATAACACACTTAAATTTTGTAATATAAAGTAACGGTATGTAGATATTTACTATTTTTAAAGTGTTATTCCACACTTAGGATTAGAAAACATTTTTGAAAAAACGTATAAAAATTTGAACGCAGCGGGATTCGAACCCGCGCCTCTTCCTCAAGAGGCGCGGGTTCGAATCCCGCTGCGTTCAAAAAATTTTTCATAAAAGGTATGTAGATATGTATACTTGTTATAAATAATTAGTGAAACCGTTGATCGACGTATTTAACTAAATATAGAATAAATTTTTTTTTTCTGATATTCGTCATTTTTCTTCAAAAAAAACATCTTTCTTAATTCTCTGTCCAAATTCTACACATTTCGTTTTGATTGACAGAATTCATCACTGCGTCTTGTATGTATTACCAGAGCTCTCATAAAACAATTGTAATTAAAATTATTGTATCAAGTGTGAATCGAACTCACAACCACCGTGTCTTACAAAAGAACCGCAAACATTCAAATAGTCGATTTTTGTTTGCAAAAACAGGCTACTTTGCAGTCTGTCAGACAGCACCGAATCCAGGACCTGCAAGTAGTCATGCCATAAACCTTTTTTTTGTCTTTGATGTTAATTGGCTGTAATTTACGAGATGATGTCAAGACAGGGCGTGACGTATGTCAGTATATAAATAACCCCAACCTTACATAAAGATGGGTACAACACATATATCTGAACTTTCTCCTCACAGAGCTTATTAAAGCTTCTTGCTACAGAGTATCTTAGTAATACTCATTAATACGCGAATTGTATTAAAATATTGCAATTATAGTTTATATAGAAGGTGACCAAAATGCAAATATTTTTTTATAATTTTTTTTTATAATGATAATTAATAAAACGTTGCTAAGGCAACGCGTTATTAACGCTTCAATGGGATATATCCTATGTATACTAATTATATAAATTTGACTTGGTTGTGAATTTAAATAGATCATAATATATAATTTTTAATAAATTCTCTTACACCAAGGTTTTTGGGCGTTTTTCCTTTTATTTTAATTAACCTTTATTTAAAAATATTATATGTAGAATCTGATTAGCTAGGTTGAATTTTATTATTTGACTTGTTGTGTTTCTAAATAACCATATGGTACATTTTAAAGCCACTGATGTGTGAATAATTACATTGAATACTTGGAAAGAAAGTAGTTATTAGAAGATCCTAAGTAGAACCTATGCGATGTTTAAAACAGAGAAGTAGAGAAAGATATAATATTTCTATGATAATTTAATTATTTTATGGTTCTATAAAATGCTATTTATATTCGTAAAGGATCTGTTTCAACATTACACTGTGTCCAAAACAGTACTGTTATAGTTTCTATATAGTTTTCGTGAAGGGCTTGTTATAATGAACGAAGTAAACCGCTTCTTTTATACATACAATATACACATTGCATATAAAGCTGCCAAATTTAATAAATAATCAATTTTTATTATTTTAATTTATTTTCAAGTATTTGTATGAACTTTAAATATTATTTAAAATAAAAAAAAACTTAAGGTCAGTCGTGGCGCAGTATGACATCGTCTGAGTGTAAATACGATCGGTTGTGAGTTCGATCCCCACTCCGGGGAGTGATTATATTTAAAAAAATATTATACCTTGCTCTAGCAAGACAAAGTGCAGCGTTAAGTTCCACCACTTAACTCGAATTTGGTGGAAAGTAAAGTACGGAAGGTCTTGACACTAGGTAGCGCCTGTCTTACCTGTTATGGGAGATAAAAACGTGAAGCTAAATAATTAAAAAAATATCTGAAAAAATATGTTAAACCTTACTTAAATATGCCCATATATAATTGTTTATTTTTTAATTCTTAACCTAATAAAAGAAATATTTTGAAAGTGTTATTCCGCACTTGCAAAAACATTTTAAAATTTGAGCACAGCGTGATTCGAAACCGCTCCTCTTGGAAACCGTTCAATCCCTGACCGCTAAGCAATGCGTTCTACATCCGCCTATATCTATCCTCTTATACGTTTTATTACAACATATACAACTTAATTTAAAAATTTCAACTAACCAAAGATTATTTCTAAGAAAAAGTAATTTCACATGAGAGAATGATATTTATTAAAATATTTTACTAATTTTAAACCACATTTAAGATGAAAAAAAAAACATTTTAAAAATCATCATGAAATCATTCACTCATTTCATGCCATCGAAATAAACCAGGGGTGGCTTAACACAGCATCCATAAATCTGACATAAAACTTTTTGTACTACCTTCAAAATACATAAAGATACACATTCATAATGTAAAATTGACAATTATATATTAATACACATCATTCCCTTGCAAATGATAACGATAATGTCTATATTTATTTATTTGTATACATTTATATTTCAAAAATTTATTTTTTTGTTTTCGTATAGAGAATATATACTGAAGGAAGAATTAAATATTTATTTTCTAACTTGAATAGGCTATTATCCAGATGGAGCAGAATCGTGCATATAAATATGCAAAAGCCATAAGTTCAATACATTTTTGTTGGCAAAATCTTCGGAGCTTAATTGCGTCGTTAGCCCTCTGCAATGCATTGTTCGTCACTGATAAAAAGGCATACTGATTTTTTTTTCTGCACATCGCCCCCTAGCTACTGATTTCATTGTATGCTAGCTGTTTCCCACGACTTTTGACGTGTACTTGTATATTTTTGACATAAGTTCAAGCAATTTTTGAAATTTTGTTACAGTTTTTGGAAATTTAGAGAGAATCTAACGTAATGATATTGCGTTTTCCGATTTTAACCCGTACATATGTAAATACATCGCACTTTCTCTTATCCAGAATATTATTTAAATTTATTACAGATTAAAAAAAAACGAAACACATTTTTTTTATATATTATGTTATAGTAATTGAGGCCGGTCGTGGCACAGTGGGACAGCGTCTGACTGTAACGCGATCGGTTGTGGGTTCGTTCCCACTCGGGGGAGTGATTATATTTAAATTATTTTCACTTCTTCGCTCTGGCAAGACAAATGCGGCGTTGAGTTCCACCACTCAACACGTAATGTCTCGAATTCGGTGGGTAGCGAAGTACGGAGTGTCTTGAAACTAGGTACTTTCTGCCTACCCTGCTACGCGGGATAAAAGCGTGAAGCTAATAAAAAATATGTTAAAATAATTTAGTTTAAAATGTAATTGTAATGGAATTGAGACGTAAATACGTAAAACAATGATGATAAGGTAAAAGCCCGTAAACGTTTTTTAAACCTTCTTTAAATGTCATATCTCATCTTAGATTGATCTATAAAAAATAATATTATAATGACATATTTCTCTATATAGAGTAACTCTATATAAAGTAATAATAGAGTAACAAAAATAATTTTAGCAAAAAAGCTTTAATCAAGCTTCGCCCCTAACTTAGTATTGAATACGATAAAAAAAAGTGACATTTGTACGAGAGCTTTCAAAAACGATGTACCCTTGTTATGCATTAAAATATACATACGTGATGGATTGTCTTTCCGAATGTCAGTCCAAAATATAAGAACGAGTTTCGAAAATTCCGTCAACATTGTAAATATCTGGGGTAAAACGACTTGTAAAGACGACTTGGAAAGAAGATGATGGGCAAATATTTTTTTTTTAATTTATTTTATATTAATAAGAGACGTAAGTTTAGTTTTTTTAGATTCACGCGTTTTTTCCTGTGTAGCAGAGTACACAGAAAGTACCAAGTGTCAAGACACTACTTCGCTTTCCACTGTATTCGTGACATTGCCTATTGAGTGGTAGAACTCAACGCCACACCTTATCTTTCCAGAGCGTGCAAATGGTTTTTTTTTTAAAAATAGTCAGTCACCTGCCCCGAGTAGGGATCAAACCCACAACCGGCAACTTAACAAGTATAACATTCAATCATTTAAAAATATAACATACAAATTTTGTTTTTCGTTCTTCATAGTATTGTTTATAAATATATCATTTACTATTAGCCATTTTGCAGTGAATTTAACAATATCGTTTTTAGTAATTAAGTTATCGTTTGTGAATCATTCAGATTAATAAAAAATAAAAAAAAAAGTCAAATCCACGTTTAAAAAGACAGACACTCGAATTAATGATTATATTTAGATAATTATCATTTCCACACTTTAGTAAGACAAAGCGCGACGTTGAGTTCCATCACAAAACACGTTATATCTTAATAGTTTACTATATCTAAGGTGTTTTTCCACACTTAGGATAAGAAAACATTTTTTTTAAAAAGTATAAAAATTTGAACGCAGCGGGATACGAACCCGCGTCTTTTGGAAACCGTTTACAAAAATGTTTTCTAATCCTAAGTGTGGAATAACACTTTAAAAATAGTGAACTATTAAAATAAAATAGCCATCTCTCTTGTTAAACGATTGTTTCTTAATAATCTTTAATTAGCAGAAATTTATAAAAATCTCTATAGATATGCTAACAACATAAATAAGTTGTAACAAACGTATAAGAATTTCGACGCAGCCGGTAGTAGAACGCATAGAACGGTAGATAAGCGGTCAGAGCGTTTGGACGGCTTCCAAGAGGCGCAGTTTCGAATCCCGCTGCGTACTAATTATTATGATTTTTCAAAAAATCAATGTTTAGAATTCGGCGTAAAATGAAGTACAGAGTGTCTCGATACTATAACCTGAAGCTAAAAAAAGTACAAAATAACTAACATTTTTCAGAAAATTTTCTGAAAATCGTATACAAATTACCTAAAGTCAGGATATTTTCTTAGCTCAGTATTAAACATCTTCTACGTACATAACTCAGTGTAGGCATTCGAAGCAAAAACAAAAATTACCAATTAAAAATTTGTACTAAATGATGCCAACCCAGCGGGAGAGCCATCTTGCAAAGTCGTTAAGTGTTTGTGAACAAACAACGTTCTTTAAATTTTCTATATATTGACATTATTGGTTTGAAAAACAAGTGAGATTATTTCTCAAGACGGTTTTTACTTACATTATCGATGAGTGGAAATGGATTATAATTGCTTTTTTATTTAGTGATTTATATGAATTGTACTCAAAATTTCTAACAAAATAATTATTAGTTAATATGTTCTTAAAACTCCAAATTTCATCTGTACCTCATATATATATATATATATATATATATATATATATATATATATATATATATATATGAATTAATGCATTAAAAAACTCATTTCGAGTGGGGATCGAACCCATAATCGATCGCGTTTACAGTCAGATGCTGTCACACTGCGCCACGACCGGTCCCAATTTATTTCCCCACATTTTTTCATATAAATCTTAAACTTAAACATATCTATATATCGTCTTCACAGTATCAATAAGTAGGTAATTGGTATAATTACATTGCAAAGTATCGAACAGTGGTGTTAAATTTTTCACGGTCGGAGCGGACGGACCCCCGCAGTTTCATGACTGTACCGATTTTAATGAAGCTCAACATCGTGCTTCAGGCAAGAAATTGTGTTTTATTTCCTTCTGAGGTATTTCTTTTTAAGTGTAAAGATATTTAAATTTTCACGTGTTTCGTGTTTTGCTTTCGGTTGTTCAGAGAAAACCTTGTTTTTACTCAATTTAAAATTATTGCAAGTTTTATATAATCAGACCGAGAAAAATTAAAATATATCACAATATATAGCCAGAGCGCTTGGACAGTTTCCAAGAGGCGCGGGTTCGTGTCACGCTGCGTTCAAATCTTTATACGTTTCTTATAAATGTTTTCCAATCCTAAGTGTGGAATGACACTTTGAAAATAGTAAAATAAGATATTTCAATATATATTTTATTTCTGAGTGGGATTTGAACTTAGAACTATCAAGTGTATATTAAAATAAGCAAAAATAAGCATAAAAAAATATAATAGAAATTTAATGATCATTTCTCTATGTGAATTTCGAACCAATGCAATGGCTTTAATAATTACTACACATCAAAAATCTTTCTTTACTGAGAATTGAACCTATTGTTTTCATTTCAGAAGTGAGTCGCTAACTACTACACAATGAGATCAATTCTAGTACACTTAATTGAAACAAATCATCACGGCGCAATGGTAGTGTTTGACTGTAAATGCGATTAGTTATTAGTTCGAGTTAGTTCTCACTTAGGGGAAATATGATATTTAAATTTGTTTTATTTCTGTTCTCTCATAAGACAAAGCGAGGCGTTGAGTTCCGCCATGTGTTACGTACTAAATTAAATTGGGATGGAAAGTGGAGTTTCTTGACAATAACTTCTTTCTCACTACCTTGCCATAACATAATTGCATTTAAAATAGAGCATAAGCGAAGGTGGTATAGAACAAATTGCAGGTATTATATGCGAACAATTGATAGCGCTTGGTTGCCATATTTCGAGGCAATCTTAGAGCCTTGTACAGTACTAGGAAGCTGTAACACGATGCGTTTTATCTTACTGACTCATTTTATTTACTTTTGTGTCACGTTTTGCTTTGATTGACACTTAAAATAATTATTTTAATTGTTATTTCTGGTTAGTTTTAGTTTTAAAATATTTAATTTCTAGAAGTCCAAAGAGGTTTTGAAAGGTGAGATACTGTACAGGAATTGTGAGGAAATTAGTAAAATGTTTCAATTTTTAAGCCATATAAATTGTCTTGTACGAGAAACCTGTTAAATTAATTTATATATAAATCAAGAAACATAGCTTAGACTATGCAAAGTACTTATGATTTGATAATATTTAGTGCATTATTTGGGCGCGGTATACCAGCATCTGACTTATGGGAAATGAATATATTTAAATTATTTTCATATCCTTGCTCAGGTAAGACAAAGCGCGACGTTAAGTTCCATCACTCAACACGCAATGTCTCGAATTCGGTGGAAAGCGAAGTGCGGAGTGTCTTGACATTGGGTTCTGTCTGTCCTGCTATGCGGAATAAAAGTGTGTAGTTACAAAAATTGGTTGTAATTAATTTTTTTATAGTATTTTTTCTTTTTATTTTGAAGATATGTTTTTATATTTTGTTTTAATATGATAATTAGCAAAAACAAATGTCTGACTGTAACGCGATCGGTTGTGGGTTCGATCCCCACTCGGGACAGTGATTATATTTCAATTATTTTCACTTCCTCGCCCTGGTAAAGACAAAGAGCGGTGTTGAGTTCCACCACTCAACACGCAATGTCTCGAATTCGGTGGAAAGCGAAGTACGGAGTGTCTTGACACTAGGTACTTTCTGTCTACCCTGCTATGCGGGATAAAAGCGTGGAGCTAAAAAAAAAACAAATGTCAGATTTACCATAAACCTGTCGTGATTGATTTAATTCTGAGGCGATACATAGTTTACCGGGTCAACCAGGTTAATATTTTAGTGTTTAGTATCTCGTTAGACGTAAGGCCTTAGGTTCCAAAAGTATTGAAAATATATCTCATATCATAATATATATAATTTCTTATACAGTTTAAAAGAAACGTATTTATTTAGATATCGTAATGCGTCAGCGGTTTTCACTCGAGTATTAAATATTGGCATAACATCTCGAGTAGAGGATGTACCTAATTGCAAATTTGAAGGAAATCTTATCTTATCTTTAAGTTATTTTAAATTTTTATTTTAACCTGTTATTAGTATAAACAAAAATAACCATATACTCATTTCTTTTGATATTGTATTATAAACTACTTTTTAATGTTCATAGTAATATGAATTGTTAAAAATACTTTACCTTAAGTGGGAATCGAACCCCATACACCATCGCGTATATAGTTTGACAACTAATAATTAATAAGAAAATACTTCATTATTAAAAACGCATTTTTATTTAAACCAGGGTTGACAGTTCAAAAAATAAAAAAAAAAGAATGAGTCATTTTTTGCTTTTTATACATATGTCTATGTTAATATAACGATAAATTAAGAAAAAAAAATACGTAAATCTGACATTTTCTTACAAATTATACCTTCTCACTGCTATGGCGATAATTGATTGTTCCAATGATGGTTTCAAAGTACTCGTATTTCTCATACAAATCAGTTATCCATACATACATACATACATACATAAATGTTCCCAGGCTCCGCCCACAGTGTATATACAATAATTGGTAAAGCCACCAATCGGTGTAAAATATTTGTTATCATTTATTTCTGTACGTCATATAATATATTTATTTCATAAAAATATATTGTTAATATTATTAAAAATATTTTTTACTAAAAATATGTATATTTTTGAGTGACAAGTGAGATATTGTTTCAATAAGAAAGTGGATTGTGAAAACCGTTTGATAATTCATTTTACAAAAAACATTAGAAATGTTTTGAACGCAACGGGATTCGAACCCGCGCCTCTCATAAACCATCTAAGAAGCACTGCGTTCATATTTTGGTACGTTTATATTTTCCTATTCGAAGTGTAGATTTAAAAAATATTGAAAGAAATGTCTGAAATGCCTTTTAGACATGCAAAAACTACTATTTGAACCGTATAAGGTGGTTAGTGATTTAAGCAATATTGCGATACGACCTTAAACGTTCCGAAAAGCGGAGACAGGAGTGTCTTATCTATATATATTAATTAGCCAATAGATAAACCGTAGTTGCAATAAAATAACATTTTTTTTCTAGCTTCACGTTTTCAACCCGCATAGCAAGGTAGTCCGAAAGTAGCTAGTGTCAAGACACTCTGTACTCAGCCTTTCGCCGAATTCGAGACATCGCGTATTGTGTGGTGGAACTCAATGCCGCACTTTGTCTTACGTATTTAAATTACCTCGAGTGGTAATCGAATCCACTACTGATCGCGTTTAAAGGCAGATGCTTTCTTACAGCGCCACTACCGGCCTCTCAGTCTCTCAAAATAACATTTGATTAAAAAAGGCCGTGATATTTTAAAGGAAAAACACCTCCAAAATATTTTACAGGTACTTTTTCCCCGTCTATATTTCCCATTCAATCTAACCTAACTAAGCCAGAGTTAAAACCATTTATAATTGTCTTATTTACTACAAAGGATTTTTGTGTTACAGTCATTTAGCGCCGGTCTTAAGCAGTTAGCACTTTCAACTTTAACTATGTAACGAGATAATATTTGTTCATTATTTAGCACTATTGATATGTGGGAAAGAAAGATTTCTTCTTAAACTGAGTAGAAATGGACGTGCGTATTCTATTTATTGTTTTCATATAATTTTATTGAAAATAATTTTGTATATTTTTTTAGCTTCACGCTTTTATCCCGCATAGCAGGGTAGACAAAAAGTACCTAGTGTCAAGACACTCCGTACTTTACTTTCCACCGAATTAGAGACATTGTGTGTTGAGTGGTGGAACTCAACGCCGCTCTTTGTCTTTAACAGAACGAGGAAGTGAAAATAATTTAAATATAATCATCCCCCCGAGTGGAGATCGAACCCACAATCGATCGCGTTTACAGTCAGACGCTGTCACACTGCGCCACGACCGGCCTCAACTCAATATTTATATGTATACGTGAATCTAAACAAGTAAAAATATGATTAATTATCAGTTGAATCAATGTACATTACATTACATCTTCAATTAAAAAAAATATAAAACTTAAGTTAATTTCTTATTGAAAAAACGTATAAAAATTTTCTCTCTTGGATACCGTCCAACTCCAACGTCTCTTGGACTGTATCCAAGAGGCGCGGGTTCGAATCCCGCTGCGTTCAAAATTTTTATACGTTTTTTCAATAAGGTTTTCTAATCCTAAGTGTGGAATAACACCTTAAAAATAGTAAATATTAAGTTAATTTCATTTCTAGTTAAATTGACATTTAAAAAAAATACCCTATAAATTAGTACAAAGACTATTTTGGCCGTAACATAGACTTTCATTTACTTATTGAGTGTGATTTCAAATCTATTTAGAAATATTATTGAAATTGTTACAAAATCGGCACGGAGTTTGAATATAATATAAGCTGTAGATATATATATTTATATTTAAGTATTTTTTTTAAATCTTAATTTGCAATCGCAAATTGATTTTAAATAAATGGATGACTTCTCTACACTTAGTTATTCAATAAATAAACAAAAGATGAAAATCGGGTACATTCTTTTTTACGCTGGATATTATTAAAAACGAGAAAAAAAGAACCAAGTTAATAGTGTCACTAGACTACTATTTGTTCAAATTATACTTAAAAAAATCACATAAAAATCAGTGTGAATTCTCCCAGCATTTAAGTAGTTTACCCTTGACCGATCGCTGAATCATCACCAGTCAAAATGATTTATAGCGGTACAGCAAAATTAAATGTCATCTCTTCTGGGTCAAAGGCTTGTGAGGTTTTTTTTTGTTAAAATATAATTTAAATCGACTAACCCAGTAATATAACACTTGCTGTGTTGAGTCTTGAAAACTACTTGGAAAGTACATAGAGTTATATATAAACTATATTTTAATGTTCTAAGAGATAATAATAAAATAACTATAATGTATTAATATAGAACTTGGCTCCTTTTTTCATCTTAATGTGTTTTTAAGCCAATTAACTTTACTAATAATAACTCAAACTCTATTTTTTTTTAATTTTTAATTACATTTTAAGATATTCTGCATTATGCGGCATAGATAAAGACAATATAATATAAAGGCACATCCTATACTAATTTTCAAATAATTTTTTATTATATTATGTTTAAAGTGTTATTCCACGTTTAAGATTTGGAAAACTGTCCAAAAAAAGATATAAATGACATTATGTTCAAATTTTTATACGTGTTTTTTTAATTTCACGCTTTTTATCCCGCATACGAGCGTATACAGAATGTACCTAGTGTCAAGACACTCCGTAATTCGCTTTCCAGCGAATTCGAGACATTGCGTGTTGAGTGATGGAACTAAACGCCGCACGTTTTCTTACCAGAGCAAAGTAGTGATAATAATTTAAATATAATCACTTCCCCGAGTGACAATCAAATCAGACCCTGACCCTGCCACGACCGGTCTCTAGTCAAAAATATGGAACGCGGTCATATTGCGTTTATGAAAAACAAAAGATAAACATAAAAACACATTTCAAAAACATATTTGAACGTTTAAAATGATTTATCCAATGATTCGTATCAGTTACACCACAATGAGATATAGCTACACTGGCCGATGTTATCGTGTTGCTGGAACAGCTGTCGGCGTGTCGTCGCTTATTGTACTGTCATAATAATTACGCGCACGCGTTAAATACGTACAAGTGTATATACTGAGCGAAATGTTGCTTTTGTTTGAAATTATGGCTAACAAGAAAATGGCGAGAGGTGCAGGTTCGAGTCCAATTTTTTTTAGCTTCAAGCTTCAAGCTCTTGCGGGGTAGACAGAGAGAACGGAGCGCCAAACGCTACGGTCCCTGCATACCTCTTTTTCCTCGTCCATAGTCATTAGCCTCAGACATTCCCCCTCGGGGGATTTCTACTATTTCCATTGTCATTATTGCCATTGTAGAATATTTATGGATTTTTTTCCAATTTTATTTTAGGAATTTCAGGAAATTCCATTTTAATGCTTCACACTTTCCAAGGAATCACCGTACCGATTTTCTTCAGATCTCCAGGTACACTAGTTTTAACTGTGCATTGTCTATTAGCAGCTCAGGGTGTAATTTATCTGTATTGAAGTACAATTCATTTGTAAACTATTGAATATTAAAATATTAAAACCCCGTTTAAAATGACTTCAATGTATGTAGGAATAATAATAAAAAGCCTACATATTATTGTTACGAAACGTGGTGAAGTAAAAGTTGATTTCAAAAGTAAACATTGGGACAATTTTTTTATTCTGACTTGTTTTGTATATGAAAGTTATAAAAAATATCCTTATTCATTGCCCACAAATTAAATAATGCAACCGTTCGTTCGTGTATTAAGAACGAGTTTTTTTTGGACATTGTTAGGCAGCGTGTAGGCGGCGTGGGCGTGTCACGCGAAAAGGCACACGTTTAAATTACTTCTTTTTTTTTTATAAATCAAATAAATACTCCTGTACCCGTGTTATTGTGTTGGTAATATGTTTTATGTTATCTGTGTAACGATTTTGAGGCAATCGTGATGTGTGACTTTAAACGCGATTGGTGGTGGGTTCGATTCCCTCTCGTTGGAACTAAGGCAAAAAGCGGCGTTTAGCTTCACAGTATCTCAATATTAGACTACTTTGTTATGCGAATTTAAAATGGTCAATTTAACTTGCGTAAAAACTTAAATCGACTCCATTTGTACTATTATTATTTGTATAGTTATTATTAATAAATAATGTACTGGGACCGGTTGTGGTGCAGTGAGAAAGCGTCTGCTTGTAAACGCGATCGGTTGTGGGTTCTATTCCCACACGAGGGAGTGATTATATTTAAATTATTGTCAACTCCTCGCTCGTAAGACAAAGTACGGCGTTCAGTTCCACCACTCAGCACGCAATGTTTCAAATTCAATGGAAAGCGAAGTACAGAGTGCTCTGCCATTAAGTACTTTCTGTCTACCCTGTTATGCGGAATAAAAAGCGTGAAGCAAAAAAATTAATATACAGATTCTATATTTTTTTTACGTTTTGAAAATAAGCGAAGCGGTGTGCTCTAACTAGTTCGGCTCATTGAGTCACGTGGCCACAAAATTATTGATTAGTACACTTCATTATACAAGTGCACGTATATGGCAATGAGAAAAAAAATCATTCGTTAATTGGATGGCTTTCTGACTAACAAGTTAGTACGTATAATAATATTAAACATATGTATGTTTGTAATGAACTTTAATCTATCCTTTTTGGGCTTTTGCTTGAATGATATTTTGTATTCCTTTGCTGGTATTCATTTTTTTTTATAAGTTGCGTAAATAATTCCCTCATAGCGCAGTTTTAAGGTGTAAATGTACACGATAGTATTAGGTTTGATATTTAGGCAAAGGAATATTTATATTGAGATGATTTTATTAGCATCATCTGTGGATTTTTTTTTATAAATGTATGTCGGCTGGTTGTGGCGCAATGGGACTGACTGCTGATTGTAAACGCGATCGGTTGTGGGTTCGATTCTGACATGGGGAAATGATTATATTTAAAATTATTTCCATTTCTTTGCTCTAGTAAGACAAAGTGCGATATTGAGTTCCGCCATTCAACACGAAATGTCAGAATAAAATTGGGTAGCTAAAAAAATTTTACCACCCTCTTCAACTACTGATACCCAATGAAAGTACAGTATTTTTAATTTTTCTTGTTTAAATCTGATGTCCTTACTATGGCTAGCAGGATGATGAGAATACTTTGTGTTTATCTTTGCTGTTTAGATATGTTTTTTACCTGAGTAAGAGCCAAAGTATATTCATTCTTTAGAATGCAGCAATGTAATGTATAGTGTTAAAATAGTACGCTTTCTATCTCTTGTTCTTATGCGTTATCAGGGCAAAAGCCATTTAGGACTAATTTAAGGGCATTTTATTTAGGGCATGTAAGACTAATTGTAAATGAGGTTGGTTGCGGGTTCGATTCTCGATCGGGGAGTCATTATATATGTTATTTGAATTTATTCACTCTGGTAAGACAAGGCCTGGTATAGTGTCCATCATCTAACACTGGGTGTCTTGATTGCAGTTTCTCTCTAATAATTTTACAACGAGGGAAGAGCATAACACTTTTTTTTTTCAGCGAAAGAAAACGTCTGACTGTAAACGCGATCAGTTATGGGTTCGATTCCCACTCGGGGGACTTATTATATTTAAATTATTTCCATTTCCTTGTTCAGATAAGACAAAGTGCGGCGTTAAGTTCCGCTACTCCACATGCAACGTCTCGAATTTGTTGGAAAATTGGGGTACTGAATTGTCTTAACACATGGATACTTATTATCTCCTCTGCTATGCGGGATAAAAGCGTGAAGCTAAATATAAATATAAATTACCTAGAGTTCCCATTTAGTTCAATAAATTTTAACTAACAGTTAACTAAATAATGTGTGAAACATAAAAAAAATATCACTTACCAAGTTTTATTCTCGTACCGTCCGTTGAATAATTTCTATTCAATTAAATACAAATTCATCTTCGTGTTAATTAATTCAAATGATATATTTAATAAGAGTGACAACAAAAGATAAGGCTCGCCGCACACTGTGACCATAAATAATGTCGTATTAGACGTAACGTGGGTGTAAGCATAGAGTTATGGCTGGCTTTTGTTGGCTGTTTCTTTTAGTTGTAATGTTGGTAGTACATGAAATAATAACTATAATTGTTTTTTTTCTATTTAGGCAATTAGAATTTGTAGGTTGGCATCATCTATTTTTCGTTTCAGACATATATAACACAAAATTTATATAAAAAATTCAAATATAAAACATCTTCTTGCCAAAATAATAGACAGATTAAAAATATTATTACATAGATTATGTAATTTTTTACATTATTAAATGATGAATGTGGTTATTATTTTAGCCCAACCCTAAGCTTTGTCTTATGAAAACGTAAAAAAAAATGAATATTATTCCACCAAGTGCTAATAAAACTGACAACTGATATATTGTCTATGTTGACATTTCACAGGTCTGATAATACGAAGCGCGGCGTTGAGTTACGCTTCTCAACACGCTTACTGCCTTTATGCAAAAAAATGAAGTCAAATACAATTTTCAGTTTTCAAATATCACCTTATACTTGTATAGCATTGAATACTGTAGTTAAATTCAAATTATTAATACACCTGATATTATCTGCGTACATTGTATAACGTGGCCATTGTTTGACATGTCATTAGAACCATACCACATTCAATTTTGATACTAGATCAGTATTAATGTTATAGAAATCATAATGTACTAGCTAGAATGACATAGTTCTAAAAGTGTTGTTTGTTTGTTTTAATCATATCCATACTGTACTAGTGGTGTTATTTGGACTTTCTCGAATTTAAAAACTAATTTTTAATATAAAAAAAATGTTTCTTAGATAAGAGTTTAATTTGAATGCTTTACAACATTTTTTTAATAACAAGGTCTTTGATTTTTGCGTTTTTTTCACATTTTAAATGAAATTCTTTTAAACGGATTAATTGCAGGTAGAGCTTACCTGTGACCACGGACTACTGTAAAGTGTTTAAAACCTCAGGTTTCCAAAAATATATTTTCGAATATTAAAATATACGCGATTAATCTGTTTAAAATAATTTCAACAAACAACAAAAAACACAACATTTTGGTCTATTTATGTATATTAAAATAAATGTATATTAAAATTCAAAATGTACCAAAGGCAAATAACAAAAATTTACCTTAGTGAAAACTTGTGAACTGTTAAGCCGTAAAATATGCGTCTCCATAGCAACGTGTATGTATGTCACTTTGTGTTTTTTAAACGTGAGACAGTCTGTGACATAATGTATTTTAATTTTTTAGCTTCACGCTTTTTATCCCGCATAGCGGGGTAGACAGAAAGCACCTAGTGTTAAGACACTCCGTACTTCGCTTTCCACCGAATTCTAGACATTGTGTGTTGAGTGGTGGAAGTCAACGCCGCACTTTGTATTTACCAGAGCAATGAAGAGAAAATAATTGAAATATAATCACTGCCCCGAGTGGGGATCGAACCCACAACCGATAACGTTTACAGTCAGACACTGTCCCACTGCGCCACGACCGGCTTTATTTTAATGCTATAATAATTATTATAAAAATATTATTTCCATATATAAACCTTAGCCACGCCTAATTTCGTACTTCATAATACGCATAATCTGCACAACCAAAAGGTACAAAAACGAGCAAAAAATCTTACGTAAACAGTTTTTTTTTCTTATTTTTTTTTTCTTAGTATATTGAACACTTTTAAAAGCAACAAATGATTCAAAACATTACAAAAGCATAGCTGCGCCCGCGACGCAAATATTTGACATCCGCCGCGTTTCCCAGCACACATCCTCTCTTGTGTTTTACCACTAACGTGACGCACTGTGTCGCCATTTGTATAAAGAAAAAAGGAAATTAATCGTTATACTGACTGTGAACGCGATTGGTTGTGGGGTTCGATTCCTACTCGACGCTCAAGCAACGGAATATGGGGTGTTAAATTAACATCATTAAGATATTTTTGTTTTGAATTTAGCTGGAGGCCGGTCGTATCGCAGTGGAACAGTATCTGACGGTAAAAGCAATCTGTTGTGGGTTCGATCCTCACACGGGGGAGAGATTACATTTCAATTATCGTTCTGGTAAAGACAAACACGCAATGTCTCGAATTCGGTGGATAGCGAAGTATGAATTGTCTTAACACAAGGTACTTTCTGTCTACCTTGCTATACGGGATAAAAACCTCCCCTAAGAAGTATTTGAACCTGACACCTGTCTTAAAGATACACAGACACTTCTACTATGATGTCAACAAAAAAAAATTAATAACAAATTTCACTCACTCTAAGCTTTAAACAATGCAAAGCACATCCAAGATAAGGGCACCCGTTCACCAAGCAAGAGAAAGCGATAATATCTTATCCCGACTCGTGCGATCGTGCGATTGTAGTAAAGACGCCGACATTTTGTTCTCGCCGCTTGTCCTTACGTAAATATTTTATCGTTACGAGTTTATGTCCGGGTTAATTTTGAGATTAACTTTGACTGTTAGTGTCCAGTGGGGCAAAGGTTGCTGGTTCAGTTCTGTGTTGATAACATTTTTTTGCGTGTATTTAAGTGTAAAGTTGATTCGGCGGAATGGACGTGACTGTACAAAATATGTGATATTTTTTTAGCTTCACGCTTTTTATCCAACATAGCAGGGTAGACGGAAACTACTTAGTATCAAGACACTTCGCAATTCACTTTCCATTGAATTCGTGACATCGCGTGTTAAGTGGCGGAACTCAACGCCGCAATTTGGCTTACCAGAGTGCAGAAATGAAAATAATTTAAATATAATCTTTCCTCCAATTAGGAATCGAATCCACAACCAAAAACGTTTACAGTCAAACGATGTTCCATATTTCAATTATTTTATTCGATGTCACTCAATTTTCACGCTAATGTCAAATATTCTTTTGTCCACCTTCTGTCCCAATCGAGACATTGATGTTCAGTGGCGCTATACACCACGATTTTGTCTCACAAAACTAGTAAAATAAAAAAAATAAACATTACCACTGACCCAATCGTACATCGAAGTATGACTATCGCGTCTTCAGTCAGGGTTCTGTCCCACTGTACCACAATGGTCATATTTTTGTGACGAGCTCGAAATAATTATAAAGTCAACATGAAATAGAGATTTAAGCGGGCGGGAGTTCAAATATAAATCGTCGGTTACTGGGTGGTATACTTAGAGCGATATAGCCTCCGGACCACACCCCGCGCACTGTTTTACGACTTGCTAGTATATATTACTAAAGTTTTCTAACATTTTATTAAATTGTATGTATGTATGTGTATATATATATATATATATATATATATATATATATATATATATATATATATATATAGTCAGGCTAGAATAATAAAACATTTTGGATTAGAAAACATGTTTGATAAAACCCATTTTTTTTAAATATTTTTTTATCCTAAGTGTGACATAACACTTTAAAAATAGTAAAATATAAATATTTTACTTAATATTTTTTTGCCCCAAACGTAATTTTCATCCGTATGTATAGATCGTTTAAAGTCCAATACTTCCCAATTACTCAATAATGACGTGAGGCTTGCATACAAATTACGCACGCGTATGTCATCACAAATAGTTTTAATGACGTATAGAGAAATATATATATATATATATATATATATATATATATATATATATATATATATATATGTATATATGTATATATGTATATACGTTTTTATATGTAAATATATCGTCTTGTGTGGTTAAACTCATTGCCGCACTTTTGTCTTAACAGAGGAAGTAGAAGTCGAGGAAATGAAAATAATTTAAATATAATAGGCCCCTGAGTGGTAATCAAACCCACAACCGATCACGTTTGCAGTTGGACGCTGTCCCACTGCGCCTCGACCTCACAGTAATATTTGGTATAAAAAATAACCAAAATATCTATATTTATAAGGTCTCTTTGACTTTTTTGCTTAATAATTCGCTCAATCTGTATTGTTTATCTTTAATACTAGTTTATACACTATATTTGTACATTTACAATGAATAGGTTTGAAATTTACTTGCTTGAATTAAGAAAGAAAAGACCCTGGCTAAGTATTCTCTTATTCTGGCTAAGTAATCTCTAATCTTATATGAAGTACATATAATAAATTACTATTTATTCGTTTATATGTTATAATTAAATAAGAAATTCACGTTTTTATCCCACACAGCTGGGTAGATAGAAAGTATCTAATGTCAAGAGAGTCTGTTCTACGCTTTCCGTCGAATTCGGAATATTACGTGTTGAAAAGTGGAACTCAACGCCGCTCTTTGTTTCACCAGAGCGAAAAAACGAAAATAATTTAAATAATGGAAATCGAACCCACAACCAATCGCGTTTATAGTCAAACGCTTTCACGCTGCGCCACGACCGGCCTCCTTCTTAAAGAGTATAAAAATATATTTAATATGTATCTACATATATCTATGCGTATTTTTCAAGAATTTGTAATATAAAAAGAATTTGTAATATATTTTTTCCATTTTCATGTCAATAAGACAGAAAATTTATATCCTAAATGTAAACTATACCCAAATCGATATTCGAACTTCAAACCAGATGTACAGACGAACGTAGAAATGCTGTAACTAAGCAACAACGTCCGAAACAGTTCGTACCTTAACTTATATTAATATAGGTTTAATCACCTCTTACTAATTTGGCAAACTTCATTGTACATTGCGAGTAATGTACTGTAATCACTATCATTCTTGGTCCACAGCCAGCAATAAACTGCATATATATATTATAACAAATATATTACCTCTACGGCATATAAATCATGAATTTAATTTGATATCTCAGAACAGTTAGATGTTACAGAAGTAGCACAAGTTTGTACTAATAAAATAATGCCGTAGCTAATAATAATGTTGGTGTGATTTTTTTTAAATATATGGCGGTTTAGGTTTTGGTAACGAGTTCTAATCTCGCTCGGGATAGTTCTAATTTTTTTTAATTTTACGGGTTTAAAAGCTACTATTCTCCATAATTAGGATTACAAAACATTTTTGAAAAAATGTATAAAATTTCTTTTCACCGCAGCGGTATTCAAACCCGCGGGTTTGGTCCCGCTTCATTGAAAAAAAAAAATATGATTTTTTCAAAAATGTTTTATTTTATTTTGACGCAACGTTGAAGTTGCCTACTCAGCAAATAAGTATGGAAAACTATCATAAAGTAGTAAACGTAGAATAGGAACAATAAATCTAAGTAATATCGAATATAAATGTAAAATTTAGTAAGTCTGGTAAGACAACGCGCGGCGTTGAGTTCCGCGACTCAACACACAATGTTTCGAATTCACCAGTAAGCGGAGTACTAAAAAAACAATATAATATTCAGTAAAAGATACGCATGATGTAGAGTCATTTGGTAATTTCCCAAATTTGCCCAAAGAGTATATACGGTGATATTTTCATAATATACTATTCTAGTACACAAAGTGCACCGCAGGTCATTAAATATTTCATGGTCCCATGGCTCACGATGTTGGACGTCGCCATAAGTTTACAGTGCCAAAGCAATCTGTTCTCTATAATGTATCTGTTACAATACAAATATTAATATTATCTTATTTATATATTATCTGTTTAACTACTGCTTAGAGTATTTAATTGTTATTATTTCATTTTGAATTAGGGATTTGAGTTAAATCTCTTTTAATATATATAATTCACTAATGTATCTACTTGTCGATAACGAAATTTCGATTTCAAATGTGCACCCGTGTCCGGATATGATCAATATACAGTGTTTTAATAAATCAAAAAAATAACGTTATATACGTTTTTTTTACTACATATAAGCTTCTTGCGTTTTTTTTTTATTTTTACGATTATAACTTTTTCTTATAATGAACTGTGAAACTCAACGCCGGAAATTGTCTTACACAGCTTGCGGAACTCAATACCGCGTTTTTTTAAAAATAAATACAATATATATCCAAATGGGGATTGAACCTTTGTTATTCATTTTTACGCCTTGACGCTGTTCTACTGAGCTGCAATTTCTCCGCATATAGTTGATATGACTTCATTACTTATGTTTTCATAATTCGAGACCATTCACCTTGGGCTTTAGGATATTTCAAATATATTTCGTTATTGTTTTTGTAAAATAATTTTTTCTCACCAACTATTCCTCATCGTTAGAACATTCTTCAGACTAACTAATTTAAAAAAATACAGGCATTTTATAAACATATACAATGACTCATCTGAATTGGATGCATCCATTATGCCAATTAAATTGCTTTATATCGAAATAGACGCAAATAGACAAAAATCAAACTTAACTCATTGTAATAAAACACAATAATATCATTTTGTTAGCTCAAAGTATATTGTGCCTCTACCTAGAGTCGCATAGAATATATTTAAATTCGAGCTTTACTTTTGAATAGATAGAGTAGATTTTCGTTTGTAATTATTAATATCTTTTAAGGGCATGTTTTAAACAGCTACTTGCGACTCCCGGGGTGGCTTGTACGATGTTAGCGCGTGACACTGCTCTATTTACGATAAAGCCCGTCGGTTTCTGGATCTAAAAACGAGCTACACGGTACACAAACTGTACTTCAAATGAAATAAGTTTATAGGACTGTTATGGTTCCATATTGTTATTTAAAACTCGGCGTTAAGTTACGCCACTTAACACGCGTTGCTTGAAAAAAAATGGTGACATTTTCTCTTATTGAAAAAAAAACGTGAAATGAAAAATGAAAATACTTCACTAAAAGGGTAACTTATTCAAACCAGTACATAACTTTCTGATATACATTGGACGTGTTCTAAAATTTATTCATAAGAAAAATATTTTAACACAATTATATTTTGTATGAAATGCAAACTTACTGTCTACTAAAACTATAGATTATACTAAAATCAGGGGTCATTTTAAAACAAGCGTACTTTTTTTAAATAAAAAAAAAACCATCTAGAACTTTGAAGGTATTTCGTTTACTAACAAAATTCTCACCTCAACTATTCTATATAGTAATATCTAAACATCAAAATAAAGAAATATTAAGAATAACATGATTTTCATACAATAATTCTAAACAAATCATGAATCCTATCACACGCGACGCCGGCCATATTACTCGCACGCGGTGGCACTGCGGACCTTGTCTTGCTATTAACGCTCAGATATATTCGCCTCTAACAATCGGACGACGGTTTTTGAATAATTATAAACGATCCCGCAAAAGCCTTATACGATCGCCGCTGACCCCACGTTTTATATGGGGTTAAATGGTGGGCTGAATATTTTATACTATAATAATGTTTTAGATAGTATTTTAATCGGCATTTTGTGTTTTTCTTTGTAAAATTATGCGAGCATTTTTGTGTTTCAAATATTTTACATTTATATACATATATATATATATATATATATATATATATATATATATATATATATATATATATATATATTCATACGTATATTAATTAATTAATATATGTATATAAAACTCTTACGTTATTCACTGAGAGAATTACAAACAACGCACATCTGTAAATACTGCGCGTAAAAAGCTGAAATTTAGAATTTTGATTCTGTGGGAACACTAAGAGAGGGCGTTACGAAATTCTTACGGAAATGGTTAATATGGTATATTGCGATGCTCTAATTTTTATGATGAGATCAAAACTCTTATACATTTTTTTAGATTTAGTTGATTATTGTTATTTAAATATTTAGGCTTCTTTAGTTTGGCTGGACTACAATATAGAGTCATGTAATGTCTCTAAAATGAACACAATGAGACACTTACTTTGTATAAGTATGTAATAATTACAAAAATATTCTACATATTTGACACTAAAAAGCACACACTTACAGACATATGTTGGGAATTCCAAATCATCTAACAATTTAGAAAACCAATTTCAAACAAAGCTAATCGTATACCTTAGATACGACTCTATAAAGCTTTATGGCATTCCCATTACATTGGAGGTATCGAATGTATTTTTATGTGTCCCAGCCGCCATCTTGTTAACCCTGCTTCCGTTCAACATGAAAATTTACTTAAAATTCTTATAATAGATACTTCATTTTTTCTTAATCTAAGGGCAAACGATCTGTTTTTTTATAGTATAACGTAAAAACACTTTGCTGGGTTAGAAATTATTTTGGGCAAAATTCAAATTAGACAGTCCTATAGGTATTATTTGATTTGTTTCTTTACATTTCACCACTATATAGGTTTTGATATGTTTTTTAGATTCACGCTCGTGGACAGGACGTACCTATTTTCAAGGTACGCCGTACTCAACTTCCCGTTGACTTTAATACATTGAGTGTTAAGTGGCGGAACTCAACACCGCGATTTGTCGTAATAGAGCGAAGTTAAAATAATTTAAATATTCCCATTGTGGGAATTGAACCCACGACCGATCACGTTCACAATGCCTCACTGTACCAGTGAGCTACGACTGGCCTTTTTGGCAAATGCCTACTTTGGAAGGTTTGTTTTCTAACAGGATTTTATCAAACAAATCTCAATAATAAATATTACATGTTAAAATTAAATAAAAAAATTTTGCTAAAAAATATATCGTTACATGTAAAATATAATATTTAATATTGATATTTCTGTATTACGATTTAAACCTAAAGCAACAAGTTAAAACCTCATTCTTAGAAATCGAATTCACGAAGATGCCCAAAGTGTCATCTTAAGCTAAAATAATCAAAGAACCCCAATTACATATATAAATGCCTCTCTATAATTTTCTACCATCAAATTTAAATATAACGCCTCTCCATATTAAACTTAACCCTAAAACGTATGGTATTCTATATTTTTTTCCACAATTAAAATATTATTCTATTTTGGGCTGTAATTGTCTTAGTGCTAAAAAGCAATAAAATTCACACCTCACGTCCAGCGGACGTTACGACCTATTGAAATGGATAAAGATGTTGTTAAAAAAATTCAGAAGCTCCCACTTCGTTACAATGGCTCGGTAAGGGTTAATGCAGAACGGCTTTTTTAATACTTTTAAGTATAAATTATGATATTACTTTCAAGTATTAAATTGTGGCCGGTCGTGGCGCAGTGTATCAGTGCCTGTCTGGAAACGCGATCGGTTGTGGATTCACTTTCTTGCTCTGGTAACATAATGTGCGGCGTTGAGTTCCACCACTCAACAAGCAAAGTCCCGAATTCGGTGAAAGCGAAGTGTCTTGACACTAGGTGCTTTCTGTCTACCCTGCTATGTAGGATATATAGGAGTTGATCGGAAATTTAAAACTCAAAAATGGATTTAGCTTATTGAATGAATTATTTCTTTATTATAATCAATATGTGTTATAAAAACACTAAGTCTTTTAATTACGGAATAACTGACAAATAATGGTCAGTCGACACACTTGTGTATAGAATGCTAATATTAGGCATGTAGGTAGGTTTCTAAGAGAGTGTAGGAAAGTGGGGGACTTTCAGAAATTTCTGGGAGAATAAGTATTTCTTTTATAATATATCTTACATTACTTGCTGTTTTTCTATTTTATAATATAATATACTTGCTGATATTCTGTTAATCATGACGTCACTGCATACTGGAAATTTAATATTCTTTCGTATAAATATACAACCTTTCCGCAAATGTGGAAGGCACCTAATACTCAATTCGAAACTGACAATTTCGCAAAAAACATCCGATTCGAGTTTCGACGCGGCACGTGTTGTTTGACAAACAAAAAGCTGACGCACCAAGCCGAAATGAAGGGAAAACGGGAAAAATACCTCAAATGTAAAAAAATGTGATCGAAAATTGATTGTAAGCTTTTTGAGCTTTATTGTTTTGTTGCAGTATTGGATATTTATTCCACGCTCTTTTGCAATATATTATTTGGGAACAAAATGTGGCTTCGAGCTTTATTTGAGGGAATGCTTATGATCTACCGTCGTAGGCCAGGGGGCAGGAGAAGATGGTACGTGCTTACTTCCCCTACCCTAGAGGAGTTACCGCGGGACCATGGTGATCTTCTTACAAGTCATGCAGTTGCAGGTGCTCTGGAAGAAACTCTGGAGTATCTTAAGGCAACTATGAGTCAGAATAAAAGGGCCCTCCACCGAGCTGCGTCCCAAATATTTGCAGAGGATTTCAATTTCAATCAATTTGAAAATATATATAAGTCAGGAAAACAATAATATAAAAAAAATCTTTTTTTTTTTAATATAAACTTGATATTATTCTAAAATAAATATTAATATTTTGTTAAACATATTTACTTAACGATACGCAACATGATACAAAGCGATAAGCTTTCCGCACATGTCATAGTAATATGGAGGTTGTAACTTATCTAGCTTTTTAATTTTGTTTGACATTTGCTTAATTAAATACAAAGCGTTGACAATTAAAATTGTAATATTGACATTTTTTGGTTATATTTTTTTTTTGGTCATTGGAAGTTATCCTAACTTATCAAAAATACTTAATCTAATAAATGCAGCTTTTGCATTTGTGCTCATTGAGTGAGTGTCAAAGTACACCGCCCAAAGGAACTCAACGCCGTGACATGTTTTACCAAAGCGCATAAAATTTAAATAAATTATTAGTCTGCGTTGTGGAAGATATTGAACCCAAAAATGACCTGTTTAAAAACTCAGATATTGTTTAAATAGGGTCTTAAATTTAATTATTAGCTAATTTTATATTCTCTCTGCTTGCTAGGCTGTGCGGAAATGGCTTGAAGCTTTAAAAAAATAAGTTAAAAAATTTTAAAGTGATTTTTTTTTTATTTTAAATTTTATATCTAGGAATCTAACCAATTTATTGATGGTGCCAATAGTGTATAAAATATCAACATTTTTTTCCGCATAATATTTAATAAATACAATATATTACCAATTAATTTCAAGCTTTATATAGTGTCTCCTAACAGACTTGCATATATTTGCCCATACGTTATAAGAAAGTCATTATTTAAACATCTAAAGATAGTAAAACTTAGAAAAGCTTAAAAACTAGACCAAGTTATACCGGGAAACTACACCACGACCGTTACAGTGTAAACAACGATAAGCTCCCACGCTGGAGCGGAGCAAAAACCGAGTCTCATTGCGATGCGGCGCGCGACTTGTACGCGGTATTTTTATTTTCAGCCTCTTCAAGTTGCAAATTATATTTGTTTATATTATTTATTTAATTGTGCGTTAAGATTTTGTTTTGTTTTGAAAGGCAGCGTTTAACTCCGTTGGTCAACACGCAGTGTCTCGAATTGGTGGTGTTGGTAACGGAGTGTCTTGATATAAGGTTCTATCGGTTGTCTGGGTCGGGTAAAGTGTGAAGGAGATTTCACTCTATATTAGACATTATCTCAATTGATAATTGTTTTTTATTGGAAAACCACATCCAAAATGTGGTAGCAGATTTTAATTTTTTTATATTAATTTTATTATGTAACAGGTATGCATGTATGTATGTATGTATACATACATGTTACTGTAGAAGCTTTTCTAAGTAAAATCCAAGAATTACCAACTATAATGATAAAAGTATCAACTATTGCTAGCCTTATCAACGTTATTTATTATGTCTCTTAGAAGTAATTTATGATTAAAAATAAATTTAGAGGCAAAAAAATAAATAATATAAAAAAAATACTGGAAAATTTTAAATTTTGCATTAATTCTGGTTTTAACAGTAACATATATAATATACATGTACGTATATTATATTAAGTTACCTCAATCAAGTGGTACTATTTTGTCTTTTATATGTGTATTTAAATTATATTTTATTTAATATTAGGATTTAAGTTTTAAAAATAATTAAATTTATCATAATTAATCTGTTTGTGTTAATTTTTTGTAATACAGTGAAATATTTTTCTAGTGATTTTTTATGAAACGTGTGTCAAAGAAAATTAATAAAAAAATTATGCTCCATTCCATAATATTGTATTCACGATGTACTTCTAATTGAAATATATGGCTTTATATGAGTGGATCCAAAGTTTGGAAGAATTAAAAAAAAACATACATGGAAAAATAAAAAAATATATATTATACCATATATTGATTGACACTTAAATCTATTAAATTACTGAAAATAAAATATATTAAAAAACAAATATATTAAATCAGTTAAAAATCATTAAATACAAAATAAATATGTAACAAGCCATAAGAATTTGTATTACAATCATAATATACAAGGGAACGACGACTTCATAGAAATAGGTTATCAGAAAGCAAAAAACTACAATTTCTATATTAATTATTCACTATATAGTGGGCAATGGTGTGTATATCCGGTAGAGCGTAGACAGGGGGACGCCCACATTCTTGTTGCTTAGAAGTTCCCTTGGATTTAAAATATTAATTTCTTTAAGATTCAAACATTTTTCGGTTATAGCAGGGTAGGCGCAGGTAGCCTAGTGTAAAGACACGCCGTACTCCGCTTGCCGGAACTCAACGCTGCGCTTTGTCTTACCAGAGCAAGGAAATGAAGATAATTTTAATATAATCGTTCCTCCGAGTCAGAATCGAACTCACAACCGATCGCGGCACGACACGGATAGATTTTACAAGCATGGTAAATAAAATAACAGGATCTTTTGAGTTACGGTCCAGGTCTTCAGAGCAGAACTGTCTTTTGAGCCAGTGGTAGCTGGTTTGATCCATAAACCAAAAGTGCTTGCAAAATTGTTTTTGAGTAAAGGATAATTTGACTTTATAGTGCTTTTTCTTTTAGGAAAAATCATATAACAATATTTAAATATATGACACGTGGTTTTCATTTACGTTTTCCACACCATAATTTGTCTAAAAAATATAGGAAATGAACTGGCTGACTTCACGTAATAAACAAGATTTTCTTTACATTAATAGAAAAAATAAAATATTTCTATAGCTCTACAGAGCGTATCTCAACGTCACAGATAACTTAGTAGCAAGGCATTGTGTTTTGAGTGGCAAACTCAACACCATACTTGTATCACTAAAGCGGAGAATATTTAACACTCCTCCTGAGAATCGAACCTACAACCAATCGTGTTTACAGTCCGATATTGTCCCACTGCACTACGATGACTTCTATAGACGAAAAATAATCAACGGTGTAAATGTAGAGACTGGTTAGCACAAACGCTTAGACGGTCCAAGAGGTACATATTCATCCAGCTATACTAAAATATATTAAAGATTTTCAATATTCTGATTACAAGTTGTTTACATGTTATTTATTCAGTGTGAAATATTCATTAGCACTAGGAGTGTATGAGAAAAGTCGCAATAAAGCGATCTAGGGCAAGCATCCGGCAGGTCGAAGATGGTATATGACCAACCTTCCCTATGCTTTCTTTTCTCTTCTTCCCTATGATTTCTTTCTTGAGATTTCTTACTTGAGATATGGTATATTTCAGCAAAAATATATTTATGAGATGCTCGTTGCCTTAGCAAAGTGTATGTCAATTTATATAAAGGTATACATAACTACAGGTATACATATATATGAATAACTTTAAAAAACAATATTAGCATTTTGCACTCTTTCTCTATATAAGCAACGACTGTGCCAAATTTCAAACTACTCTGTTCGAATTATTTTCGTAAATTTTGCTTCACACGTTAATGTGAGACATGCGAATGACAGAGGGGAATGGAATTTGACACACGTAAAACTCATCTCAAATATTACACTCATCACTACGTTTTTGACATTCACTTTTGTATAGTGACATACGCGTTGCTATGGTTACATGTAAACACACTTGCTGTTACGGATATATTTTTTAAATTGATTTATATACTAAGAGTATGTTTTCTCTTTATGATTTACATTGTTTTTTGCATTTCTTGAGGCCATACTGGCACAATGAGACAGCGTCTTACAGTAAGTGAGTTGAGAACACGTAATATCTATATTTCGAGCGGAAAGCAGTCAACGGAGTGTCTTGACACCAGACGTCACTACTCTGTTCCGGTTAGCTAATATTTTCCCTAAAAAAGCAGTAAACTTCTCACTTCCACACCTCTCAATTCATTCAACACTTTTAAATTTAGGGTGAAACTAAAATTATGCTTATCTAATATAGGAAATAATTAACGTACCAAAGTATGAGCGTTATAACTTCCAAGGTTTTAATTCACTGGTCGTGGCGCAGTAGAAGAGTGTCCGATTGTAAATGCGAACGGTTGGGGGTTGTGGGTTCGATTGCCAATCGGAGGAGTGATTATTTAAATTATTTTTAATTCCTCGCTCTTGTAAGAGTGTCAAAATGCAGCGTGGAGTTCCACCTCTCAACACGCAATATCTCGAATTCGATGGAAACCGAATTAAGGAGTGTCTTGACACTAGGTACTGTCTACCCCGCTATGCAGGATAAAAGCTTGAAGCAAAAAAAAATTAACATAGGTATGTATTAGCAGTACAGTAGGGTACATGAGAAACTAGAAGGTACATATTTATAAGTAAAACGTACATCCGGTAGTGGCAGACGAAAGGGCGTCGTAGTTCTTAGAACATAGTACTCGTGGATTTATTGCATAAACAGTAAATATGTATGAAATCAATCATTTGTATCAATTCCTGTTTCACACGGACAGGTGATGTCGATTTTTATTCGCATTTTAATAGTTCAAGATGTGCTTGGATGCATATATGTTGTATTTTTTAGATTGCGAAACTCTCATTAGTTTTAGCTTTACGTTTCATTTTCAAAGAATTTATTTTAAATGGATTAATCGCGTATATTTTGGTATTTGAATATATTTATATATAACCAAGCTCATAATTATGCATTAAACGTGGGATTAAACCTAATTTGAAATAATATTGTTTTTTATAAGTACGCTAACGCTAAGTGTAGCACGAAAATTCAAATAAATAAAAAAAATACTGAAGTTACTGCATGTTATATAGCAGAGCTCTACGCTACTCTTTGTTTAGACAAAACCGAAAAAATGAAATTATTGCCCCGGGTAGGAATCGAATCCATAACTACCGTGTTTACAGCCAGATTTTTACATTTATTCCACTGCGTTAGAATAATCTCTAGAATTATTATTTTTTATTAATTATATGATATATAACATATTTTAATTATGTTAGACGATCAGTTGTGGGTTCGATTCCATCTCGGGGGAATGACTATATTTTAATTATTTTCACTTCCTCGCTCTGGTAAGACAAAGCATGAGTTAAGTTAAAGCGGACTACGGAGTGTCTTGACACTAGATACATCTTGTATAGCCAGCTGTCAAGATAACAGTCAAACTAATATTTTAAATCTTACTTTTTTTTAGTTCCACGCTTTTATCCCGCATAGCAGGGTAGACAACAGTACCTAGTGTCAAGACACTCCGTACTTCGGTCTCCACCAAACTTGATACAAGTGTTACTTGTTTGCAACAAAAATATCAATATGAGCGGAATCTAACTTGGATATATGTTGGAAAACGATCAGATCTCAAACATAGTTTACCTTGAACGTTTCGTCTCTTAGCTTCTTAGGAACATGTCACGTACATTCTACTCGATAGCTCGCTTAATTAGGAAAATTGAAGTCAATAATCTCAGATGTCCACTTTAATGTGAGAAAACTGCAGCTTGCATTTCCACGTACAGTCTATAGAGTATATAAATACAGAAGTTATATTTATTATATATATATATATATATATATATATATATATATATATATATATATATTATATATATATATATATATATATATATATATATATATATATATATATATATATATTGGGTAAGTTTCATAGATATTTGATGAAATGAAATTCATTTAATATTAATTAAGTGCTTCCCAGATATTAGAGGAGAATTACGTTAAAACCATAATTCATAAATTCATTTGTTAAAAACATAAAACCGTATTAGATTTTAAAATAATAGATTAATAAATAACTATAGATTTTAAAATTTTATTGTTTTTAATAGATGCGTATTTATTATTTATTTATTTTTTTAGATTGACGCTTTTTCATGTTTTTTTGTTTTTTGTGACAAAACGCGGCGTTAAGTTTTGCGCTGAATAAGCAATGTCTCGAATATAACGAAAGTGGAGAACAAAATGTCTTGACATTGGGATTTTAGCGCTCAACAGAGTTTCTTGTCGGTGCGTACGTACTTTTTATAGCCTTCTTAATTTTCAGATCAATTATTATTCATTTATTATATGAATTCAAAGCTATTTGATACTACTTTATCTCCGTCTGTTATATTGGAAAAAGTGTTAAATTAAAAAAAAATTAAACATCAACCAGGACCTCTTTTTCCATAATCTGTGTTCACTCAAGGAGTGCATTCTCGCGCGTGTATGTTTTTGCAACCGTCCACAATGTCAGCTCAAAAATTTACGATTATTTATTATGTTTTAAAACGGCTGTTTTAATTTGGTGCATCGTTGCCTTCAGTTTCATTGGTTCTTTGGCTAGCTCTATTTATACATTTTTTTATATGTGGAAATAAGGCGCAGTTGTGGGCTCGATTCCAACTCGGGTTATGATTATGTTTACCGTTTTAATATCTTTAAGAATTTTTTTTATTATAATTATTAGAGTAGTAGTTTAGTTTAGTTACTTAACTTAATTGTCATATTATATTGGTACAATAAGGCTTTATTTTTATATACATAATTTTAATAATTCTTATATTTTATAAAAAGTTGATACTTTATAGAGTGGAAATTGAAGAATATGAAAAATATTTTAAATACACCGCGCCGCTTGAAAACCGTTCAAGAGTCGAGGGTTCGAATCCAGCACAACGAAAGCTTCATATACGTTAAGCGGCATATCAAAAGGCCATACGATTTTCATAACACAGTTACAAGCAATAAAGGACAATGGATAGCAATAAAATAATCAGTTTGCAGTCGTGTATCGTTTTGGTTTGTGTTTTTTATGCAAAATCGATGTTTTTTCTATACTTTTTTTCGTTATCGCGATACACTCCCGCAATGATTATGTACGATGCATGGATATGCTAATGTAATGTACAGTTAAAATCTAGATTATAACTATATAAGATCACGATCGCTCGCAATGTTCGTTCTTTTAAGTGAAGTTGCTGTATTTTTTTCTAAATTATGGTAAAATATCATTGTGGCTTTGGGGGAATGAGTATCTTTAAAAAATATAGTTTTTGTAATTTTCCGCTCTGGTAAGACAAAGTGCGGCTTTGAATTCGCCAATCAGTACGCACTGTCTCGATTTCAGGCGGACAGTAGTCAAAAAGTCCATGATTTCTACATCTTTTAGCAGCTTCACGCTTTATCCTGAATAGTTTAACGTTTAGACATTTCTTGATGGGTGGCAAATTCAACGCCGCACTTTGTTTTATCTGAGCGAATAAATATAGATATAATGATTTTTAAAAGTTTAAATAAACTTCATTTTCATAAGTTATTCATAGAAATTTCTGTAAGGTATTTATTATTTTTAAAGTGTAATTCCACATTTAGGATTAGAACACATTTTTTGAAAAAACTTACAAAAATTTTTGTAAAATTTTTATACGTTTTTGCAAAAATGGTTTCTAATCTTAAGTGTGGAATAACACTTTAAAAATAGTAAATATTAAAATAAAATAGCAATCTCTCTGGTTAATCGATTATTTCTTAATAATCTTTAATTTATAAAAATCTCTCTACAGAGATGCTAACAAGATAAATAAGTTGTAACAAACGTATAAGAATTTCAACGCAACTGTTTTTTCAAAAATGTTTTCTATACGGTATTTAAAAGGTAAATGGAATTCGTTCAATAACATTGATTAAAGTACCTTAAAACTAAAAATTACCAACCCCATACAGTATTCAATTAAATTATCATATTACCCTTCTATATTAAACATGAGGTTTTTCTCGCTATTACAAATGACTGTAAAACATATTTCTTTTTGTTTACATTCGTTCCGCCCCATAGAGCATATAGATTCCCTTAACGGTATGGTGCCCACCATAGCCACTGTGTCTGCTTAACTTGTTGTATTGATAGATCGGTTAGACAGACAGGCGTTCGATATCATTATTAGATGTGTTAAATACAATATCTTAAATATAAAAGTATGTATTTAAAACATCTGTATAAAAAATGTGTTTCTAATTCTAATTAATGTGTTTCTAATGCATTATTAGAAAAAAAATGCATCGTATTTCTAGGCTTCTTTTCCGGTTTTTAATTTTTTTTCTTGGTTTTTGTAAAATTATGTAATAAAATATTAAAAATCAATTTTTTTCAATGTATTTATTACTTAGTTACATTTTTTTTAGTTCCACACTTTTATCCCAGGAAGTGCTAGTGTCAAGATACTCCGTACTCCGCTTTCCGAAGAATACAAGACATTGCGTGTTGCGTGGTTGAACTGCGCTTTGTCTTACCGGAGCGAGGAAATGAAACTAATTTAATTATAATCATTCCCCCGAGTGGGAATCGAACACACAACCGATCGCGTTTACAGTCAGACTCTGTCACACTGCGCCACGACCGGCTCATCAACTTAAGCCTTATTTTAAATAAATAATTTTATGTTATAAATATATATTTTTAATAAGATTCGTATCCAAAATGATTACGATACAATCGACTGTGCCACGATGGTGTTTTTTATTATTTTCTTATAAAACAAACTAAAAGTATATGTTATTAATATTTCACTATGCAAATTCAAATAGAGATCATATTTTTCTGTCTCTACATGTTAATTGGTACATATTCACGCTGGCCGTTTGTCGTACTGTCGCTCGAGGCGAGTGCTTTATTAAAGTAATTTAATTATAATTATAATTCTAACTTTACATCGATACTGTCGTGACCAAGTAGCTTACCCTTTTTATATAAGTAGTTTTATGCACATGATTGCTATGACCAACCATGCCTTCGACTTGCTCTGGGTAAAATTAAATATCTCTGGATCTTTATTTTATAATTCTAAAAGAAAAGTAGGATAAATTAAACTTTATAACATTATCTATTTCCAAGTGAAAGTTCTATTAAAATTGGTCCAGCTCCAGAGATAAGAAACATTTCTATGCGTTTGTTGTGGCTCTCTCAAACGCACAGACGGACGGGCAAAATATATTTATATATATATATATATATATATATATATATATACTATATTATTTGCGCTCAACACATTAGTCTGAACACTAGCGGCCCGCTCGTGGTTTCGCCCGCTCGAGCTCACCATATAGCTATTTCGTTCTTTCAAATGCCCCTGTTGTTGATTAAATCTCAGACTTTACAACAAAAAAACATGTTATCGATTTATAAAACTAATAATAAGAACTAACCAACCTACGTTTTAATTTTTTAGTACAATAGCGAAAAGTTAGTAATACGACAAACTTAATATTTGCGCTTAGTACAGTAGTCATGTCTATGGATCAAGTTGCAAAATTAACTTTGTTTTTTAATGTTTACACTTTTCCTGGATAAATAGTAGAATTGTAACAAATGTCATTGTAATCTAACTGGGAGTTTTTGTGTTATGCTAAAACAAACTAACAGCCAGACAGACAAACAATAATCACATTTTTGGGTCCAGTATCAATATATTGGAGGCCGGTCGCGGCGCAGTGTGACAGCGTCTGACTGTAAATGCGATCGGATGTGGGTTTGATCGCCACTCGGGGGAGTGATTATATTTAAATTATTTTCACTTCCTCGCTCTGGTAAAGACAAAGTGCGGCGTTGAGTTCCACCACTCATCACGCAATGTTTCGAATTCGGTGGAAAGTAAAGTACGGAGTGTCTTGACACTAGGTACTTTCTGTCTACCCTGCTATGCGGGATAAAAGCGTGAAGCTATCAATATATTAACACTCCCTGTTACTTATTTTTTTGATATTTTCAATGTACAGAATTGACCCTTCTACAATTTTATTATAAGTGTAGATCATAAACAGACACTCCCATTTTATTAATTTGTGTAGCTATATATATATATATATATATATATATATATATATATATATATATATATATATATATATATATATATATATATATATATATATATATATATATATAGTAAAAATATTTTTCAAATTGGCATTCGTATGAAAAATCTTCAAAAAAAAACAAAAATTCTAATGTATCAAACAAATATATATAATTTTTGTATGTACTTATAATAACGTCTTTACACGTAGTACAGTAACAGTGCGAACGTAGCGGGATTCGAACCTACACCTCCAAGAAACCGACCAAGCGCCGCCCTATTCCACTCCACTACTCCATACGTTCTTGTCGATTTACATCGATGTTCTTTAGCCTCATATGCTTATAATTTTAAGATAATATCAAAGCTAATGAATGATAATAAAAATGATTTTTTAATAATAAGTTTAAAAAAAATATATTTATTTGTACCAATTATGGTATACGCTGTTAAGTATACGTATGTTCTTTTCTACGCTTTTATCCTGCATAACAGACGAGCAGTACCTAGTGCCAAAACACTCCTTACTCCCTGCCAAATTCGAGACATTGCGTATTGAGTGGCGGAACTCAACGCCGCGCTGTGTCTCACCAGAGCGAGGAAATGACAATAATTTTGTATACAATCTTTTTCTTGACTAAGAATCGAACCCACACCCAATCGCATGTACACTGCTTTCGCGTTTACGCTGTCCCACTGCGCCACGACCGGCCTCTATATATATGCATACATATATGACATCTAGTGATCAAATTTGTATTTATTTAAAACTTGTTCGTGTCATATAAGATTTTCGTTTTATTTCGCTTAATTGCTATATTTGCGTGTTAAAAATTTTAATTAAATTAAAAAAAAAACAGCCTTATCTTGTACATTGAAGTCGATAGATAACCGCCACGACCGGCTAATCAACAGTGAAAGTTGCGTTTTGAGTTCCACGTACATAAAATGCGTGAGGATTTTAAAATTTATTATATATTATTGGTGGTACTTGTACGAATATTGTAGATGTTCGTGTATTTAAAAAAAATGGGGTGTGCAAGTAAAGATAAATCATGATTAATTATTTGATATTTTGAGTAGAATTTCTTCTGTTTCTAAGGTCATTTATGGGATTTAAACCTTGAAATTAAGGATTTTTTTTCAGTAGTACTCATGTCCTTCGTAGCACAGTGGTGCGTTTGACTGTGAACTCGATGGATATTAGTTCGTTCCTTACTTAGTATATGATTTGATTTATTGTAGTTTATTTTTTTTGCTTTGATTCGGCAAAACATAACGTTAGCTTGATTGGAGCTCGTTGCACCAATAGACACGGTATATTTTATTTCAATGTGGGAAAATACAATATTTATGAAACTGTAAAAAAAAAAAAGTGCCACTCTGTTTAATTCCACAAATACGTACAAAAATATTTCTTTTTATAATGAAAAATCACACAATTATTAAAGATATTTCCTTTATATTTGTCTCATTCATATATAAGTAATTTATTTTGATTTTTACGATTTTTTCAGTAATGCAGGGTAGACAGAGATAATTTAATGTCAAGACCTGTTATTAGCTTTTTATATTCGTATTTAGATGAAGCTTATATAGACGCAGGGTGTGGTAACGCCTGTGTGTAAACGCGATCGGTTGTAAGTTCGACCTCAACTCGGGGAATGACAATATTAAAATTATTTTCATTACTTCCCTCTGGTAAGTCAAAGCAATTGAGTTCAGTTCCACAATGTCTCTGAAAACAGAGTACAGAGAGTCTTGACACTAGGTACTTCTTATCTATCCTACTATGATAAAAACGTGAAGCTTGTATTTGATTTTCAAATAGTAAGATCCTATCGTTACTTATTGCAACTTATTGCCCAAATGGGAAAATTTCAATTTTTTCTCCCAAATTTTTGCTAATTCGCTTTACTCTTATAATTGCACCACGTGACACGAAAGAGAGGTCGTTTTGTTATAATTAATGATTTTAATTAAGTGAAAAAATATATATATTAAAAACAGTTTAAAGTAACAGTAACTGGCGGAGGTGTGGCGCTTGATCTCAATATATTTGTCACGCGCTCTTTCAGGTGTAACATTTTCGTAGTTAATTATATTGCGCGATGTTGTTTAAGGCATTGGGATTTTTAATTAATTACTCACAACAAATGCTTAATATAATTATTTTTTTTATTAGATTTTATGATGTATTAAATTTGAGGCCGGTCGTGGCGCAGTGGAACAGTGTCTGACTGTAAACGCGATCGGTTGTGGGTTCGATCCCCACTCGGGGCAGTGATTATATTACAATTATTTTCTCTTTCTCGTTCTGGTAAAGACAAAGTGCAGCGTTGTCTTCCAACACTCAACACGCAATGTCTCGAATTTGGTGGAAAGCGAAGTACGGAGTATCTTAACACTAGGTGCTTTCTGTCTACCCTGCTATGCGGGATAAAAGCGTGAAGCTAAAAATAAATGATAATATGATGAATTAAATGATGCTGAAAGTCGATTTCAATAATAAAATTCCTTTAGTAACCTCTATTATTAAACTATATTATACATTTATTAATATTTAATAAAAAAATTAAAAAATAATTCACGAAAGATAAGAAAAACATTTTGTAAATAACATATGAAAAGTTGAACGCAGCGGGATTCGAACCTGCGCTTTTTGCAATCGTTCAAGTTCTTTTACTACTAAGCTATACGATTCTTTTTATTGTATCATAATTGAACAAAAATAAAGTGTTTATTTATCAACCAGTGCCTGTCATACTGTCATATCGTTTTGTACAGACATCGAACCGAGAATAATTCGGTTAGTGTCGGGGTCGTCGGTTTTTAGTCCATCGATTTAGCGCGTGGTTGCTCGCGGCGGTTAGTGATGTACCCAACTGTCGAGCGTGTTGTAAAAAAATATTTATCATTCTTTTCTTTACGTATCATTCCGCATATCATCGTAGTCAGAAAGAATCATGTGTCAAGACACTCCGTTATCCACTTTTCCATAATTTTTTTTTGACATAATAACATTCTAATATGTACCCACCGTATGCTAACCTAAATCAACAACAATGCGATTTTTTTTATGTACTTTGCATGATATTCAGAGTCTGTGTGTGTTACGTAACCCAACGTCGTATAATTTAAATAAATGTCTATATATTACAAATGTACATTTTTCTGGTGTATAATAAATTATTATAATGTATTCTACTTCATTATACATTACAACACTAGTACGGTGATGCGCGTAAATCGGTGCGCGTGCGCACCGTAGGGCACTTTCTCGTAATTCGCGCTTCCTATCCGTTTCGGATTGAGCGCGTTATCAGGATGCAATTTGCTAGTATTCAATGCGGTTCTATATACATTTTATTATATATTTTTGATGGTAATTTTTTACGGTATTTTATGAATTTATTTAATATTTTAAGTATAGTCGATATAATACAAATGGGTCGCGTTTTATTAAATTTGACTGGGGGAGAGACTGAATATATAATATAAAAAACGTTACTTCGTCGCGAACTCCCTTATATATATTTTTTTATTTCTTTGAGCTTCACACTTTTCATAGCATAGCAGGATAGACAGGAAGTACCTAGTGTACCAAGACACTTCGTACAACACTTTCCGTAGAATTCGAGACATTGTGTTGCGTTTACAGTCATATACTGTCCCACATTGCCACGACCGACATCAAATTATCATATATAAAAAAAAATAAAAAAATTGACTATGGTTATTTCATCAATGCATAGATTTCGTAAGATTTAGCAAAATCTATTTAAGACAATTTCGTACCAATCCAGTGAAAAACACGTCTCAAGCGGAAAACGTAGTAAACGGGAAAAGCTGAATATGCATTAAAATATCCAAAAGAACTGAATCAATCGAATTGTCACATTTCCTATAATGTTAGAAGAGAAGAAGAAGAATTGTGGAGGAAATCTTCTTTTAAATTCTGAATAAACGAAACGCAGTATCGTTTACTTAGTTGCGAATAATTTATAAAACAATCAAAGTATCATTAATTTTAAACTTTCACAAAAAGAAATATGCATCTTAATTACAATGTTGTTCATTTAAGCAGAATCAAATTAAATCATATATTATTGTGACACGCCCATACACTTATTGAATAATTCCTTTAGTGTTTTAATTTTGTTTTATATCTTTACAATGCTTTTTTATAAACAAGGGATTTGTTAACATTTTTGAAAAAACGTATAAAAATTTGAACGCAGCGGGATTCGAATCCGCGCCTCTTGGATACCGTCCAAGCGCTCTGACCTCTAAGCCATGCGTTCTACTACCAGTTGCGTCGAAATTCTTATACGTTTTCTTACAACTTATTTATGCTGTTAGCATCTCTGTAGAGAGATTTTTACAAATTTCTACTACTTAAAGGTTATTAAGAAATAATCGTTTAACAAGAGAGATTGCTATTTTATTTTCATATTTACTATTTCTAAAGTGTTATTCCACACTTAGGATTAGAAAACATTTTTGAAAAAACATATAAAAATGTTTTCTAATCCTAAGTGTGGAATAACACTTTAAAAATAGTAAATAAGGGATTTGTTAGTCTTTTGTTTTTTTTTTAGCTTCACGCTTCATATTCCGCATAGCAGGGTAGATAGAAAGTATCTAGTGTCAAGAATTCGAGATATTGCGTGTTCGAACCCACAACCGGTCGCGTTTACAGTCAGACGCTGTCCCACTGCGCCACGACCGGCCTTAGTTTTTTGTTATTAAGTCGAATTGCAATCGGAAGTACAATAAACACTTTTTAAATGACAGTTTCATTTAAACGGATTAATCGCGTATATTTTGGTATCCGAAAATACATTTTTGATAGACCGACGTTTACTGTAGACCGTGGTCACACTTGCCAGGAGACTGAGGTGACATTCGTCTGTCAGTTGATACAAAAATTAATTATATCAATCTACCACCATCTGTTATGAAGTAACCACGGACTACTGTAAAGATCTCGAAACGTCGGATTTTCAATAATGTATTTTGGAATACCAAAATATACGTGATTAATCCGTTAAAAATAATTTTATTATAATGTGTAAAAATTGCGAGTGTCAAAGATCTTATTACAATAGATACTATTCACAATATAGGTATATGCTTCACGCTTTTTACCCTGTAGCAGGATAGACAGAGAGAATATACGCAACCCTAAATTCGAAATATTACATCTTGAGTGACGTGACTAAACTTAACGCTGTGTTTTGTTTTACATGAAACATCGAGCATGTTATATTCATTTTTTTGAATGGGAAATGAACCCATAACCGTCAAGTTCACACGCAAGTAATAATTACCACTTTTTTGATTATTTCACACACAGTATATTATACTTAATATGAGCTTTTAGTCAATTTCATTTCGTGTATATATATATATATATATATATATATATATATATATATATATATATATATATATATATATATATATAATAAATTGAATACACCAAAAATCGAGAACAGTTTTTTGCAACTTGAAGTCAATAATGTGCATTATATATTATTATACTTGCAAAAGTATATAATTTAAGTCATTTTAAAGTGCTTTTAACTTTAAGTGATAATTAACGACCTGACAACTTGAAACTATTTATGATATCATATTTTCTGGTTTCCTTTTTCGTTAATTACCAATAACTGGAGTGATTGATGTTATAAAAGAATTTCTGAGATAAAGTATACACATACATACATACACACATATATATATACATACATACATGCTCATACATACACACATATATATATATATATATATACATACATACATGCTCATACATACATACACACATAAGTATATACATACATACATACATAATACAAGAAAGCAATAAAATTTTGTTCTTATGGATTTAATATGACAAGTGAAGTTATTAATAATGTCACGATGTTTAATAGTGTTTTAAGATTTTATTTTATTTTATTTTATTTTAATTCGTAGAAAGAATTTTTTGGATTATTTACTTTGTGTATGTAAAAGAACCTAATGTAAGATGATTCCTATTTCAACGAATTCAGTCAAGACCAAGATTATTGTTTATTGAGTGAATTCTGTCACGGTAATTCTCATTATAAAGTTTTGAATTGAGCTGATACTTCCTAATGTAATAAATAACTTAGGTAACAATTTTGGGTTATGGGTTTGATTCTTACTTGGATACATTTAAATTTTATTTACAAGTCTCAGATCTGGTAAGACAAAGCGCGGCGTTAAGTTTGCCATTCAATACGCAATGTCTCGATTTTGGGATTGGGAGTGTCTTAACACTAAGTTTTCACTGACTTAAAAAAAATTAGGCACTATTATCATAAATGTAATTGTCTTTATAATTAATGTAAATTAATATTATTATATTGAATTAAAACCATCAGATGAAAGTTATAACAGATATAATCTTTAATTCAATTAAAGTTGCCACTTTAATTAAAATTTTCTGCCCTTTTCATAATTTCTTCATCTATAAATTCAATTTTTTTCTTATTTCTAGAGTAATATAACATAATACGAAAATGAAAATTTTCAAATGGAAATTGAACCGATAACCACCGCTTGTACAATACAAGCCACTGTACCACGGTGTCATCAATATTCTATAGATTTACTAAAACTGGCAAGTACAGCCACGGTCAGTAGCAAGTTGTACAAACGTGCCTTTGTCCGCGGCTACGTCCTACGAAAAGGGGAAAAAATAAACGCGCATATGATTATAGCGAGCTATATCCGAAAAGATAACGATCTTATCTTGCCATCGAAACATGACCAGGTATCGGATGATTTACACTGTACGACTCTTTTAGATTTTAAAATAATTAAAAAAAAAATTAGTAGTTATTCTTAGAATATTTATATATTGTAGCCTATATGTTATTCTTCTCTATAAGCTATTTTATTGTAAAATTTCATCTATATTTGCTCAGTAAGTTTTGCGGAAAGAGTAACGGACAACCTCGCGAACTCTCTAATTTGCAATATTATGATTACGAAATAGTTATTTTTCCTCCATATGTATAGAAACACGGTGTTAAGTTCCGCCATACAGCTTATGTATATTTTTCTATGTTCACTTTATCAATACGTGTATCTACAACTAACCAATTATATTTCAAACAAACTATTAATTATTTATTTAATAACATCCTTATTACTGTGTTGATTTACAAAAATATATACAATACATTCATTTTAAATATACATACCGTATTAATAAAACCTAATTGATTTGTTTAATTGTTCCTTTTAAATATGCTCGCAAACGCAATAAATATGAGAGAGATAAGCTCAGAATCAATTAACAACGATTACTCAGTAATTGACAAAAATTTATTAGTGGTAATTTATTAAAAATTTAAATAAATATTTATAAAAAGGTTTAAAAAATCACAATTTGTGTAACCGATAAAACTAAATATATATAAATATATAAATCATGCGGTCGATAACGTTACATTAAGTTAACATACATTCACTGATTAATTATTATTATCAAAATGTTTTATCTAAAACATTGTATGTAAGATTAAAGCTAAATATTAAATTTGCAGATTTTGATAAAATCAGCTCGAAATTAAAAATACTTTGAAAAATTCACGATCATATGTTTTTTTAATCAAAATTTTAGTTGTTTTTCTTGTTCTTTCGAAAATAAATACAAAAAATCTTTCTCGCTCTGGTAAGACAAAGTGCGGCGTTGAGTTTCGCCACTCAACACGGAATATCTCAAATTCAGCGAACGAAACGAAGTACGGAGTATTTTGACATTAGCTACTTTCTAGACAGAAAGCAGATATTATACAGGATGAAAGAGTGAAGCTATAAAATATATATATTGTAACTGAATGGAAATGTAATTAGCGTTTTATACGGTTTCCAGGAAGTTCGGGTTTGAATCTTATTACGTTAAAAGTCTTATAAATATATTTTTTATGCTAAGCGTGTTTAAAATAATTTACAATTATGTTTCCATAATATTTAGTAAAAGCCTTTCGATGTCGTCACGACCCCGTCGCCTGTAAATAACACCTTATTAATGCGCTTCTCTGTAATCTGTCTTAAGAAATCCCGCATTGTGTCCACTTCTTCCGAGCTTTGCAAGTATAGTGAAAAAAAAATAAAAAGCACCAAAAAGTACCGTTACATATAAGAAACTGTATAAAATATATTTAATTTATTTTTAAATGAAACTATTTTAACCGGATTAATCACGTATATTTTGGTATTCGAAAATATGTTTTGGATACCTGACGTTTCGAACACTTTACAGTAGTCCGTTTACAAACAAATGTATAAAAATCGCGAAAATATTATGATCTTATTATTATATTTAATTTCGTAGTACAACAAATCGCACAGGAAAATATAAAAACATAATGCATGTAAGAATAATAGCTTTAAGCCAGTCAAAAGTTTTTATAAATATTTAACAAGCAAATTATTTAAGATACTTGAGCGTCATCATATCCCTGTAATATTAAGAATAGTTTAAACTAGTTTTTCCCAACTTCAATTGACAGATGAGTGCCACCTCAGTCTATCTGTGACCACGGACTACTGTTAAGTGTTCGAAACGTCAGATTTTTTAAAAAAAATATTTTTTTAGCTACCTATGAAATACATAGTGGCAAGACACTCCGTACTTCAGATTTGTCTTACAAGAGCATAGAACCGAAAAGATTTTAAATATAATAATTCCATGGAATCCGAATCCGAAAAATCCGAATCGAATCCACAACCAATCGCTTTTACGTCAGCCTCATCACACTGCGCCACGACCGGTCTCTGTACAGTATTCAAAACGTCAGGTTATCAAATATATATATTATATATTTGATAACCTGACGTTTTGAATACTGTACAGAGACCGGTCCAAAACCAGACCAAAATACGCGATTGATCCGTTTAAAATAGTTTTAAACGGTTAATGGGTTCAATTGTACTCAACCACGCACAAGCGCTAGTTTCTATACTTCAAGTAAGAACACTTTAACGATATTGTCCCCTCAATTAAAGAGAAACGAAGCTAAAGTTATTTTCTTTAGGAATTTCGCGCTGGCTTTTGGTCTTGTCAATAAAATCCATATAAATTGCCTCTACCGAGCCGAATTTGAATATAATAGCCGTTTCCTATGGTTCGCTTTTTGCCCCTTAGCTGAGGCCGGCAATCCCTGTCCGATTATATTGTAAGCAAATTATCTGCTTGGATCTGGCGTTTTGAGATGCTTACTTTCTTACTTTTTATCAGTATTTTTGTATGAATTAATGTGAGTTATTGATTTATTAAGGAAAATTTTTTTGTATTGTTAGTGACATGTCTCCTTTCTAAACATTCGTATAAGGTTATTTTTTATATTGTTCTTAAAGGCTGACTTTAATTATAAGTCAAATTTTAAAACAGCTTCACGCTTTATCCCTCATAGCAAACTAACCTATAGTTAGAGTGAACTTAGTGTCAAGATATTTTCGTCGTCTTTCACCCAATAAGTTAGAACATGTTAAATCAAACTATTTTAAATGGATTAATCGCGTATATTTTGGTATTCGAAAATATATTTTTCGACACTTGGAGGTGTCCAAGGCAGCATACCAAAATATACGCCATTAATCCGTTTAAAATAGTTTCATTTAAGATGTGTAAAAATCGCAAAAATCAATTATCTTATTAAGTTAGGACATGATTATTAAAAAAATATACTAATATATATATTTATGCATTAACAGTATTCTACCACTTAAAAGGAAACTTCAATGAATATGACAACCATTTCCGCATAACATTACCCTCTTTTCGCCATAGTTGGATAAAAGTTGTACCGCAAATGATATATGAAGATGTATTGTTATTTTCACACGTTTCTCAATAATAATCGATTAAACTGCCAAAATTACCTGTTTTGGCCTTTTCGCGAAACACTTTATCTGCGTAATGCTACTGTTGAGAATTGGCGTGTTAAAATTTATGTGCTCATTTACTTTTATTATATATATATATATCTAAGTATCTATTGTATTCGTTAGGTTAGTGATAAATTTATAAATTTTTCCTTGATAAATATGATTAATTAAATTAATTAAAAAAAACGTTTTATTATATATTTTTGAAAAAAAAAACGTATAAAAATTTGAACGCAGTGGGATTTGAAATTGCGCCTCTTGGATACCGTCCGAGCGTTCGGATCGCTAAACCATGCGTTATAAATAAAATTATATTTTTTTAAAATTCTAAAATAACGATTTATTACATTTTTTACTCTAGGGAGAAAATATTTTTACTGTACATATAAACTCTCCTTCGTATGAGATTTCACTCTTCATTTATTTTTAATATGTCAGATATAAAAAAAATATTATGGTTTTATGTATTTAGTTAATATTTAAGGTTACTTTGCACAGTAATTTGTGCAAATGTGAATTTGTTCTTTACTCAGGCGAAAAATAAATCGCAATATAAAGTTCTGCCACTCAACGTAACGTCACGAATTCAGGCGGAAAATGGAACGAAATGTCTTGACACTCAAAAAGCATTTTGTTTTTTTTAGCTTCAAGCTTTTTATCCCGCGTAGCAGGATAGACAGAAAGTTCGAAGTGTCTAGACACTCCATACTTCGTTTTTTCACCGAATCCGAGACATTGCGTGTTGATTGGCGGAACTCAATGCTGCACTTTGTCTTACCAGAGCGAGGAAGTGAAAGTAATTTTAAATATAATCACTCCCCCAAGTGGGGATCAAACCCATAAACGATCGCGTTTACACTTCGACACTGTCACTGCGCCTCAAAAAAGCATTTAGATTGACAATATTGCCTTTTCCTGTTATATTAAAAATGATCTGTCGAAAGTGGCAACACAACTCATTACTGCCACGCGCCGCCATATTGGAGTGCATTGAAATCGCTGTACTCGATTAAGAGGTAATTAAAATGGCGTACTCACATGTTGTCTATAAACGTTTATTTGGATATCATTGTCTTTTTAATTTTACAACTATTAACTACATGGAAATAAATGGTTTTTGTAGATTGATTGGTTTTTGAAGATTATACTTATAATGCGATATTTTTATTTTATAGTAGTTTTTTTTTATTTTAAGGTTATTATAGTTAACATAGTAACTCGCTTGCAATAAGCGAAGTACAGAGTGTCTTGACACTAGGTATTTCCAGTCTACCCTGCTATGCAGGATAAAAGATAGAAAATAAGCGTAGAAGTATTTGTTTTTATATACATGAGGGAAAAAAATAAATATTTTTATATCCATGAAATGGTTATTTCTCATTCTTTCTCATTTCTGTTTAAGTTTTGTATATTTTTTTTGGTGTGCAATATAGAGTGTTTTGTTTGTTTATTGTTTTACATACACATTCGATAATCATTTTATGTTATAACGTATAAAGCTATTAATAATTTATATAATGGTTAATTTAAAAATGGTGTATTAATATACATATAACTCAAAATTAACGTAAAGACAAAAGCCTATATTAGAATATAAGAAATTTTTATTCTATTCATATAAGTTTAACTAAAGCTCTTTCCCTTATTCACTTAATTGAAGACTCAGGAAGGTTTATTTGAAACTCCAAATCGACGATCATAATTATAACGTTGACCGCCACTAGCCCCGTTATGGGAGCCCCAATCTTACAAGAGCTAGAAGTCGGGAACCTGGAAGTCACGCAAAATCAAGGGTGATAAGCACCCTTATAGCCTGTTCCGAGTCGCTCGCGAAAGCAACCTGCCTACGAGCTTAAGAGATTACGCGCTCGGCTTAACCCCAAACTTACCACTCTCTGGCCTTTCAAGGCGTAAATCTTACATTTTCTAACGCTTTCTATAACTTAGCTCAAATAATTCTAAGCCCAGCCTTTTTATCTTAAAAATGATATATGAATATGATCAAATAGTTTTTTTGTAAATTAGTCCCATTTCATTGCGTATGTAACATGATTTCCTGTTTAACCCACATACACCTTCGGAGCACTTAACAACTATCACCCAATTAAATTAAGGCTATGTCAACAATTAAAGAACTTGACTTTAATTATAACAGTATTCGGATTTTATATAATGATAATTATATGGTGAATTTACGTAAGTCGATCGTGTGTGATAAGAGAAGTGGTCCATAAAATTCTTTGCCAGTACTTTCTTATAATAATATTATATTATATATAAAAATCGATAAATTTTGAAACAAGAGGCAATTAAAATGTGACAACGGCTTAAAATTTATAATTGTTTTTTAATGCACGTTATTTGTATTATATATATTTTTTAAGCTACAAGATTTTGTTTCGCATAGCAGGGTACAGGCAGTACCTAGGTACGGAATACTTAGTGTCAAGACACTAAGTATTGCGCTTTTCGCCAAATTCGAGGTATTGTGCGTTAAAGCGGAACTCAGCGCCGCGCGTTGTTTTACCGGAGCAAGGAATTGAAAACAATTTAATTATAATCATTACCCCGCGTGCAGATCGAACCCACAACTGATGGTGTTTACAGTTAGACGCTGTCCCACTGCGCCTCGATCGGCCTCAGTCTGTTTGTAGTAAACGTACATATTTTAATATTTAAAATGATTATAAATAATCTTTTGAGTAGCAGAAATTTGGAAAAATCACTCTAACAATATAAATAAGTTGTAGCAAACGTAAAAGAATTTGACGCAGCTCGTTGTAGAACATACGGCTTAGCGTTCAGAGTGTTTAGAAGGTTTCACAGCGGCGCGGATTCGAATCCTGTTGCGTTAAAATTTTTATAACTTTTCTAAATATATAACTATATATGTGAATATGTCCCTACAAACTAGACTAAGAACATATATATACATTTGCAGTGTTAACAAAAAAAGAAACAAGTTCCAAGTTTCATGCAAGTAACTTTGTTAAAAACTAAAATATACCAAGATATTCACATTTTATATGAAACTATTTTAAGAAATACTTTGAAAAGCCTGACTTTTTCACTTACAATTTATTAAGTGCATAATAACGGACGGTGTGAAAAAAAATTACGATAAAATAAAAAAACAAGTTAAAATAATTTTTAATTTTTTTTTGCATCTAGTATTCAGAAACTTTTCCCTCAACTGTCCCTTAAAAATGTAAACGCTGTGTTTTTTTTATGAAAAAAAAACATGTAAAATATAATCTTCTGAGAGGGAACCGAACCCACAGCCAATTGCCAGATGCTGTTACACTGCATCAGAATAACCTCAGATAATTTAATAAAAAAAATAATAATTTGAACTAGCGAATATCCATTATCTCTAGACTAGACTAGACTCCGTCTGGGGAACAGCGTTAACCTAAAAATCCGTAACTTCGTATGCATGGTCTTGATCCTAGTTATGCGTACTTCACTATACCAACTGTCAATATTGTTGAAAAAAAATGTTAACATTGAAAACTAAAGCTTGACATTGAGGCCGGTCTGGGCACAGTGTGATAATGTCGGACTGTAAACGCGACCGGTTGTGGGTTCGATCCCCACTCGGGGAGTGATTATATTTAAATTATTGTCACTTCCTCACTCTGGTAAAGACAAAGTGCGGCGTTGAGTCCGACCACTCAACACACAATGTCACGACTTCAGTGGAAAGCGAAGTACGAAGTGTCTTAACACTAGGTAATTTCTGTCTACCATGCTATTACTTTCAAATTATTTAAACTCTTGTATTTGTGGACTAGTTGAAGTTTACCAAAACACAATAGTTAAAATTACATTAAAATTGGTTAAATGTTTCCGTGATTGTCGTGAACAAACACACGGACAAACACATCAAAAATGAAATAATATATAAATTAAAAATCATTGTTTTGTGTTATACCATTGATAAATTCCCCATATACCTTCCATGTACAGACAGAGATCAGTTACATTTCCATTTTATATATATAGATAACCAACTAACTAATATCATATTTGTTTGTCTGTCCTCATTTATTACTATTAATTTGTAAAATATAATTGCAAACTGCATCGGCTCGGTAGCGGCTGTGTGGTCCAAATACGCCCCGTGGCGACTCGTTCCCTATGCACTATGTTACTTAGTTATAACTATTATTAAGCATTTATTTGCAAGTATTCATTATATACAGTTATAAGAGGCGCAGTGGGATGTCGTCTGACTGTAAAGGCGGTCGGTTGTGGATTCGATTCTAAAAAACAATATTAAGTTGTATTTGTATTATTCTATGAATTTTGAGGTGAAATGACGTTTATTTCAAAAATATTTGGAAGATATATTTTAAATATGTTAATCAAAATTATACCAATCCGTAAGTATATTAAAGAAAACATAAAGAAATCTGTCAAAGTATATAAAAATCTATCAAAGTATACTATTGTTTATTTTAGTCTATTAATTTAATTAATCCAGTTTCTCTTAAAAATAATTTAAATCACCTTCCAACGTTAAACCAAGTGTTAACGTTAATGTATAAGAGCTTTAAGTTTCATCTTAAAGGCTCATTAGGTTTTTCGTAAAAGAGCAATAAATATATTTATACACATTTTGCATTAATTATTTTTTTTAGCTTCACGCTTTAGGATAGACAGAAAGTACCTAGTGTCAAGACACTCCATACTTCGCTTTCCACCGAATTCGAGACATTACGTGTTAAGTGATGGAACTCAACGCCGCACTTTGTCTTTTACCAGAGCGAGGAAGTGAAAATACTTTAAATATAATCACTCCCCCGAGTGGGGATCGAATCATCAACGGATCGCGTTTACAATCAGACGCTGTCCCACTGCGCCACGACCACGACCATTTTTTTAGTAATATATAAATAATATTTATACTGACTAGACTATTTTATAAAAGTCAATTCTGTTTAACTTTAATATTTTGTATTTTCTTTATATATGAAACAATAAGTAAGAAAATAACACTTTGAAAATAGTTAAATAATAATTTATAAAGTCCTGGTATAGTTTACTCATACTTCAATGGATGTATTTCGTTTGTACAATGTATATTTTATGCGAATTTATTTTATAAAGCTTTTAAACTTTTGAATTCAACCAAGAAGTACGTTTTATGGAAATTTACTTCAAGAAGGCTTTAGCTGTGCACTTTTTACCATCAGCTTAAATGTTGAAGTAGTTTTTTTTTTGTACTTTCATGCAGATAGGTCTTAGGACTTTACATTTTTATAAAAAAGTAACTTCCCAAGCTTTTAGTGATACTATACTTTAAAATATTTTTTTTATACTATTATTTTAAAATATTTTTTTTATATAAGTATCATATATGCTTTATATATACATTATATCATATATACATTATATGCTTTATGCTTGGTTGTCTATCTATATGTAAATTCAGGCATTGGTCTGTCGCGAGCTTCCTAAACTACTGTTTTAACAATATCGAATTCGAAATTGAGTAGGAAATTTCGGTGAAAACACGCAATATGGAAGCCCTGTATCGTTTTAGATATAAATACACGGATGTCATGGTATTTATTAAGTCTATGTTTGAGATTATGTTTTAGTATTTGTATTATTATACCGAGAAAATACACTATTACCTTTTTTATATATGTACGTATGTATATATAGATAGATATGATAAATATATATTCATATTAAATCGTTCATAAATATTTAAAGAATCCAGCATCTTGTTGTGGGTTCGGCTCCACTCGGGTAGAGATTATATTTAAATTCTTTTCATTTCTTCGCACTGGTAAGACAAAGTGCGGCGTTGAGTTCCATCACACTAGATAGTTTCTATCTACCCTGCTAGAATAGCGTTAAGCGAATAAAAAAACAATATATATATATATATATATATATATATATATATATATATATATATATACATATATATATATATATATATATATATTAGGTTCATTCGTTAATATTAAATAATTTTTCACTTGAAAGCTATCGATATGAATTAAGCATTAAGCCTTCCATTATTAATATGAGCTGGTAAATATCAACACCAAGTCAAGAATTTTAAACAAGCAATTTTAGCGATGCCCCATTGATTTATCGGACAATTTGCCTTAACACTGATTGTGTGGCGAAATTAAAAACCGTTCGACCAACCTCTGGGAATATTAAGTATACACAACTATACCCTGTACGAGTTAGCTTGATCATTTTGACAAACGGGCTATTCATATTATTTTTTGGATAACGCTTGAATCTTTAGGGTCTTTTGTGTTATTTGTATTTTTCTTATATCTTAAAATGTTTTAAAACCATTAAATTGAGAAAAAATATGTTATTTATTGCAAAGTTATGGCGTTTGGAAAAATTTATACCTATCGAAAAGATCAAGCTAACTTGTACAGGGTATACATATATGTGGATGTGTATGTATGTATGTATGTAAATTGCTTATTTTCTTATGGTCAGGTGCTGAACTTTCAAAGAAATAAAACATATTTTATATTTAAAAATAGTAATCATCATTGCTCTTAGAAACGACTTCAGCCTGAAACATTTTTATTGAGTTACATAATAATTTGTTCAACAATTTCGTTTTTCTTTAAATGCCTTGAAAATAATTTTATTTTGAAGTTGTTGAAAGATGTTGAGTTGTTTCACTATTAATTGATTCACATTGATAGTTAGTTATTTTGATATATGAAAAAATGACTTTATTTGCTTTTTTGTTTAAATTAAAGACATTTTCTTTTATCAATAAATCTTAGTCAGAAAATCTTGCAACTCCTTTTAGGACCTATTCATCGTCTTCACAGTTATCGTCTCAGCCTTATAACGCCCACAGTTGTACATAGGCCTCTCGCTAGATTTCCACCACAAGCGATCCTCCACTTCCCAGTGGCCATTTCTGTTTTCTCACGTCCTTAAAACGATTGGACACATAGCAGAATACCTAATAGTAAAACGTTTGTCTTGCATGAACTAAATTTCATAAGCTTTATTATGATAAATTATATTTTTTTGGTTTAAACAAATATTATGTTCTTTAACAAGCCTTTCATAGTATTCTTTTTAGCTTCACGATTTATCCCTGGCGGGGTAGTCAGAGAGTACGGAGCCCCAAACGCTACGGTCCCTGCATACCTCTTTTGCCTCGTCCACAGTCATTATCCTCTTCATACATGCCCTTCGGGGGGTCCTCATGCTTTTTACGAGACCTCCCTACAGTATCTTCAATAATGAGTTTTCGAAGGTCAACCGAGGTCCAGACCTCTTGCAGCACTCACCTTGGCTTCATAAATCTTTCTTACCATTTTTTATCATATTAGTATTTAGTGGTTAAGAATGTGATTTCTTCATAAATATAATATTAAAATTATTATTTGTTTTGTTACAGGTATGTAACGTAAACTGGATGGCTGTCGTAAGCAGTAACTTTACGTGAGTTGACATGCATTTTGGTATTACGTATAAAACAATGTTTAATTTAATATTTTCCTTATCGTAATTCTCACGCATGCTTAACATGTTGGCAAAGAATAAAAAATTAAACACATTATTTCGTCCTTCTTCCGGATATTGCAAATTGGATACCGGAAGTACTACTTTTGTGAATTCTCAAATTTTGATATCTATGAAAATTTATATTTGAATTCGCAAAGTGAATATGACGTCCAAATTTGTCAGAAGTTGAGTACAAGATCTGACTGACTTGCTATAATTGCATTAATAGAAAAAAAAAGTTTTAAGAGTTGGTAATTATTGATTAGGATAAATTTTGCAGTATAAAGCTCAAACAAAGCCTCAATTTCATATATATATATATATATATATATATATATATATATATATATATATATTGATAGTTATCTTGATATATGAAAAATTGACTTTATTTGCTTTTTTTTAAAGTCTCATTTTCTTTTATCAATAAATCTTAGTCAGAAAATCATGCAACGCTTTTTAGACCTATTCATCGTCTTCCTAGTTATCGTCTCAGCCTTATAACGCCCACAGTTGGACATAGGCCTCTCGCTAGATTTCCACCACAAGCGATCCACTTCCCAGTGGCAGAACCATTTCTGTTTTCTCACGTCCTTAAATCGATTGGACACATAGCAGAATACCTAATAGTAAAACGTTTCTCTTGCATGAACTAAATTTCATAGGCTTTATTATGATAAATTATATTTTTTTGGTTTAAACAAATATTATGTTCTTTAACATATATATATATATATATATATATATATATATATATATATATATATATATATATATATATATATATATATATATATATTTGCAGTTACAAGACTAGTAAAACACTAATACCAATCCATTTAACATACGAGGTTTATTTTTGGTCTAAGATTGAGCAACGTACAGACAAAGAGGCACAGCACAATTAGTATTTACATTTGTTCTGTTCTGTTGCACTACTTCCATGTTTAGAGTACGGCTGTATGGGCCGCAATTAAGTGACGTCAGTGTCACTGAGTCACGAGTGGTTTAGTTGCAAAGATATATGCAATGTAATAGCTTTAGGATTTGTTTATCCAATAGCTTAGTAGATTATTTTGCTGTACACACGAAGGTTGTCGATTCGAATTATTTTCAACTTGAACTGTCTATTTTTTTTAGCTTCAAGCTTTTATCCCACATAGCAGGGTAGACAGGAAGTATCTAATGTCAAAACACTGAATTCAGGGGGGTGAATTCGAGACATTGCGTGTTAAGTGGCAGAACTCAACGATGTTATTTGTCTTACCACAACGAGGATTCTCTTTGATGAATAAATTATTTAAATATATTTTGTATGGTTTATCAAATATTTCATTTTCTCTCAAATTTGGTAAACTGAAAAATGTAGCGATTTATTCCTTGTGATAGTATTGACCACCTTCTTCCTTTTCAATGTGACTAAAATACTATATTTTGTATATAATATATTGTTTTGTGGCATTTTATACTGTTGTAATTGACACAATCGTGGCACAAAGTGATGGCTAGACTGCGTCTGACTATAAACGTGATTGCTTATGGGTTCGATTCCACATCGGGTTATGATTATATTTAATTTTTTTTAATTCTTTTCTTATGTAAGAAAATTAATGGCGTTGAGTTTGCCACTCATTACGCAATGTCTTCTATTCAGGTCGATGCACATAGATATTGTTGACTCCCTTTTTCTATTACCTCATTAAATTTATGTAAAAGACGAGCCATATTCCTTACTGCAGACCACCAGGTAATATTGTACTTATTCTGGTAGCTTGAACACTCTTATTAATGATTAGAGTAAGAAATATAGCAATTATGAGATGAAAAGCCTTATAAATGAAACTGTAAACACACCACCTCCACCTATGACCACGGACTCAGTAGTCCGTGCCCGTTAAGTGTTTAAAACTTCAGGTTACCAAAAAAGTATTTTTGAATACCAAAATACACGAGATTAAAGCAGTTTCATTCAAAATACCTTTGCATTCTGTAGCAAAAGGATCTCAGAGCGCGGACTAGCGACCCAGAAGTAGATTTTAATGCCTTTATAGTGAACCTTCACCCTTACCTTCAGTCTTTGAGAGTTCTTCTAATAATTTAATTTATGTCATCGTGATAACGTCTGACTTTTAATGCAATATGATGTGGGTTCGATTCCTACTAGGGAAATGATTTCTACGCTCTTTTAAGACAAAGCGCGGCGTTGAATTTTACCACTTAATAGGCAATATTTCGAATTTGCGCGGAAAGCTGAGGAAAAAGTTATTTCAGTGTAGGTTCTTCCTGATTACCCATTGTAGAATTTGTGCGTTCATTATTTCCGGTTACTGATTTCCGGTTTCAAGGTAGTACTCTCATAGATAAAGAGAATCTTGCCTGTTCCTAACTTTGAAAATAATTTTCAAAGTAATGCTTTATAATAGACATTCTAACATAGAATACGCGATCAAGTGACACGTTAAACTCAGCAGGCGTTATGCTTAATTCATACAAATTTTTTGTAGAATCCATACATACATTTATACATAATTATATATGTTTGTACGTATGTTTCATAAAACAAGTTGCACTGTTTGCGTGCGTTGCGTTGTTACGCATTTGTCTTTTTTTTAGTGTAACACTAGACTGAGCTTCAATTGTTTCATTATGTTCAATTTCCTCGATATGATAAAACAAACAGCGGCGTTGAGTTCCGCTACTCAACACGCAATGTCTCGAATTCGGTGGAAAACGATGTGCTTAGTGTCTTGACACTGGGTTCTTTTTGTCTACTATATGCTATGCGGGATGAAAGCATGAAGCTAAAAAAACAATATTAAAATTCATGCTTGGCGCATTGGGACAGCGTCTGACTGTAAACGCGACCGTTGTGGGTTCGCTTCCCACTCGGGGAAGGATTATATTTAAATTATTTTCATTTCTGCGCTCTTGTATGGCAAAGCGCGGCGCCGATTTCCACCACTCAACACGCCATGTCTCAAATTTGGTGGAAAGTAGACGTGAATATTAAAATTCTTATACGAACTATCGTGTAGATAGCGACTTTCTGTAAACGATTGTTGTGAGTTCGATTTCTATTTTAGGATTATATGTTACTTATTCATACCACTATGCCTTGTTAACTTAGAAATCGGCGTTGAGTTCCGCACAATGTCTTGAAATCCGAACTAAATGTCATTAAGTTACTGTTTAGACAATAAGATGAGTTGATCTATGCCACGTGGCTATGAAAGCAATTTGAATCATTACAAAATCTGTCCACCCTAATATAAGAAAGTAAAACGCTCTTTTGTTGAGAAAGTGTGTCAGCCTTTACATATGAACGTTTAAAAATAAATTAAAAAGGTATGCGTTACACGGAGCCCTCGTTATTACGTTATTGTATGTATTTATGTATTTAATACGTTATGCGACTGAAAGTACTTTCCTTTTACAACTCTGCTTTAATATTGATTAACCTCGAAATGAAATGGTACTGTTTATTTTATAGTATTTTTTATAGTCTAAATGATTTTAATATATATTTTTATTGTATTTATATTTCGATAGTTTTAGGTTCGATTCTCGATTAAATGATATATTTTCTTTCTATGAGATTAAAAAACAGCGTGGGGTTTAGCTCCTTTCTAGTATGAGCGATCTATGAAATGGGTGAAAAGCTCTTTCTGCGTACTGCGCTAGATACGAAAAATCTTCGACTCTAACAAGTACGTAAGTATCAATAAGTTAAATATACTGACTTAAATATTATCCATGCCATCTGGATAGGTGGCGCTCTACTACTGTGCGGTTTGGTCGGAAATTCCTTCCACGTGCCACACAACTATGAAATGATATACTTGCGGCAGTGTTCCCAGGTCGATGTGGCATGGGTACCTTCAAAAAGGTCGACAATGCACCTGTAGCTCCCATGGTATTACACGGGGACGTGGGCGGCGATGATCACTCACCATCAGGTGACCCGCTCATTTGCCATGTCTTTTCAATAAAAAAAATTAATAAGCTATTGAAATTTTTACATATTTTTTTTAGCTTCACGTTATATGGCCTCAATATACTCGATCGTAGTGCAGTAGAACAGCATTTGACTGTAAACACGAACGGTTGTGGGTTCGATTCCTACTCGGGGGAGTGATTATAATTTAAATTATTTTTATTCCCTCGCTCCAGTAAGACAAAGCGCGGCGTTGTGTGCCGCCACTCAACACACAACATCTTGAATTCGACAGAAAGGGAAGTACGGGGTGTCTTGACACTAGGTAATTCCTGTCTACCCTGTTATGCGGGATAAAAGCGTGAAGCTTCTTGTCGTGTTCTAAAATTTATTCGATTATTTCGATAAATCTAACAAGTTATTGCATTTTTTACCTTAAAACTCATTTTTTATACAAAAGTATACATAGTGTTATAGACCGAGAACTTGTTTGAGACAGTAAGTGATCGTAAAGCATGACAGCTCGTTGCCGTTCTCATTGGCTAGATAAAATCTGCTCGAGATTTCGCTAATCGATACCAATTAATCTTTAGCGGTTAACGTTGTAATTAATAATTTACATTTATAAAGCCTTACATACATTATTTATTGCTAAAAATATTTTTGATATATAGAATGTGAAAAGCTGGACGTCGAGCGATTGAATCTCGTGCTTTTTTGAAATCGTCTAAGGAGAAAGCGTGTTCAAGACTCGCTAGGTGTAAATTTTTATTGGTTCCCAGAATATCCTTAGTGTTTAAATTAGAGTTTATAATATGTTTATATTCTTATTGTATCATGTATTTAATATATATCTTGAGGCTGGTCGTGGCGCAGTGAGACAGCGTCCGGGTGTAAACGTGATCGGTTACGGATTCGATTCACGCTCGGAGGAATGATTATATTAAGATTATTTTTTTATTTTCTCGTTCTGGTTGGACAAAGCGCGGCGTTAAGTTCCGCTCCATGCACGACATACACAATGTCTAAAATTTCATATGTCTTGACACTAGGTACTTCCTGTCTACCTACTGTCTTTTATACGGGATATAAACGTGAAGTTAAAAGAAAAATAATAATTAAAATATATTTACTCTATTATTAATGCTTTCCGCGCTGGTGGTAGCTTCTATTAAGACTGACAAAACTGACTCTTTCATGTTTGGTGATTCCGAAGTTCTTGTAATAGCCTATTTTGAAAAAAAAAATTAGATTTGGTGTATATTAAAAATATTTCGTGTAGTGAGAGATAGAGACTTAGAGAGGAATCACTCCTTTTCAAACTTTTTACATTTTTAGGAATATTAGTGTAATTTGATTATAAATACTAGAATATTGAAAGTTACCTTAATAGATCGAACAGACGGAAGTAATTAATTTTGTACAAATGTGTACGTCAAAAACATTTAGTGTCTTCTATATATTTTAATAGCGACCCGCACACAGCTTCGCCTGCGTAAACAATGTAAAACAGTGAAGCTCCTGGAAAAACTAAAAAAATTAGAGAAAGTAGTATCCCAAGACCTTCTAGTATCTTTATATAAAATTTTATCACGATTTGTTTAGGAATTTGGCCCTGATAGCACAGACAGACAGATTTCTAATGCATTATTATGATTTTTATATAGTTTTAGTTATTTCACATGTCTTCATGTAAATATTTCCATCTGTATATTATTAAAAACAGGCCAAGTTTTTTTCTTTTATATTTTAGTATTTTGATTATTTATATTAAATGTTTTTCTTTACATTTTTAAAGCAGCATAATAGGAAATAGAACTTACCACATAAGATGTAAGATATAAACAGGTCCTTAACAGGTTTCAAACCTAAAACCATACATATAGAAAGACACTCTAAAATTATTATTTTTCTTAGAGTTTATAATATATTTAATGTATAAAATACACGTATTTAAACACTCATCGTGACGCTAACATCTCAATAGCTCCCCTTGCATATTGCTTTTTCACCTAATTGAATTTTGCGAAGTTACTACAGAAGATTTGTGGCTAGTAAACGTGCTTATATATATATATATATATATATATATATATATATATATATATATATATATATATATATATATTTATATATATATATATATATATATATATATATATATATAATGTTTCTATCTAGATATTTTTAAGGCCGTGCGGCGTCGAGTTACTTCACTCAACATGCAATGTCTTGGATTTGGCGTAAAGTGGATTACGGAGTGTCTACAAAAAAAAACATTATTTATTACTTAGCGTCTCTCTCTTTACATTGAACCTATCTACGAATTATAATTATAAAAAACAGTTGTTATTACAACAGCCCACTAATAGCTTTGAAGCTGTTGATGCTAATTTTTGTATTAACACAGCGGGGAAATTAAAATAATTTGCATATAATTGGATCAAAATTTGAACCTACAGTCATCGCCCTTACAAGCTGTCTTACGTTACCCCACTCTACCTTATTTATAAACGTTTAAACAAAGAAATATACAACTTTTTAAATTAATTAGAAATTTGCTTAACTATTTAAAGAATGAGGCAAGGAAGATCGCAAAATTATAATATAATAACAAATATTTAATATAATATAATAACAAATTTAAATAAAAAACGCTTAGTGGCCCTACTAAATGATGTATTCAGTCATTATCTCGTCAAAACTCGACGTGCAAATGACGATTTACGAGCGACACGCCACTCGCCGCAAAAATGTACCAACTGACTTTGATATATTGATCGCGAACAGTAGTAGCGATGAAACGACTTCATAGTAAAGATTATAAGGATATTTTATATATTTACTATTTTTAAAGTGTTATTTCACACTTAAGATTAGAAAAATTTAACAACATAAATAAGTTGTAACAAAAACGTATAAGAATTTCGACGCAGCTGGTAGTAGAACGCATGGATTAGCGGTGAGAGCGCTTGGACGGTATACAAGATTCAAACCCGCGCCGGGTTTGAATCCTGCTGCGTTCAAATTTTTATACATTTTTTCAAAAAAGTATATTTCATAGTTTTTTTTGGCATCGGTACTTATTTAGTTGTTATAATATTGATAAACTACTTAGTTTTACATTTTCATTTTATGACAGCTTTTCCCATTTTTTGGCTCTTGTAGTTCCAAGCTTTTATTCTGCATAGAAAGGTAGACAGAAAGTACCTCCAAGTGTCAAGACACTCCGTACTTCGTCGAATTCGAGACGGTGCAAAGTGAAGTACGGAGGGTCTTGACACTAGGTGCATTTTGTCTATCCTTCTATGCAGGTTAAAACTGTGCACTTGCGTTTAAATTGATATACAAATTGCTAAAAGTAGGAAGGTAGATTAATTTTAAAAGTTTAAATTACAAAATGTTACATAAACATATAACACAAAAGCTTCTCTGAGTAGGTACTTCTTAGTAATGAAAGCTTTAGGAGCGTTTCTGCATAAATTAATTATTTGTACAAAGTTCAGTCTACGAGAATAATGAAACTTTAAAGGACTTGCTTGGAAATTAAAAATAGATATATTTTTAAAGTGTTTAATTTTCCTTAATTTTACACGTTTTAAATAAAACTATGAATATGTGTTAGAAATTAATGGACAACCTAGTGTCAAAACACTCCGTTGAATTCTTTCTTGTAAAAATTTAGACGTTGCTTGTTGGGTGCGAAAACAACGAATAAATGGAAATAATTTTTAAGCATACTCCTCCGAGTGAGAATCGAACCCAAAACCAATCGTTTCGTTTAAAATATGTTTTGCATATTTAAAATATCCCTTTTCACGTATTCTGCCATTTTAAGATAGTGCATGTTAAGCTACAGTAACTCAACGCCGCGCATTGCCTTAATAGCCAAAAGATAGCTGAAAATAAAAATGAGAATAATTTACATACAATCACTCCCCCAAATGAGGTTGAACCTTTAACCATTATATGTTTGTTTTATATGTCTAAGCCTCAGGGTCTAAAGCTGCAAAGTAATGCTTGCTTGCATTTGTGAGGACAAACTTCCCTGGCCCTCGCTCGTTGATTTTTTGACTAATAGGTCAAGAACATTAACTACAGATTCGAAATAAAAATTCCACCGCCAAAAGTAGCATGATTGAAGGATTCTGTTGGCATATGGTTCGAATCCCGCTTGATGTAAATTAATGTATTCACTTACGAAAAATACCTAGTTCAATTTCTTTCCGTTCTGCTCTAGTAAGAATAGGCGTGGCTTCGAGTCCCCTCAACAGGCAATATCTCAATTTCTGGTGGAAAGCAGTCGACGGAGAATATTATATATATCCTAATAAAACGAATCCGAATAAAACGTGAAGGTATAAAAAAATAACTTTTCTTCAGGTTTCCATTTTATTCTACATTGTAGAGTGAAACTATTATCAAAACACATATATCAAGAATTAGAGATGATGCGTGTTGTGTGGCGGAACTCAACACCGTACTAACTCTTACCAGAACGATAAAATGGAAATTATTTTATTTTAACAATCAAATCAAATATAAGTATTTAATGAATCAAAATAAATTAAAATAATCATTCCTCCAAATGGAAATCGAACCCACCAACGAACTCCTCTTATACTCAACTCACATAGACAATACAGATACGCCTATCACCAGTTTTAAACAACCGGAAACGCATGTTAAATAATAACTCTATAATTAATATAATATTATTTATTTTTATCTAACATTTATTAAGTAACGGCTTTAATAACAACGCAGCTAGTGACGTGATCATAAAAAGAGGAGCATCTAGTGATGTGATCGTTACAGATCTATGGATCGATTCAATTACCACTTAATGATGCTGGCCGTAATCACAGGTTCTTATTTGTCATTCGTTGAAATTGTTCCACCTTGGTCTAAGTTGTGGGACATAGCGTTTTTGTCATTTTTTTATATTTATATAAGCAGTATGATAATTTCAAAATATTTTATATATTCGTTCCCATCTTGTTGCAGAGAGGGGAACTCTAAGCAATGTAGGCAAAAGGGGCCTCTTTTAAAATGCTCATTAATACACTCCTCCATCATTCCAGCCAATCTTTCTACTAAATCAAATTTGAAAATACGTGCTGATGACAATATTTTTTAGCACTTAAATCTTGGAGGCTTATTTAAAAGTTCCTAAAAAGATCCATTATTTGGTATAAAAAATTTTTTAGCTTCACCCTTTTATCCCACATAGCGGGGTAGACAGGAAGTGCCTAGTGTCAAGTCACTCCCTAAATACATACATATTTATAATAACCTGATAAAATAATAATTCTTATACCACAACCGAAATTCACTGAAATTTAATAGTTTTAAACAAACATTGGTATTACAGAGAAGTTAGTTGGTAAAAAATATCATTAAGCTGCTGCCTTTGGTAGAGGTGATAATTTCACTAATGATAGTCTATACGATACGTGATGATTGGTGCATTTTGGATTCTGGTTTGGAGATATCTTTGTATTACTTTTTGAGAGTTATCGTAGTGTATTGTTTTTGTTAGTCAATAATAATAAATGTATTTAAAAAAACAGCTTAAAAGCTGATCGTGGCGCAGTGGGATAGCGTCTGACTGTAAACGCGATCGGTTGTTGGTTCGATCCCCATTCGGGAGAGTGATTATATTTAAATTATTTTCACTTTCTAGCTCTGGTAAAAGACAAAGTGCTGCGTTCAGTTCCACCACTCAACACGCAATGTCTTGAATTCGGTGGAAAGCGAAGTACGGAGTGGCTGGGTCAGTTTATTACGTTTATCAATTAGACGGACATACAGTCAAAGGACAGCCGAAACTACTTTACATAGAAAACTGATTTTTTTATATTTAATGCTTGGACAGTGAAGGGAAGCACTAAACGGCTTACATTAAATATCCGGATCCAATATATTATTAATATTAATAAAAACAAAGATTCTCGTGATTTTTACACATTTTAAAAGAAACTGATGAAGATGGGTTGGTGGATTGGAAATTCAAACACATCTTAATTTCCTAAGAGAAGATGATTAGGTTAGAAATTCTACCACGTGGGACTCGCTTATAAAAAAATTATAATTTTAAATACACCAGAGAAAAAGATACAGTTAGCTCATTCTGCAAGAAGCCAGGACAGAACGCGAGGCAATCAAGAAAGAGATGACGGTAGATTGATATAATTAATTTTTGTATCAACCAACAGAGAAACGCCACCTCAGTCCATGTGACCACGGACTACAGTAAAGTGTTACAAACGTCAGGCTTAAAATAGTTTCATTTAAAAAGAATAATATTGTTTAAAATCTTTTAGCAAGAAAATATATATTTAAGATGCGCCTTTACATGAAATATTTAAAGAATATTATTATAACGTTAAATTAAAGTGGCACAGTAGTTTTGCTTAAAAAACACCATAATAAAGAATCCACACAAAAGCGATCCTTCGAGATTTTTAATCAATATATCGTATATACTTTCACGAAGACGCTACGAAATGAAAGTAATCGAAAATTACGAGTTGCAAGTAACGCTTGAGGCGGCGACGAAAACAAAACTCCTGTAGCGTAATTATGTTATAGTGATGTACGTGATTGTATCGATAACAGGACTAGCTTTTACATTCGGTATTGCTTGTTAAAGTCTTTTTTTTTCCTACTTAGGCATCTAAGTATTTCTCGATGGAGGCTGTGTGTCTGCGTTTGACTGTAAATGCGATCGGTTATGGATTCTATTCCCACTCGTGGGAGTGATTATATTTGAATTAATTTCACTTCGTCGCTCTGGTGAGATAAAGTGCAGCGTAGACTTCCGCCACTCATGAAACAATGTCTCGATTTCAGCGAAAAGCAAAGTACCGAATGTCTTGACACTAGGTATTTTCTGTCTACCCTGCTATGTGGGATAAAAGCGTGAAGTTAAAAAAATAGAGACATGCTCTATTATCTTTATCAGCGTAATTTTAAGTAATGTAAATTTTAGCTTTACGCTTTCATCCCGAATAGCATAGGGTATACAGAAAGTAACAGAAAATGTCAAGACACTAAGCACTTCGCTTTCCACCGAATTCGAGACATGGCGTGTTAAGCGGTGGAGCTCAACGCCACACATAGTCTTACCTGGGCAAGAACTCACAACTGATCGCGTTTACAGTCCGACGCTGTCACGCTTCGCCACGACCGGCCTCAACAACTCAAGGTCTGTTTCAACTGCAACTATATTTACGTACACGATCACGGTACAAAGTAAATATTAAGAAATATAGTAAGCAATTTATGATCGAACCATTTATTTTATGATCATCGTTATCTCTACAACACTTATGTTTATTCAAATTATACAATATACTTAATTAAGTAATTATATATTGAAAATTTCTTTACATTTTGAATTTTTCGAGCACATTTTTGAGGCTTTTTACATAAATTTTGTGTTAATTGTCCATATTTTCTCAGAATAAGTACATACAGACAATTTAAACGACCATAGCGATGAAATTATTTACTTACTAAATAACATAATGAGTAATTTTGAAATTAAAAAATATGTACTATACTGGTTTTACGAATAAAACGATTTGGTTTATAAATTTAATTACATAACCTAAATTGAACATCATATATTATTAACAAAAAAATAATACTTTAATATAAAAGAAAAAAAATGCCTCAAGAATTTTTAAAAACCTTATCCTTTTTATAAGAAAAGTTGGTTTTTGGTACAGATGCTGTTATCTTATCGATATTGATCTGGTAACACCACTTGCCAGATGCAATTACCATGCGAAGAGCGTCACGTTTACTTTACATAAAATTTCAAAGGCACCGACCGTCTCGAGACCAAAACCCACCACTGATATAATGTTATAATTCTTGTTCTGACACAGAACTTGTCGACTTAAATTCTGCTTATTTCTTCCTACTTCTGAAGTATCCACGATATTTGGAAGGTGTCTGGATTTTGTTTTTAATGTAATTTTTAATTATTCGGGTAGAAATTCAGAAAAACTCCTAATTCTCATTATTAAGTTTCATACTTCCTCGCTCTGGTAAAGACAAAGTGCAGTGTTGAGTTCCACCACTCAGTTCCACCACTCAATACGTTTTGTCTCGACTTCGGTGGAAAGCGAAGTACGGAGTGTCTTGACACTAGGTACTTTCTGTCTACCCTGCTATGCGGGGTAAAAGCGTGAAGCTAAAAAAAAATTTTAGCTAAGCCCATAGTAGCGTACTTTATTATAACAAGATTTGCCTTCATTGTTAAAAAAAATTATAAAAATTTTACACATAACGTAGTCACATTTTTTTACCGTAAATTCATTAAAAAAATCAATTTCATTTTCGACGTCAATAAAAAGCACCATAAAACATAATACTGTCATCTGAATGCAAATTATTGTATCGGAACTAATTTTTTCCGGATGCCGGTCGTGGCGCAGTGTGACAGCGTGTGACTGTAAACGCGATCGTTTGTGGGTTCGATCCCCACTCGGGGAAGTAATTATATTTCAATTATTTTCACTTCCTCGCTCCGGTAAAAGACAAAGTGCGGCGTTGAGTCTCACCACTCATCACGCAACGTCTCGAATTCGGTGGAAAGTGAAGTACGGTAATTTTGGCCTACCTGCTATGTGGGATATAAGTGTGAAGCTAAAAAAAATTATTCGCCAAGCCCAAAATTAACTGTTATAATTTCTAACAATTAATATTTGTAAATTATACAAAGTCATTTATACACTGACACCATCACGGCTCAGAAGTGTGTAATGTCTGTACAAAGTTGATATATCAGTTGTATGAATTCGATTCTATGGATTCGATTCCCATTCCTCTAATTATTATAAATAATATTTATATTTTCGTTTACTAGGTCAAGTTATCCCGCATAGCACGCTAGTCAAAAAGTACCTAGTGTTAAGACACTTCGTACTCCGCTTTCTACCGAATTCCAGACATTGCATGTTAAGTGGCGGAACTCAACGCCGCGCTTTGTTTTACCAGACTGAAGAAACGAAAATATTTTATAACAATCAGTGCCCTGAGTGAAGATCGAACCCATAACCGATCGCGTTTACAGTCCGACGCTGTGGCACTGCGACACGACCGACCTCAAAGTTATAGGTAGCGCGATATATCTTAAATTAGTAGAAAATCAAAAAAATTGGCAAAAAATGTAGTAAAAATCACAATTTACATATTATACGTAAGAGAAACGCTAATGAAGTTTCTGTACATCGGTTCGTTAGGTGCGCGGGCGCAGGATTTATGAGCACACCGACAAAGTAATCGATATCGACATGCTAAATCATGCTGTGTACGACACTATATTATGCTACTATCGAGTGAATATTGTTGCATTAATTTCTATGGTATTTTACATTATTTTAACAAAGATTTATATATCTTTTCTTCTCTGGTCTCTTGATCTTGTGTTAAATTTTCCTTTCTCCATTTTCATGGTTACTGAGTAAAATATATTATAAATATAAACAAACATACCCCGAATCGGTATTTGAAGCTACATCTTACTCGTCGCATTTAATTCAGCAAGTCTCACTATATCAAAACTTTCTATAGTGAATTCTATTATACTTCTTTTTCAAACTTTATCCCGCATAGCAAGGTAGTCAGAGGTAACCCACTATTAAGGCACTAGGCACTTTGGCCCTCTGTTGACTGCTGCCCGCCCGAAATCCATTATAATATATGTATTGAATAGTTGGAAGTGCACATTTTTATTAGTTATTATTGAATAAATGTATTTAATAGCAATCTGTAGGAATATTGAGATATTTTTTTCATAGCTTTACGCTTTTTTCCCGCGTAGCAGAAAGACTTAGTGTCTAGACACTCTGTATTTCTTTCCACCGAATTTGAGATATTGCGTGTTGAGTGGTGGAACTGAACGCCGCACTTTATCTTTACCAGAGCGAGGAAGTGAAAATAATTTAAATATTTTTTTAAATAATATATTTATTTTGATAAAAGTTTAAAAAATGTTTTAAAATCTTGTTTGCACATGGAATTTGAATTTGAACTTATTGAGCTAAAAAGAATATTTCATACAAAAAGTACTCTAATGTTCTTAACAAAAAAAAGTCTACTTCTTCAAAAAAATCTAAGGAAATCAATAAATATATAACATTTCTTCTCTAAATTTATACTTGTACGTTATATTTTGTGTTAAATCTTGTATAATTGGAAAAAAATCGGGTCATACCATTAGTGCATTCAAATGCATACAGTATTCAGTATTTGACCTCCGATTACCATCCACGATGAGAGATTACTTAAGAAACGGCTACTGTTAGGTTAGCCATATTGTAGTGGTATAAAAATGGAAATATTTAAATTTCATTAAAATATTTATATTAAAGGGGATGAAAAATAATAAATTGAATAGTAAACGCGATTGTTAGACGATGGCAGGCAGGGATGGATGAGCGTTGCCCAAGACCGGGATGATTGGCGCTCTATGAGGGAGGCCTACTTTCAGCTGTGGAAAGCGATAAGCTGGCTAAAAAAACGTAATTGTTTATGGGTTCGATTCCGCCTCGGGGAAATGATTGTATTTACATTATTTTTATATTCTCGCTCTGGTAAAACCACATGACATCGAGTTCGCCACTCAATACATGACAATGAATTAGACTCAGAGCACGGAGTGTCTTGACTTTAGGTACTTGATATCTACCTTTCTATTTAAGATAACAGCGTGAAACAATAGTTTAATTTATAGGTAATAAATTTAGTTTCTGTTTAGTGAGGCTGATTATTTTTACGATAAAACATATGAATATTGGAATAAATACTTAATTTTTTTTTACATTTTTAATAAATAAGCCTTTCAATTTAAATTTTAAAAGTTATCTCCGTTTTTCATCAAATTTATAAAAAAACTAGTTGTATTTTATCGGGTCACAATTCTTCAATTCAAAGTAAGTTATTTTTATTCAATAGAGAATAGAAATTTTCAGATTAACATTTACGTAAAATATATATTTAGCAAAAAAAAGAAACAAATTTATGTTTATATATATTATAACTTCATGCTTTATCCGTATAAAAGGTAACCAAAGAGATCAAGTGTCTAGACACTCCATTGGAAAAATAAATTAAAATCGACTATTTTACAAGTCCCATGGCGAACCTAGCCACTACAATTAAAACCGCTCTTATCAACACCTAGCACTACGCCAGATAGAGTGCGCAAATAAAATTATTGGTAGAGTCGGCCCTTCAGAATCTCAGGCAAAGGCGCCGCGAGATACCGCGTGTCGATTAGATTCATAATTTACTGCGACTACGTATTATCTATTAAAATAAATTAGAAATTCGTTAGATACAGACATAGGTTTGGTTGTAGCGCCAATTATTTGCAATTGTTATTTGTTTGGTATTCTTTGATGATGTTCTTGCCGCAATCTTAACTTGTTACAGGGTTCGTGTATTAAATTTTTCACGCTTACTTAGTATTTTAGATTCTTACTTCTCTCAACTGTTCCCGTGCTAGAATGTTATGTGTTCAATACGCGTAACTCAACGCCATACTTTATTTTACATGAGCGGACGACAGAAAATAATTTAATCGAGAAGTTATTGGTTTTGAAAATGTTAGACCATATTAAATATTTATTTAATTAAATTAAATTAAATTAAACTGTTATTGAACAAAATAATGCATTGCAAACTTGTGGCCTCAAGTTCACATGTCATCGTACTCACATGTAGTTGGTTTTAAATTTAATAACTTCAACTCCAGGAACTCAATTTTTTGAATACCAATGTATATGTGGTTTATAATATAATTATTTTGAAAATTGTGAAAATCAAAGATCTTGTTATATTACAAATGCTTATATTATGAAAATTTTAATATTAACACTTAAATAAATCAGTTATAAATATGATACACATCGTGGCACAGTGAAACAGCCACTGACTGTAAACACAAAACCCGTCGGTTGTGGGTTCAATTCCCGTTCAGGGGAATGACTTATACGTACATAAATTATTTCCTCTTCCTCGCTCTGGTAAAACAAAGCAAGGCGTTGAGTTCCGCCACTCACATTCGTTACATCCACTTCAATAAATCAATACTAAACAAATCAACCGGTATATATTTATTGCCCAAATTAATGGAATTTACAATATTACTATATAGTATTATCAAGTATAATAAATTATAAATAATGCGTTGAGCTTTAACTGATATGCTTGTTATGTGCTTTTCCTTGTAACTTAGTGATAACGATTATAGCTAACTTGGCTTTTGGAACCCTAGTGGCAAATTGTTCATATAAAACGACTCCTACCGTTATATCTTTTGTAAATAGTAATAAATGTATATATTTTTGGAGATTTACGTTTTTACTTCATACCGTTTTGTAGGGTAGTCATAGACAACCTAGTGTCTCACTGACACTCTGTTCTGTACGTACTAAGTGGTGAAGACAACGCCTTTGCCTTGCCAGGGCGGAGAAACGGAAATAAATTTGAAATATAGTCATTTCTTCGAGTGGGAATCGAATCCACACTCCCACTGCGACACGATGGTCTTATAATAAATATAACTTGAAATCTTTGTTAATGCGAAACCCTATTTTATATATAGATATTATTATTTTTCATTGTTTATAAGCATTTCACTTATGTATAAAATTATATACACCCTTGAAAATGGACAGACATAATGCAATGTTATTTGATTATTTAACTTGTTATATCAAAAAGCGGAGAACTGAGTGCTCTCAATCTCTGGGTAAACTCAATAAAATGTAGGAGTTTAGTTCAGATATAGATAGAATAATAATATTAAAACGTTATCACGTACTTAAAAACTAGCGAATCGTAAATACGCCATTCTTCATTACCTCTAATTGACGTTTCGAACAATGCTGCTCCACGAACGACAAAAAGCGTAGTCTATAGAAACGATAGTTTTTGCACGGCGCAAGGCAATTTGAAAAATATCGATTTCTTAACACAAACCACTACGATCGATATTCGATTGGTAATTTATTTTTAAATGTACGCACTTTAAGTAAACTTATGAATTAATCATGATTTACAAAGTATAGGCAAAGGTCAGTTGCTTTATTATGGATGCGTTCAGTTCACTCGTTTGATTGGTTGTGCGTTACGAACAAAAAAAGTTACCTTGTCAACACGAATGAAATCATTGCATCGCTATATTTATTCTCTTGTACTTCATACGATATTTAATAATATACAATAAATATATATATATATATAAAATAAATTAGTTACAAAATATATTAAAATCGTTTAAAAATAATATTAACTATGAAATAAATTAAAACTTCTCAACAGTTTTTTTTTAAATTAGTTTAGTCACTAAAGAGTTTTCATTAAAAAAAATATAATACAACCGCTTCGCTGGCTGTATACGAAGGTTCTATTTTCAATCGCTTGGCGGGAAAGCGGCCACGCCTCCGCCCCGCCCACCCTCGGCAACTTCACTCCGGAAAGTGGGAAATGAGTGGGGGGACAGTGTAGCATACGCGTGTCAGTCGCAAACGCGATGGTACGACGTGATTATGTCATTTCTGTACTACAATAGACAAATTAATGCTAAAATAATTCGTAAATTCTTAAATAAATAAATCATTCATCTTTCAATCAATCTTTTTTTAATTACTATAACTAATTATGTATAAAAAACTTTTAGTTGTTTTTTAATATATATGTAATTATTATATTAGTATTTTTATACATTATTTAAAAAAATATTAGCTCTATATCAATTACAACAGTGCCAAATTTCCATCTGCATAATTTTCATACAAAGGGTTACAAATCGTTTTCCATTTTAATACGCAATATATCAAATACCGTGGTAAGCTGATTACGGAGTGTCTTGACACTAGGTACTTCCAGAGTAGGTACTTCTAGTCTAAAATAAAAAGTCTTTTATTTCGTTGCAAATAACACATTACAAACAAACTTACATATTATATAATTTTTTTGTGAGTTTATGAAAAATTTTCATTTTTTTTTTCTTAATCTAGTGTTATAATGTTTTCTTTTTATGTTTGTTTAATTATTATATTTATTAACCAAGTAATTTAAAAAGTCAGTTTGTCTTCAAGAACGCCTGTTCATATGAAGGCTCCAAGTATAGCCAATCTTCTCTAGATTGGGCTATGCAAATCCATTTGGTTCCCGCTACTTTTCTGAAATCCGTTTAAATATATCATCTATATATTAAAACGGGAAGCAAAAATTTTGTAGATATGAGCAAACCATAACATGTCATTAAGTAGTAGTTTCTTAAATATTGGAAAATTGGAAATACATATTGGAAAATTGGGTTGAGACTTCACACTTCTATTATATGCCAGTCGTGGCGCAGTGAGACAGCGTCTGACTGTAAACGCGATCGGTTGTAGGTTCGATCCACTCGGGGAAGTGATTATATTTAAATTATTTTCACTTCCTCGCTCTACTAAGATATAGTGCGGCGTTGAGTTCAACCACTCAACACGCAATGTCTCAAATTCGGTAGAAAGCGAAGTACAGAGTGTCTTGACAATAGTTACTTTCTGTCTACCCTGTTATGTGGTATAAAAGCGCAAAGCTTAAAAAAATAAGGTTAAAACTATTTTTTACTTGACGTTTAACATTACAATATTAATTTTAACGAGCTATGCCCGAGACTTTGTCTGATTTAAATTTAACATATCTGTATCATTATTTTATAGGTCTAAAATAAAAGTAACTCTTTATTACACAAGTTATCAGTTAGTGAAATTCACCTCAAAATCAGCTCAGTCTTTCCATACATTGGTCAGAATAAATGGACAAACAAAAAATGAAAGAAATATATTTTGGTATATATATTATGCCCTATACATTTAGTGACAAGCAGTTATTTTAATATTATATATATAACAGACCCATCTATTTTATTGATTGGTACAAACAAGCGTTTATTCTCAAAAAGTCTATTTACATTTTAATTTTTAACAGCTGTATTCACTTCTACCATGCCATATGGTCGTATCAGGCCCACCACAGGTCGAAGGCTGACCTCAAAACAACTCTACAGTGGGAATGTTTTGTAAACATTTCGTTAAGAAAACATTATATAGGATAGAAATCATCCATACCAAAAACGGCGTACAAACTGACACTAGTCAAAATACGTGATCGATGACCTTATATTCAATAGTTAATTTAATTTATTAATAAGCTAGCTGACTGTTCTTTAGTGTGGGGTTCGATTTATTTGAACATTTTGTTTTGTATTAATTATTTTGGTAATAGTAGCGCAGTGGAATAACGTCTGATTGTAAACCCACAAAGGGTTCGATTCCCATCCGAGGAAAAGATTATATTTAAAATTTATTTTCATTTCTTAGGTACGGTATATACAATGCGGCGTTGAGTTCGTCAATTCTCAATTCTCAAGATCTCGATTTCAGGCGGGCAGCAGTCAACGGAATGTTTTGACACTAGGATTTCTCCGATTATCCTACTGTGTAGGATAAAGCGTGAGGCTGCTTTTATGTTTAAATAACAATTAAGAATTGGAGTGACAAGTCTCTAAGTATTCCTTCTATTTTACTTAACCCACCGACAAAATACACGTATGCTTAAAGACCTGTTCTTAACGAACTGATTCACTGGTTCACTGGCTCACAGCATAACCACTGGATGTCAAACACTGATATTTAGTATGGAAGTTCTTTCTAGATTGTAGGAAATACAGAATTTGAACCTAGGACGTTCTTATAGATACTTTTTGATATTAATTCAGAATAGGCATAGTACTCAAAGTGTCTTTATGTGTTGCTTAGATAGTTCAGGTTGGTATATATATATATATATATATATATATATATATATCTCTAAAAAATATAATAAATCTATTAAAGAAAATCTAGAAGATACAATGTCTTGACGTTAAGTTTTTCATGAAGCTATGAAATAAAGAATAAGAATCAAACTAACTTTAGAAAAAAACACAATAAATACAAAACGAGGAAGAAACACTAAGAAACTATCATCGGATAGCGGCTCGTTTGAAGCTAAGTGCATTGTAGTATAGAGAACTAGCTATTCGAGGCGCCGGACTTCCTACAGCGTGGGTGGGCATTGTGTGTGGCGAAAAGGAAATAATACAATTCATTTATTATAAATTCTACAATTGCACAAATTTTGCATATTATATAATAAAAACAGCTTCACGCTCTTTTCCACAAGCGGGGTTACGCCTAATGTTAATACGTTTCGTTGTTCGCTTTCAGCTCGATATACATATATTGAATGTTGATTAGCGGAACATAACGCTGCACCTCCTCTATGAAAGTAAGGAAATATATCCAATGTCGTTTATAGTTAGACGTTGTCGCACTGCGCGTCATTATAGATGACTTAAAAATATACTAATAATATAGTATTTTCAACTCTTGCATTACTAACTGGCTATATTTATCTGGAACTACTGGACGTAGAAAATTCAAATTTAATAATATTAACAATAATATTTCTTTATTACCAGAATAAAATTTTCAATATACATAATCAGTCGTGTCAGTGATAGGTCGTGGTGCAGTGTGACAGCGTCTGACTGTACACGCTACCGGTTATGGGTTCGATCCCCGCTCGGAGGGAGTGATTATATTCAAATATATTTTCACTTTATAGCTGTGGTAAGAAAAAGTGCGCCAAATTCCACCACTCAACACGCTATGTCTCGAATTCGGTGGAAAACGAAATACGGAGTGTCTTGACACTAGGTAATTTCTGGCTACCCTGCTATGCGGAATAAAAAGCGTGAAGCTAAAAAAAAATATATAATTTATCATTAACATAGAAGTATTAAAATCGGTTAATAATTTAATATCAACAAATATTGAACATTACAATGAATTATAAATTATTGTAAATGAATAAACAGAGGCCGTTCGTGGCGCAGTGTAACAGCGTCTGACTGTAAACGCGATCGGTTGTGGGTTCGATCCCCACTCGAGAAAGTGATTACATTTAAATTGTTTTCACTTCCTTGCTTTGGTAAAGACAAAGAGCGGCGTTTTATTCCGCCACTTAACACGCAATGTCTCGAATTCGGTGGAAAGTGAAGTACGGAGTGTCTCGACACCAGGTACTGTCTCTTTACCCTGCTATGCGGGATAAAAGCGTGAAGCTAAAAAAAATTACAATAATAAACAGATTACCAACATTATTACATCAAGTGAATTTGATATGATGATTTTTTTTGAATAAATTTGAAATTTCATACATATGTTCTTTTGAGGGGCAGTATAAGAGGATTTCTGGAAGTTTCCATGGGAACGAGGAGGGTTATGTGAAGTTATATTTGGTATATTTGAGGCAAACTATATGGGCTATAACTAGTGTATCATATAATGCTAGAGTTAATTCTTTTATGTCTATAAATCCATTATTTCTAAGTGCCATTGTTTAGTATATTATTATTAATTGTCTTACAACATTGTGACGTCACCGTAGTGACGTAATTCGTTTCTGACTGTACAAGACGATTGTTCTAAAATTTAGTGCAGGTTTCTTTCTACCTTTGTTTCAAATTCTTAAAATATATTTTACCAAATGTTATCTATAATTGTTGTTGGTTGTGGGTTCAATTTCAACTCGGGGGAGTGGTTATATTTAAAATTATTTTCACTTCCTCGCTCTGGTAAGATCTAGAAACTATTTAAAATATTTATTATTAATATATTTCTTATTTCCTTTTTGGTTAAACAAAATGTGGCGTTCGGTTACGCCCGCCGTTCCTACGGATTTGTCAAAAACGCGGCAAATTGTGGACGAAATGCATTATCAATATTAAAGACAAAGTCAAATGATTTAATTCAAAATAAGAAGTTATTTTTACATAGATATCTTTGACTCTACCACTCTACTCTAGTCCATGAAATAATTAAAAAAAAAACAATCTCTCTTTATAAACAAATAAAATGTCCGACTGTAAATGGATTGTGGATTCGATTCTCAATCAAGGCAATGATTTTAATAAAATTATTTCATTTCCTTGTTCTAGTACAACAGCGTGCGGCATTGAGTTCCGCCACTCAACACGCAATATTGAAAGTTAGTGGAAAGCGGAGTACGTAGTGTCTTAACCACTATCTTATATATCTTAAAATCAAAATCAACGCAGTACGGACTTTCCAGTGAATTAAAAAAAAAACGTGACAATTGTTTTCGTTAACTTACGGCTATCTCACTCCATAACTAGAACATTTAGACACGGTAGCCACCTAAGATGGTCATAAGTCGTGTTCATATAAATTTGGTGAACATATATAATTATCATTACTTCTTTGGAAGATAGAAAATTTTAATGCCCAAATAGGGTGGTTGAGTCAGACGCCCACGCGACGTTTTTACACTCGGCCGTACGAGATTAGGTTATCTTGATATACTTTAAGAAAAGGTTTATAATAATTATGTTATTAATATTATCTATAGAGGGCGGTGGTGGCGCAGTGGGACAGCGACCGAATGTAAACGTAATCGGGTTTGGATTTGATTACTACTCGGGGTTAATGATTATATTTAAATTATTTTCATATCCTTACTCTGGATTTCTGGTAAGACAAAGCGCGGCGTTGAGTTCCGCTAATCAACATGCCACGTCTCGGATTCGGTGAAAAGCGGAGAACGGAGTGCCTTAACATCAGGTATTTCCTGTCTACCCTGCTAGGCAGGATAAAAAAGTAAAGCTAAATAAACAAAACATTTACTTAATTTACTCACCAAAATTGTGCTCAGAAGCGATGCCAGTTTTATGTTTATTCGATAATTCAAAAGTGTTCGCAAAACTGAATAGAAATTTTAACAATTTCTAATTACGTATTGAAGTATTTGATTTTTGCGATTTTGATACATTTTAAACGAATCTATTTTAAACGGATTAATCGCATACATTTTGGAATATAACATTTTTTTTTACAACCAGACGTTATGAACACTTTACAGTAGTCCGTGATCGCGTTCGTCTGCCGTTTGGATACTCTGTTTAACAAAATTAACAACAAACAGACTGACAGGCATAATGTATATATAAACATTTAAAACACCACAAACCACCTGTTTGCCTAACCATAAGGTTGACACTCCATTGTGAGTCCTATTACATATTCAATCAACTAGTTTTCAATTGTCAATTAACGCCAAATTTGGGGAAAGATATACTTAAAGTAATTCCGAATCTCTAATATGGTCCTTAATGACTGATTCATTTGTTCTTTCCTCATAAATATGTAAGATGGCGAGTGATCTTGTCTTATCACGTGGGTAGATATTTAGATAAAAAATGTCTCTACCGTCCATTGTTTTTTCGATTTTAATTTTTTTTTATTGTAATAAATTTATTGCATAAGAGACTAGGTCTTTTTTCTCTATATTGGCATTGTAAAATTTGCATCAACATAATTGTTTATTTAGAACGTAAGAAGGTATTTTTAAGAAGGTTAAAAGTTTTTTTTTTAATTAACTTAATTATGGTACATATATATATATATATATATATATATATATATATATATATATATAAAATTATTGATGTTAAATATATAAAACTAAAATAATAAATATGTTATAATTGTTATTTATATCTAAATGTAATTTGCGCTTAGGAAAGTATATTATGCAAAAAACTATTGCAGTGGGACTTTATCTATCTGTAAACGTGATCGGTTGTGGGTTCGAATCCCACCTGGGACATTTCTCAAGTGGGATACGAACCCTAAACCGAAATGAACTTTATATATGTTTAATATGATATGACTCACTGTGCACTGTCTGTGGAATTTGACCACATGGACGTGAGATCTGGATTTTTATTTTATAATTCTACAATAAATGTAGCCTATGTATATATAAGAAGTATTAGAAGAACCTTGTTATCAGATATCTGCTTGTGGAAGTCCCTATAAAATCGATTAAGCCATTCCAAAAATAAGACAGACAGACAGGTGAAAATTGTAAAAAATATATTTTTGATATATGTATCGTGTAAACATATGTATATAGTAAAAAAGGGTTATATAGACTATTTAAAGTTGGTACAACTTGATTTTTACACTGAAAATATTGTAAAATATGATTTTCATTACTCAATCAGAATATATTTTGATAAAAAAGTGTCATGTTTTCCTTTATTTGGTAATAATTAACATTATTTAATACAAACCAAAGTAAAATACGAACCTAGGTCTATAGTTTACATATTATAATGATCAAAATTTAGCAACTAGTGGCTCACGAGGTTATCTGCGCCCGCGCATCCTGCGAGTCATTTAGAGGGTCATAAAACCTAATGATTTATACGTTAGGTTACGATTTACCCTTTGATAGCTATTTACGTAACTCTACGTGTCTAAAAGCTTATATATACATATATACATACATATACTTTACATGTATAAAATTTAAAAAAAGCTAAAAAAATTTAATATATACACCAATATAAATAATAAGTAAGTAGAAAAATAACATGGTCAGTTAAAGTGTCAATAAAGTGCTATTGGACGCTTTCCAGCCGAAATCAATACATTACGTGGTGAGTGTTGAGCTGAACGCCGTACTTTGTCTTACCAGATCATCCTTCCACGTGAGATCATTATAGAACGTAGAAGACGTTAGGGCGGTCTCATATATTCGAAAATTATAACAGAGACATGACAGTATCATATAGTGTTGCTATATTTTTGAAGGTTCTTTGTAGAAAATAAAGTTGATATTTAATAATATTATAAATAAGAAATTTAGTTATCACAATAATTTAACTTATTTGTACCGGATATTTCATCAAGGCGACTTCAGTTACTAATAATATTAATAGAAGAGAGTGACGCCTGGAAGATGTGAAACATCTAAACAGTTTTTTATAAGTTATTTGTATTAAAGAATAGATTACGACAGAAACAGATATGGCATAATTAAAAGATAAAGCGTTACTAATTTATTCCATAAAATAATGTTTGTTTATTATAAAAATAATTATTTTTATTAAATATTAGATTGAAAAATTCTAACTTTAAAATTTTATTTGAAATCACTTGAGTGTGAATGAGTGACTTCCATCTTATTCCATGATATATCATGACGTGACGTGACCTGTATCGCCGTGGCAACAATCAGGCTTACCTTGTACCTACCCTCGCCAATAGATGTTTAATCAATAATAATTTCGTTGACATTGGCGTGACTTTGCTCTGAAGTGGTAGTGCTTTATGCTCTACTGGCACGCTTAGAGCGTCATATATAAAGAACTGAACTGAACTAGATTTTCCATAAATTATTTGGTATATATTTTGCAGGAATTTTGATGAATTTCCTTATATAAGAATTCATTAGATATAACTATAACACGAATATAAGATTCTGATATAATGATAAACTTTGTGATTTCCCTGTATTCGATTTATTTATTTTATTATATTTTTTAAAACGTACAGACAGTCAGTTTTATTTTATATATTTATATATAAGTTAACAAGTGAATTCTAGGCCGACGGTTTCTTAGTAGATTATAATTATTTCAATAATATTTCCGGGTAGCGGTAACTGATAATATTTAATGTAAATTCTTAGTTTAACTAGACCGTGTTGGTCAAAGCCTTCTCTATATTTGGTGTAATTAATAAATTAATAAATTCTTTGTTACATATAAGTAATTAATATTTGCAATATGTTTGTTCGAATATGTACTGATATCTCATAGATTGCTTGGGAGTATTCAATAAGACGAAAAGCGGAGTACGGAGTGTCTTGACACTAGGTACTTTCTGTCTACCCTTCTATGCGGGATACAGTTATTTAAAAAAATCTGAAGAGGCTTCTAAACTTTTTTATAAAGAACACTTGAATTATAGCGGAAATTCTAAAGAAAAGATTCTTAATTTCAAAAAAAATTTCCAAGTAAAATTTGCTTATTAAAAGGAAAAAAAGTGTTCGAAACATCGAATTTCCAAATATGTATTTTTAAATACCAAAATATACGCGATTAATTCAAGAACCGCAAGGATATGAAGTAAGAACACTGAGTTTATATACAAATTTAAAGTTGACCAAACCGGAAGTACGTTAACAGTGTAACAGTTCAAAGACTTATTCTAACCTCATGATTCCCACCACGTCCATCATTAAGAGGCTAGACAATTCCCAAACTTTGTGTCAATGAACCGGTATCCTGCGAATGTATTAGAAATAGATGTGACAAAATAAAATGCACGCAGGCTACTTCCGCGCAGACGAGCCTTCCGGCCGAAAGGGGGCATTGACTCGGATCTAAATGCGAAGCATATAACGAATTACGATTTAACGACGTTGTTAGTTGGCTACTGTGACCATAAGTCGGGATTTCTCACATTTACTCTATATTATGTTATCTAATTGGTAAATTTAAAACATATATTTCTTTTTTGCTAAGTTTTCCAAGAAATTCAAGGATTTTTGTTGTGCTTTTGGCTTATCCACACTAATTAAAAACAATGTCCGCATATCAGATTATTTGTCAAAAATGTCACAGTCGGAGCTGTCCCAATAGCTGTCTCACTTTGTACTATTTACCGTACCTATGTGCCTATGCACATCCAGAATTCTATGAAGTGCCATTGTTTTGATAAATCACGGGGATATGACAATTGCTTAAAAATGTAGGTCTGTATCCCTCTGAATTATCATCGCGTTGGAGGTGCTGGCAGATCCCCATAGTTATATCACGTAGAACCAGTAAAGTATAAAAAAAATAGGTCCTTTCTTTTAATTGCAAAGTATGCTCACCCTTCTAACCACCGAATATTTAAACGGAAACCAGTCGAACATATCCGATCGCCATATGTCACGTACATTTAGTTTCCAAACACTGTACGGGTATATCACAATTTATGCTAAACCACAAAATGAATTATTGAAACCTTATTGTATCTAAAAATAATCATATGGTAAATATATATAGTATGAATTTTAGTATTTCACCATAGTCCAGACTTAAGAAATTATTATGATTGGTATAAATACTGAAAAATCATATAGTTTTTAATTCTCTATTCTAGTAAGACAATAGGCGGCTTTGAGTTCCGTTCCTAACACTGAATATGAACCCAGTTCAAGCGAAAGGCGTAAAATGAGAATTTTGCCCCTATATTTTCTCCGACTGCCCTACTAAGCGAGATAAAGAATCTCTGGAAATATTAGTATATTAGAAGTGTTGCGACCGCGAGACTCAACATCATTGTGGGTTCGATTCCCACTCGGGGGATGATTATTTAGAAATTATTTTCATTTCTTCACTCTGTTAAAACAAAGTACGGCGTAGGGTTACAATACTTAGACTTAACACTAGATGCTTCCTTTTAAAAAATCATATAAATACTTGAAGTCCATCTTAAGGTTATTTAAAGGATGTTTGGTGTTCATATCTCGTCCGCTAATCTAAGATCAGTTGATAAGAAGTGACAGCAATTAGAATTCTAAGTTGGGACGAACATTTTATATTCAAAACTTGTACTACTACTGTAATATACAAATTTAATGTTTATTTTTGTAGTATGAGGCCGGTCGTGGCACAGTGTCTGACTGTAGCCACGATCGGTTGGGGGTTCGATCTCCACTCGGGGAATGATTATAATAAATTATTTACATTTCCTCGTTCTGGTAAGACAACGCGCGGCTTTGAGTTCTGTCATTCAACACGCAATATCTCGAATTTGTCGGAAAATGGAGTACGGAGTACCCTGCCATGCGAGATAAAAGCGTGAAGCTAAAAAAAATATTAGTTTTATTGTTACATTATATTAGTTTTCAATAGTCAATATATCGAGAAAGAAGTGTCTAGACACTAGATTCTCTCTGCTTTCCCTGATATATGAGAAAAAGCGTGAAGTTACAGATATAAAAGAATTCGTTCATATAAATCTCTTTCATTACTCATCGGCTTTTAAAACTACTGGGAAGTAGGAAGCTGAAGTTTGGTATTCATTGGAACACTAGTGAGTATTTCCTGAAATTCCTGAGAGAACGAAAAAATATAATTTTACATTTTACAGTCAAAACTACGGAAGACTGAAGTAGATATAATATGAAAAGGGTCATAAAGGTCGCACAATTAAAGTAGTGAACAGCCACTGGTACTAAAAATATCGTTTCTCTGATTTGGTCTCAAACTTTCCCAATACTTGACAAAAATACTATAAAATTTCACGTCACGTCGTCGTGTCGTCATCGTCACGTAGGATCTAATTGACTATGTGCATCATGCATCGTTAATGCATATATATATTCTATACATCTCCTGGCGCCTAGCGTTATTGGCCGAGGAGTGGAGGTTCGATAATTTACTATTATGCTAATTTTCATGGGTTTACAGTATAATGGCTATCTAATAGAATACATTTTTGGTCGGTTTTTAAAATTTGTTTTTCGTTTATATATGGAGTAACTTTTAGATAACTTGTTTTAGAGATGACATAATTAAATGTGCTTCTGTATACCTCTGTATTCTTTTCTTAATGGTATGGTCAAAATAGTCGAAGTACCAAAAAGTATAAATATATAATACGAGTATCTACAATTTAATTGATTGTTTCTATTATATTATATTATATTATAAGTTGCAATATTACTTTGTTTCTTCTTAAACGCACTTTTAAATCTTCCAATATATTTTAAATAAAATGCCTAATAATAACTTTTTAGTAATTCAGGTACGAACATTAAGATTTCTTATTAATAGATGTCTTGGTGACGAGTTGACTACGCGTTGCCATAGCAACCTGTATGTCACTTTATATAAAAGTGTACGCCAAACACATGGTAATATGTGTTACGTTTATTTTAATAATTTAAAATATTTTTATATATTTTTTTAGCTTCACGCTTTTACCCCGCCACAGCAAGGTGGAAAGTACCTAGTGCCAAGACACTCCGTACTTCGCTTTCCGCCGAATTCGAAACATTGCGCGTCGAGTGGTGAAACAATTTCAATATAATCACTCTAACAAGTGGGAATCGAACCCACGACCGATCGCGTTAACAGTCAGCCTGCATTTCTTCTCTATATAAACTATAACTGTGGCAAATTTCATACTCTTCAGTTCGCGTTATTTTAGTAAAAAGTGGTACAAAAATTTTGCTTAGCGTATTAATATATAGATTGAAAATATACATGCAAACTTTATATTTCATTCGTCGAACAAAAAAAGGCAGGAAGAGCAAAATTTCCTAGGAATTGGCCTTGAATTTTAGTACATTTGCAGGATGCACTAGATCTTAGAAGTTTCCTTTGTTACACCGCCCCAATGTGGCTATTCTAAACACGTTCAACAAATAGTCAAATTGTGATCACGAACACGTATGCGTTATGTCATTAGAGCTAGATTGTATGACATGTCATTTTACATGAGATTGGGTGAAATATATTAGAATATAATATTTTACAAAATAATTTCTTAAATTATATATATATTTTTTGATAAATTTTACTCTATTTGTCATTCTGATTTATAATCTATATTACTGTGAAGTTATTTCCAAATTTGTTCGGTATTTTTTGTATGAAAAATAATCGCTAACTTTAGCATTTATGTAATTATTAGACGTACATTTTTATACTATTGTTTTATATGTTAACTTGACTTTATATATTTATTTAGATGAACGAACGAACGAGTGAATAGAACGAGTGAATAGACCAATGACAGTTACATCAAATACGTTAAAGCTGAATATATCATCTTTTAAGGTTTTCTTAGTCATAAAAAATTTAAAAAGTTAAGTTTAAAATATTAAAATTTTGTTTTAAGAAAAATGTTACATTTAAAAAAAACAGTTTTAAACGGATTAATCGCGTATATTTTGGTATTATATTTTTGAAATTCGATCAAATTAAGTTTGATTGAACACTTTACAATAATCTGTGGACACAGGTAATACGTTTAAAATAGTTACATTTAAAAAGTATAGAAGAATCGAAAATCAAAAATTTTAATAAAAAAATACAATGTAGAATTACATTCGCGTATTTGAAGTGAGTGAACTTTTAAAAGCGATATTTGGCGGCCGATAATCACCGTGACGTGACTTCCGCCCAGCCCTAGCGGAAACTGAGAAAACAATGTTACGAATATTGATATTAATATAATGTTTATTGCTTTGCAATATACTGGTTGACTATTGCTTTTTTTTTGAACATTTCCATCAGAACATGTCCTCTAGTTAGCTATTTACTTTGAATTCTGACAGATGTTCGATGTATAGCTCCGCGTAATGTCCAACCAAAGAGTTAATAGAATTGGAATATATTTTATATACAGACTGCTTCTAGCTTATATCAAAATTACGAACATCGTATAATCACACACTTCTGGCTTTTACCAAAATGCTAATATAATTATAAAAAAGGTAATCTATTATTTCTAATTGATTTCAAAAATAATATTAATCAAATTTATTTTTATTCTAATATACATTAAGTTGAGCGGTACAAGAGGTCGGGGGGACCTTGTTTGTCCTTCGAAAACATAGTGTCGATGATAAAGGAGGGTTACGTAAAAAGCAAGAAAAGAGAGATAGCCTCACTCTCTTTATGCATATCAAAGTGGATCTAGTGTCGAGACACTCCCTTCACTTTATGTCCTAATTTGAGACGTACATATGAATTAGCGGAACTCGACACCACTTTTTGTCTTATCGGCACCGTAACATGAATAGAACTCGTATATAATCAGTGACCTGCGTAGAATTGAACCCACAACCAATCAGCCTTACTGACAAACCTCTACAATGACCTTATGACATTGTTAAAATATATTTTTTGAGGACTATAAAAGTAAAGTACTTGTTACTATATTTAATAATATTTTTAGAATACACACGTAAAATATATTAAAATAATAATAATGGCGTTAGAATTAGCATAATGGGTAGAGCACCCAACGTATCCTACTATCTGTAAGCTCACGAGTAAAAGAGCCACGTGTGGCTTTAATTGCCTACTTATATAGGCATCGAACAAAGTAAGGCAAATCATAGTTGAAAAGGAGGATAAGTCAGGTTTGGTTAGGTGTTTTATAATAATTTTACTGATAAATGACTTCCTTTAAAATACAACTGTTAAAATCGAATAACATCCTCTTTAATTAGTAACATTTTTTTTCAGCTTCACGCTTTTATCCCGCATAGTAGGGTAGGCAGAAAGTACCTAGTGTCAAGACACTCCGTACTTCGCTTTCCACCGAATTCGAGACATTGTGTGTTGGGTGGTGGAACTCAACGCCGCTCTTTGTCTTTACCAGAGCGAGGAAGTGAAAATAATTTAAATATAATCACTCCCCTGAGTGGGGATCGAATCCACAGCCGGTCGCGTTTACAGTCAGACGCTGTCACACTGCGCCACGACCGGCCTCATAATTACTAATATTTAGGAGTAATATGCAATGCTACCTTTTTATAGATAAATTACGCTAACAATTATTCCTTTAATATATTTCTTACTTAGTTTTTTTTGTTGTATTTGATCAAAGATAACAGACTCCATATAGGAACACCTCATTTGCTTTAAATATAGTCCGAACAATTTTTCTTTACCCATCTCACAAGTCAATAGTCATAATAAAACGATATATTTCAAACAGTGGCAAGTTTTTCTCAAGTCCTAGAACGATAACGCTTCCAATATGTTATCCTATTATAAATTGATAGTTTTTATACATTAAATACATAATTACGAATGCCTTCCATATGCTATGTAACGTTTCGTACTAATATGGTGGACGTCTAACGTCAAACGTATTTCCGGTCTAGTTTTCTCTAGGGATGTTCAAAATATGGCCCGCTTTTTTTTTGTTTTTGGATATATAATATGTACATTTTATTTAACTCTATTTTAAATGTTTTTGTTTTTTTTTTATATATTAAAATAATTTAATTTTGCTTATGTGATTTTTTACTTGATTTTTACTTTTATAATCTTGTATCTTTATCTTCATCTTAATGTTATTATAAATTATTACTTAGCACTAACGCTTAGTGGCAATATTTAAGATAACTTTTGGCTGTAAACATATTTAATCATAATGCATTATTTTAACATGCTATTTTAAAGTCCTTTTTTCGCCTCATTCACACTCATTACCGCTCTCACATATGACCTGTACCAGTACAGGTCATCTGGTCTTCATTTTGGATCTGATGTTCCTCCAATCATTGATACTGCTTTCGAAGGTCAACTGAACAGATTCTTTAAGACGTGGGTTCAAATCCCATGATATTTGAAAATTTATAAGTAATCCTAGATATTTAAAGCATAAGCAGTTGGCAAGCTCTGATATTTCTAAAAGGGCTGGATAGGAGAAGAACACGTGCGTCCACCATTACACCGGTACAGGTTGCGAACGTAAGTCATGTTGTTTTCAAACAGGTGAAATATTATATATATATACAGTAAAATATAATTGTTCAGTTATTATAGAGACCTTTACAATGTAACTTGGGATTTTTTAGGTTTGTAATTTATTATTGTAAAAAGATGACGTTTACTTGAATATGTGCTTAAGATAGTAAAATTAATGGAATTACAACTGTATATATAAATTTAAATGGAAGACAAAGCTCAGCGTTGAGTTCCTTCAATTCGGCGTTTCTTTTAGAAAATAGAGAACGGAGTGTTGGGATATTTATTTTCTTAAACTACTCGACTATGTGGAGAACAGAAATGCTTTATATTTTTTTATGTTCTATTCTTTTATTTAAATACAATATAAGAAATAATCAAATAAATTATAATTGAATTTATATATATAATCATTTTACATATGTTTTTTTTCTTTTTTTTTAGCTTCGCGCTTTTATCCCGCATAGCAGGGTAGACGGAAAGTACCTAGTGTCAAGACGCTCCGTACTTCGCTTTCCACCGAATTGAGACATTGCGTGTTGTGTGGTGGAACTCAATGCCGCACTTTGTCTTTGTGCCAGATCGAGGAAGTCACTCACAATGTTCTTATACAATACATGTTCAGAGAAACGAGTGTCTTGACACTCGGTTGTCCGTAACGACCCTGCTATGCGGGAAGACTTGTTTTTTATGTGATGTTAATCTTAAATAATTTTATTAAATATGTACCCTTAATTCGATTTAATGGGAGCCGTTCGTGGCGCAGTGGGACAGCGTCTAACTGTAAACGCGATTGGTTGTGAGTTCGATTCGATAAATATAACCACAGTACAAGAGGAAATTGAGACCTTCGCAGCTAAATATCATCAACGCCTGGACAGCCCCCCGAATATACTTGCAAGCAACCTAACAACATGTGGATATTAGAAGCGCCTAAAAAGGAAAAACATAATATGAAGCATGTGTCGATAAGACTTCTTATATAAGCACTGTATAGTAAATGAAAGACAAGCTGTGCTAGCTGGAGCTTGCACTCGACACCACACAAAATATCACTGATTGCAGATCAAAATTCAGAGAAAAAAAATGGCATTGTGTTTCCTATAAAAGACTTAAACGCGATCGTCCAAAATATCTCATATCGTGGTTTTTTTTTAATATTTTTTAAAAATATCGATATATGTAAACAAATATTTATGGAACAGTCTTTACATAATTTCTACGTTATAAAAATTAAAAAATATAATAAATTATTAATATGTTTTCAACTTTTAACCAAATTAAATCAAGGAAAGGAAGCTCCAAATATTTCATATTATTTATAAGTAGTGCGCTAAAAACACTAAATTGATTTATAATTTAAAACAAATATCACACACACTATTATGTGTTTGACACACACAGGTTGCTAAGGCAACGCTTATTTTACGCGGCATTTATAAGTTTAAAAAAAAACACACACTTAAACATATGATATATTATAAAAATAACATATTGGTAACGTAATAATAAACAAGATCAAATATAACCTCAATTTTATAGACGCCATATAAGGGAATGGCAGAAAGCATTTTTCTTATATGCAAATTTGCAACTTTATTTACATGAGTATAAAGTCGTATTTCCTCCAGCAAACATATAAATGTAACGTGTGCAAACCGCCAACACAATTATGACTGGTAAATAATCGGTTTTATATATTAGAAAAATTTGTTATTTATTCATGAATTCTGTTAATATACATATTATAAATATAATGACTAGCTTCTGTCTGCGACTTTGTTGGTGTAAGTCATTTTTTTCCACTTAGCGGAGTAGTTAAAAAGAATCTTCTATTAAAACACTTTGGTGAGTAGCGGAACACAACGCCGCTTTATTCTCAACTCGTTAGCATAACATCCACAGATGTTATATTAATATACAGTACAGATCACGTATAATTAACTTTATAAAAAAACCATTAACTATATACTTACTAGAAAAATATTACCTAGTTAGTTACTTTTTATGTGTATTAATGCTTTTTTAGCTATGTATGACTTCACACCTTATCCTGCATATCAGAGTAGCTAGAGACTATCTAGCGTCACGACACTCCGCGTAAAGCAGTTTCCACCTGAAATTAAGGCATTGCGTGTTAAGTGGCGAACTTAGCGCCCCGCTTCGTCTTACCAGAGTAAAAAAATTAAAAAAAAATCACTAAAAATTAACATTCTTTTGAGTAAGAATCGAACCAACAATCAATCGCGCTTAGAATCAGACACTATACAAAGTGCTTTATAAGTAAAATTAAGACCAGGATAGTTAGAAAATAATTTTAAGCGTGTCCTTTTTAATGTCTATTTATATTTTTTTTTTTAGCTTCACGCTTTTACCCGCATAGCAGGGTAGACAGAAAGTACCAAGTGTCAACACACTCCATACTTCGCTTTCCACCGAATTCGAAACATTGCGTTTTGAGTGGCGGAACTCAATGCCGAAGTGAAAATAATTTAAATATAATCACTCCCCCGAGTGGGGATCGAACCCACAACCACGTCACGTTCACGTTTACATCACGTTTACAGTCAGACGCTGTCACACTGTGCCACGACCGGCCTCACGTTTATCACGGTCTATTTTAAGTTAATTTGTTATTACTGATATACATCATACAGTTATAAATGACCATTGTAGTACAGTACAGAGCGAGAGAGAGCTTTTGATTACTGTAGGTTTGATTCTCACTCGGGACAGTAATTATACTTAAATGAATTTCATTATCCATCTGTTATGAAACGCGGCGTTGACCTCCGCATTCAACGCACAATATTTCGAATTTGAGCGAAAAATAGAGTATGGGGCACCTAACTTGCTTGCCTTATAAAATGATTACTTCAAATATTCGTTATGATTAGCATCGTTCTATACGCCATTGTTGCACTGTCCTTGATTACAGTGACTAATGTATTTTTTCATAGTTTCATTATTTTCGTCACGTACAAGTGAGCTGTTATATTGGCATGCGATGCTATTTAGTTACAAATGCTATTCGTTATGTATACAATTAGATTTAATTAGCTAAATATTTTGAAATCCTTATGGTTCAGTTGTAATGAGAGAGATTGTAAACATTGGTTTTGGGTTTAAATATTGTATAGAATCATTTTTGGTTCTCCAATGTGATATTTCCAATTATGCAATTATGCTCTACACGCACGTTTATTTCTCTTAAAGAGCTGAGTCATCAGTCGTCGTCAATAATGACGTGAGATGTGCATAAATTAAAATGTAAATAATTTTGATTTAGTATAAAATTATTTACTATTTTCAAAGTGTTATTCCACACTTAGGATTAGAAAACATTTTTGAAAAAACGTATTAAAATGTTTTAGAATATAATTTGTAATTACTTCATGTTGTATCACACAAAGCAAGTTATATTTTTATTTTACAAGTATCTATATACGTGAAGGAAAAGTTTTAAATTCCTTTTTTTCTGAATATTATAGAATTATGAGGAGAATGAAATTTAGCATTTTATATGGAAACGTAGTACAAAAAGCCCAATTTTTTTTGGTTAATAAATATAAAACTCTTTACTATGGGCTTAAGATATGGAAACTTTTATACAAAAATGCAAGGTGTAGACAAATACAGGGGGCTTTTTAAGTGAAATTAACGCAATGTTGTAGGACAGTGTCTAAATTTAATCGCGATAGGTTGAGGGTTCGATTCTCGTTGGGAAATTGATTGTCTTATATGTTTTTTTATTCTTCCGCTCTGGTAGGACAAGGTGTGGCGTTAAGTTCATCACTTAACACTCAACGTCTATATTTTGGGCGAGTAGCAGTTAACGGAGAGCCTTGACACTAAGTTATGTCCGGCTTCCATGCTATGCGGAATGAAGCGTGAATCTGTTTTTTTTATGACTTAAATACAATCATTTAAAAAAACGAGATAGAACCTACAACTATGACGTTGCATTACACAACTATACCACAACAGATTAAAAAATACACGAAAATACGATTCTTTTATTATTTATTAAAAAAATACATCGATTGATTGTTCTTCTATCGATATTTCAACTTCCTTATAATTATGTTAAAATGCTACTTTATAACAGTGTTCTGTGACCATTAACTCACGCTTGTTCTATTTTGCCTCCCGAGTTTTAGGTGTGGGTGATAATGAAAACTTTATGCAATATAAATATTAAATATGATGTTTTTAATGTAACTGGATTTAAATCTCAACCATTTACAAAATTTTTAACCCAATAAACTATACGGTCTGCCATATATGCAGATCAAGTGGTAATATTTTAGTCCAGGGTTCGAATTTACTCGGAGAGTATAACTATGTCTCTTCTTTTAATAAATAGGGCATTTTCATACTTTTTAAAAAGCTTAATTATATTAAGTTATATGTATGGCCGGGTCCTAGGCAGGAGAAACACCTACATAATTAAAATTTCCTCAGCTACAAATTTATTAGGGAAAATAAAGTAGATATCATAATAAGATCCTTTTACAAAATTCATATATACATACATACATACCACAAAGGATTAAAGTGTTCGAAAAGTTAGGTTTCCAAAAATGTATTTTTGAATACCAAAATATACGCCATTGATCCGTTTAAAATAGATTCTTTAAGAAAATAGACCTCCTATGATACGGTACAAATATCAATGTAGAATTATTGTTAAATACGTAAGTAACATTTTAAAAATTAAGTAAATATTTAAATTGTTTTCAATTAAATATTAAGCTCAATAACTTGGGAAAATTGAATTGTGTATCTATTGGTGGAACTCTATATCGCTCTTTTTGCCCACTAGAACAGGAGTATAAGGAACTGACTTCACGAAGGACTCAATAATATAAATTAAATATTATTTACAAAGGCAACCTATTATATATTTTATAAATTTATTTATCATACTTAAAACTGGTTCATAATAATGAAATAAAAATCATTTACTTATATTTTTGAAACTAATGGACCGATTTTAATGAAACTCACACTGTTTTCTAAGTTGAATTATAACTAATTTAAATTAAAAAAATATCACATCTTAGTTTTCGAGAAATTCATGAACAAACATACATAAATAACACTTAAGAAATGAAGCTTAAATATTATTAAATTTTTATAATGGTACATGCATACATACAAATCGCACTGATAACCTCCTGTTTTGAAGTCAATAAGTAAAAACAATGAAAATTAAAAAAAAATATGTAATCATCTAAATTAATTTATTCGGAAGAAAAAAATAAAACATTTCTCTCATCTCTTGCATGAAACCATCCCCTGATTATAAGGGCGTGGCGGTCCCATCTATCTCGTACTTAATAGACTTTGAGTCTTTTAACGAATAATTAATATGATAATTAGTTGAATATCTCAAGTTTAATATTCACATGTTATATACTATTATACCGGAGAAAGAAGTGTCAAGACACTATTCTTTGCTTTCTGCCTGAATTCATTCAATTCTTTTACTACTTTTAAAGTGTTATTCCATACTTAGGATTAGAAAACATTTTAGAAAAAACGTATAAAAATCTGAACGCAGCGGGATTCGAACCCGCGCCTCTTGGGAAACAATTAGAAAACATTTTTTCTAAAATGTTTTCTAATCCTAAGTGTGGAATAACACTTTAAAAATAGTAAATATTGAAATCAAATAACAATCTCTGCTAACAACATAAATAAGTTGTAACAAAACGTATAAGAATTTCGACACAGCTGGTTGTAGAACGCACGGTATCCAAGAGGCACAGGTTCGAATCCCGCTGCGTTAAGATTTTTATACGTTTTTTCTAAAATGAATTCAAGACATTATATATTAACTGGCAGATATCAACGTCGCGCAGTTTCATATTAGACTATACAAAATGTCAATATTTTGACTATTATATGGTCGGAGCGTGTGTAGAACCCAGAACCAATCTTGTTTACAATAAGTTAACCGTTTTACTCTGCCGCAATTGTCATTTAATCTGATTCTTTTTATTAAAGATTAACCTTTGTAAAAAAATACAAGCGTCATATATTTTTATATACTTACCAATATATATATAAATTGGGGAAATTTACTTTGGTCAATAATGGATTAGTTAAATTTAATTTAAAGCCTTGTGGATCAGTCAGACAGCCTCTGACTGTAATCGCGATGGGTAGTGGGCTCGATTTCTCGTTCTAATAACCAATGTCAGAACATTTATAAGTTAATATAATATTTGCTTGTTATGAACTTTTATTTTTGTAAGTAAATAATACCTTTAATTAAAAAAAAATGGCACGTATTATCAGAACGTAGAAATTATTAAAAAGTATGTATTCTCTAAAACACTTGTAAGTAAGGTCCGACTCAACAGAGTCAATGTATAATTGTTTCGACTTAATACAATATATTATTTCTAATGTATTTTAATTAAATTTTACATTTCTAAACTTAAAGGAAACTTTCACCAATGATCTAATAATTTAGTTTTTATACATCATTCTGAAAAGCATTGTAGTCAAAGAATACCTAGTGACAAAACACTTCGTCTACTACGCTTTCTGTCCGAATACTAGATGGTGTGAGTTTGAGAGGCGGAACACAACGCCGCGCTTTATCTTACTGAATCCACAACCAAACGCGTTTAATAATCAAGCCTCTAATAACAAATCGACTGATCGTGGTACAGTGTGACTGTATCTGACTGTAAACGCGATCGGTCGTGGGTTCGATTCCCACTCGGAGGAGTCATTATATTTAAATTAAGTGACGTTGAGTTCCGCCACTCAAAACGCAATATTCGAATTCAGTGGAAAGCGAAATACAAAATGTCTTGGCATTAAGTACTTTCTGTCTACCCTGCTATGCGGTATAAAAGCGTGACGCTCTAATAATATCATATGAAAAATAACCACTCGAAATCAAACCCAAGTACCATTAGTTTACAAATAATTACTTTAATTGCAACACACCGTGGCACAAATGTATACGATTAATCATATACTGTCAATGCGATTGGCAGCCAAGTGTGGAATTATCAAAATGATCGCTTCATTCACTCAACACCTCGGTCATTTGGTTCTCTAATGGATTGTTAGAGTAAATAGATTACAGCTATAGGGTTAGCATAAAAAATAGTGACCAGTAAGTAAATGTGAAGCCAAATTCGAGTTGGAAAAGTGAGAGAATATTCCGCATAATATTAATTAAATATATTTTGCATTTTAAAACACTTTATTGGCTTCACTTGTTACAGTTATTTTTGTTTTAGCTTAGCGCTTTTATACCGCATACCACCTGAGTAGCCATAAAGTACTTTGGCACTCGGCACTCCACTTTCCGCCGAATTCGAGACATTGCGTGTTGAGTGGCGAAACTTAACGCCGCGTTTTATCTTATCAGAACGAAGAAATGAAATAATATAAAAATAATTTCAATATATTGATCGAGGAAATGATAAGAATTTATATACGTTTATTGCCTCGAATGGGAATCGAACTTTTACTTTTACAGACCCTTTATAATTTATCTATCAATTTATGTACGAAAATCTTGCCATATTATTTGACCCTTATGTCGTCTAATTTCCTTCCTTCCTTCATATACTTTATATACATAATGTGTTTTGATATTTTTAGGAATCTGATGTTAATAATGATATTATGGTATTTTATTTATAAAGAACTAATTATTAACAATCAAATTAGCTTACCAAAGATACTTTTAGGTAAAGTAAACTTCAGTTTGAATGGATGAATGGATGAATGAATTAATGAATTGATTTTAAATCTTAAGTAAACACGCAATGTCTTGAATATATAACGGCAACGGAAAACGTAGTGTCTTGACACTACGTTGTATTTGACAACCTTGCTATGCGGGGTAAAGCGTGAAGCTAAAAAATGTTATAAATTTTAAAGAAAATTCACATGTTTCATCGTGTCAAGTATTCGTTTTAGATATTTTTTGTAACACTCGCGTTGTGCCGCGGAATGTTCTGAACTTGTTAATAGCATTTTGATATAAAATCTTGTCTTTTTCTGCACTGCGAATGTGTAATATCTGATATGTGAACGGAATTCTAATTATCGATATCTTTTTAAAGTGTATAGAGGTCGCTGTGTATATGAGCTAGTTGGTTATTTCATTCCCACTATAATTATTTAAGGCAATTTTCTTATTTAAAACTCGTGAGTTAAAACGCGTCGTTGGGTTCCGCAAACCCCAGAACAGTGTGAAGAACCGCGTGTCAGAAACTAGATTCTCTATCAGAAATATAAATATATAGAATATAAAATAGAAATAAGTATATAGAAATAAGTGAAATAGAATAGAAAATTAAATTCAAATATGTTATATAATAACAACAATTTGAACTAAATACCAAACTATTTATACAGTATTAGAATTATAGCTTCACGTTTTTATCTTCACGCTTTTATCCTGCACAGCAGGATAGACAGCATGTATCTAGTGTAAAGACACTTCATATTCCGCTTTGCGCTGAATTCGGGACATCATCAGTTGCGGAGCTCAACGCCGCGCTGTCTTATTAAATTAAATTTAAAAAACATGGCTAAATAAATGAACAAAAAAGAACTATAAACAATCGCAAAATCGGTATTCCCTTTGAAATCGCTCACCACAATTCTAATTAGATTCACACTGAACGAAGCAAAATTTTTAACGTATGTTGTTAATTTTTTTATAACATTTTATACTTTGTCAAACAAACTGTTGGACGTTTAATTGAATATGCGAAATTTTTGTTACATTTCGCCATTGTCGGGTTTTTTGTAGGCAATAAGGCGTGTTGAACAAGGGAACACGGCTATACCTGTACGTGTTCCGATAACTAACATCTTCGAATATTTTCACCGATTTACAAGCGTGCCTCAAAATTATTTGATACCGAACATTTTGATGGTTTATCTTTTATTATGGCGCTTTGAGAAATACCTGCGCGTACGCATGTTGATAGTTTAAAGTGGATGGGTGTATTTGGTGGTATTATAAATAATAATGTATTGTAATAATAAGTTTGGGATTGAAAAAATTGCGACACTCGCAGGTTTAATGTCATCTGAAATCTTTTTCAATTTAAAAAAGCAACTCCTGATTTTTTCCGTATAGCAAGGTAATCAGAGAGAACCTAGAGTCTAGATAGTCCGTTGATTGCTTTTCTCCTGAAATCGAGGCCAATCGAGGCACGAGTACCAGAGCGGATAAATAAAAAATAATTTTAAATAAATATAATCATTCTCCAAGTAGGAATCGAACCCACAACCAATTGCGTTTACAGACAGATGGTGTACCACTGCGCCATGGCCCCTCCGTTTAAGTTAAATTAAACAGAAATAAATAACTATTTAAGATACATTAGCGTCGCGTCGTGGTGCAATGGAACTACCACTAGTTGTGGGTTCCATTCCCATTTTAAGAATGATTATATTTAAAATTTATTTTGTCTTTGGCTTTAAATTCGCCAAAACGTAATATTTTTCTGCAATTTTGGAAGTTGGTCAACGATGTGTCTTGACACTGTGTTGTCTATGCGGAGAGAGTGTGAAATGTTCATACAATTTAATATTACACTAATTCCAAATATCTACAAGTATATCTAGCTTGTTCTCGTTTACGACAAGTGTCATTTAAAGATAATTAATAAAAATAAAATAATTTATAAAAAAATATAAAGAAAATAGTATCTTCTGTATAGAGTGGCCGTGGTCGTCAGTGGTTGGTAGTGCGTCTGACAATCTAACGTCATTCTTCACGAATGGCTGCGTTTCCGGTACAATCATAGGAAGCCATTAATGGCAGCCCTCCCCTGATCCGTCCATCTCATTGTAGCTCTGACACTCTCGGTGCCTCTTACCTTTCTTTGAATAACGAGGCGTTCTATACTATCGTCACCTCGACGGTAAATGTGGCTGAAGAAAAAATAGTGTAAATTTTAAAAATAATAATAAATTAAAATTGTAATTCTTTATAATATATATAATGGGTTAGGGAAAAAGAAATCCATTATTTTTCGTGATATTTGGGACTCTATTTGAGATGCTTAGGATTGTCCGATTTGGGTTAAATAAGCACCGTATTTTGCTACAATTTGTTGCCATTTTAAAGGTAATTTCATAATGCCTCTTTCGTAGAAGCCTTGGTCCTTATTGGCGAAAAACTCTAATAATCGATTTTCACAACCTTCTCTTGATCCTAATTTCTTATCAGGAAGTTTTGCAATGCGAGAAAAAGGTGGTAAATGCTTGGTGCCAGGTCCGGACAATAAGGTGGATGCATTAAAACCTCCCAACCAAGCTCCTGGAGTTTCTAATGAGTCACTACAGACATATGGGGCTGTGCGTTGTTGGAATACGGAAACAACTCATAATGAATGATTCCTTTAAAGTCCAACCAAATACACAATAGAACCTTCCTGATCGTTAGTCCTGGTATGGCCACCGTTTGAGCTGTTTCACCACGCTTTGACCACGATCGTTTTGACACGATATTATCGTATGTGACCCATTTCTCATCCCCAGTCACCATCCGTTTAAGAAATGGGTCGATTTCATTCCGTTTGATCAAGGCTTCGCAAATAAAAATTCGATCCATTATGTTTTTTTGTGTTAATTCGTGAGGTACCCAAACATCGAGCTTTTTTTGTATCCATCTTTGCACAAATGGTTTAAAACTGTTTTATGGTCGATATTTAGTTCCTGGGCAATGCTGCGACTACTATCATACCGGTCAACTTCGATTTTTTCGATGATTTTATTGACTACGCATTTTCGACTACGCGCCTGCCTTTGCGAGGTGCATCTTTAACATCAAAATTGCCTGAACGGAACCGACGAAAACAAAATTGCACGTAATTAGCTGTTACTATATCAGAACCATAAACACCATTCATAATTTCAGCAGCCTGGCTTGCATTTTCTTTTCTTGCTTGCACTTTGACAAAGGTGTCAAATAAAAACTGTAAAATATACCGAATTTTTTCTTTGTTGATTTCCATTTTCAACGGCCTGTAATTGACGACAGAATGAAACAAGCAGAAAACAATTGATGGTGTTTTTAGTGTGAAAGATCACTTTGACAACGAGCATAAACTTGAATTGTTTGATAGATGCTTTTCGAGATATCGATCACTAAAGCCACCTATATATATAGATATATATATATATATATATATATATATATATATATATATATATATATATATATATTCCAGCCTGCTGCGCTCACTGCAGTTGTTCTAATTAGAGTAAGCTGCGATTTAATAAGGTGAAAGAAATATATGGATTTTTAGAGTTCCTTTCACGTTAAGTATTGATAGAGATGAAATAAATATAATAAATATATATATATATACATATTTAGTATATTAACATTTTTGAACTTCATTGAATTATACTTATTTTTTTAGAAATAAATACATTTTTTTTTAGCTTCATGCTTTTATCTATTGTCAAGACACTCTGTACTTCACTTTCCACCGAATTCGAGACAATTCGTGTTAAGTGATATAGAGAGAGCGAGGAAATGAAAATAATTTAAATATAATCACTCCCCTTTTTATGTATATTTATAATATATATATATAATATATAAATATATATATATATATATATATATATATATATATATATATATATATATATATATATATATATATATGTATATATATAAATATCGTATGAACATGTGCTTTTGGAAAAGTAAGTAAATTTATAAATTTAAAGAGTTCTGTCGAACAACTCGACAGAACTCTTTAAATTTATAAATTTACTTACTTTTCCAAAGGCACATGTTCATACGATATTTACCAATTCCCCATACGAACGGAGATTGAAAAGCTTTTTATACATTACCATCTCACGCTGCGACGCCTCGTTCCATTGAGGTGCACGTAACTTTAAAAGCTTGCCGCCCAACTTTATTTATTAAACCAAAATTGATAAAACAATATCCAATGAATAGTCATATAGCGAGCAGGGAGGTCTTTTTTAGCCAGCACTTTATATTCTCTATGTATATATTTATATATATTTACTCCTGAATTAGACGTCGTTTCGCAACGAAATCATTCTACATTGACAGTATCTGTAGTAATTACATAATATATTTTCTTTAAACTTATGTGTTTTTTTCAGAAATCCCTTAGTTTTATAGATATAAGGTTGATTATTGTATTATGTTTTATATTTAGGAGGGTACATTTATTATTGGTTGATAGCAAAAAGCGAAACGATAGACGTTTTTGTGGCGATCCGTAAGGACCACACAAGTTGGCGGATAACACGGCGTCTGCCCTGTCACTGTTGTTACTATGTGCAATAGATATATATGTGAATATACATCAATATACATCAATCAATAAACGATCGTGCAATATATTTATATTAAATATATTTTTATATTCTATTTGAATAACGTTGATGTTTTAACATTTGTATTTAGGTAAGCTGAAGGTAATATAGGAGGTAAGGTTATTTTTGTTGCTTTAATTATATTGCTATTAATGCTTTAATAACCAGTCAATTCACCTATTGTTTATATTTTTTGTAAAAATTTCAAATATATTATCAATAAAGCTGGGTCAAAACGCGGGGTTGAGTTCCACCACTTAACATGCAATGTGTCGAATTTGGCAGAAAGCGGAGTACGGAGTCTTACTTCTTGTCTATCCTGCTATGCAGGATACACAAGAAGTAAGACTCCGTACTAATGAGTTGTAACAAGCGTATAAGAATTTCGACGCAGCTCGATGTAGAACGCATGGCTTAGCGGTCAGAGCTCTTGGACAGTTTGCAAGAGGAGGCGTGGGTTCCTATCCCGCTCTCTCCCCAATATATATAAAAATAATAAAAAACGAATATTCTTTCCCCACTTAGGGTGTGATTATATTTTAATTATTTTCATTTCTTCGCTCTGGTAAAACAAAGTGCGGCGTTGAGTCTCGAATTCGGTGGAAATTGAAATACGGAGGGTATTGACACTAGGTTATTTTTTTCTGTCTACTCTGCTATGCGGGTTAAAAAGCATGAAGCTGAACAAAAACCTTTAAGAATAAATTTAAATGTTTTAATAGAAGATGACCTTTCAATTATATTATCGTCTGACTCCTATATCGATTGGCGTAACGGTTATATTTAAATTATTTTAACTTGCCCACTCTGGAAAGCCAAATTACGGCGTTTAGTTCCACTACTCACCAAGCAATGTCTTAAAGTGTCGTGTCGAAATAAACGTTATTTTTTCGTAGAATTTGAATTTGAAACCTCTTTTTATTATACAAAGATACGTTTTTGCTGACCTAAAGTATTTTTTAAATAAGCTTTAAATACGACACAATCGGTTTCATCGGGCTTAATTTCCAGTATTGAAGCCATTGTGGCGCAAAGGTACAGCGTCTGCCTGTAAGCTCGATTGGTTGTTAGTTCGATTCCCACTCAGGAAAATGATAATAATTAAATTATGCAAATTTTTCTACTCGGGTAAGAAAAAGCGCGGCGTTGAGTATCGTCACCATGATATTTTTTTAACACTATACTATTCTTTATTATTTATATTTTAGCATTTTTGATGGACAAAACTTAAAATATTGCAAGAAGAGAAATAATAAGCCTCTAGGAGCCTAAAGGAGTCCTCTCCGGGAGCGGGTCTTAGTTTTAGTGTGTGGTAAGGATGGCCATTTGATTGTAAAGGAAAAGAAACCACGACGATCATATGAAGATGAATAATGTAGTCAATACACATCAAACAGAGCACTGAGTGTTGAGAGCGTTGAGTTCTGCAACTTAACAAGCTATACATATTATATATATATATATATATATATATATATATATATATATATATATATATATATATATATATATATATATATATATATATATATAGCTTCACGCTTTCATCCCGCATATCAGGGTATACAGGACATTCCGTACATTGCGTGTAGAGTGGAACTCGATACATTTTGTATTTACCAGAGCGAGGAAGTGAAAATAATTTAAATATAATGACTCCCCCGAGTGGGGACTGTACCTACAACCGAATGCGTTTACACTCGGACTCAGTCCTACTGCGCCACGACCGGCCTCACAAGCTATACCTCAATGTGTTAAAGTCGTCTACGTCTACGCAACAAAAAATATCTCAAAGTATTTTTCGCAGAGTTGAAACTTAAAATCTCCTTCTTTTATTATCCTGAGTTTTGTTTCTTTGATTTGTAGTTAATCTAAAAAAATAGAATATTAAATAATCCCAAAACTTTATGAAATACTTAAATAATACTTACTTTATTAAATAAAATTATTTAATGCGATTTCGTCAAGTTTGTTTCCAGTACATTTTATAAATCACAATTCACAAATATCGACGCTACAAAGTACAAAATTCATATATGTACATATGTACATATGAAGCGTGTTATCGGAGCATCGCCTATCCGTTTAAGGTTATTACCATCAAATTCGGTACAGTTTTTCTTCTCTACTTCATTCCTCACTTATTCATATTTCAAAGTTTTCTTATTTTATATTATTTTTTAAACTACAGGCCTCTTCCGCTGCGTTAAGGGTGTAGTTCCTGTAGCACATTAGTTATTTACCTTTGTTCAACATAATGGTAGTCGTTAGTGATCAATCATTTGTCACTACGAACGATAATCATGATTTGTGTGTTTGTTTGTGTGCAAAAAAACCGTCAACTGAATGAAAGGAGTTCGGACGTTAAATGACGTGAATTCATAATGTCAATATGATAGTTGGTTACTTAATCATCTAGATGAATAAATGAAAGATTTATGTGTTTTTTACTATTTTCTTATAATCCTTATATATTTTTTTAGGATGAAAAATCACTTTGTATCATTTATTACACTAATTATTGCTATTATTATTATATTGTAAATTTATGTATGTGTATACAGACAGGTCTTTTTTTAAAATTAATGGTTTAATTTCATGGTGAAAGGCACAAAATAATCTGCCAGTGAATGAATGATCTTGAATGAATGACTTGTTATAACTGTCACTAGATAAGTAAGTGACTAAAATGTGCAAACTATACTAATTTAAGAAAATTATATTTCAATTAAAAATTGAAATTCGTGATTTATATTTTAATTGAATTTAATTTAGAGTATTTTTTTCTTTTAACATGTGTTATTTAACGGAACTCAACGCCGCATTTTTATAATATATTTTCAATGGTATACTTCAATGTTTTGAAAAACCAATTAAAAATTATACGACAGGTGAATTGGCCCGATATTAAATCACCAGCCGATATATCATAACAGCCAGTCACAGTATGATTTATATCGACGATCGACACTTTTTCAGTAGTAGTCAGTCAATGTAACATTAAATTTTTGCCCCCGTTGTTACATTATAGTGCCTCATTAAGACGTTATATTTTGAAACTCTTACATACATTGTTGTTGGGGTTTCCGATTATTGATGAATAAATGTAAAATTGTATTTTCTATTTTATTTTTAGATTGTTTGAGAAAAAGGTTAAGTGCGAATATATTAGACGGAGACTGGAGACTCTGTTAAAAGGTCACTCATTTATTACGTATTATGTGGCTTAGTTAAACGTTATTGAGGTCATCGCGGCTCAGTGGCACAGCGTTTGCGTGTAAACGTGATTGGTTGTTAGTTCAACTCCCACTCAGGGATACAATAATACTTAAATGATTCCTATTTCTCGGCTCTGTTAAGAAAACCTTGCAATATAGAGTTTTGCTACGATGGTATTTTTTAAGTTTGACTACTGAACCTAAGGGTTTAAATACGAAAATGACTAATGTAGTCAATATATAGCAAACATGATATACGAGGTGACGGAATCAGTTCTTTACGTATGCAGGAATACTTGTTCACAGTACACAATGGTTTTACATCCAAATAATAAGAGCTGTTTGTAGAGACACCATGAAATGTTAAAAGTATTGGCTTTATGATTTATCCTGCATATTAATGCACTTTACTCTTCTCCTCGTGCTATATAGTTTCCACCTGAGAAATTATGTGCTGAATGGCGGAACTCAACGCCGCGCTTTATTTTATAAGTGCGGAGAAATGAAAATAATTTTGAATAGTCTCCATCATTTACTGTGGAAGCTTCCCCGTTTCTTCAGCGTTTTTTAATCGTTACCTTTTCTGGTATATAATATCTTTTATGTTATTAGAATATTTATTTATGAAAAAAGTAATTAATAGTCCAGAGGTTCCATTCAATTTCTTCCTTGAGTATTGAGTAACTGTCAAAAGAAATAAACAATAAAAAAATAACTTGACGAACAATATTTTCGTAAGTAGCATTTAGGAAAGTGAAAACTTTTTCTCTAACTACCCTACAAAATTTAAAAGGTTATGTACATTATAATAAATAAATATAATGGTTAGTTGGCGCCCTGTAAGGAATTTCTCAAGTTCAGAAATGTAAGACGAAAGACTGCAAAAAAAATATTTTGAAAAATTCCGCAATATTCTGACGATTAAGACACCCTAAGGGTCAAAAGGTCGGATCGGTAGCCGAGATGATGCGATACGATATCGTTTCGTGGCAAAGGTCGAAGCGACCATTGTAAGACGAACAGCGTGCAGTCCCTTACTTTGTTTTTTTTTATACATAAACTTGTTCAACGTATTATATTTTAACATTTACTTTGGCGGTATAATATTATTTTTGTATTTTGTTTTTTTTTGTTATACATTACCTCGCATGGTAGGGTAGTTAGAGGGGTAATATATTTATTTCATTGAGACATTGTTGATTGGCGAATTTCCACGCCACACTTTATCTTACCAAACATTCATTTGAATAATATTTTATTTAAATCATAAATAGCATAATATTTTCTATCAAATAAAGCCATTGAACACGAAATTCGAATATTTTACATGTTTTATTTCAATTTCAAAACATATCGCTCTTATTGGGAAACCCCATATAATAATTTCAATCGAGTTTACATTTAGGAGTCGTTGACGTTTCTTTCATACATTGTGTATTAGCTGTTACTTTTAATTAATGGGATAAGAGGAGTAATAGAAAAATCCTATAAGTATTCAGTTTTAACCTTCAAAGAAATATTGCTTTTTAAAAAAGGAAAAATAATAACTATTTCAAAATATATCAAACAGTTTTTCTAAACCAAAACTCCAGTTAAATTTACTTTATTATTAACAGTACAGTAATATCGGTATTACAAAGAGACCCATCCATTGTCCAAAGAATTAACGAAACATACCAAAATAAATCGACAGTTGATTCCAATAAAACAGTGCTTTTTGCGAAACGCCCAGATAATAAACAAAAGCTAATTGTATCAAGCAAAAAGGATCAAAGTTCGAATCCCGGTGAGGCATTGATAACAAAATATCGATGTCGATATGATTGATCGCTCCAAAACCATATTATACGTGAATGGATTTTTCGATAATAAATTATTTATTTTTGGTGCAAGTCCTCCTTTATGCGATTTTTGCGATGAATTTCTCGGTATGGACAAAGGGATGAAATTTCGCGATATCTTGTATCGAATCGTTTATCTTTCATATTTGTATTAACTTATCATAAAATCAACGGTTGTAGCTTTGTTCTAATAAAAAGCTTACGGCTAAAGCTCCTCGCTAACGACTTATAAATAGTTTAAATTATATGTTTTTTGTGTTAAATATCAGAGATATGATTATTGTATAACAAAATATATTTCATTTTTTTGAAATTATATATATTTGTTTTAAATAAGATTGAGATGATTTATGATTTTTTTTTATTGAATTTTTGCTGGTTTTTTTCATATATATATTAACACGTGAAATAAAATCTTTGTTCACGTTTTAACGAAAATTACCCGGATGGAATAGTATGAAATTTGGCACGGTTATAGTTATAATAGTTAAAACACATACTACCATGTGTTTTACATATACGTTTATATAAAGTGATATACACGTTGCCAGCGCTACTATTAACTAGTTTCTAAGAACGTTATGCAGCCTTATTCTATATATCAGATGTTGCTATTTAATTTATAATATGTTAAAATTTTAGGTCCTTTTGAAAACTCTTTATTAAAACCATAGTTTATTATTATGAATTCCAGCTGAACGCGAATAAAGTCTCTAGGTGTATGTGTATATATATATATATATATATATATATATATATATATATATATATATATATATATATATATATATATATATATATATATATATATACATATCAATGTCTCAGTTTCCGCCCCAGTGTATAGTGGTGAACTAAACACCGCATATCGTCTAACCAGGCCGGATAAATGACAATATTTAATATAATGACTCTCGAGTATATATATATATATATATATATATATATATATATATATATATATATATATATATATATATATATATATATATATATATATATATATATATTTATATATATATATATATATATATATATATATTTATATATATATATATATATATATATATATATATCTCTCAATGCCTCGGTTTCCGCCCCAGTGTATAGTGGTGAACTAAACACCGCATTTCGTCTAACCAGGCCGGATAAATGACAATATTTAATATAATAACTCTCGAGTAGGAATCGATCCCACAAATAATCGCATTTACAGTTAGACGGTGTCCCACTGCGCCATGATAGCCTTCACTTAATTAAACTTTAATATATATAATAAAGGTCTATATTCGCTTACGCATATCTTCTTGCTAACCTTTATTGATAAATTACGGCGTTGTTATAATAAATTACTGGAGCTTTCTAGGTACTGAAATGTAAAAAAAAATATTTTATATATTTCAAGACTATATATATTTTATACATATATCTTTAATGGTTTCTATAAGCAAGCATGAAAGTAGAAAGCTTTGGACGAAAGTTTTAGACCGAAGTGATTGTGTAATTAACATAAAGGTCCTATGACCTTCAATTTTCAAAAAAGGATTAATCGCGTATATTTTGGTGTTCGAAATAACATTCTTGAAAACCCGACGTCACTGTTACCTGTGACCAGGGACTATTGTAAAATGTTCGAAACGACGGTCTTTTCAAAAATATATCACATACCAAAATATTTGTGTGTTATATAATCCGTTTAAAATAGTTGCGTTTCCAAATTTCATTTTAATAAATTGTATTTACAACTGCTGTCGTAGAGCAGTATGGCAGCGGCTGACTGTGAATGCGATCGGTTGTGAGTTCGATCCCCACTCGGGGGAGTGATTATATTTAAATTATTTTCACTTCCTAACTCTGGTAAAAGACAAAAAGCGGCGTTGAGTTCCACCACTCAACAATGTCTCGAATTCGATGGAAATCGAAGTACGGACACTAATTACTTTTTGTCTACCCTGATATGCGGGAAAAGCGTGGAGTTAAAAAAAATAACACGCCAAGTGTCATAGTTATCTTCCGGTAATTATAAAAAAAATAAAGTACTACTACCTATTTACGGAACTCGTTAAATCAGGCAAGTTACATGAATATAGATCTACATAACACAAATTAAACTCAAATATATACTTTTAGAATGATTTCTGGCTTTATTTTAGCAAATTAAAACCATTTAACATCAGCCATGATTAAAATTATATTCAGTCAAAATTAAATAACTTTAAAAACGCTCATTAGTACGAACTGTGTGTATTTTCCGAAGGGAATATATTGCAGATACTATATTTATATATTTTCAATAAATATAATAATGAATTGAATAAAATTATTTTAAAGCATTTTTATTACATCATACAACAGGCCATCGTGGCGCAGTGGCACAGCGTCCGATTGTAAACACAAATGATTTTAGGTTCGATTTCCACCTGACGTAATAATTATATTTAAAAACTATTTATTTTCGCTATCCTGGTAAGCAATGTATGGTCGTTTTCAGCCTGTAAGCAGTCAATGGAGTGTCTTGACATTAGGTTATATCTGACTATCCTGTTATAAGGGATAAGGGATAAAGTTTTTTTTACCTATATATCATATGTATATTTGAGATTTTATATTTTTAACTACAAAATTTTCGTTTAACGCTTTAGGCCCATGTTGAAAAACACAAAAATAACTTAAATATCTATATAAATAACTTAAAACACTTCTGCTACAGTCTTGTTCTATGTTTCGAATAGAAAGGACATAAATAAACCACAATGCATTCAGTCTGTCACATTAAGAGCATAATAAACGGAAAAATATCCCGACAGTGGCCGCCGACGCAAAACACTGGCCGTGATATTTTGTTGCGACAATCGATTATACCCTACTTTGCTTATTATATGTGGATTTTGGTTGAAACAAGCTAATTTACGTTTTCTTTGGAATATTAGGTTAGTCCGAGATAAATAGTGTCAAGACACTATTCAGTTTCGTATAGCATTGCTAGTTGAATAGCGATGAAGACGCGCTTTTTTCGATTACTTAAATAATTTTCATTATAGTTTTCTATTAATACAAAGAAGGGCGACGAAATCCTTCTTTTAACACATAGAACCTCGTATTGAGACGGAAAGTGGGGAATGGAGTGTCTTAACAGTAAATTCTTATGAAAGTAAACGGCTGACAATGCACCAGTATCTACTTTGATGTTGCATTGTACCGTGGGCTGTGTAAGGAGTAAGGGTTACTATCAGTATCTCTATACTATTAAATCTATCCTCATAATTATTTCTCTCTTCGTACTTTGCTATGCAGGTGACGTTATTATAGTTATATTATTATATTTAAATTGTCCAATGAACAAACAGATCTGCTCAGTTATTAGTAGATACATTAGATGAGTTCCATCGCAGGCATCAAATATTAAGCATACAAAGTCAGCAATGTGACTGTTTGAATCATATTCGATTTTTTGTTGAAACGCCATAGTTAGGCATTTCTTTTGCCAAAACGTTGCATAGTGTATGGAAAAAGTGAGATGAATGCTTCAGTACTTAAGACGTTATGTCTAAATAATAATAGTATTTTTATTAATTTGGTTAATTTAGTAGAGGCCGATCGTGGCGCAGTGGGACAGCGTCTAGCTGTAAAGTGATCGGTTGTGGGTTCGATCACCACTCGAGGGGGTGATTATATATAAATTATTTTCACTTCTTCGCTCTGGTAAGACAAAGTGCAGCGTTGAGTTCCACCACTCAACACGCAATGTCTCAAATTCGGTGGAAAGCGGTGTCTCAAATACGGAGTGCCTTGACACTAGGTACTGTCTACCCTGCTATGCAGAATAAAAGCGTGAAGCTAAAAAAAAACAAATTTTGTAAAAGTAAATGACATGGAGTAGGTCGAATGATTATATTTAAATTATTTTCATCTCCTCGTTCTGGTAAGACAATGCACGGCATTGAGTTCCACCACTTAACACGCAATGTCCCGAATACGGAAAGCGGAGTACGGAGTGTCTTAACATTAGGTGCTTCCTGTAACCCTTACTAAGCCAGATATAAGCTTGAAGCTTAAAAAAACTGAAATAACTTTTTTATTGATTTATTGAAGAATTTTGTGAATGATAAATGTTCTTAGAAAATCCTTATCAGTAAATGCTTTGTTTTGTTCTTACTTCTTACGCAGATCATTTATCATCCCCTAAAGACTGAGGGAATTTAGTAAATCCTTTGGGTCAAAATTATATCCGTAATATACAGTATATCAATGGAACATATGAGAGGAAATGTAAAGAGGTTTTTAATTTCTTTATTTTTTTTAATTTCTTATGCCAACAATACGTTTTATATAATCGATAATTTGCACATCAAATAATCTAAGTTTTATTTGAATTCGATTTAAAATTATTTATTTGCCATTTTACGTGAAATTTTCGTTTATTTTAAGGATTTAAATTAATCTCATACACATTTGTATATCCTCATTCGAAAATAATTTACATAAAAATTATTTAATATTATTTTACTGTCAAAAATAATATTAACATTTAATTGATTAATAATTATTATTATGATTATATTTAAATTATATTCTTTTCTCCGCTATAATATCACAAAAAACGGCGTTGAGATCTACGACTTACATGCAGTTGCATGTTATGACACTAAATTCTCTCTGATTACTCTCCTACGCGGAATAAATAAAGAATTTTAGATTTAAATTCCTAATTGTACAACAAATATATAATACAGTATATTTTTAAGACAAAGTGCGGCGTTGAATTCCGTCACTCAATACCAATATATATATATATATTTTTAACAAAGTTTAATCTAACACTTTATGCTTATCTATCAAAATCCGTCTACTGCATTTCAAAGTACCTCTCATAAGTTTTTCGATGGTACACGGGCGCAGGCGCCGCGCCGGCCGCTATGACACTGTCTCTAATATCAAATTGATAACTTGCTTTTTGCTTTATAAGCGAACACATAAATATGTCATTATTGACACTGATCAATTAATGTGTGCCTAAAGCTTTTTGGATTTGTGCTTGAAATTGAATTGAGTTTCAGTTAAAAAATATTACTTTTTGATACTAATTTGAAATGAAAATGTGTGGTGTTTTTCATAATTATTCTTTAAAGAGTATCTTGCATCTCATAAGTGTGAGTAGCGTAACTGAATTACGTAACTCAACACTGTATATTAACGTGTCACTCATAATTGTCAATATAGTAAATTTATAGTGGAATAATTGCAAACTAAAAGCTCTAGCAGACGACTATTCTCATGAATTTGACGTGTTTTTAACATTTTTCAAATATTACACATTTAGAATAAGAAAAACAAAATGTATATCTTAAACGTTTAGTGCGTATGGCGTAGTGGTTACAGCGATTTGACAGTTTCCATGATTCGCCAGTTCGAGTCCTTCTACATTCCAATTTTTATGTGTTCTCTAAAGAAATAAACTTAGTTTTATACGTATAAATATATTTATATGTTTAAAACTAAGTTTATTTCTTTAGAGAACACATAAAAATCTTTTAAATAATAACTTAAACTAACAATAATATATATCTTTTAAAATTATTACTTTTTTATATTATTTAATTAAAAAAAACATTATTGTTTTGTTACAGGTAAGCAATATAACAGCTCTAATGAACGGTACGCCTTTTTCACCACAAATATTTTTATACCGAAGTCATGATCAAACAAAATGCAGCGTTAAGTTCCGCCACCCTACCCACAATGTCTCAAATTCCTTCTAGTTAGACATTAAAAGTTTTTCGTCCATCCGAAACAGCTTGCTTTATAGCGGAAAAAGCATAGAAACTGTTTTATATAGTTTTAAGTACTGCAATTTGGTATAAACCGGCCATCTCTTACGATATATTACAACAGATATACATCTTCCTTAATAGCCATAAGCCAAACAGTTAATTTGTAATATCCAAAGTGTATAATTCATTTAGAAGGCTTTATTTTTCGACCTTATCTGCTTATCTTCGAGTTAAACAAGAGTGATTTATATGATGCGCCCGCGGAGGACCTCTTTACTGTACGTATAATAGTGCCGAAATGCGTGTAACTATTTATTATGTTTTATTGGATTTGAATCAAGTGCTAAATATATGTTATCTTTAGGAGGCATGTAAGAGCCACTGACGCAGTGGAACAACATCTGATTGGAAACGCGATAGGCTAAAATTGTTTTCATTTTCCCGCTTGGGTAACACAAAGTGCGATGTTAAGCTACGTCAAAGTGAAAGCTGGAAAACGGCGTAGGATATCTCTATTATTTAAAAAAAAATTATTTTTGAAAAAACGTATAAAAATTTGAACGCAGCGGGATTCGAACCCGCGCCTCTTGGATACCGTCCAAGCGCTCTGACTACTAAGCCATGTGATTTACTACCAGATGCGTCGAAATTCAGTACAGCTTATTTATGTTGTTAGCATCTCTGTAGAGAGATTTTCACAAATTTCTACTACTTAAAGATTGTTAAGAAATAACCGTTTAACAAGAGAGATTGCGAATTTATTTTAAAATGTTATTCCATATTAAGGATTTTATATTTTATATTATCCATATTAAGGATTTTATATTATTTAGTTATCTCTATCTACTAAATAACGAATTTTATTTTAATAATACGTTATTGACAAATATATTTCTATTATAAATGTACGGAGTTCTTTGTGGCGTAGTGAGACAGTAGCTCTAAAAACACAATTAGTAGTGGGTTCACACTCGGATCGAACCCACAACTAACCGTGATTATTTTATCTCTAACCATCCTAAAAAACGAGATAAGGCGTGAAGCTAAATCCGTAAAAAAAATTAATAATATTAAAAATAACTTAAATAAATTTATTATCAAATCAATAACAAGCCGTTAACGTCTACGATAATTAAGCTGACAATGCGAGTATAACATTTGAGCTACCTGCAATAATATCCAATGGGGAGAATCGATCATCGGGCATCGCAAGTGCCCTGTCAAAGGCTTGCACCTTCATTATACGGGAGACACGAACAAATCAAACAGACAGACTGACAGAGTATCGTCGATACAATAATGTATTGAAAGATCGCATATAGGCGTTGTCATGTAGATGCTAGCTCGCATGCTGGCGCAATTGTAAGGTAATTTTTATGCCAAATCACAAGTAGGAATTTCTTTTGCCGTTTTGTTTACGATATATTTATGTTTTGATTGACTTGGCTAATTGATTGATTAATGCCATAGTGGTTGATTGATGATTCGTATTCCCAGAACTTACTCTTTTTATGTATTTTTACGTAATCTACTTAGATTTTGTAATTCTCACGTAATACTGGACTGAACTGAACTAGATCGATATTAAGTTAACTAATTTAAACTATATAGTGTTCTTTAATTATATAAGAATTTCGCGAATTAAATATATTCTATTGAGGCCGGTCGTGGCGCAGTGTGATAGCGTGTGACTGTAAACGCGACCGGTAGTGCGTTCGATCCCCACTCGGGGGAATGATTATATTTAAAATTATATTCGGTGGAAAACGAAGTACGTAGTGTCTTGATACTAGGTACTTTATGTCTAGCCTGCTAGGCAGGATGAAAAAAAACGAAAAAATATATATTTATTATATTAAAAAAGTAATAAATGTATAAGATAGTTGTCATATTTGCTAACTTTATATTTTGCTGTTATAATTATAAAACAAAACAAAGGTAATACGTAAAGTTTCTTTGAACTTAATATATTAAAAAAGTAATTTAGCTGAAACATTTACTTAGTACATAAGTTAAAATCTTAAACGAGGTATTTTATTTTCGGTTGTGGGTTCATATCTCACTTGGAAGAATGGTATATTTAAAATTATATATTTAAAATTATTTTTATCTCTCCCTGTTTTAAGAAAAAGCGCAGCGTTGAGTTCCGCCATTCAACATGCAATGTCTCTAATTCGGCGGAAAACGGAGTACGGAGTGTCTTGACATTAGGTACTTTCTGTCTACACTGCTATACGGGATAAAAGCGTGAAACGAAAATAAAATAAAATAAAAAATATTTCTACATTCACATGTAAAGCGTATAAGTAACATCGAAGCCCATATTAAAAGTCCCACAAACCATTTGTCAAATGACCAGTGACACTTGGCTTGGTGTAGTGGATTCATTTATCGATGTCACATCACCAATCAATGCGATCGTGACGTACCATCACGCCCGACAGCACCACTGTGTGGACCGCACCACCACGCTATCGCGAACATTACCACTCATTATATTCAATTCATCTGACCTACCCACGATTCTGATACTTAATTTTTTTCCAAGTCACGACACCTCACCTATCTTAATGATGCTCTATTTTGAATAAAATCGTGTCCCAGAGCCGTATGGAATTCGTCGCGTGGCGGCCTTCTGTCTTCTCTTAATCATTCGGGTTGGAAACTTTTAAATTTTTTTTTTGTATCGATCAATCGATTTTAAATCGATTTGAATTGTCACTTTAAATCGAATATTCTTAGCTTAGCCCGTCTAAGTCGCTAGTAAAATTCTAATCAATATTATCATACGTTCCAGAGTAACAGAGTCCAAAATAGAGATGTACCGCTTACACCGTTCTCTTATTGTACTGATTTAATAAATGTAGATTCGAGGCGGTGATCCGCGAGGTGCAGCCTCCATTTACGGCGGTCGCGCGTCGAACGCGTGGCACCGTCTGCGTCTGCATTACAAAAGGTTAATTGCAAGGGAAAAACTTATTGAGCCGCTACAAGAATCCCGCCCCGTCAGGCCACCGCTCAAGATTTCTGGCTACGTATGAATATGGATGTAAGCCAAAATCGTTTAGATTCCTAATTTTTTTTTACTCTATACGACTGTGGGTGTTCGAACATTCTGGAAACAGTGATGTTAATTAGGTGGGAATATTTAAAGTATTAAATGATCTGATAGAGATGTCTCGGATTGGATCGGTCGACGAAATAGGCCTGCAGCGGAAACCATGTTTGTTTTTACGCGTCTCGGTTTATTGTTCATGTTAATTGTTGATGGGCTTGTTTGGGACCGCCGGCTCGTCTCCCAAAACAATACCTGCGGATACAAAGCCTTTACCTATATGGTAATTTTAAAAATATATTCGTATTTTCACAGTTAAAGAATGTTATACTGTTATAACGTTACTTTGTACTGTTTTTGTACGGTTTTCATACATTTTTTTAATTACAAAAACGAATAAAAATTTGGACGCAGGGGTATTCGTACCTACACCTGTTGGAAACCGAGCAAGAGGCGCGGGTTCGAATCGAAATTTCTGTTATTATAAAATTTTTTTTTATCTTACTTTACTTTGTAATTTGCTTTGTTATTTATAATGATATTTTACTTTACTTTGGTATTTTAAATTAAATTAATTTATTTTCCTTATATAATTGTTTAGGAATTATTATTAAATTATTAGTTTATTAGGAAAAGTATATAAGAGATCAGGTATGGCATGAAAAAATTGATTGAGTAATTTCATAGCAATTACATACATGTTTCCACTTTATGTTTTAATGCTTCTTCTTAGCTTTTCTCCTTTCTTCTTCCCACATAGCGAATAGTTCGAGACAACCTAGTGTCAAGACTCTCTGTTGATTTCTTTCAGCTCGAAATAGAGACATTGCGTGTTGAATGGCGAACTCAACGCAGTACAAATTTATTAATTAATTAAAATAAACTGATAGGTATAAAATCTCTAAGGAAATCTCATAAAAAATGATAACAACATATGTATGTACATGACAACAATGTTTCAGTGTGATTAAACAAAGTGTAGCGTCGAGTTCCACACCTTGTCTCTAAATGTAACGGAACTAGTAAATAAAGTAGATACCGGTAGGTTTTATTTGTCTAATTATCAAAATACAAGAGAATATGTAAAAGTCATCATGTTAGACTAAGGCCATCGTGGTGCAGAGGGTCTGACTGTAAACACGAAGGGTTGTTAGTTCCATTCCAACTTGAGGGAATTAGTATATTATTTGGTTATATATTGAATTATTTTCATTTCTCTGTTCTGGTAGGTAGTAATGAAGCGTTGCACAATGCCTTGATTTTAGACGAAAAGTGAAAATAAAGAAAAAGCTTGAATTAATCTTAAAAAAAAATGTTTTCAAGTTTATAATACTATAGTGATATTTAAATTTATTGTAAATTTGTTCTTCAGACAACTTTATTCTTGATGTATATTAAAATAAACAGAAACAAGCCAAAACAAAACAACTATCAATAAAAATAAGCAAGTTTACAGCAAAATATAAAGTAAATAGAATACCGAAGGCGGAGTAATAAAGATGAAGCCACATGTTGCCCTTTTTCGATGTAAAATGTGATCAGTTTTTATTCAACATACAAACAAACACGCATAGTATTACATTTACAATTCAATTAATCAATTACATACAGCCTTGGAAGCTCCCTGCCGAGTAAATAGAAAAACTACCTTCTAATATTTACTATTTTTAAAGTGTTATTCCACACTTAGGATTAGGAAACATTTTTTGAAAAAACGTATAAAAATTTTGAACGCAGCGGGATTCGAACCCGCGCCTCTTGGATACCGTCCAAGTATCCAAGAGGCGCGGGTTCGAATCCCGCTGCGTTCAAAATTTTTATACGTTTTTTCAAAAATGTTTTCTAACTACCTTCTATTTATTATATTTATTATGTTAGATACTAAAGAATATATTTTAGGACAGGCTGGCCGAAAAAGTTGCATTGAGTTAACAGCTAAACAGGTTTTGTAGTTTTTTTTAACTTTACGTTTTTATCCCTCATAGCAGGGTAGTCAGAAAGTACCTAGTGTCAAGATACTTCGTAATTCGCTTTGCATCGAATTCAAGACTTTGCGGGTTGAGTGGTGGAACTTAATGCCGCCGTATGTCTTACCAGGGCGAGGATTTTCACTTGAAAATAATTTATATATAATCACTCCCCTGAGTGCGAATCGGAACCCACAACCGATCATGTTTACAGTCAGACGCTATCTCACTACGGCACGACCGGTGTTTACAAATTTTTAATTAAAATATATATGATGGAAAATTAGCTTTATACTTTACTTCTCATAGCAGGGTAGTCAGAGATTACTTAGTGTCAAGACACTCCATTGAAATAGAAACACTATGTTGAGAGGCGAAATAAACGCCGCTCTTTGAAAATATCAGAGATTTCCTCTTTATTTATTTCTTTATATAGAGATTAAATTTAAAAAAAAAAAAGTTTTTCATACTTAAGTATCTGTCTAAGTGCATGTAATATTTAGTTAGAAATATATAAAATTATTGTTTTTTAATATAATAATAATTATTATTTATTATATTAACTTTAATTTAAAAGCTTTATTTAATATTTTTTTTATTTATCGATAGTTTTGTACATTGTGATGTTTTCCTAGTGCGAATGCAATAACTTATATATTCCTATAATATATAGTAGTAACTCTAGAAGTTAAATAATAACATATAATAGAACATTTAAATGAGATAATACTAGTATATAAATATTTAATTTTTTATTATTCAACTTCACGCTTTTATCCCGCATAAGAAATTAGACATGAAGTACTGAGTGTCAAGACACTCCGCACTCCAGTTTTCGTCTAATACGAAACATAGCATGTCGAGTAGCGGAACTCAACACCGCGCGTTGTCTTACTATAGCAAGGAAATTAATAAATATAATCTATCCCCCGATAGATAACCGAACTCACGACCTATCTCGTTTACAGTCAGACGCTGTTCCACGCCACGCTGCGCCACGACCTAATTTATATTCATTACTAAAATATGTACATTGAAAAAATAAATAACCAACTCGAGTTGAAAGCTAGTTTTAAAACACGCAGCGACTTATTCCAGCCATGTCTTGGACAATTTGTCCGACTTTTTACTTTGAATTTAAAATCGATTTTCAGAATCGATGCTATCGCGCGTAATCGTTCGCTTATTGTTGAATTTCGATAATTGTTATGTTGGTAATATTGTGTTGATAAATAAATCTGTTTTTTTTTTAAATCAATTCTTAAAAAAGTAATAGTATAAATAAAAATATGTGGGATAAAATAATATCATTTTAGCTAAAATAAATACTTTTAAATTGAAAATTAATAAAACTTATTTTGAACGTATGTGGATATCGTGACGCAGTGGGATACCGTCTGAATTTGAATGCTATTCGTTGTGGGTTTGATTCCCACTCAAGGGGAATGATTATAATTAAAATTTATTTTCATTTCTTTGCCAAAAGGTAGCGTTGAGCACGCCCCTCAACGGAATGTCTAGATTTCGGACAGAGAGAAGTTAACGGAGTACTACATTGCAATTTAAATAACATACAATCGTGTTTGAAGACATTGTCCCCACTTCGCCTTGATGGCCTGATATGATTATTTTTAACGCTTCAAGCTTTTATGGCGCATAGCAGGTTAGATATGAAGTGCCTAGTGTCAAGACACTCCGTACACCGCTTTCCGCCGAATTCGAGACTTTGCGTGTTGAGTGGCAGAACTCAACGCCGCACTTTATCTAACCAGAGCGAAGAAGTTAAGTTTAATTTTAAATAAATATATTTTAAAGATTGTGCTTTTATTGGTGCACCAACGTTCATCACCGGGACTCTGTACTGAACGCAATGAATTTATTATTATATTTATTAGACTTTATAAAAAAAAACATAAAATTCATAAAAAATATAATTAATAACATATACTCTCAAAAATGCTCTTAAAACTTAAGACACTCCTAATAAGTATATAAAAAGATAATTAAAATTTTCATAAAAAAAACCACCCGAGTGATTTTAAAACAAGGCACGCAGGGAAACCGCCACGTTGACATACCTCTCGTACGCCATACGCTGGACGTACGCGAACCGTAGCTTTTTGCTTGACACGCTTACTGGTTTTCAAAAATTACAATATATTTATAATTGTATTGTTTGTTTTGACCGTCGTATTGGAGTTTATTGGCATAAAGAAAAATAAATAGATATAAGGTATGGAATATTTTAAGTATTTGCATAAATACCTTAAAAGCGGTTTTAAACGGAGTTTTTTTAGCTTCACGCATTTTATCCCGCATAGCAGGGTAGACAGAAAGTACCTAGTGTCAAGACACTCCGTACTTCGCTTTTTAATTATGTGTTATTAGTATTTTAATCTCGATTTCCCTTTTTAATGACTTGTTTTATTAAAAATATCTCAGCAAAATTTCATAGTGCTGTAAAAATCAACAAATACGAAATATATAAATATACCTTTATCCATATATATCTTTAATTGTTTGGAAGCCATTATAGCTCAGTAGGGCAGTGTCTAGTTTAACATGACATGGTTTTGGATTCGATCCCCACTTGGAGGAATTTTTATATTCTATTTATTTTAACTTATAAAAATGGGGGAATTAGAGAATGGAATGTCTTAACAGCTTCGTGACAGGGTGACAGGGTAGTCAAAGACAACCTAGTGTCAAGACACTCCGTTGAATGCTTTCCGCCCGAAATCAAGATATTGCGTGGCGGACCACAGTGGAAAATTGAAAATGTATTTTTAAATCTAATCATTCCTCCGAAAAGGGAAGGGAATTGAATCCACAACCAATTGTGTTTACAGTCTTACACTCGCCGTCCTCTAAATGTTCTGTTACTTTTAGTGCTTGGCTAGTTTTATTTGAAGCGTCAAGAAAAAAAATGAGAAAAGGAACATAATAAAAGCTATTTAAAATTAAATCTACTGGAAACTTTGTGTTCAGTAACTTTAACGAAAAGGCTGTAATCGTATATTTTACATGTTAGTGTATTGGATGCATTCGGCCGTTGTGTTGTGATAAATTTTTTACTGGTTAATATTTGCTTTATCTGTATTTTTTTCTTTTTATTTTTTTTAGCTTCAAGCTTTTATTCCGCATAGTAGGGTAGACAGAAAGTACCTAGTGTCAAGACACTCCGTATTTCGCTTTCCACCGAATTCGAGACATTGCGTGTTGGGTAGTGGAACTCAATTTTTTTCAGAATTATTATATATCAGGAGTACACAGTAGATAAACTGATATAGTCAGCAATTAGACTGATAATTTATAGTCTAACCAGCAGGTTTTAATGACATATTTTGCCTTTTTACCTATTTTTCGATTGTCAATATAGTATTGTGAAATAACCCTATAATAGTTATAATTTTTTTATTCTTATTTTTATACCCCGAACGGGTTTGAACCCGCTGACATAATCTACAGTCTGTCGCATCAAAACGGCGCCACACTGGCGCATTTATTTATTTTACCGTCATTTCTTATTCGAAGAGAATTACAAATTAAAGTTTAATGCATCTTGATAGATTGGAAAATGAACAGACCACCAGCTAGCTCTTGTTGTATTAAATATATTTTATAGATATAGAAACTATTAAGAACGGTCTTGGTAGTGGGATAGCGTCTGACTGTAAACGAGATCGGTTGTGGTTCGATTCCCACTTAAGGGAGGAGTGATTATATTTTTTTTTCACGTCCTCGCTTTGATAAGACAAAGTGGGGCGTTGATTTCCTCCACTCAACTTGCAATTTCTCGAATTCGGCGGAAAGCGAAGTACGTAAGGAGTGTCTTGGCACTAGGTGTTTTTTGTCTACCCTGCTACATGGAAAAAAAGCGTGAACCTAAAAAAATAATAAAGAAACGTGATGCTTAAGAAAATATATAGACTATTGTGTGCAATGAAATTGTATCTGGTGGAAAGTCCAAGTTTCAAATCTTCTAATAAAAACATTATAGCTACAATGAACGCGTTTTATTACTAAACTAAATGGAAAGCAAATTCCCTATATTCTCTACTTAATATTTTTAAAATATGATAAGAATATGGTTATAATTATATATTATTAGTATATTATAAAAAACTGGTTTTAATAATTTTTGGTAATGCATATTTTTGTACCGTATCATCATATACTTAGTAAGTAACCTTCACAAGGTTACAAAATTTAGAACAATTTGACAGAACTACAAATTACCATATATAGAAAGCTAGTCGATAAATTTTCTACAATTCAACCCTAATAATACTAAATGCGTACATTTCTTTGACTTCACATTAGATCAAATTACCGTCTGTATATATCCCAAAAAAAAAAAAACATCTGTTGTTAGCCCCTGTAGTTATTACAATGTCGTCACCATGACAACTAAGGCCAGCATTTTCCAGATACCAACAGGTCAACCCTGGAAACGATCTCCGTCTTACGCTACGTACGCGAATCGTAATTTTTTGTTCAGCGACAAGCAACGAATATAAAATGCGCTCGCGCTTCCTTCTCCATATAAGGTGACACCCTTAGGCGGGATTCCGTCGAGGAACGTGTCCGTACAATAAAACGATTATTTATTTATCGGTTAAATGAAAGGCGATCGACCGGTGCGTGCCGATGTGGACCGGTTGACGAATTTTAACGTCTATCTCAGATTTTCCATAAGTTTTCTGGTTGGGTTTCAGATTTGAATTTTGGACAGTATTTGATATTTATAAAAGCAAATTTGTAATCAGCTATACAGCTGATTACATATTTAACTGATTAAATATACATTTTAAGTGTTTTTTTAATATATTATGATAGAAAATATATCAAATTAAAGGTTTTGATATTTAAAGGTCATATAGAGGACATATGTTTCCGTGTCACGGTATGTAGTATGTATGTAATTTATTTAAGATTACTCCACGCAAATATAAAACGAATTTGTTACCTGCTCACAAATATTACCAGCCAGACAAGCTGCCACCACGCCATCCATAGGAAAACGTATAAATCAAAACATTCAAAAGAAAAATCTATGCACTCCCATATATAGTCAAAGCGAGGCACGAGTAAAGTCGCGTGCTATATTCAGCTATATTTATTGTCCTAACCAATTATAGCTTGTCGAAGAACCGATGACCAGACGTTCCGATGTCCGTTCCCAGGCTGGTTCCGGGTTTGATTCTTGGTAGCACGTGGGAATCTCGTATACCATATAGCAGTTTTTGCGGCTTACTTAGTTATTAGTTTTTCTGTAGTTGTATCCAAGATTACCGGTACGCGTAGTGTATTAATTAAAATGGTTGCCTCGATGTTCTGATTGCGTTTAATGTTCCACGAATGTTTTAGATAAGTGAGAAATTGTTCTTTACGATTTTACTCATAGCAATTCTAGTAGTGTCTTGTGATATTTCTGATATTGTCCACAACAAGTTTTAATTTTTTAATGAAGTCCTTGTTAAGGTTTTTTGCAAATTTATTAAATAAATGAATATTATTGATTTTGAACTATTGATAAATATTTTGATTTTATGGGTCAGGTACAATATCTTAATAATATGTATTTATGTATGTAAATTTTTGTTATATCTTTCTCGTTTTTTCTTGTTGTCGCCACTCAATTCCAATATATCAAATTTAGATGGTGTTTGGAGGACGGTTTGTTTTAACCTAGGATTTCTCTGATTGCCTTGTTTTGGGGAAAATAGTACAGTCACTAATACTGGTCTCTTCGTAGTATATTCCACTATTTTCTCTGTTGGTCTGAAAAAGAACCAAAGGATATCTACATTAAAAGGGCCACATCTTACAGTTACAACAAGCCCACATCGAACCTGTGAACTCTTTACCCGTTCATTATCCTATAATATCCTCCGTTCTACGTTCACGCCGAACCCGCCCCCAATTCTAGTATCAAACGTGACGGCAAATCGATAGAAGCGCAAACATCGGTCTAGAGAAATGACAGGATCGGTCGATCGCGTCGTGCTCCCCTCCGGCTCGCAACTTGGACCGTATACATTGGGTCTTAACTGGGTTGTGGGCGAGTGGTTGTGATTTACATGTATGTATTTTGAACGCTTTATACTGCTTAGCAAGGTAGTACGAGACAAACTAGTGTCAAGACACTCCTTTTGACTGTTTTCCGTCCAAAATCGTGATATTGCGTGTTGGGTAGCGAACTCAGCGGTGCGCTTTGTTTTACCAAAGTGGCTTATAGTCGTTTTTCCGCCTGTGTATCGAACACACAACGTTTACATTCGTGTTTACAATCAATTTATATACTTTCTTGCAATTTATTCAATGTCTAATTAGAACCAAATAATTTATTAAACATACAATATTCTTGATAAATATTATCTATATCGATGTGAGGCGTTTTATGTGTAGTGCTAGCCTTGTTTGAAGTTGCGAAAACGAAGTTCTACTAAATATATTTTTAGAATTGTAGGAGAAATGTAAATATTTTTTGACATATTCTATGACAACGAAATCGCTTGCAAAATTAAATTATTATATTAAATATTAATTATAAATAATTTCACCATAAACGCGATTATGATAATATAATATATGAAAATTAGTTTGATTAGTTGTTGAATGTATAATTTGTATCTAAATTGCGTTATGCAAATTTCATGTACTAGTTTCGGCTGTTGGTCGAATTTTACTCAGTAAGGGATAGAATAATTTCATATGCCCAATGTCTCAAACTCAAGCAAAAAGAGGAGAATGAGTGTTTCTCCTTTTCCTTCATTTTAGCTAAATTTCAACATAAAATATATATTAAATAATTATGAGACAATACGTGACGTTGAGATCCGCCCCTTAACACACAATAATTCCAATTCGAGAGGAAAGTAGAGAATGAGTATTTTTCATTTTCCTCTATTTTAGCTAAATTTTAACATAAAAGAAATACTGTATAATTATGAGACAATGGGTGGCGTTGAGATCCGCCCCTCAACACGCAATATTTTGAAATCGAAGGAGAAGTGGATATTGAGTTTTTCGATACTAGGATGACTCTCATTGTGTCACCATATTATGTGGGACAAGCGTGACACTGATTTTTAGAGTACAGTGAGTTATCACTATTTTAAGAGGTTAGGCAATTTTAATTTAGGTAAATATTACCTAGCAATGGATAGCGAACAGCAAATATAACGTGTATTAACGAAAACTCGAGGTTATACTGAATCATGATCGCAACTAGAAACAGTTCACACTTTGGTTGCTAGAAGGTATGTAATAAGCAGAATTTACTTAAGTAAAAATGTAGACGCGTAAAATACGCTTTGTGTTAGTTGCTTCACGCTTTATCCCGCATAGCAGGGCAGTCAGCCATAACAGGGCAGAGACAACCTAGTGTCAAGACACTCCGTTGACTGCTTTTCGCCCGAATTCGTGACATCGCGAGCTGAGTGGTGAACGCTTGATTTGTTTTATCAGAGCGCAGAAATGATTTATTTAAATATAATAATTCCTTTGGGTAGCCTAATCATTAGCCTCTGACGGTGTAATGAGAATGTCATGGAAGAAAAGAACATGGTCAGATTATTTGTCAGGGGATGTCAGGGGAAGCCACGGTTGACCTTCCAGAAGAAAATGTCGTTGGTATAGAAGAAAGGTCACGTAAAAAGAGTGAGGACCTCCCGAAGAGAATGTACGAAGAGGTTAATGACTGTGAAAGAGGCGAAAGACGTATGCAGTGACCGTAGTGGTTGGCGCTCGGTTCTCACCGACTACCCCGCCAAATATTTTTTTTAATATTTGCTAAATACTTACATTTAAATTAATGTTCCCTATTTCCTTTTTATATTTCCACACACATTGCGGGAAAATATTCTTGACCTACATTTGCTTTGTTAACATGATGTCTATTTATTTTGTATTATTAAGTAAAGAATTGCATCCCCCTTACATAATCGCTAACGGATATACACTTCTCATACATTTCTCAAGTTTAACACTCTTTATGAAAAAAACTCATTCTAGACTAACTAAACACAAAAAGGCGTACTCAGGGAATGCAATTATCTTTTATCTAACATTAAATTGTTCCAAATCCTTTGTTTTTATGATTTAAAATATAGATATCTAGATATAAAAAAGGTGAAAAATAGAAAATTTTTTATGTTTATTAAAATAAAAAAGTAATACTTCTATTAAAAATATTCTATTGATATCATTATGATAGTGGCGCAGTGGGACAGGGTCTGACTGCAAACGAGACTGATTGTGGATTCGATTCTCACTCAAAGGAATGATTATATTTAAATAATTTCATTTCTTCGATCTAGAAGACAAAGCATAGCGTTGAGTTCCGCCACTCAACAAGCAAAATCTCGACATTGGGAACTTCCTATTTACTTAGATAAAAGTTTGAATCTAGAAAAAATATTTATAAATTATCAAGTACAGGAATTGAATTCTTACCGATCGTCGTTACCCGACAAGTAACAACTGTGCCACAATAGCGTCGATACGTTATATGATATCATATAATGACAAATGGTGAATATTTTGTACACTCCCGTCAGTGAGATACCGAGCCTCGTGATAGAACAAAAGCCTACGGCGGTCTACATCTATTTACAATGTATATCTGCTTGTGTTTTTGTAACTGTTTGCATTTACTTTGACTAAAAATGTTTAATATTACATTATTTTACTGATGGATAGAGAGAACATAGTGTTAAGAATCTCCGTTACAATTTAACAGAGATTAACGCCGCGTCTTATCTAAACATACTGAAAACAATTTTTTTTATTTCTCTCGTCATATTTACTGAAAGCTATTATAATAGCAACACCTGTACATTTCTACGTTTAAATTAGAATCATAAAGTGTATATTGTCGATCTTAGAGACCAGCTATACCGTGTTTATTTAATCGAGCGTATTATCCGCTACATCGATCCTTCCATTAATGACTGCACGATATTTAATTTCTGTTGAGGCGTGCCCTATTTGAAGTAATATTAATGATTGATTTTCTATACTTATTTATACTTTGTTACAAAGTATTATTGTCCTAGAGCACTAGTGGTTGTAAATCGTAAAGTCCTAGGTTCAAATAAATTTGGGTCATTTCAATTTAATTATATTTTCAACTAGCGGTGCTAGAAATTTCGTTCGTAAGGAATTTAACATCTTTATTTCATAATTTAATAATAAATTAGCCTTAGTTAGTCATACCTTTAAAAGTTTCGTCAAAATCGGTCAAGCCGTTTTAGAGATTAGTCGGAACAAAAGGCACACAGATAAAAAAATATTCATTAACTAAAAATCGATTTCTTTAATATTACAAACAGACATTCCAATTATATTTTATAGATAGATATTTGTAAATCTAAAAGTTTGTTATTTTTCTCGCAAATGCTAGAGAACGAATCTAATTTAAAGTCTACAGAAATATAGCTTCATACATCTGAATAACATATAGGGTACAATTTTATCATGATTATGTTTAATTTGGCCATAATATAACTATCTATTTTTATATAAAAACTAAATCGCGTTCATTATTTCTTTTATGATTTGTTTATATATATATATATATATATATATATATATATATATATATATATTCAATGAACATTTCAAATTTCAGAACAGAATCATACTCTACACTGAGTTTTTTTTAATTTTCACGCTTTTCTCCCACATAGCAGGGACAGAAAGTACTAGATCTAGTGTCAAGACACTGTGTGTTGAGTAGCGCAACTCAACGCCACGCTTTGTCTTAACGAAACGAGGAAATGTTTTTTTATTTAGCTTCACGCTTTTATCCCGCATTGCTATGCGTGAACGAAACTTAAAGCCAATGAGGAAATTAAATTAACTTAAATATAATAATCCTCACGAGTATGAATCTAACTTACAACCGATGGCGTCTACTGACTGAACTGACAATCATCAGATGTATAAGATTGCCCACCACTACACCTGACGGGTGTCGTTTTCATTTTTTTATTGTATACATTCTTTTAAATCCCTATTTATTTCTCTTCTAAAATTCCCATGCAAAAACACCGTCCCTTAGTTGTGGGTTATTTGCACCGCAAATATCGCCCATGTGACTGTAGATAACGCTTTAAGCCCAAACAATACCCTGCTTTATGAAAGTAGTATATTCAAATTTTTCCTCCTTTTTTATAAAACGATCCTTACATAGAAAAAATCAAAACATATATACGTATATAGAAGTAATGTATATAGTACATAGTATGCGAATAGGCAACTGGGGTTTAGACATTCTGTTCTCTTTATGCACATGTTACAGACATTTAATGTTGGTGGTTCTTAACTCCGCGTATTGTCTGGAAAAGTTAAATAATTATTTTTTTTAAGTTTTTCAGAGTAAATATCACGCCTATAACTATGGCAGAGTGATACTTTTATATTTTTATTAAGTGCTAGCTGGACCTGCAACTTCGTGACTGCTTAATTTGACATTTCTATATCTTTATTTAATATTTCTTAGATAATAGTTGCCTAAGTTACTCCTTATTACATCAGCTATCTGCTAGTAAATGTCCCGTCAAAGTCGATGTAGTCGTTCCAGAGATTAGCAGGAACAAACAGACAGACACAAAAATTGTATAAAATATTGGTATGATATATGTATGCATTTAGTATAATTTATTTATTTTAATTTCAAACTTTTGTTCCGCATAACAGGGTAGACAGAGAGTAACTAGTGTCAAGACACTCTATACTTCGCTTAACTTAACGCCGCGTTTTTACTAACCTGAGCGAGGAAATGAGGATAATTTAAATATAACCTTACCCCCGAGTAGGAATCGAATCCACAACCAGTCGCGTTTACAGTCATATCGACCACTAGGCCTTAGTAAATAGCGATAATTTTATTATTGTAAACTGGAACTCCAATTTTATTTATTTATACACGTTATTCATACAATTCGATTTGACTGTACCAGGATTCGATGTACATTCTTACAGAGACGCTAACAGTCTCAACATTAAAAATCTCTGTCTCTGTCTTATAATTAATTATAACCTCCTCTGCATTTATATCTTAATATATTACAAAGGCCTGTCGTGGCGCAGTGGGACAGCATGTGACTGTAAACACGATCGGTCGTGGGTTCTTTCTCGGGGGAGTGATAATAATTTTTTCACTTCCTCGCTCTGGTAAGACAAAGTGCGGCGTGGAGTTCCACTACTCAGCACGCAATGTTTCGAATTCAGTGGATAGCGAAGTACGGAGTGTCTTGACACTAAGTATTTTCCGTCTACCTTCCTATGCCGGATCAAAGCGTGAAGCTAAAAAAGTATATTATATATACATATTTCATAAAAACTGAACCCTATAAAGTATTTGAACCTACGTCCTAATATAAAACATCTATATACATACATACTTATAATAAAACATCTTCGGCGAATTAACGTAACTGGCAATCATTAATACATATTATATCGTTATAATACCTAATACGATACCTCTGGGGGCATTTCCAATAAATAAATCTCTTAACAATGCTCAGCCACTATTAGCGTTACTGTGCGTTACATCACGCATATAAACGAGACTTTCATCTCGCCGGCTATTGTGCACGCTTCCGTGTGCCGGGGACCGGCGTGGTATAAGCGGGAATTTGCAAAAATCATTATTTTTATTTAAATATTAGTCTCTAGTCTAAGGAGTATTCCTTAGACTATAAACACAATTGCTTGTGAATTCGATTCCCACTCGTGAGAAATATTATATTTAAAGTGTATTCCAGTGTCTCCGCTCTGGTAAGACCAATCACGGCGTTGAGATTGCCAATCGGAACACAATGTCTCGATTTCAAGTGGTGGTTTACGGAGTGTCTTCACACTAGGTGAGTGTCTTTACACTGCCCTGGTATACAGTATAAAGCTTATAGTTGCTTAATAACGTGTCTATATAACATTTTAAATTAAACCGATTATATATATATATATATATATATATATATATATATATTTGATATATATATATATATATATATATATATATATTTGATATATATATATATATATATATATATATATATATATATTTGATATATATATATATATATATATATATATATATATATATATATATTTGATATATAATAATGAATGGTATGGTAAAATATGTGAATACCTCACAAAACACATATAAAATGGGAAAATATTGTCATTTGTTGTTTTTTTTTTAAATCTGATTATTCCAAATTTTTATTTAATTAACTTGTAGACAGAATTTTAAAGAAAAACAAAACTGTTTTTCATACACTCTCATTAATTTGATATGTATCTATCTTCCTGTCGAACTATTTATTTATAAATTAGGAAAAAAAAATTGTAATCAGATCTAATTCAACCTTTTTTTAGGTTGTTTGAAATGTATGCACCTATACAGATTTGGTGATTATACCATATATTTTTGAACAAACGTATAAAAATTTGAACGCAGCGGGATTCAAACCCGCGCTTCTTGGAGACCGTCCAAGCGCTCTGAGCGCTAACGCTAAGCCATGCGGGTTCGAATGCAGAAATTTTTAAAGGTTTTTTCAAAAATGTTTTTTAATATTAAATGTGGAATATCACTATTAAAATAGTAAACGATAATACTATATTTCCATAACGTGAACTTACTATTATTTCCAAGACAAGCTTTGACTAAAAAAAAAATACCAGCATACAAATACTTGTGGAGGAGGTAAAGAGGTCAAAGAGAAACACTAATTCGTTCTATATCTTCTCACTTTATCACCAATGAAAATAAACCATACAAACGATGGAATGACTTTGATACCTTTTTAAGAGACCAAGCACACACACACACATAAACAGACACACACAAACACACAAAATTGAAAAATATGAGATGTAGAAGACAAAGTAAAAAATGACTTACCCCTATTTTCTCTTCACCGTCTTTCTTGTTCTGATTTCCAAACCCCAAAATGGTGGGTAAGTTGTTATAATGTTAATAACATTAGAATTACGACACATTATTGTGTTATCGGCAGTTGGATATCTGTTCCTCGGCTATTTGGAAAGCACCAATCAGTTCAACTAACAAAGGCTCGATAACTAATTATTATCGATGTCTGTGGTACCAGTACCAGCGGTGATATGGATTGTTTGTATTAATCTAAAATTGAAATGCAGGCTTAAATGAAATTATAGTTGTGTCAGACTTCGGTCAGTTTTAAATGGATTTTGTGGTGAATATTAATTGAGTTACTATACATATGAGCTCATATATATATATATATATATATATATATATATATATATATATATATAAGCTTCACGCTATATTCCTGGCGGGGTAGTCAGAGAGCACGGAGCGCCAAACACTACGGTACCTGCATACCTCTTTCGCCTCGTCCACAATCATTATTCTCTTCATACATGCCTTTCGGGAGAGTCTTCATGCTTTTTACGTGACCTTCCTCCAGTATCTTCGATACTGTGTTTTCGAAGGTCAACCGAGGTCTCCCCGAGCTCTCATACCTCTCAACTTGGCTTCATAAATCTTCCTTGCCATTCTTCCATCGCTCATTCTCATTCAACATGCCCAAACCACCTGAGCAGGCTCTCCTTCATTCTTATATTAAAACTATTTTTTTCTAGATGACGTCCACAGAGATCAGGAGCATGCCTCACATATCCATTGGTTAGTCACAATTCTGATGGGGTTATCAGTGGACTGATAACCTACGGGAAGAGTTCCAATTGTTTACTTTAAAAACATTTTGAGTTGAGTGGTGGACTTAATGCCACGCGTTGTTATACTAGTGTGAAGAAATAAAAGATATATATTTATTTTTCTGAGTTGGGTTCAAACTCATGACAAAATCTATTCTTTTGTCACAAACATTGATGAAAACACAATTTTAGGGCAAAATATTCTCTATTCAAGTCGTAACAGGGTATATAATGGAAAAATAATAATAAGCCATGCCGATTAGCACTTTTCGCGTATTTTAAAGATATTGACATGTTAAGTGACGGAACTAAACACTGCACTTTGTCTCGCCCCATATATTTTTTAAACTTCACGTTTTATGTCTGTCGGAGAAGTCAGAGAGATCAAAGCACCTAACCCTAAGGCACACTTCTCGTCAACAATCACTACCCTCTTCGTAAATGTCTTTTTTTTGTGACCTTTCCTTAGTATCATCGATGTTCCCGAAAATCATTCGAGGTCTTATCCGACTTCTCGTACCACTAACCTTTGTTTCATAAATCTTTTTTATCATTCATTCACCACTCATCCATTCGATGTACCCAAACCATCTGAGCACGTTTTTCTTCATTCCTACTATGACATTCATTCATTCTTACTATGGTAATGTCATTGACTAGATGTCTAAGAAACATATTAAGTATTCCAACACAAATGTGCATATAAACGGGATTAGTACTTGTAATCATTGCATTCGGTAAGACATTGACACTGAGCATCCATGACTTAAATTCCAACCAAGTTTTTGATCTATTTAAAACATTTACATACATTTAACCTATTGCATTATTTTTACAAATAAAATGCTCGATATGCATTGGTAGATCGATCGATCGTCAAGATCTCGAGAAGAAAGTCACCTCCCGGTAAGCTATACAGGGTGTTTAAAAAGGAGAATTTCATTTGCAAGTATATTAATTCAAAAAATAATTTTAAGTACTAACAAGTGTTCGTTATGTTTAATTAACGTAGTATACTTGGTGTAAACCACTAATTTTCAAAATTAATTCAGTTTTAATAATATTATATTTATCTAATTTTTTATACCATGAAAAAGAAATATTTTATATTTAAATATTTTATTAAATATTTTATTTCTGGTTATTGTTATATATTGGTTATTGTTAACCAAAATGTTAATGTGTTTGTTTAAATCGACTTTTATTTAAGCTTCTTTTTAAATTGTAAAATTATTTTAAAATTTTAAATATTAGAAGCTGGTCGTGGTACTGTGGAATGGTGCTCGATTATAAACGCGAACGGTTGTGGGTTCGAATCCTACTCGGGAGAATGAGTACATTTAAATTATTCTCATTCCCTTGCTCTGATAAGACAAAGCACGGCGTTGAGTTCCGCCACTCATCGAGACGCAATGTTTCAACCTTAACAGAAAGTGGAGTAAGGAAAGTTTTTACGCCAGGTACTTCCTGTCTACCCTGCTATGCGGGACAAAATAAAACCTATAAACATTTCCAAACATTCTGTATAACTTAAAAAACACGCATGTCACGAGTAATTGGCACCCTTACCAAGTGGTAAGGTTACCTTAAGATTCAACTGTCGTGTGCAACCGGGAATCAAACTTCGACTTGCGACGGACGTGCGTCAATTCCAAATCAACTCCTCTTAACTGATAGGCATTACACCTTTAGTATACAAATAATATAGTAATATTTGAAATTGTTTATATTATTAACGTCTTTAAAGTTCAATATCTGACTATAAATACGATATTTGTAGGTTAGATTTTCACTCAGGGTAATGATTATATTAAAATTATTTAATAATTTAATAAACCAATTCTTTGGTTTTTTAGTAGTACATTCTATCCTGTGTAGCAAAGCAAATAGAGAGAATCTAGTGTCAGGATACTCCGCTTTTGCTTTTTGGCAAAATTCAAAACGTTGTATGTCGGCTGGCGGAATATAACACCGCGTTTTGTCTTACCAAATCGAGGAAATTTAAATAATTGAAATTTCATCGTCATCCAAATGGGAATCGAACCCACAGCCATGCTGATCATTCCATCAGATGCTGACCCATTCCTTTATGATAGTCTCAATCATTTCTTTAATTAATTTCCGCAACTCAAAAGCAATTTTTTTAATTTGGGCGGAAATTAAAAAAAAAACTATTTTCTTTTGTTCTCTCTGATCGCCCTGCAGGAAAAAACAAATAGCTAAATAGAAATATATCCGGTAAAAATAAAATGTAGCTCAATCTAATTCCACTCCGCCCACGCACGTGTAAACTTGAATTAGCCATTATATACTCGCGTGTACGATTGTACAGCTAACAGGTAACATTAGCCCGATTGACAGGAACATGCGCTTGTTACCGCGGCCGCGAGATGCATATCGTTTGCTACTGTGTGTGCATATGCTGCAAGCTGCATATGCGTATGTTTTCTTATATTCAATGTATTCATATGCATATTGAATTAAAAAGATACCATGGTATAGAATGTGATTGCTAACGGTTATAAGTTTGAATATCTAAGGGAAATGTTTTTTTTTTCTCAATTATTTCCACACGTAGACAAAGTGTAGCGTTGAGTTCCGCTACTTAGTGGAGGAAACAATGAACGGCGCGTCATGACACTAAGTTCTTTTTAAATTTCTTAATATGAATGTAAAGTATGAGGCTGAAAAAGTTTGAACGCAGCGGGATTCGAACACGCGCCTCTTGGAAACCTAGCAGACCTTAGCGAACGCTAAGCCATGCGTTGTACATCTGGCTACGTTGAAATTCTTGTACGTTTGTTACATCTTATTTATGTTGTTAGCATCTCTGTTAGAGAAATTTTTACAAATTTCTGCTACTGAATGAGTGCTTGGATGGTTTCCAAGAGGCGCCGGTTCGAATCTCGCTGTGTTCAAATTTATGTTTAATATTATATTCAAATGTATATGTATAATATAATTAATTTATATCTTAATTTATGTTTTTTCGAGTTTTTTTAATTCTAAGTATGGAATAAGACTTTAAAAATAGTAAAATGTTTCTGATAGATTTAGAAACTTTTTTGCCTTCATTACAATTTTATATGACGTAGATATTTACGTTTCCTTATGTAATGTAATATATATCAATGATTTCTGCTTTCCAACAAAATTTTAATTTGTCTTTTTGCATAAAAAATAAATATTTATAGATTGATTTTCCTCAGTTTTTGGTGGGAAGTTAATAAATATTTAAATTTAATCACAGTGTGGTCAAACTTGCAGTACATTAGAAAGACTGACAGGAACAAGGGCCTTGTTACCGATACAAGATGCGTATCGTATCTTTGGGCTACTGTTTACCTTTCTTTAGTAACGCATGTAGATTAGCTAGAAGTGAAATGGAATATAAAATTATGGGAATTCACATTTTTTTACTTACACTTAGCTAGTGTTGATGTACTCTGTTCACTGGTTAGGTGGAGGAACTTAACACTGCGCTTTGTTTGTCTTACCAGAGTAGTGAAGCTAAACACACACACACACACACACACAATTTAACGAGACTCTCTACGGTTTATAGACATTAAACGGAAAAAGCGGAGAAATTGAAATAATTTAAATATAATCAATTCCCAAAGATCAATCCGACAACCATGCGTGTTTACACTTAGACGCTAACCCACCTTCCTCTTTGTTACTAGATTTTGCTATTTACAGGAGTTAAAAGAGAGAGAAATAAGAGAGATAAAGATATATACGGGTATATAAGAGACATGATACCGCAACCTCTTCCAGCATCTTAATACATCAATGTGACCAAGCTTCGGGTGTAAATGGGTGCATAATAAGCGGCCATTCAAAATCAAGCGGACGCATTCCCTGGTATAATACCTATTGAACAACACATGTTTGCTCGCGGGACATTTGTATGGATCGAATAATGATTTACAATCGGCAAATAAACATAGTTTTAAGTATTCAACGGTGAATGCCACAAAAAAAATCCGTGAATTCCGTGAATTCCGATAATTTTTGAAATTTTCTGTCTGATATGAACGTGATGTTTAGAAATGTATAAAAATTTGAACATAGATTTTGTATTGGCGACTGTTTTAAACGGATTAATCGCGTATATTTTGGTATTCGGAAATATATTTTTGATAAGCAAAGACGTTTTGAACACTTTACAGGAGTCCGTTGGCGCCTGTAGACTAACCAGGTCCAAATGCGTAAAAGTCGTGAAAATCAAAGACCTTATTACCTCTAGTGTACGTCCTTATTGATCTAAGTATATGAATGCCTTGTTTATTTTTGTTTTATTTATTTATTTTTTTATATATAATAGATTGTTACATATTTTTTTACCAATTTAATGCTACAATCATAAACTCGTTCGCCTCGTTTTAACGCGCAACAGTCTCGTTAATCATTTCTAGCCAAAAACTAGTACAAAAGAGTTATTAGGTTCATAAATTTATACATTTTAGTTACTTTAACAATTATTTATCCTGCTAAATAGTTTGTTTTTTTTTTTTTTATTTAAAATAGGAGCTTCCATACTAAAGTAATTCAAGTTACAATTAAATCGATAGTTATTAAATTGGCAATATATAATAACTGTTTTTTAAAAAACGTATAAAAATTTGAACGCAGCAGGATTCGTACCCGCGCCTCTTGGATACCGTCCGTCGGTATCCAAGAGGCGCGGGTTCGAATCCCGCTGCGTTCAAATTTTTATACGTTTTTTCAAAAATGTTTTCTAATCCTAAGTGTGGAATAACACTTTAAAAATAGTAAATATATAATAACTGGTTAAACAAAGTATAGAAGATGGATTAACATATATTTAGGATTATCTATGAAATTATATCCGTACCAGGCGTCAATAAGTTGATAAGTCAAAAATGCTAACTTTTCAGGGCAGCCATTTTGAATTTTATTTCTTTATATTTATCATTAGTAAAAAGACGTATGTTACATATATACAGTGTTTCCCAATAGGGATGATAGAATTTTGATAGCTCACAGCCGCCATCTTGGTTATTTAACATTTGACATTTGTGTTGTTTTGTGTTCAGTAATGTTTGCCATTTAATCATGAACAAGTTCATGTTACCTCAACGTTTGGAAATTGTCCAAATTTTCTATAAAAATTCGAGAAGTATTGTCTCTACTCAAAAAGCATTTCGTGCTAAATATGGTCGTCATGGTGCACCGTCTGAGTTTGTGTGAGAAATTAAATTTATCGACTTAATTATATATTCACTTACTTATATATATTATAATAATAATAATACTTATGTTAGCAAGTAAATTGCATTTTAAACAAAATTAATATGTGTTACAAAATTAGCAGTAATAGAAATCCTTTAAGCAACTTGATAACAACTCACACTTAACCCTTTCACGTATCGTCGCGTACAAAACCATTCAATGCGCAATTACATACTCTTGTAAATAGGCTATTCGCTTTGGGCTAGAAAATATTACGGGTTGTAAGTTTAAAACACAATATGCTAAGCCGATTTGGAGCAAAATAGTGGCTCGAGTCCAGTTAGTTAAATGGATATTAACAAGCTCGTAAAGTGTAACGTTGTAAAACTCTTGCTACCTTCAAGTATTTTGTGGTGATTTGTGATGATTTTTTATGAATTTTATCAATAAGTGATTTTGAAATTTTATTGGAAAAAGAATATTGAAAAAATAATATCTGTATAAATAATATTGAAAATTGTGACTTTACAAATATTTTTTTGCATTGAGTTCCTTTCAACACGCCATTTCTCGAATTTGATTGAAAGCGAAGTACGGAGTGTCTTGACTCTATGTAGCTCCCTGTCTATCCTGCTATACACATTTTATATGAAAATATACGCGATTAATTTAAAATAATTTATTTCAGTTGAAATAGATGGCTATTCTTAAAAACAAAGATCTCTTGTCTCAAATAGAGAATTATCCTTTGAAATACAGGTCTCTCCAAATATAGGACTTTATTCTAAAATAGAATAGAGTGACTCTAATAAGTCACTCTGTTGCTACTGTCACTAGTGTAACACTTGACTAAACTCTTTCTGCTTAATCTGCATAATTTAGAAACAAAAAAGCAAGAAAAAATGTATAACAAAAATTTCTAACTATATTTTTTTCTTGTACAAACTAAATTTGAACCTGTACAACCTTAAATTTACCAGCTATTAGCTCTATACCTAAATATATCCATTTATAAATATCTATATCTATATATCTCCTAAATATATCCATTTATAAATATGGCACACCATTATACGAACAAATTCGGTCTCATTATCGATGCGATATCGTAACGCGTGTCCTCTGTATCGGACACAATCTGCTGATGCTATCATACGATTGTGTTGACTGGAATGTTTCTGCTTCGTACCTTTTTACTTTGCTTATTTTTTTTTTAATTTAGTTTAAATATAAAGTGATTTAAAAGCTGCTCTATAACTTCTGTTTTGAATGATTTTTTTATGTTCTTCTAAGCAATTAGAAACTGAATACTGTATGTTGTAAAATGAAATACTTTAAATTATGGGTAATAATTTCAGTGAAAAGGACAGATTGCCTTTGGTAAGTGTATTTTACAGGAAATAATCGACGTATAGTTGCAATAGGCCAATCTATTCGAGCCTTACCACGATTGATGTAAAAATTGAGATATTTTGAGATATATTTTAATTTTATATTAAAATTATTATAATTGCCTTAGTCTTCTAAGATTGCGGTGATCCTGTTCCTGTATCTACCCTGCTATACAAGTATAGGCCGGTCGTGGCGCAGTGTGACAGTGTCTGACTGTAAACGCGATCGGTTGTGGGTTCGATTACCACTTGCGAGAGTGATTATAGTTAAACTATTTCCACTTACTCGCTCTGGTCTGGTTGCGTTGCACCACGGAATGTCTCGAATTCGATGGAAACCGAAGTACGGAGTGACTTGACACTAGGTACTTTCTGTCTACAGTACGGTACTGTCTGTCTATACTTGATAAAAACTGATATGTGGAAATAGAACAAAATAGAAAAGATTTGAAAGTAGGCGTATGACGTTATACATTACTCTATATAACTTGTTCGTATTGTGATTTAAATCAGTTAAATATCTGTATAAAAACTCAGAAAGAACATGTTTTATCGCCTTTTATGATTTTGATGTGCATTTTATTATATACCAACACAAAAACCTTCATTTACATATTTAAACAAAACAAATTTTCAGGTTTCAAAACAACCTGCGGAAATTATTGAGCGACTAATTGTTCAAACCGCATCGTTTTGTGGTCAGCATCAATTATTGTAATAGGTCATTATTATTTTATTACTGTTACTGTCCATTTGCATATTAATTAATTAGTCTTTAGCATGCGATGGATGTGGTATGTGGTATTTTTTCTATTTAAATTAGAAAAAAATCATCTCTTTTCTACTAGAAAAAAAAACGGTTTCTATTGTTAAAGAAATATTTGTCTTACAACAGAAAAGAAAGAACAAAGTGCTCATTTGTCTCTAAATAAATAATAACGTGCCTAGGGTTCGGGTACTTAGAGAACATGAATGGTGAAGGAATGTGATTGACATGGGACAAGGGGTCGGTTAAATAAGACAGTATAAATGGTATTGGAGAATAGCCATGTAAAAAGCCTGACGATCCTCACCTAGCAGCACCCATCATCGATACCTCAAAGACCATGTACGAAGAGGTTAACAACTAGGGAAGAGGCGAGAGTGGTATGCTGGGATTCTAGCGCTTGGCGCTCCGTTCTCTCTGGCTGTGCTGTTTATAATATACAATGCTAACTCTAACTTTACTTAGTTAAATTAAAACCATATTTTTTAATGTCACTTTTCTACTAATAAAAAAAATATTTTTGTAAGTTAAGTTAAAACACCGTTTAAATATAACGAAGCCAATACAATATTGCGTTTGTATCGATGCGCCTGCGCAACACATTCAATTTCGCGGTAATGACGCTATTTTCGACCCACGCCGCCTTGTCTTATAGTGATTTATCACTTATTTCGTGCAGCAATGAGTTCACTGTTTACGGTACTTTAAGTTTAAATCATGTGTTAAGAGGCTTGTCCTTCGATTTCCAGAAATCAATGTGCGTGTTAAGATGTTTAATATGTTTATAATTATCGTGTTACTTGGAAATAATTCAAAAAAAGCACACACAATAATAATTTTTATGGGATATTTTATGGGATAGCAAGAGACGTTAAGGAGAGCGCTAATGTTCACTCTAAAGCATTTTAAGCTTACACAAGGTTCGCAGCACTCCAGCCTCCTCTTTCTACAACACGATAAGCCAGGCACCTTCAAGATGAATTTATGAAATACTAAACAATTCTCTCATTATATATAATAATATAATTAATTACTTATAATTCAATTCAATAAAACAAGTGTGTATGTCACAGGTCATCATGGCCCAGTGGGATATCGTCCGACTGTAAAGGCAAACAGTTAGTTGGTCACCGTTTCGATTTCCACTCGGGGGAATGTTTATAGTTAAAATTTATCGTTATTTCTTCGCTCTGTAAAGAAAAAGTGTGGCAATTAATTCGCCAATTAACACAATGTTTCGATGTGTAAAAGCAAACAGCTGAGTGTCTTGACACAAGGTTATCTCTGACTAACCTGCTGTGCTGGATAAAGCGTAATATGTCAATTTTTCAATAGACATTTACAATAAATTTGCATATTGTAAATATCTATTGAAAAATTTATATATATATATATATATATATATATATATATATATATATATATATATATATATATATATAAAAAATCAGATTTAATTTCTTTTGCTTTTATTTTCTTTTGGTTTTTCCTTTTAAAGTAATAATTCGTTAGCGACAAAATTAAAATCATCAACACATATGTCTGTAAGTATTTAAAACTTTAACTTGAACAATAGAAGTAGATATGTTAAAGGATAATGAGGCGGTGATTGTGACGTCAGCGCTGGAAAGCGAATAAAACAACTGTTAGACGCCAAAAATGGTTTCGTTTGTTATTATACTCTTTGTGTACTGTTGGCAAAAAAAAATATATAATATAGGTTAAAAATTATATTAGAAAGTATACAAATATTAACTTATTCATGTTTTTAGCAAATACTAACAGAGAGACTTATATACAAATTCCTGCTACCTAAAGATTATTTCTAAGAAAAAATCGTTTAGCAAGATAGAATGATATTTATTTAATATTTTAATATTCTTAAAGTGTTATTCACATTAAGGTTATCCCATAATATAACGCATGGTTTAGCGATCAGAGCGTTTGGGCAATTTTCAACAGTTGCGGGTTCGAACCACGTTGCGCTAAAATTTTTGTACGTCCTTTCAAAAATATTTTTTAATCCTGAGTGTGGAATAAGACTTTAAAAATAGTAAAATACTGGATTACGTCATATAACAGGAGTAAGGGCCATATGTGAAGGTTCATAACAGAGGAAATATTTAACACCCCACTGATTTGTGCCATCAATGTAATTTCTATAAATGGACAAGAAACAAAAAAAGGTTATTTTATCAATTGATGATATATACACAGATAAATACAAAAAAATATATAATGTAATTAAATACAAACATAGTAATGCAATCAGTACGTTGTTATCAGATGGACGGACCGCCGAATGCGTTAAACGGTAGTTAGTTAGCCGCAATAATTATTATTTAGTGCGCCGCTACATAAAGGCTGCGCCTACGCAACTCAAGTGATACTCGTTCGTGTATTGCGGATGTGATTATTTATATATTGAATATATTATTTTCAGCATTCAAAGTGCAGTGGAGCAACGTCTGACTGTTTACAAGATTGGTTGTAGGTTCGATTCCCAGTCTGTGTGATGATGTTAATTAAATTTATTTTTATTTTGTCATTCTAGTAGGATTAACCCGGCTTTTAGTTCGGCCATTGTCCTGATAAGTGAAGAATGGACTAATTTAACCCTAGGTTCTTTCTAATTAAGTAGCTATCTAGGAAAAAAGCGTAAACTATAGGTTTTTTAATAGTAGAAACTAAATCATAATTTATAAATCAAACATAAGTGTCTAAAATCATATTTAGAGGAAACGAGGTAAATGGATTAAAACGCATTAAACCATCACAGACTTATCCACCCTATTCTTTAAGCAAGTCTTGCGATCACATCTGTGTATGCAGCCTCTTGTACGCTTAAAATCATCTTCGTAGCTATTTGTTATTCATATAACGATGTACATTATTTTTATTATGTAATGGATACTTAGTACTTAAATATACTGTAATACAGTATGAGTACGATACAGTAAAATCCTTGGAATTTCACACTTAATAGGGAATAAAATTGAAATTTTGGAATTCTAGGCGTTTGATTCAGTAAAAAATTTTAGCTTCACGGTTTTATTCTGCATAGTAGAGTAGACAGGTAGTATCTAGGATCAGGATATTCCATACTCCGCTCTCCACCAAATTCGAGACATTTCTTGTTGAGTGGCGCAACTCAACGCAGCGCTTTGTCTTGCCAGAGCGAGGAATTGTAAATAATTTAAATATAATGTAAAATTTGCCTACGTGTCCGAATAATACGACAGCAAAATGTTTTCGTTATATGAACCATTTTGTAATATGTAAGGCGGTTTCTTTGATAATATATTATTGAAATATTTGTTTTTATTTTTATATTTTCTATCTCCCTATGCGGCTAATCTACCTGTCACCACGGTATTTTCGCTATCTACCTGTCACCATGAACCACTGTAGTGTTCGAAACATCAGGTTTTTAAAAATGTAATTTCGAATGCAAAAATAAACGCGATTAATTCGTATTCGTTTAAAATAGTTTCATTTAAAATCTAGTCGCTTAGAAGTAAAAAATAAGCTTTTTATATAATACTTAAGTTCTATATATACTTGTCTGGCTGCAAATTACCCCTTTTACTGTGACGATCTTCCCTTTTAACTTCCATGACCTCAAAACACGGTGGAGCGCAGGTGTAAACAGAATATGTACCACTTTATGAAACCATTTTAGATGAGCGAAAAATTATAAATACAAATTCTATTTTTTTGTATATATATACATAAAGAAATAATAACAATGATTTAAACTAGATGGTCGTGGGATCGATTTATATTCTTTAGGTTCTTTAGGTTATTTTTTTTTGGTTAAACAAAGTGTGGCGTTGAATTCCGCCTCAACATGCAATGTTAACTTAAGTCAATAAGAGTAGAACGGAGTGCTTTGACACTATGTTCTCTTTGCATATTCTGTTGCGCCGGGTACAGGGCGAAACTGTAAAAACAACATATGTGTACGTACAAGTGTATATATAAAAGAGACTCTGGTTAAATTAAAAATTACTTTTTATTATGAAATTCTAGCGAGAATCTCAAGTAAATAGATGTTGATATTAAGATTATTTATGTAAATTGTAAAAAACCTCTTTACATATAGTTCAAATAGTCTGAAATAAAAATATTATTATATATTATTTTTATATTTTAAGTTATATGGATAATCTGGTGATAACACACTCTGTCCTCCAATTTAAGCATATTTTTTTATTTTTTTAAGTGCACAATATACTGACTTGATAAAAGACCTTTTGTCGCATACTTTCTAACTAAAACAAAACATGTTTGATTTTCACGATTTTGACAAATTTGAAATGAGACTATTTTAAACGGATTAATCGCGTATATTTTGGTATTCGATAATATCTTTTTGAAAACCCGACATTTCGAATAATTTATAGTAAAGTGTAGTCACAAATAGACTCTATCAAAATATACGCGATTAAGCTGTTGAAAATATGTAGTTTTTTTTTTAAATATTAATATTGATAAGAATTTTTCGATTCACAACATTCGCTTACATTACAACTACTGTACACTTCGACTGTGGAACTAAATTTGTTTTACTTAATTTATTTTAAGCTTTCTGAATTATTTATAAAATCTGAATTTTTCGTTTCTATTAACAGGAAGAGCCAGCCACTTCCGGTGACAGCGGAGACGAGAGCGGCAGTGAGCCAGAGTCGCCTAGCGAGAAGATAATGCAAAACAATAAACAAGAATGGATGTGTAACGATGATCGGGATGTTAAAAGGTGTGTGTTTTTTTTTCAAATTTTAATGCCTACTACATCTTAGTGAGATGTCCACATTGTGAGCTCGATCTCTATTCGGAGGAGTAATTATAGTTTAATAATTAACATTGCACGGTGTTTAGATCCGCCACTCCACATAGAATTCTTTGAAAGATTTCTTTATTTACTCTGCTATGCGGGAGTTTATTTTTTTAATATTACTTTCTTGCAGTTCAAATCGAAAGAATAATCGTAAGTTGTTGCTGTAATTTTAAATGTCATCCATCACATTACACCAATAGGCTTGTCCGGGATAAATTTTGTTCAAACAGTTATAAAGATTTCATAATTTTATTTCTCGAGTGTCAAACGGCGGCTGTATGGCGATAGATTCTGCCATCAAGCAAGCGAGCTCTTTTAAAATAGTCGAAAGTAACTACTATATTCAAGATGAAATATAGAAATAAATATAAATTAAGAATAATTCACATATTTTCTATGGAGTATGTAATTGTTTGTCAAACTGCTCGAGCAATAATTATTATCAAATTACAGCGTTGAGTTTCGCCATCTAAAATGTGACAAATTAAAAAAAATAAGCAGAAAGAACAGTGTCTTGCCACTTGCTCTCTGTCTATACTGCTTTAAGAGAAATAAGCATGCTCTAAACAAACATATCTTGTTACAGAGACTTAGGTGCTAACGACAGTCTTCCATCAACTTCCACTTCGAACCAAGAGCCGGAGAGCAGCAAGTCAAGTCAACCTTCCTTACCCAAGATCTTACCAAAAATTGACCTGCCTGGAGGAGCTATGCTGTATCATTCAAGTGTTCTTACTGGTTTGGATGGCCTTGGAAGTAATTTGGGTTTGGGGAATCTGGCCATGGGGTATCCCCATAGCTTTATACTGGGATTGGCTAACCAGGGTCAGGAAGGAGGTAATTTTTTTATATATAATTTTAATAGTGACAAAGATAGTGAACATTCTATAATAGAATTTTGATAAACTCATGTTGGCTGAGATACTACATGGGATCCACTTTTATATATAAATAATTTATAATATAACGTTAAAAAAAGTTATTCTTGCAGAATAGAAAAATCTTCAGTACAAATACTGTATCCAACAATAATTCTTGAAATATGCTTTGTTAAAACCTCGCTATATATGATGAGATGAAAATTGTGCCTATTAAATTTACCATATAACGACCCCCGAACCAAATAACCCGTTACATAAAACATTTTTTATACATTACAGACTTAATTAAAAAAAATACAATTAAACGTATAAGAAAACATTAAAAATCGGCAAAAAAAATACAAATTTTCATACAATTTATGTTCTTTTTTTTTATTAAAAATTTCCATTTACATTTCTAAAACACATATAACTAAACGATTATGTTTCAATTCAAAATTATGTATGAAATCTAAAACCAACCAATCAATATAGATTGCGGTCGCCGATATCAAAGCTATGTTATGCACGTTACAAATGGATTCCCAATAAATTCTTAGGTACCCCACAAATTTATACTGTACCAATAATTCTAGATCTGTTTATACCGTATACCTTCGTTGGATATGATAATAACTAACGTGGGACGTCGTTTGTCTTCACACAATGTGGTCTATACTTCATATCTTCTATACACTGGGCTCTTTGATTGATTGTCTGGTTTTAAATGAAACTATTTAACCGGATTAATCGCGCATATTTTGGTATTCGAAAATACATTTTTGGACACCTGACGTTTCGAACACTTTACAGTAGTCCGTGGTCATTGTCTGGTTATTTTTATACTATAACTTCTTTCCGCGATTTTTACTGAGATTTAGAATGTTAGCTGATTCAATTAAAATTACGAATTATTATTTATATTAAGTTATTGGTATTAAGTTAGTGATTATATTTAAATTATTTTCACTTCCTCGCTGTGGTACAGAGAAAGTGCGGCGTTGAGTTCCACAACTCAACACGCAATGTCTTGAATTCGGTGGAATGTGAATTACGGAATGTCTTGACACTAGGTACTTTCTGTCTACCCTGCTATGCGGGATAAAAGCGTGAAGCTAAAAAAAATTATTGATATTGGATAAAATGTTAGTTGACCAACGTACGCCAAGTACGCGTTTTGTAAGCCCTTAAGAAATTAGAGATAAAACTATCCTATGTTTATCCTAAGACTTTTAATTATCTCTATATACAATTTCATCACAATCGGCTCAGTGGATTGGCCGCTATGACGTCACAGACTTAGAGTCTAAGAGTGTCTTTTGGGTCATTTAAGGGCAAACTCAAGAGCGTCATACTCTTGGGTTTGCATAATTTTTTTCTCATTGAATTTGATCAATTAGATAATATATAATCGGTATATAAAATTAGTTACAAAAACTACGGATCATCCATCCGTTTTCCGCTATTGAACTGACTTAGTAAGACAAGTCTACTTTGCTTTTTACTTGAAATACAAAGTACACACGTTTCTATGAATGAACATAGGTACATACAAAATTATATTATTGAGAAAAAAACATCTTTACGCTTTAAACCGAATAGCGGGGTAGTCTGAGGTAACCTAGTGTCAAGACACTCCGTAGGTGGCTTATAGCCAAAACAGAAAATAATGGTTATTATTTTAAATATTGGCAATAGATACACTATGATTCGAAATGTCGGGGTCGATAATGAAAAAAATAATTAAATAAAATGAACACACCCACCCATAGTCCGGGCAAAGACAAGTTCGTACTATGAAAATATGCCATGATTTTTTTCTTACATAAGTCAAGTTTGTTTATATTATACAGGCTTTCAACCCAAGTTTTCATGTTTGTAACGTTTCATGTTTGTACGGAATTTTATATAAATTTCTATTTTCTATGTCACCCCCATAAGGGTTGAATTTCGAAAAATCCTTTTTTAGTGAGCGTCTACGCTATAAATTAAGTCTATTAACAACCTCGCCTCCAAGTTCAATAAATAGCTTACGCTCTGCGATGATGATCAGTCAGTCAATTTCAGTCAGTCAGTCAGTCAGTGAGTCAGTTTTTAAATCAATTATTTTGAAAAAAAGATTTAAATCTTTTATCATTCGTTTTAGCATCATCATCCTCAACCCAGCCGCAATTTATAACGATACCGTTATCAATGGCAATGGCGGCGGCGGGCACACCCAACGGATGCAGCGCCTCCAGCGATGACAGCAGCGAGCTTCAGGACTTGAGCACCGGAGGCAGAAAGTGATGTTCACTGCGTAAGTTATTTAAATAGAAATATTGATTCAATTTTGAAAACGCTTGACTGTAGCAATTAGTTGTGGGTTCGATTCCCACTCGGTTGAATGATTATAATTAAAAAAAAATTTATTTCTTCGCTTCGGTTAGACAGAGCGCGGCGTTGAGCCCGCCACTTAACACGTAATGTATCTATCTATTTTGGATGGAGATCGAAGTAAGGAGTGTCTTGACACTTGGTACTTTCTGTGTGCCCTGCTATGCGGGATAAAAAACCTGAAGCTAAAAAAATATAAAAAAGTAATATTGTATTTTACGCTTTATCCTGCACGGAACAACCGAGTGTCATGACACTCAGTTGACAACTCTCCGCCTAAAATTATAACATAGCTTGTTGAGTGGCAAACTCAACACTACTTTGTCTGAACACAGCCTAAAACAGCCATATAATAATAATCCGAAAAATAAATAAACATATAATGTTAGAAAGCGCCCTTTGGAGTGTTATCACACTATACGATTCTCTCTCTATATATATATATATATATATCGTTTTTTTAATTAAAAAAAAACTTGACCCAAAAGCTAAAAAAAAAAATAATTCATTTTTTTCTTTTCAGAAAACAAAGAAGTCTGGAGAATTACCTTATAGCATCACTACATTTTACTTATCACTTATTTACCAAAGCTGATAACTAAGTTCTCTTAACATTTAAGTTTCAGCCTATATAATAATATTATTATGCCTTTTTAAATCGACTTATAAAGAGATCGGATATTTTTCTATGTTGGTATTAAATTACAATTAAAAAAAGCAATGTTATTAATAGGTATTCAATTTAATCGATTTCAAAGCAATATAGTCTTATGATAGAATATAATCGATTATTATTTAAATTGTAGTATTTACGAAGATTTTGGAAGTAAAATAGAAGTATATTCGTTATTTTTAAAACTGATCGAGTTACCAATTCAAATTTTACTTAAAAATAATTCGAAATATCAAAATATATGAAAATTTCGCCGCAGCTTCTATTGTGTCGAATAACTTGGCTAAGACCTGTTAGGGTCTTACGTTTCTAGCTATTGAATTCGTTATACGTTATTTCATTTGCATTATTTTTTTAAATTTAAAACAAAAACGGTATAAAATGTCATTTCTTCAGAAATTTATAAAAATTTATACATTGCGAGATTCGAATCCGCACCTCTTGGAAATCGTCCAAGCGCTCTGACCGCTATGCCATGCGTTTTAAGTCCGACTGCGTCGCAATTCTTATACGGTTGTTACAATGTAAATAGATTGTAACAAGCATGTCATGGCTTAGCGATTAGCCAGAGTGCTTGCTCGGCTTCCAAGAGGCGTTGGTTCGAATCCCGCGGCGTTCAATTTTATATGGGATTTCTAAGAAATGTTTACTAATCCTTAGTGTAGAATAATACTCTGAACATATTAAAATAACGGTACAGGATATTTTTAACTCAACTACTATATTTCAATTAGTCCGGTCTCTTGTTTAAAATGTAATGTAATTTAATATAATTTATGAACATCTGAGGACAATGTATAATGATATAGGCATAGACTATGTATTTCTTAAAGAAATTAATTATTATTATTTTTTCTTGCTTCAAACTTTTATCCCGTATGGCAGGGTAGTAGACAGGAAGTACCTAATGTCAAAACACTCCGTACTCCGCTTTCCGCCGAATTCGAAACATTGCATATTAAGTGGCGAAACTTAACGCCGTGGTTATTTTTTTTAATGTAAATAAAATAAAAATTACTTCATTTCGTTATACTGATACATTTCTTTTGATTTCACATTGGACAAAAGGAACGTCCTAATACATTTTGTCCCCCATTTACTTTTGTATTTGCATAATAAGACGCAGAAAATATATCAGAAATAAATATTTTAGTGTTCTATGAAGTAATTTTGAGTCTCAAAACGTCAAGTTCTTTCTGCATTCAGTACAGTAATGGTGTCTCGAAAACAATATTTTAGCATAAATAAAAGTAAATTCTCACAAAAGTATATAATTTATAATTTTCTATTTGAAATACATTTTCTATGTCAGTATAAGTTTTAGCGTAAGGCGAATGAGGTGTTTAAATTTTTAGGTCAATCAATTGCGTATAACATGCCAAGTAGTCACTTGTTGATTGTGAACCACATTGTATAATACATTAACGTAAACTGTTAAGTTAGTTAAGGAGTTTGTATCTAAAATTAGTATTTTTGTACCAAGATTCTGGTTTTTTAAATGAAAATATTAATAATAAATAATATGGTAATAATATTTTTATAGCATTTCGTTTAAATTTGAATTTGCTTTTAATTTCATTATTCATGTTAACGACTGAATAGCTGAGGAAAGCTTGATAAGTTTAAATATATTTAAATCGTAATTATATATTATGAATTAATTTACGACCATCATGGTGCAGTGAAACAGTGTCTGACTGTCCGCGCAATTGGTCGTGGGTTCGATCCTATTTTACGGAATTATTTAACCTTTTTTAAAAGTTATCCCTTTTGGTAAGATAAAGTGATCAAAGTATACTTACTACTCCTTCTAAGTTTTTAATTTAACAACGTATTTAAAGTATCATTTTTTTTTTATTTCCTAAGCATTTATATTATGTTTTTGATGTTACAAGCTGCTTTATTTGAATGAACTTGGCCGCCGCACCGCCGTGTGCCTGATTGTGAGACGAACGTTTAGACAAGATGCAATAAAATATCATATTTGAAACTTATACAATAAAAGGTATTAGGTGAAATTTTCACATTTGTTTTAAATTTTTCTGAGTTGCCTTTCTAATTTTTTTATATAACTTATTATAAAAATGTGTTTTTTTTAATATTATAAATAAATTGCGTATAATTTTTACTTATTGAAAATTCGGTGTTTTATTAGTTATATTTCATTAAATTTTTTTTTAGTTTAAAATATGATGTTTAAAAAGTACACAGAAAAAAATATTTTCAAAATGTAATGATTATAAAATTTTGGCTTATCTCAACGTTCGTCCTTTTAAAACGACTGACGACACTCAGTTATATGTTTGTGTTTAAGTAATTTAATACATGTTCCTTTTTGTTTCCTACTGATTAATAAAACAATATAATTTATATGTAGTTTTATTTGAAATATTATATTTAAAATTATTATTTTCCTTTAGTACAAATTGTTTTGATGTTATTACTACTTTATTCAATAAATAACAATAATAATAATAGTAAACGCGCTGATGTGTTAAATATGCGTTGCCATAGCAACGTGTATGTCAGTTTATACATAATATGTGTGTGTGTGTATATATGTCAAACACATAGTAGTGTGTGTAATATTCATTTCATTATTGTACTGTGCGCGTTTCGTAAACTAAACTTTAAACTTCAACTAATACAAATTTCTTTCTTTTCTTTTCTTTCTTTACATTTTTTTTTGTATTGCTTCATGCTTTTATCCCACATAGTAGGGTAGACAGAAAGTACCTAGTGTCAAGACACTTCGTACTTCGATTTCCGCCGAATTTGAGATTTAGCGTATTAAGTGATGAAACTCAACGCCGCACTTTGTCTTACCAGAGCGAGGAAGTAAAAATAATTTTAATTATAACCACTCCCTCGAATGGTCATCGAACCCACAAATATCTATGTTTCTACGACTACCTTGACTACCTTATATTCGTTAAAATATGTCGAAACTGGTTTTTTTTTATAATATCCTATTAAATATATACGCATTAATACGTGTTTGATCATTAATTATATACATATTTAAAATAAAACACTAACTAATTAACATCCAAGACAAGCTAGGGTCAAGACAGTCTGTTGGCTTTCCCCCGAAATTGAGGCATATCGAGCAGAACGATAAAACAAAATATTTTTATACATATAATCCTTCCCCGAGTGGGTTTCGAATCCACAACCAATTGTATTTACTTTCAGACGCTATGCCACTGCATCTCGATGGCCTCAGAAATTATATATATTTACAATAACATTATATACCTTTTCACTATACATATTTACATATATCTAAAAGGCCCTAAATGAAAAAAAAATATGTTACGTGAAGCCAGATTTTTCTGAAAACACCATAGCAACATAGTGCAAAAACTGAACGTGATGGTTATAGGTTTGATGCCGTTCGACGATGTTTTTATATATTACTATTTTAGACAGTCAAAACACGACGTTGGATTCCGCCACTCAATTCGCAAACAGAGTGTCTGAACACTATATTCTTATTATTCCTTACTATACTTGTATGAGGGCGATAGATTGAACTTGTCTCTACCCGGCTAGCCGGCATAATTGACGTACGTGAACCACAGTAACAAAAGCAATTGAAAGCAAAATAACCGTTCAGTACATTACAATGAATTCAATACTAAAAATAAATATACCGAGTACCAGACGCCATAACTATTCAATTCTAGAAAAAAAAGGGGAACCTGTTCTTTGCAAAAAAACCTCACAATCGATACCGATCTGAGAGTAAACGGCAAAAAGCGTTGAGTTGTAAACAACCAGTGTAAATGTATCGCCGAATTAAAGTATAGATTGAGACGCAAGCGTATAATATTATATTAATTTTATGATAAATGAATAAGTATTAGTTCGATGGCGGAGTGACAGCGTCTGACTGTTACCACGATTAGTTGCGGGTTCGAATCTCAGTCGGAGAAATGATTGTATTTGAAATTTATTCTCATTTCTCTACTCTGGTTAGCGCAGGGTGGTATCAAGCCTAAGATTTGAGCTAGTTGACTTATCTGGGTACCAACATATAAATCTAGTGTTATTCGGAATCTAAAATATGTCTAGAAGATTAGGCAAGTCAGGCAGATCTTTCAAATTTTATTTTATGTTTTTAAATTTTAGGATGAAAGCATATTTTAAATTGTTATAAAATATTCATAATAACATTTATCTTTTTGATGGGAATTTTCTTTATTTTAGGCAAACTTCACATTGTATTTAAATTTGTTTAATTGTAATTATTTGTTAAATTTATATGCTTAATTTAATTGTTGAATTTAATTTAATTGTTGAATTTAATTTAATAATTTAATTGTTTAATTTAATTGTTAAATTTAATAGTTTAATGTAATTGTTTAATTTAATTGTTAAATTTAATAGTTTAATGTAATTGTTTAATTTAATTGTTAAATTTAATAGTTTAATGTAATTGTTTAATTAATTGTTTAATTTAATTTAATTTAATTATTTAATTTAATATTTTTTGACTGTATTTAAATATTACTATATTTATTTATCATTTGGTTTAAATGTGATGGGATTACGTTGGACCACAATAATCATGATATTAGGCGCTGATGTGGTCTATGATGACGCTTGCCTAGATAACACCTACTCCCTCTGGATTTGAAATTTCTGGATTCCTTTCCTTTCCGGTAAAGTCGTACACTTTGGAAATACAGACGCCGATAGTAGGCCAGTGTATATCTAGACCGATTTATACATTAACACTTTATGTGTATTTAAAAATAGCGTTATGTACTTAACGTCTGTAATTGCATTATTCTTTAGTGGTCCATTGACCACTAAACAAGGCTTTTCTTACTATTGTGATAGATAGGAACTCTGTTCGGCACTTTGACTTAAAACTATTATTATTAATATTATGTTAATTAACGTAACTGAACACCGTGCTTTGACTTTCAAATTTCGTTTAAAAGAAACATGATTAAAAATATGGTACATTGCATAAGCAATTGTGATTGCCAACTGTAAACCTATATGTATTATAAAACTATTATAGTTATTTATTACTTACTTATTAATGAATATGTTTAATTAATATTTAAACAAAATACAGGTTGAAAACTTATAGTCCTGTTATACAAGTAATTTCTTTGAATGGTATTGCATTTAATACAGATATTTGGTGCTCGTTTAATATATTGAGCCCTGCCATTGGTTGATTCTCGGCCAATAGCTAAACATTGATTGACAGGTATTACTAGACAAGCATGGAGTCGATCGTTTCGAATAAATTATATATTTTAATTTAATTTTTTATTGCCATTTATATACGGATAAATGATAATTATTCAGTTTTTATTCACGTGCTCTTTGTTTTCGTATAAGTTTTATGTGCTTATGTTTTATATATTATATTTGTTTATGACTTTTAACGCCATATTGGCTCTGTGGAACTGTTTTACGTTGAACGATGGTTATCGGTTCGATTCTCACTACGAAAAATGTTTATACTAAGGGCTATTTACAAGTTGTCTATTGAAAAGCAATTAGAAATAATCCATATCTGATATTAAAAAATAACTTATTTGTTTGGTTTGTATCAGGGCTTGTTATTACTAATGCTTTCAACAAAAATATATTAACTATGTTAAAAAACTCCGCCCTCTACTCCCAATTATTTTAGAGATATAACACCTAGGTGGAACCTGACACTGCTCCTTGACTAAAACACAATGTCTATATTATGAACATTACTCCGCGTAAATTAGACTGTAACGAATAGTGGCAATTTTTGATTATACCTATTTTAATAAATTACTTTTGATATAGAAAAAAAATGAAGTAAGATATTAAAAAATATTACAGATATATATATACAATTTTATCGGCCCTTACTTTGATCACCACTGAACATAAGTATCTACGTGTTGTTATTAAACAAGGCACTTCAGTACAAGACAATTAACTTTAATTATATGTCAAAATATTTATATAAAAACATATATTTTTTATTATAAATGTACAGCTTCTTCCCAAATAACAGAGTATGTTGAGAAAACATAGTGTTCAGACACTCTGTTCCTCTTAATGTCTACCAATTTCAATTTGAGATATTGCGTTAAGTGCCGGAACTCAACGCTGCGATATCTTAACAGAAAGGAGAAAAGGAAAACAACTATGATATGGTGCAACGCTACAAACATTTAAAAATCAAATACACAGGTGTGAGTGTAACTAATTATTTTGTTAATATTTATATCCAAGGTAGTTATAGGAGATGATTATATTTAAATTATTTCCATTTCCTCGCTCTGGTAAGACAAAACGCAGCGTTGAGCTCCGCCACTCAACGTGCAATGTCTCTAATTCGGTGGAGCACGAAGCGTAGAGTCTTGATACTAATACTTTCCGTCTACTCTGCTATGCGAGATAAAAACATTGAGTGGAGCGAGAAAGTGAATATAATTTAAATATAATCACTCCCCTGAATGGGGATCGAACCCACAACCGCGTAAAGCTAATATATATATATACAGCGTTTAATACAATTGTAGAGTAAGAAGTTTCCAAAACAAATGACAGTCATTTGTAACCGAATGTAGCCTAAAACGTAAATAATAGGATATCGACGTGGAGCGATGGCTGCGCACTTTATGAATAACAAATTCTGCAACTTAATTTATTATTCGAACGAATTTAATTTTTAGGTCTTTAAGCCGTCAAGTTGGAACAATTATCGTTTTAATTATCTACACTTGTATTGTAGAGTGTTTTAAAGTATTTTTTTAATATAATAATAACCTGTCTTAGTAACCTGTACTAACATACAGCTTTATACAACACTAAAACTATTGTAAAAAATCATTACTAGGATTTTGGATTTAGTAATTTTATATATATGTAAAGAAATATATTCTATAATTCCTTTTAGTCAATCCGTGGTCACAAGTAGTCTACTTTAGACCACGAATTACTGTAAAGTATTGAAACGTTAGTTTACCAAAAAAGGATTTTTTTTGCTTAGACAATAGAAAGTAACTAGTGTCAAGTGCAAGTAAGTAAGTGTCGTTCCGGTAAGACAAAATGCGGCGTTGAGTTTCACCATTAAACATGCAATGTCCCGAATTCAGTGGAAAGCGAAGTGCGGAGTGTTATGACACTAAGAAATGTATTTACGCGATTAATCCGATTAAATTAGTTTAATTTAAAATTTTAAAAAACCGCGAATATCAAAGATCTTATTATAAGCAAAGTTCATCAAATCAAATATCTTATTATATAAGAAAAAATTATATATATTTATGACAACAATACCTGAAGAGAAAACGATCTTATTTTAAGGAAATAATTAGGACCGAGGAGTATGTATTATATTTATTTTTTTATTTTAACAGCTTCACGTTTCATCTCGTATAACATGACAGACAACGAAGTGTCAAGGCACTCCCGTCGATTGCTTTCTGTTGGCAAATTAAACGCCACATTTTGCCTTGCCAGAGCGGGGAAATGGAGATAATTTAAATATAATCATTCCCCCGAGTGGGAATAAAACCCACAACTCAATGCCACGACTGACCTCAACTATACTCTACAACGTAGGTAAATATTATTATATATTCTAAGACCATTTCACAATTACTAAATATTTTTATGTCAGTTTGAGTCATTTACTTAGGTATGCCTATAGGAATGTCAGTATGTACGCCTTAATGATTCAGATGCCTGTAAAGAAGACGTCCTTGCCGTGCCTTAGGCTAGCTAGATTTTAGTTTGAAAACACTAAATGTATCACCCAGATCTGTCTATCCGATTATTTTAATATTAAAGCTAAGGGGACTATGAATCAGGTGAAAATGATACTTAAAATATTTGAAAAATTCTCTGATTCCATTCTTATCTGTAGTTTGGGGTTTCATTTCCAAAGCGAGAATGACCCCAAAGGTTGAGGGGTTGATTGCAAACGAAGATCATACGTTCAAATTTACTTTTGAGATATTATGATATGTTTTCAATTAATAATATATGTACTTATTTACAAACAGTGCGTCTGAGTGTAAACGCGACTGGTTGTGGATTCGATTCTTGTCAGAAGTAACTATTATATTATTTAAAATAAATTTTTATTTTACGCTTTGGCAAAACAAAATGAGGCGTTGAGTTTGCCACGCAATGTCTTGATATCAAGCGGAAACGTTAAGCAGAGTGTCTAGACACTAGGTTATCTCTGACTACTCTGATATGCAGGGTTAAGCGTAAAATGCAGATATTGTAGTATAATAAAAACTTTTATTAATATATTTATTCACTTTCATTCCTTAAGTATTTCTTTTTTCATTTATATTTGTATATGTTTTGCTTGAATTGCAAATATCAATACATTTATAACATAATAGTTGAGTTCGCCACTCAGCACGCAATGTGTCGATTTTATATGGAAAGCAGTCAATGGAATGTCGACATCAGGTTGTCTCTGATCACCCTTCTATGCGGGAAAAGCGTAAAGTAAAAAAATATAGCCTTATACATCCTAAGAACTCGAAAATATTTTTTTCTAGGTTAAAAGGCACAAAATATAGGTATTTTTCATATGTTACACATTTCCAATTCATATATAACAGAAATGTTTTTGAAACGTATTATTAAGCATTCTTGCGGATTCAAAGGCTACTGGTTCAAACTCTGCTACATTTAAATGTATATACTTTTCTAAAATCTTAAATTATTTGATTTCACCAAGTTATTGTGCGAAAAATTTTTGGATTTCCCCTTATATATTGTTATAACCATACCTATACTATATGTATCAAGAATTCCCTAAAATTTAAATATTAATCTTTAGTTTTAAAATAGCTGATTTTAATTACATGTAAATGAAAAATAAATAATAATAAGGAAAAAAAGGTGCACAGTCTGTAGTGTATTTAATTTTCTATTAATACAAAAAAAGCGTACCTATAATGATTTAAACGTAGTTATCTCGATAAACGTATAAGTTAATTGACTAGAGACTTTCCACAATTTACAAATGGCGCGAATTCCAATCTTCGGTAAAATTTTTATTTTACAGTAAGTACAGTTTGACAGTAAGTACCCAGTGATAAGACACTCTGTACTTTATTTTCTACCGAATTTGAGACATTGCGTGTGAGGTGACGGAACTGACACCCCCTTTAATTCCCCCGAATGAGAATCGAACACACAACAGATTGTGTTTACAATCAAACGCTTTGTGCCTTGACGTGCTCTACAATTTTTTATACTTTTCTAAAATACATAAGAATTTCACCAACTGGAAATCGAACTTGGAACCATGATATATATATTTTGTATATATAAATAAAAATTACTAAAGTATAATCAACATATTAACATATACATATATATATATGTTTATTCCATAATATATTGTATAATGAGGACGATGGGAAAATATCTAGCATAATTAAACGTTCTAAGGTTACTTTTGTAAATAACATTGCAATTACACATTTGGTTCAAATGATTTTATTATGTTATTTATACAATTATACTGGTATTTACTCATATCCTTATTTAATAAATATTTAAGTTAGAATTTTTATAATATTATACACAATTACTTACGTTATGGAAAGTATTTATATGATAAGACAAAATGCGGCGTTAAGTTTCACACTCAACATTAAATGTCCCGATTTTGGACGGCAAGGAATCAACGAAGTGTCTTGACACTAGTTTGTCTCCTCGTGACAAAATCTGGCATTTTGAACAGTATGCTGTGGACGCAAATACACGTATAATATACTATCGAAATGTAAAATGTATCTAGTAAAAACCGACAAATATTACCAAGAATATTCATAATCCATTTATTTTAAGAGGGGTTAAAACGGGAACCTTGCATTTCATACAAAACAACGCGCGAGCTCGAAATCCCCCTGTCAACCCGTCTCATATTTGCCTTTGTCTTTATTTGAATGACTATTGTAATACGTAACTTTGATAATGCCATACGTATATATATATATATATATATATATATATATATATATATATAATTAGATTATTTTTTTATATGAATAGACGCTTCTGGTTAAATAAGTGCGGCGTTGAGTTCCACCACTCAATACACAATTGTTCGAATTAATTAATATAAGAGGTGAAGTTTTTTTGGCCCTTTTTTAATAATATATAAAAAAAACATATTTTTTAAAATTTTACACGGAGAAGTCTAGAAAATTATTTGTTTTTATAATGAGACAAAGTAATTAAGAATATAAAGAAATTTTACACTATAATGTATTTGACATGATAGTGTGTAAAATGACTTTTTAATGATTGACACTTGTATAAAATGACACTGCTATTACGTTATTATTGTCGTGTTAAGAAAATACATCTTCTAAGATATCAATCCGTGACCGTCGTGACGCAGTGGAACAGCGTCTGACTGTAAACGCGATCGGTTGTGAGTTCAATTCCCACTCGGGTTGATCATATTAAAATTATTCTCATTTCCTCGCTGCGGTAAGACAAAACGCGATGTTAAGTTTCACTACTCAACACGTAATATCAAATTTGTCTTGCAACCAGAAGTTCATGTTTACCCTGCTATGCGGGATAAAGGCGTGAAGCTAGAAAAGATATCGATTTTAGTTACAAAATTGAAAAATTATCTCTTTCCAAACTGTTTTTACTAAAGTACGAATCCAGAAACATCTATATACAAGCGACCGAAGCGTATAAATTTTTTTTAATTAAATAAGTATTTAATCCACTTAAATTTAATAAAATTTATCTGCAAGAAAAAAAATCAGCCATTACATATTCAGTGTAGCTGTAACATAAGTGATTCGCGATTTTCTATGGAGCATTATTTGAATAACGTCCCCCATAAAAGGTTTCAGGCGTCAAATTTTCCGGTATAAATACGGTGACCATGATGTCAAGGGAAATTTTAATATAAATATAATGGGGTTTTACTATTTCTAGGCTGGTAACACAAAGCGCGGCTTTGAGTTTCACCACTCAACATGCAATTTCTAGAATTCAGCGGAAAGCGGAGTACGGAGTGTCTTGACACTAGGTACTTCCTGTTTGCCCTGCTATGCGGAAAGCGTGAAGCTAAAAAAAATATAAGTTATTTAGATGCAAATATAACTTCAATCTTGTAGAGCTGAATGTATAAATCAAGTATCTAAGACACACATTATTCTGCCTATTCATTAAAAAACCGGTAAATATGTAAAAATTACAAAAACCATATCTACCCTATTCTATTCGGTATGCCTGCGCACGCGCACCCCTAAAACGGCGCGTCCGCTCCGCGTATGGCAGTCATTGTCCGTCTGAAGGACGATTTTCATTAATAACCACAGATTCTAAGTTTATACGTCAATTGTTTTAATTTATTCTGTATATGAATAAGATGAATAAATTATTGATATGTAACAATCGAAAAACAGTGTGTTTTAACTGTATGATCACTATGGCTCATATTACGTGTAGAAACATAACTAAATCTTTTTTGAAAAAACTTCTAAAAAGTTGAACGCAGCGGGATTCGAACCCGCGCTTTTTGAAAATAACTCTGACCACTAAGAGAGCGCGGGTTTGAAGAATTTTTATATGTTTTTTCAAAATTGTTTTCTAATCCTAAGTGTGTAATAACACTTTAAAAATATTGAACTATTTAACTAAACCTATTTCTTTACCTTTATTTGCAATGCCTTAAGGTCGTCTTGAGATCTCTGTTTTATCGATAAGGTCGCCTTTAAATTAAATATTGTTATTATTATTAAAGAGAGAAGAAAAAAAAGTATAACTAAGTATTACTTTTATTACAAGGTTGACGTTAACTGTACTACTTGTATGTACAAAATTTAAATTTCAATATTATATAAACACCAACACACACACACACACACATATATATATATATATATATATATATATATATATATATATATATATATATATATATATTGTGGCGCAGTGGGACTGTAAGTCCCTCTAGTGGTAATGCAACCCGCAACCGATCGGGTTGCGGGTTGGATTACCATTACTAAGGGATATTATTATATTTAAACTGATACCTACATTAGGTACTTCCTATCTAGGGTAGTAAGGTAGGTAGCTAAAAAAAAGAAATGTGTATAACGTGTTTTCTCAATCCTATAGCAATTGATTAAACTGTTTTATACAATACAATCTTGCTATTGCTATTATTGCATTGCTATTGCTATTCATAGTTATGAAACAAAGTTTGGCAACAAAAAGCTATGAAAGAATAATTATTTTAAAATAATGATTTAAAGCCGTAGAATATGAAAATGAATAATATTTGAGTGTAATCAACCAATTACACTTCCAAGAGTACGTTTTTATGTATGTTTGTACGTTTATGGGTTTATCCAATAATTTCTCTAAACTAAAAGACTCTAAATCCTAAGTTAAAGGGAACAAAATAAGTTTCATTGAAATCGGTACAGTAGTTGAGTCTAAGATATAGGTAAATTACTTGTATGAACACATGGGTAGCTATGTAGTTTAAATTTTCGTTGAGTTGACGTTGAGTTCCGCCACTCAACTCGTAATGTTCCCAATTCAGCGGAAAGCGAAATATGGAGTGTCTTGACACTAGGTACATCTATTAAAAAAAGAATTTTACCTCTCAATATTATTTCAAAAAGAAACAAAAGTAAAATAAATAAATATTACAATATAAAATAAAATTTAAAACCAAAATAAAATAACGTTATACAAACAAACAAGACAATCTTCATACAGTATCTAAACAACCACTTGTTAAAGGGGAAAATGAAGGCGAAAATCAATACATTTCATGGCTATAGCGTGTGTCAATCACGCGGGCTCTCCCGTAATCAGGGAGCGATCACAGCCTTAATAGGGGCGAGAGGAAAAAAGCTAAAATTATGAGATGGGCCGATCGTGTTACGCGTTACAACAAAAACTGCACCGTACGTAAGTTGTAAGGATCGACTTGCGGTTACACTTTGCGATTGGGAATGTATATATATATATATATATATATATACATATGGAAGCAAAATTATATCTAATAATCTTTAACTAAATTTTAGTTTTTACTAAATTTTTGTTCAAAATTTACCAAAAAAACAATAATTGGATTGTCTATCTTATACATGGAAAGTAATGAATAAAAAATTATTAATTGAATAATATTATTTATTTCAATAAATATCGTATAGCAGTCGTGTCGTGTCGGTGACACTAAATAATCACATCAGTTGTAAGATGGGTAACAGTCCCGAGTCGCAGCATACAGGGCGTAGCTCAGTCTCCCCCGTAAATAGTATTTTCACATTAGGCGATTTTGAAATTATATTAAAATATATTTTTAATTAATTTTTTTTTTTTTTTTTGCTATTGAGAAGCCAGTATCAAGATCCGTTTTCTACTTCTCGCTAGAATTCGATATTTTATATTTTATTATCATGAATGGGGAATGGACCTACAGACAAACCATTTTGTCTCTCAATTATACATTTTTTTATCTACCGACATATCATGTTAATAGTTTTGTTTGTAAATATGAAAAAATATATTTCAATATACATATATTAAAAGTAAAATATTTTGATCGTAGCTCAAATATATCTACTTAATAAAAAAACAGAAACTATATAAAATTAATTATTAAGAAAAGTCATTTTTTTTATTTTCCATCAAATTATTATATGAACATGTAAAAAAATGTGTTTTTTTTATTGCAAAAGAATTAAATACATGTTTATTTCCTAAAACTGAATTTTAATAAAATATAAAGAAATATATATTTATAAGTAAATACAAAAATTTGCTACAACTTACATATTTTCAATTGTTTTTTGCCGTCTTGACAACAACAACAGGCTCGTGCTACAATAATATTGCATTAAAATCTATACATATATAAATAAAATTGGAGTGTCTGTTTGTAATATTAAGACAATCGCTTTTTACCAAATAGATATATTAATATTTCTATACGGCACGTATACCAAATTAATGTTTTTGTCTATCTGTCTGTTTGTTCTGGCTTATTTCTAGATTATCTGAACCGATTTTGACGAGAACGATTTAAATATAATCACGCCCCCGAGCTTGGTGTACCACTGCACCAAGCCTGGCCTCAAATTTAATTTTATTAGCTTATCATGTATTTATCTATCTATTGGCAGGTCGAGGTGCAGTGGGACAGCGTCTGACTGTAAACTCGATCGTTTTGGGTTCAATCCCCTTATAGGGAGAATGATAAAATTTTTATTATTTTCACTTCCCCGCTTTATTAAAAGATAAAGTGCGGTGTTGAGTTCCACCAGTCAACACGCATTGTCTTGAATTCAGTGAAAAGCGGAGTACGGAATGTCTTGACACTAGTTACTTTTTGTCTACCTTGCTATGCGGGATAAACGCGGGAGAACTATACTATAACTATATCTATATCTTATAGAAAGTGTAGGAAGCCTCTTCAGTACGTAATATTTTTAACATGAGCACGCTCAAGGGATTTCTAGGGTTAAAGGGTTAAATATACGATTATATCCCGTTTTTAACTGGCATGGTTTGATATGTTATTTTTTGGTATATGGAAAATAGATATAAAAATAGAGGCGTCTAACTGTAAACGCGATTGGGTTATGGGTTTGATACCCACGCTCTGATTAAACGGTGCATAGAGTTGAGTTCCGCCACTCAACACACAATGTCACGAATTCAGCGGAATGTGGAATGTGGAATGCGGAATTTCTTGACACTAAGCGTAGCGTACGCTTTAAAATAATAATATGAAATTAACTCAGAAAGTAACTGATTTCATTTAATGAGAACGTAGTGCTTTTTTTATTTTTATTATTGTCGATGATTTTAACATGTCAATCCGTTAAAAAACAATAAATTTGGAGTAAACGTGATTTTTTCTAGATTAATGTTTTTTTAGCTTTACGCTTTTATCGAGCGTAGCAGGGTAGACAGAAAGTATCTAGAGTCAACACACTCCATACCTCGCTTTCCACCGAATTCAATACATTTCGTGTTGAGTGGCGGAACTCAACGCCGCTCTTTATCTTTCTCAGAGCGAGTAAGTGAAAATAATTTAAATGTAATCACTTCCCCGAGTGAGGATCGAACCCACAACCGATCGTGCTTGCAGTCGGACGCTGTTAAACTGCGCCACGACCGGCCTCAAATTAAATTTAGGTAATCTTTAAATATCATTACTTGATGGAATATTTATATGAATTATTTTATATCTCCGCATTGCTAAGCATGACGTTAACATCTGCCACTGCTATACGAAAACTCGATTTCAGGCCAAAAATGGAAAATGTAGAGTCTAGACATTGAGTTCTCTACCTATCCCATTATGCAAAACAAAACTTTGAAGCAAAACGAACAAATTAATAAATAATTTTCAAGCGAAAAATGCCGCAGTGTGCAGAGCACCGCGCAGGTAGCTTATGATATTCAGAGTACGCACACACTATAAAAACTTGCATCACCATTTTAGTTGCGCGCGTACAGCCGTTATTACGAGAAGCCTTATGTTAATTACAATTATATATACGTGGACCAACAAAAACCAATATCCTATACAATTTTAATGCTATCGTAGGAATTTACGGCGGATTCCTTTAGCGACAATTTGATATTAAAAAAAGTATTTATATATATATATATACATATTTATATATACAACATGTATCGAAGCGTGAATCGAATTTTGACGTTTAGTTTGTTTGTAAAATGGGAGGAGTTTGTACCACACCTCTCGTGTGTAACTAGTATTTTATAAACAGACATACATACTCATTCGCTATATGTGTATATGTGTTTGTTTGTATGTACATACGTTCTAGTTTAACCGGTGAATTGCATTTTAATTCCGATGTCAATAACGAATTTTTAAATGATGTCGATTATAGTCAATCAATCGATCGCATAAAATTAATTATGTATTTTTTTTTCATATATATGATCAAAAACAAGAAGTGTACGATACGTATACATGCGTACAGAAATAAATTTTAAAATTAATTTACAAGTATGTTTGTTTTCAATTACAGAATTAACAAAGGAATGTCTTGAAAGGAACTTTAATATATTATAAACGTTAAATTATTTTGTAGCGAATTGCCTTCTCTCGTAGTAGTAGAATTTTGTTCACCATTTCTAAACGTTTGTTTATAAAGCGTGTTCATAAATTCATAAATTAATTTATTTCTCATATATCACAAACAGAACAGTAGTTAATGTTACTTTACATCAATCTACTGTATGAAGATGTATAATATATTTTAACAACGAGAATCAGATTCCGTTGAGCATTTTTGAAATAACTTATATTCAAGTGGTAATGTTAAGGATATTTTTTTAATTTAATTTAAAAAAATATCCTTAAGATTACCACTTGAATAAATTCTTTTTTAATACTTAAATTGCGACAATCGTATCAGTAGAACTATAAGAAAGCTTTATAATGGCACGCGACAAAGGAGTCAGAAATAAATTATTATTTGCTTCACGGTTTTATCCAGCACGGCTGGTTAGACACGCAGTATCTAGTGTCAAGACACTCTGTACTCCACTTTCCACTAAGACGTTATTAATATCTCTCCAAATAATATATAGAGGCCGGTCGTGGCGCAGTGTGACAGCGTCTGACTGTAAACGCGATCGGTTGTGGGTTCGATCCCCACTCGGGGGAGTGATTATACTTAAATTATTTTCACTTCCTCGCTCTGGTAAAAAGACAAAGAGCGGCGTTGAGTTCCACCACCCAACACGCAATGTCTCGAATTCGGTGGAAATCGAAGTACGGAGTGTCTTGACACTAGGTACTTTCTGTCTACCCTGCTACGCGGGATACAAGCGTGAAGCTAAAAAAATATATATTCAGTTACTATAAATTATGTATGTTTTTTATAATATAAATATATCTAACTATCCCATGTCTATACTTCTATATCACATTAAAAATCCATCCGTATCAATATTTTAATGACGTTAAACTTACATACAAATGCAATTATATTCATAAACTAATTCCAAATCGAATGCCGTCTATAGAATTATAGTTTTTATTCATTAAAATTGAAAATTTCAAAAATTTGATCGTTCAGATAAATGTTCGGGGTATTCGAAGCGGATACCTTCACGATGCGGGGCCTGCCTTGGAAGGACGTTGTAAAAACTACACCTTCGTAAATAAGCTGAATTTGACTGCTATCCGATAATTACAGGGGCCACCGCTATGGAATATTTCTACGTAGGAGGCATTGCATTTTAGTAGTTTGTATGTTCAAGATTAACTTTAACAATTGTAATTTTAATATTGTATATAGTAAAGCCCGTTAAAATTAGATATATGGGAAGAGAAGTAATTTCTATGTATAACATAAGTCAATTTTTTTGTGAGGTCGGTCGTGGCGCAGTGGAATGGTTTTTGATTGTAAACTCGGTTGTGGCTTCGATTCGGGCTCGGTGGAATGTTTTATTTCATTTAAATTGTATTTATTTCTTCGCTCTGGCAAGTTAGGTTTCCGCCAATATGTGATACTAACACTATGCACTCTGCATGCGTGATAATTTTTTTACCTCAACCAAGGTTAACGTTTTTATCAGTCTATGTATGTATGTATGTATGTATGGATGTATGTATGGATATATGTATGTGTGTATGTATGTATGGATGTATGTATATATGGATGTGTGGATGTATGTATGTATGTATGTATGTATGTATGTATGTAGGAATGTACACTAAACGCGTTGACCGATTTTGATGACATTAATAGTGTTATTTTATCAATTTGTATTAGATTCTGTAAAAAAACACAAGGATACTTACTGTATGGTTCCCTCAGTAAATTATAAGATATATATGAAACAGGTTAATATCGTTACTTCTCTATCTATCTAGTTAAAAACAAACAGATTTTTTTAGCTCTACGCTTTTATCCCGCATAGCAGGGTAGACAGAAAGTACCTAGTGTCAAGAAACTCCACACTTCGCTTTCCTCCGAATTCGAGACATTGCGTGTTGAATGGTGGAACTAAACGCCGCAATTTGTCTTTTGTCAGAGCGAGGAAGTGAAAATAATTTAAATATAATGAATGGTGGAACTAAACGCCGCACTTTGTCTTTTATCAGAGCGAGGAAGTGAAAATAATTTAAATATAATCACTCCCCCGAGTGGGGACACAACGCAACTGTCAAAACAAAATTCGTAATATAAAATTCTTAACATATATAACAATATTCCAGGTTACTTTAAGAAAATATTAAAAAAATATAATAATAATATTTTTTCCTAGGTATTTTTTATTTACGTTTCAAAATACTTTTGATAGATTAAACATAACCAAAGTTAGTCAAAAAATATATTTTATCTTTATCCAATCTTTGAATAACTCCTACTTATTGTAAACCCTAATTGTATTATTTTACTATTTAAATTCACTAAACCATGTGGCGCAGTGGGACAGCGGTCGATTGTAAGCGCAATATGTTGTGTATACGATTCTCAGTCAGGGGGAATGATTATATTTAAATATTCCTGTGGTCTGGTAAAACGGAGCGCGGCGTTAAGTTACGCCGTTTAACACGAAATGCTTCAAGAAGGGAAAAGGCGGTTAGAATGTCTTGACATTAAGATTTGCTATATTAATTAATATTTTCCATTTTTCAATTTCATTATTTTGACAAAAAGTATAGAAATTTTTTAATAATATACATAAATCTGCGGGAATTTCCTTTAAACCGTCATGATCGTTTCTCAGTGTCAGTAGGTTAGAACACTTAGTTCTACGCACCCTATACGGTGGCTATCGTCTTACTTTACTTTAGTCCGTATCCGCCGCACGCCGGACATTTAGGCCTAGCGGAAGGAACGAGTAACGGACTCTTATGCCTTATATATAATGTTTTGATGTATTTTAGTTAATATTTATGACTGTCGGCTGAGTGGTTATTGATTTTGATATCGAAGGTTATAGGTTTGATTTTAAGTTAGGTATTGAGTAAATTCGTAAATATTATATTAGTGATATATTCGTTTTTTATATGTTATTTTGGGTATCGTATCGTTTGACTGTAAATACAATTGGCTTGGATTTAAAACCCACACGGTAAGACAAAGCGTGGCGTTGAGCTCGCCACTCAGTGCGCAATGTCTTGATTTCGGGCGGAAAACAGTCAACGGAAGGCACTTGTCTTGGAACTACGTTGTCTGTGGCTACTCTACTATACGGTATAAGGCGTGAAGCTGTTTTTTTTTTTAAATTATTTTCTTGGTATTTTATAATCTCCATAGATAAACTAGGGTGAAAATATTTCACTCCTTTGTTTCCTTGATATGTTAAGAGATATTACTTGTTGTTTAGTAGAACTTAGCGCCTGGCTTTGCCTAACTTAATAGGAAGGAAGAAAACATTTATATGTGCATATAGTCTCTGATTAGGAATTGAACCGATAACCGTCTGCCGTCTACGTACATACCGTCTACATATGATACGACGGTATCGGGTGGACTTTTGTGTTTTGTTTATTTTTTTTCTGTTAATATTTCTTTAGAGCTATTTTTTAATTTTGAAAAAGAACGATCCTTTAGAAAACATCATGATGTCTTTATTATAGTCTGTATATATATTTAGAACCATTATTGCGCAGTGGAACAAAGTCTGATGACCCTAAGTGATTTTGGATTGGATTCCCAGTCAGGAGAATGATAATGTTTAAATTATTGTCACATAATAAAACAGAGTGTGGCGTTGAGTTCCACCACTTAGCACGTCACGTCTAAAATTCGTGTTGGAAGGGTCAAACGATATTCATATACAATTTCTTATAAGTACGATCTTTGAAAGAAATTTGAATGCGTAATTCAAAAGTTAAAAAAATGAAAAATGACCAGTGGAATAGCGTTCAATTCTTAACGCGAATGGTTGGGGGTTTGATTTCTACTTTGGGAAACGATTATATATAAAATTTTTCTTTCTCCCCTTTAGTAAGACAAAGTGCGGCGTCGAAATACGCAACGTCTCGGTTTCGGGCGTAAAATAGCTAATAGTGTTTCGACACTAGGTTGCATTATAGGATTTTACTCTTATTTGGTTAGGCTAAAAGAGATTTTGAGCTCCATTAAGGAGCTACTTATTTTCACTACAAACATAGAAGGTGTCTAATCATTGATTTTAAATTTAAAATATATTTATAGATTATTAATACATATATATATATATATATATATATATATATATATATATATATATATATATATATATATATATATATATATATATATATATACGTTTTTTACCGTACTTTGCGTTCTATTTAGAAAATATTTAATTTGATTTCATTTAATCTTGTGAGAATGTGTGACGTCATCACGTGACGGGAAATGACGAAATCCATTCAGTGATCTATTCAAGAAAGAGTAACAAATATATATAAAATTAATGGGATATATCGATTTCACAGTACTGACCCTGTTGACGTTTGTTAGCCATTTGCCCTTATGTCGCAACAGTAATGTGTTACATTTTTTTTGTATTAATTTAATTATTTTTTAGGTATTATTTTAACATAATATTAGCATTCTGCACGCCATATCTATATAAGCCATTGTAGTAAAAAAGGATACAAATATATATATATATATATATATATATATATATATATATATATATATATATATATATATATATATATATATATATAGAGATATTTCATATATTTTAACCCACCACCTTGTCAGTATGTGCGACGTCTTCACGCGCTCGAAACAATCGCGATTAAGATATATGTCCTGCTATATATGGAAAATATAATTATCCATCAATCATAGTGTAGTAAGACCCACAGTAGTGGCCACCTGACGCCGTTACTCGCACAAATGTTATTGAAAATCATTGCAATTTGTATTAGTATGAGAATGTCGATAGACGTAGCCTTATGGTTTATGTGGTATGGTTCGGTTCTAATGTTAATGCTAACAGATTCTATATAATTAGGGTGTCCGTTTGTAAAGTTAAAAATATCGCTTCTTACTAAATGCATTTTTCTTTATTATTTCTTTTTAGCTTCACGCTTTTATTACGTATAGCAGGGTAGACAGAAAGTACCTAGTGTCAACACACTCCGTACTACGCTTTCCACCGAATTCGAGACATTACGTGTTGAGTGGTGGAACTCAACGCCGCTCTTTTTCTTTACCATAGCGAGGAAGTGAATTTATTTTATATATAATCACTCTCCCGAGTGGAGATCGTACCCACAACCGATCGCGTGTACAGTCGGAAACTGCATTTATGTCCTTTACGTATTTAATGCATAATACCAAGTAAAATATATTAAAAAAACACTAAACAGCTATTATAACAAAAACTTATAACCGGTAGATGTTTGAATATATTACTACAGCATATCCCGCATAGCAGAGTAGACAAATACCTAGTGACAAGACAATCCGTACTCCGCTTTCTATCGAATTTGAGATATTACCTATTGAGTGGCGGAACTCAACGCCGCGCTTTGTCTTACCAGAGTATGTATTAGTAAATTATAATATATTATATAGCAGGATATTCAAACGCAGTGTCAAGACACTCTTTTCTTTCGTTACTTAGACGGTATCTAAGCAAACTTAAGTTCTACTGTAAGACCTTTTATTTTGGTATACGATTATTTCTAAATAGTCTTAGAACTTATTTAGTTCAAAAAAAACGTATAGAAAATGGCGTCACAGCCTTATGCAGAAGCCATAGCTTATCGGTTAGAACTTTTGAACGGTTTCCAAGAGGCGTGGGTTCAAATCCCACTGCGTTCAAAATTTTATACATTATTAAAAAAAATGTTTTCTAATCCTAAGTGTGGAATAACACTTTGAAAACAATAAAAATATAAGACGTTTTGCTCTTACAAACAAGTAGAAGTGAGATAATAAATTCCATATAGCGTAAAGAGGTCGTGATGCGTTTCTAATATGAATTTTGACGTTTCGCACTTCCGCCAAGACACCTATTGTTATGCAATTGACGTGGAAGTAACTGTTCACGTCCTTCCTGTGCCAGCGACACCGGAAATGAAAATAAATAAATGGCGTGTTTCATATAGAAATCTGGCCACGTAACCGACACACGGGGTCAGAATATGTTGAGTGATTGACATTGAAATATATTAATAAAGTACCATTCGCACGTGACTTTGTTTGTATGAATTCAAAATTGGGTCTATTTGTTACAAATATGCAGCTTTTCGCTTCATGAACTTAGTGTAGTGTAAAGCTTAGTGTTAAGCAACTTATTCAACTTAGTGTAAAGGTGGAGTCCAAATTCCAGATATTGAATGCTAAGTGTCGGAATTGAACGCTACTGTTATGAATTCAAATTTAGATCTATTTAATATAAATATGCAGGTTTTCTCTTTATTCTCGTTCTTTTTACATAGTATGATAGTAAGAAAGAACTTAGTGTAAAAATAATTCGTCCAAATTCGAGATATTGAATGCCAAGTGGAGGAACTTAACGCTGCTTGCTGTGTTGTCTGAATGATGAAATGTAAATACTTTATATTAACATATAAAGTATTATACCCCCTAAGCGAGATTGAACCCACGATTAGACACAGTTACAATCAAAATGTAACTACTCTAACTGTAACTACAAAGGAATGAATAGTATATATTATATATATTAGTATATATATATTAGTAATGAAAAGTTTTAAAATAGATTCTCTGCTTTTTTTGGTATTTACACATTTATTATCAGAATAAAATGGTAGGTGGAGAGAATTTATTGTCGGGACACTTTGTTGTCCTTCTGCCCGAATTCGGGACGTTACGTCTTGAGTGGCAGGACTCAACGCCGCGTAAAGTCTGACTAAAGTGGAGAAATGACAATAATTTAAATAAACTCACTCTCCCGAATAGGAATAGAAATCACAACCATTATTGTTATAGTCAGACGCTGTTCCACTGCGCCACGACGGAATTTTTCATTCATATCTATCTTCTTGTGTATACTTAGCGAATACAATATAGTAAAAAACAAAGATTTTTTCAGATGTGGTAGTAATTTATTTCCATTTATTTATTGCCACTGAACTTTAAATATCATAAGTGTATATAAAATCATGTGGAAATCGAACACACAATCAATTGCATTTACAGTCGGTGCTATCCACGGTGCCACCATGGCCAGTTTATTAAGATAAATTGCGGCGTTAGTTACCGCCTGTCAACATGGAAAGCGGGAAATATACACATAATAATAATCGAACCATGACCTATATCTTAGCAATCTCAATCCCTGACCACTGGACTAATAGAGGGCGCACTAAACTATTGACATACGAGTGATATCAAACACCACTAAATAAGGCTCCATTCACATTACCATATTGATGTTAAAAAAAAAAACTTGGAAAAGAAACCATTGCCATTTGCGTTCGTTACGCAACTTAGCGGGACTGCCTTAAGGGGCGTAACCAAAAAAGAATATATGAGTTTAAAAAGTATCTTTAGAGTATTCCAGTTAAGGTTTACGTGGGTACTAAATATGTCATTGTAATTGTATGGATAGCCTCCAAAATTATGGTCCTATACTCGAGTAAGGAGATGCACGTGGTGTCTGGCGTCGCGGGTTTCCTCTCGTGAATGAAAGTGAGCTCAGATCTCTATATGTGGTATGTCTAGCTCTTGAGCTGCCTGGATTGAATGAATATATGATATGAAGTTATTTTGAGGACGGTCGTGGCGCAGTGGGACAGCGTCTGACTCTAAACGCTATCGGTTGTGGGGTCGAACTACACCCCCGTGTAGTTTGAACCCACGATATGATTATATTTAAACTGATATGATTATATTTAAATTGTTTCCATTACCTCGCTCTGGTAATACAAAAAGCAGCGTTTAGTTATATACAAAATGTTTCGATTTCGGTGGAAAGCGTAACATAGAGTGTCTTGACACTAAATACTTTCTGTCAATTTTGATAAAAGCGTGAAGCTAAAAAAAATTACTTTATATATACGCTTGAAGGAGCAAGGGATTGGGTTGTTCCGTAACAAGAGATAAAGATAAAGATGTAGCGAGATTAATATAAGATGGACTGCAGACTGAGTGTGTCCAATCACCCTTGACTTCACGTCGAGCCTTGCAAGCTTCCGCCGGCAGAGTTCACGGAAGATTGGGATAGTGCCTGTGGCCTCGGTTAGTGGCAATTGAGAAAGTGATGCCATCAGATTTTAGAGAGTAATCAGCCGACGTTCATGTGCCGGCTTAGGAGTCCCACATAAGTCACTCGAGTCCCCATGCAGGCTGGTTCTCGTAAAGGAATTTCCTCAAGGAAGAATGGATGGTATCTGATTGTAAGCCCAATGGTTGTAGGTTCGATCCAGTCGGAGTATAGATATTTGAATTCCTATTACAAAATAAAACTAGGTAAGTTCCGCCAGTCATTATGCAGTTTCAAATACTTTACAATTGTTCGTGGTCACAGGGGTAGTTGGTTTGTCTGTTGATCTGCCCTGGAGGGCGTGAAGTTGTGAAAATGATCACTAAACTGCTTAAATTTCTTTTCTTTATTTTCACCAAATTAGATACTTTTAATTTTTATTTTAATTTATTACTATGTATATATTTAACAAATCTTTTTTTAAATAGGTACAGAAACACTACAAAAAACCAAATAATTTAGTCTCGAGTGCCGTATCCGTTTTATGATATAGCGCTTAAATGAGCTTAAATAATATTCTTTTAACATTTGTTCTTTTAGCTCCGCGCTTTTATTCCGCTTTTAGGATATACAGGAAGTATCTAGTGTCACTGCGTATTCCATTTCTTATATATTATGTTTCATACATTATTATACTCACATGATAAAAAGTAGAAAGACGCTGTCACAAGAGCCTGACTCTACAACGACTTGCCTGAGTCCATTAGAAGAGCTCCCTCACGTGAGGTGTTCAAGCGCTAGGTGAAAGAATTTATCACAGGCAACAATTCGTAATCATACTTATCTATTTTTTTTCTTTGCTATATTATATAGTTATATGTTTATTTTAATTTATTTAGTTTATTTAAAAATCGTATATATATACACTATTATCCCACATGATATGAGGTTGGCTGGTAGATCCTGGCTTTTTAGCGCCTCAAGCCCCCCTTTTGTGCATATTTATGAAATTGTGCAGTAAATAATATATAAATAAAGCCATAATAGATATAGTAGTCCGTATGCACGGATTACTCTGTTATTTAAGTTATTGTTATATATATAAATAAGCTTCTATTCTATATATAATTAAGCTTCTATTCTATTCTATTCTATTCTATTCTATTCTATACAATAAAACATCTAATATGCGACTGGAGGAGTCGCACTTGGAGCTATTAAGAACAAAGTGATTTCCAAGCGTGAGCGCCGAGACGAGAGTATTAAACTTTAGTTCAAACTTTTATTAAGGCTCTTTATACATTGTGCTGATTTTTAACACTACGATCTGTTATATGTTACGTAATAGTTAGCAGGTAGTTTAAAGTAGAGGTCATCATGACTCAGTGAGACAGCGTCTGACTGTAAACACGACTAGTTGTGGGTTCGATTATCACTCGGGAGTAAATTAGATTATATTTTAAATTTATTTCTCTGCTCTAATAAGACAAAGCGCGGCGTTGAGTTTGCTACTTAACACGCAATGTCCAGCGGAGTCCAACGGAGTGTCTTGACACTAGGTTGTCTATGCCTACCTTACTATATGGGATAAAGCGTGAAGTTTTATTTTAAGTTAAAATAAAAGAAAATCATTCTATAAATATACTTATATTCTAACATTACCGATTGATTGGTTCTAGCATGAACTTAGACTGATGAAATTTTTGATCCTTAGCACGTGAGAGCTCTCAAAGTATATCCCGCAGTTCTTACGCTATATAACGAATTTTACGTAACGTCATGCTAACAACATTGACGTCGAAGATTTTCATTTGATATTTTATTATTACTTGGACTTAAGCGTACAAATAACTTAATAACTTTCTTGTAACTACCATCAATATAATTAAGATTCTATCTATTCTATTCTATACTATACATGAACTATACTATATTCATGAACTATACTATAGTTCTATACTATACTATACTATAGTCATGAACAAATTTTATTTACGTTTTTATTTAATTCGATTTTTTCGAAGCAAATAATTAAGAAACGAATCATAACAAAGTTTCAATGAATACTTGAGAAATAATAATAAATTATATAAAATATGATAAATACTTATTGAAATTACATATATTATATTTTTAATTTCTAGATTCTAATGCGAATTAGTGAGCCTATATTGTTGTACGTAAAATATATTTTCTACTGCGTTGTACAGTTACTTTAGCTTAGAATTACAAGTAACGCCGTTAGGAATTTTTCAGTTGTACAATACAATTGTTAATTAATTTCTATTATAGAGGGTACTGTAGAGGGAAAGCGTATGTGGTTAAAACCACGTTTTCTGACTATACCTATATGTGGAATACACCGCGAAGTTGACCAATCTAATTAATGTGTGAAGAGCCTTAAATTCAAAGTTTGAGTATAATTTTGTTGAAGCAAACAGTGATTTGCTGTTCTTACTTCGTTCGTACCAAGATCGTATCGTTTTTTTTTAATTATTTCTTGTTACTTGGATGGAATATTTTTGCAGTTTCTCCCGGTATAGTAATGTAGTCATAGAGACCAAGTCAAGACACTCCGTTCATCACTTTACGTCTAACATGATGCGGAACTCAACGCCGTCTTTGTGTCATCAGACCGAATGGAATATCTTCAATTAATTAAAATATTTTATAATTAATCTGTCGGCGCAATGGGACAGTGTCTGACTATAAGCGCGATTGGTCGTGAGTTCAATTTCCAGTTGAAGAAATTATTATACTGATAACATAAAGGAAGTTTACCACTCAACACGCAATGTCTGGATTTCGAGTGGAAAGCGCAAAGCCAAAATAGTTTCCCTTGAAAATATAACAAAATTACAATAATATAGAAACGAAGCCGGGAAATATATTCAATATATAAAATACTTGACATGTCCTTGTAAAAGTTAATACGCAGGTACGTTTGTCTATCAATTTGAAAATCCTTATAGGGTGTGTTTACTTTAAAACTTGGTATATTCTCTATATGGCGAACGCTTTTGGTGACACCGTTCTAATTGCGTTATGTATAACGAATAATATTTTCAATATCATTTTTGTTTTGTTTATATTCAAAATTATATACTGTTTTTATGTTATTTGATTTGCGCTTATAATTATGAAATTGACATCCATATTGTGGACTTCAGTTTCAAAGTAAACGAAAATTTTGCAAGGTTTTCATGTAAATAAATATATTTTAAAGCAATTATTTATCTATAAATCGACTTAAAACGTGGTAAAGGAGTGTTTTAATTAGAGGAGATGTATCAAAATAAAAGAAAAACTATGAAAATAATTATGGTTGGTTTTTTTGTTATTTTTTCCACTTTCCGCCCCAACTTGAAATTAAGAGTATTGAGTGGCGTAACTCAATGCCGCGTTTTGAATTTACAGAGCGGGGACATGTACATAATTTATATATAATCCTTACTCCGACTGGGAATCGAACTTACAACCATCGCTGACAGTCGCCGTCTCCTTGCGTTACCATAACTTCATTGTTTTCAAATTGTAGACAGATTTTAATTTCATGACGATTATAATTGCAACACTACAGGTATGTATAATATGTTTTAATAAACGCGATGTTTTGATTTTAATTTAAAATAATCTCTTTATACCTTAATAAGATTTTCCCCGCTCTGGTAAAACAAAGCACACCGTTAAGTTACGCCACTCATATCGAAAAATCAAAATATTGTTTGCGTAAATTGGAAAACGGAGTATCTTGACACTTTCTCTAACTAACCTGTTATACGTGAAAAAACTTATTTTATATATATATATATATATATATATATATATATATATATATGTATATATATATATATATATATATATATATATATATATATATATATATCAATTCTTAAAGTAAAAAAAATAATTTAAAATTTTAAAAAAATAAACATTTTTACTGTTTTTTTTATATAATAAAACATTAAAAGGATAAAAATTCACTGTGTGTAGGAAGCAACCACGCTTTTCTTAAAAAGGTAAATTTTAGGGCGATTGGTTTGAAAACGCAAACGCTAGGTCGTCGACCGCTTTACTGTTCTGTTCTGAATATATAGTAGAACCTATATAGGGTTATGATGAAATAAAACTTGAAATTTATTGGAAAACCAAAATTAGATTAAATACATGAATAAAACGATCAATGTGGTAACGATAGTATGTTAAAATTTAATATGAGAGTATTTTAAGCGAAAATTAAGAATTATATGTTGTATATTAATTATGAATTTTATCAATTATTAGGTCGGTCGTGGCGCAGTGGAACAGTGTCTTACTGTAAACGCTGAGTGGAAATCGAACCCGTATTTACATTGAATAGATGATAATATTTAAAATCTCTATAGCTAGCAAATATTAATATTATCGACCCCGTTGTATAAAACTTCCGGTAGGAGTAGTGTGAAATTTAGCTAATTTTATGAGAGTATACAAGCATATTGAAAAGACAAATGGTGTTTTTTTTGATAATAACGAATTAAATATACATGAAAATAATTAATTAAATATACATACGTACACACAAAAAAAAAATATTTTCACTTCTTCGCTCTGGTAAAGACAAAGAGCGGCGTTGAGTTCCACCACTCAACACGCAATTTCTCGAATTCGGTGGAAAGCGAAGTACGGAGTGTCTTGACACTAGGTACTTTCTGTATAGCTTCACACTTTTATCCCGCATAGCAGGGATGCGGGATAAAAGTGTGAAGCTATAAAAAAATTTAAAAAAAAGATGATTTATATATATTAACAAATTATAAATTCTGTGAATTTAAAACAAAATGGACGACATAATCTATTATACATTTATCTATTATAATTCCTGAACTCTCTTAGAAAACACTCTCTTAAGCACTTTAAATTATATAAGAAAAACAGTAATAAAAAAATATCAAATGTAACAAAAGTGTATGTACCTGAGTCAATAGATTATAATATTAAAAAAATAATACTATTAAGAATATTAAAAAAATAATATAATATAAATAAAATACATTTTTTGTATACAAAATACTTTAGCTAAACATCCCTTATTAAGTAAAACTTTTTTAAACGGATTAATCGCGTATATTTTGGTATTTAAAAATACATTGTTTAAAACCTGACGTTTCTAACACTGTACAGTCTATAAACGTCAGATTTTCAAAAATGTATTTTCGAATACCAAAATTTACGTGATTAATCCGTTTAAAATAATTTCATTTAAAATGTGTTAAAATCGCGAAAAATCAATCATTTTTTAATTTTTTTTTTAGTTGCTCGCTTTGATTCCGTATAGCAGGCTAGACAGAAAGTAGCTAGTGTCTAGACACTCCGTACTTCAATAATCTTATCCCTTATTAAGCTTTAGACAACTAGAACGAAATAACGGCATCGTGTGAATGGACATTAACAGTGTTATTGACTTTTTCGAAAAAGGACCGACAGGGGACAATGTCTTGCCAACTTTATATGGTAGAATCCAAATTTTTTTAAAAGAGTGTGTTACTTTTGTTTATATATACGATCTTTCGTCCGTAACTTTGTTTGTATTTTTATAGAGAGCTAATATCAAGATATTTCAAGACATTTCGTGTTAAGTGGCGGAACTTAACGCTGCTCTTCGTCTTACTAAAGCGTAGTACTATAGACAATTTAAATATTATCTCTACACAGATAGATAGCTTATAGAGAATTGAAATATATATAATCTTTGCGAGTCAGTGGCTGTTAAAGAAAGTTTAATGTCAAGATATTTCATTTACTGCTGGCCAAAATCGAGACATATCGTGTTTAGCGGCGGAACTTAACGTCGCTCTTCGTCTTACCAAAGCGGAATACTATAGACAATTTAAATATAATCTTCCACCGATTCGTTCGTTCATATGGATTAAAAACTTTAAATCCTAGTTTTTTCGTCTTTTTGACAAATCTTCTCTTATTTTTTTGTCTTTTTGCGAAAAGTGCAGTTCTCAAGGAAATTATATATCGAATTCCAGCATTTTACGGCCAGAACTGTCGTCTGTACATCAGTCTGTCATTCATATTTCGGAAATAATTGAATAGCGTCGAAATACGCTTCTCTAATTTCACGTCATCCTGGTCACCCCAGTAATGAAATTAGGTTTATGCTGTAAAATATTGTATTGTCATCAGATCCAGATAATCTGACTGTAACATTTACATTAATATTATATTTCTATAGATTTTTTTTACATTAATAAATTTACTGTAAACGCGATCGGTGGTAGGTTCGATTCCCACTCGATGGAGTGATAATATTTTCAAAATTATTTTCGCTTCCTTGCTCTGTTAAGCCAAGGTGCGGTATTGGGTTTCACCACTCAACATGCAATGTCTCGAATTCGGTGGAAAGCAAAATGAGGAGTGTCTTGACACTAGGTCTACCCTGCTATGCGGGATAAAATTGTGAAGCTAAAAATAAAAGATATATCGTTATATATATAGGTAGAATTGAAGCTAGTATATATATATATATATATATATATATATATATATATATATATATATATATATATATATAGTACGGGATTCTTTACGCCTATTTAGCTCTTTCCCTAACTAGAGGCGTTAAAGGTAAAACTGTCCATATGCAAATAAAATGTTAATGCACAACGAAATTACACATAAAATAAATCAGTCTAAAATTCAGAGCTCTAGAGATAGTATTTGTTAGAAAGGCGGTCGCAGATTCGAACTGAGGCGCAGTGGAACCGCGCCTGAGTCCCTTACACCTGATTTTAACCTGTTTATATTTAAAATTTGTGTTCATTTCTCCGCACTTGTAAGACCAGTCAACGGAGTGTCTTGACACTAGGCTGTCTCCAGCCCTGCTTTGCGGGATTAACCGTGAATCTTACTCATTCTTCTATTCCATCTATTTTATAAAGTGACATTTTCTGATTTTACCATACAGAGCTTTAGACAACGTGTTTAAAATTAATTTGTCGATTGAAGCTAAAGATTCTCTCTATTTTTTGTACCAAATTAAAGATAATTTCTAATTTTAAATTTATCGATTTTTCCAATAAAACCGTTACGGTTATAGATGAAATATTGCGTTTATTGAGACTGGTAATGACATCTATTGACAAAATTTGTGCAACTTATAAGTTAGTCGATTCCAGAACGCCACCTATTATAGAACTCAATCATATAAGTAGGTTTTAACAAAAACAATTTCGCATAGATGGCGTCATTATCGTAATCTTATTTGTCATATATTAATTGAAATACTATTGTAGAAAGCTAAAAATGTTTTGTATAATAGTGTATGGAAGCACTAAAATAATGTAAGAGTTTCTCGAAATTATTGTTCCTCGCTGTGGTAAGATTAAATGCGCCGTTGTGTTACACCCCTCAACATTTTTTGTTCTTTTTTTTTAGCTTCACGCTTTTATCCCGCAAAGCAGGGTATTCAGAAAGTACCTAGTGTCAAGACACTCCGTATTTCTCTTTCCATCGAATTCGAGACATTGCGTGTTGGGTGGTGTAACTCAAAGCCGCTCTTTGTCTTTACCAGAGCGAGAAATTGAAGTGAAAATAATTTAAATATAATCACTCCCACGAGTGGGGATCGAACCCACAACCGATCGCGTTTACTGTAAGACTCTGTCCCACTGCGCCACGACCGACCTACTAACATTACTATTTATTTTTATACCCAAAAACTATTACATGGATTTGGATGAAACGGCAGTTCACAATCATCAGCAGATAACGTAGTGGATATAATTTATTACATTTTTTATTTCTTTATAATATAAAGATAAATATTCAGTATTAATTACTTTTTATCAACAAACCACGCGGGCGAAACCGCAAATAGAATTTAGTTATAACTAAAAATCATACGTAAACGTGCAAAACCTAAAATTTATATATAAAAACAATTTCTAAACAAATAAAATTGAACCTGTTACCACTGTTTCCACATACAGACAGACGCACTGCGCTACATTATACCAAAATCACTACCAATATTAATATTTCTAGCAACACATATAAGTGAAGGTCAACACGCAATCAAAAAGCTCAAGTAGTCATTACTCACCTGTGCTTTCGATGAATCCACATTTCCCAGTACTCTACAATATACAACAATTTACGTCGGTAACAATTTCTGCTTAACAAATATTTTATAGAATAACTATACATGTAATTGATATTTGCTATTTAACATCCGTAGGCGGTTTTCATGGAATTTTTTTTCAAAACGATTTTTGAATAAACCTCGAGCTTCGACGTCAGGGTAGTCAGATATAATCCTATGTCAAGACACTCTATAGACTGCTTTACTCAGATCTCAACGAAAAATGAAAATATATTTTAAATATTATTGTTACTCCGAATGAGCATCGAACCCACTACCAATCGTGCTTACAGTCACACACTGTCAGACTGCATGATGATGCATTATCTCTCTCTCTCTCTCTCTCTCTCTCTCTCTCTCTCTCTATATATATATATATATATATATATATATATATATATATATATATATATATATATATATACGATAATATTTATTTTTATTCAGTCATTCCCCAGTGAATTTTTTGAAACAAGTCCCTGTAAAAAGGCCACGATGAATGTTATAATAAAAAAAATATTGTTTTTATTAAATATTTTATTGCTTATACTAAACTTCATTAATTTATTTATAATATATTTCTGTTTTAATTAAAAAATTAGAACAAAAACATCTGTTAAAGGTTTTTAGAAGGATAAGAATATTGACTGATAACATTGCTATGGTATATATACTAGGCGCTTTCTTATCTTCACGCTTAACGTAAGTACCTAGTGCCAAACATTCCGTACTCCGCTTTCCTGATCCACGCGGAGCGAAGCGCCGTCCGTTGTTTTACCAGAGTGGAAGAATGAAATTAGTTTAAATATTATCATTCCCCCGAATGGGAAATGAATCCCAAACCAATCGTTTTGAATAGTTAGAGTTAATGTTAATTGCTATTTAGTTATTACTTACTTAGTTATGATTACAGATACAACAAAAGACAATTGAAATAAAACATAAGTAAATCATATTAACTAATATCTCATATCTCTGGATATATTCGTATGAAACTAATTAGATAATAACCTCCTTACGAATGAAAGTTATATTTACGTGTTTCTTGGTTTTGTTCATCGTGATCATAAGTTTGTTTTTTTTACATATTTTTCATACAATACGGTCATCTTTGGAACTCAACGCCGCGCTTTGTGTCATTAAAATAGGAAAATAAATATAATTGAAATATAAATATTAGCATCGGTCTTTTGAGATTGTTGTGTTGCAGTTGGTCTGACTGTCAACAGGTTTGGTTATGGGTTCGATTTCCACTTGAAGGAATGATTATATTTTGATTATTTCTCATTTCGCTACTCCGGTAAGACAAAACGCGGCGTTGCGTTCCACTACCTAATAAGCAATGTCTAGCTTTCAAGCGAAAAGTGTTATTAGATAAAGTGATGCTAGATAAACCGTCTGGCGCAGTATGACAACGTATAACTGTAAACAGAAGTGACTGTGGGTTCGATTTGATTATATTTAAAATTTGACAGAACGCGGCGTGGAGTTCGACACTCAACACGCAATGTCTGATATAGGGTGGAAAGCAGTTAATGGAATATTTTGACACTAGATTTTATCTGACTACCCTGCTATACAGGATAAAACGTGAAAGTGAAAGTGAAACATTCACCCAGCGGGACCAAACCTACGACCATGTCCAAGTACCGTCAATCATTTCTCAACTCCACAAAGGTTAGACAAAAGGTAAAAATTGCAAACAAAAACAAATTTATTTAAAACCACCAATAAAGCGGCCAGGAACAATTATGAAAAAAAAATCGATGAATGAACGATATGTATCTAACACAATGTCCTCCTACCGGCCGCCGGGTGGTAGGGGGGCATGCATTATGTAGCGGCAATCAGGTAGCTAGTTCACGTCGTACTTGGAAATACATAGAGACGCTGAGAGAGATATACATTTTAATCGTTTGTTCTAATTCAAGTGTATGAAACAGTAATTTTTTTATGTAAATAAAATAAAATAATACCGAAATGTTAAAAATTACTATTTTAATCTTTTTTTTTAGCTTCACGCTTTTATCCCGCATAGCAGGGTAGACAGAAAATACCTAGTGTCAACACACTGCGTACTTCACTTAATACCGAATTCAAGTCAGAGTCAACGCCTTACATCGTACTTTATCCTTACCAGAGCGAGGAAGTGTAAATAATTTAAATATAACCACTCCCCTGAGTGGGGATCGAACCCACAACCGATCGCGTTTACAGTCAGACGCTGTCCCACTGCGCCACGAAATTAATTGTTATTAATTCAGATTTGTTTGTAGTCAAGGTGTCAAGCAGATACAGCTTCACGCATACAAGGATAATTAGAGAGCACCACTGTCAAGACACTTCGTCGTCCACTTTCCCGTAGTCCAGAAATTTTGGACTTACGAGCGGAAATCAACGCCGTGTCATTACCAAAAAGTGAAAATGACTTAACTATAAACACTCCCTCGAGTAGGATCGAACACACGACCCGCACGTTTACCTTTTACCTTTAGACGTCAAAAAGGCCTTTATCATAGGAGTATATAAAATTTACTATTAAAATTTGCGTCAAAATATCATTTTCTACAGCATCAGCTCGCAATTTCATATAGATTCTAAATTCTAAAGAATTTCAATCGGGAATATCACTGAGCGTAATGAATCCGAATAAACTTAAATCAGCGTTCAATTCGCTCGCCAGGACTTTTATTTAGAAACTTGCAAAATGTACGATTTTCAGGAAAATTTCTATTATGAAAGTGTTTTTGTGTGACATTTATAAGTATTTAGGGTTCCGAGTCATCATTTTAAACTATTTTAATGGGATTAATCATGTATATTTTGGTATTCGAAAATAAATTTTAGAAAACCTGACTGACTTTTCAAACACTTTACAGTAGTCCGTGGTCACAAGTAAAATATTGTGTATGGTTATTATCACAATAATGATTTTGTAAATGGGGAAACGCCCTTATAATGAAATGCTCATTCCATTGTATTCCAAGTGTATTATTGCCACTGGTGGAAATTGTATAGTAAACTATTGGCGTGGAAAGAATCTAAGAAAGTCCCGCTCAGTATCTTGGGCAGGTTTGATTGCCTCAGGTCTGAGGCATTGACTATACTGAACAGGAGGCAAATTATTTAAAATTAAAAAAATGTGGCATGTAAGCTTTGAATAATAAATGAGATTTAATCTTTTTCTCGTTGAAAGGTTTACAAAAGAGCTTAGTGTCAATAGTTTTAAAACATTGCCTGTTGACTGACGTAACTTAACGCCACGCCATGTCTTATCAGAACGAGGAAATGAAAATAATTAAGTATAAACATATCCTCGACTGGATTAAGGGTTCGTTTCCCATACGGAATAAGAATATGGAAGAAAAGTGGAGAAAAGAATATCTTAACACTAGGTTCTCTCTGCTTACTCTACTATATACGAGAGATGGGTTAATCAATAAAAAAAAGCATATGAAAGTTAATTCCACGACTCCATACATTCGCTGTTATCTCGTCACATAGCGAGGGTGTCGGGTGTCGGCTACAGCGACCTGTAATTTCTGTGTAAGCATTGTTAATCCTGAATATAGTGGAAATGATGTTAGTTGATATATTTTTATAAACTTAAATTTTATTTCAAAGTGATTACAAAAAGGCCACTTTGTTATTTTATATTGTTTTTTCATAAAAAGTACTGTAAAAACGAAAAATTATTTTCATTCCTCCGCTCTGGTAAGATAAAGCGCGGCGTTGAGTCCCGCCACTTAACACGCAGTGTCTCAAATACGGAGTGTCTAGATACCAAGTACTTCTTGTCTACCCTGCTGTGCGGGATAAAAACGTGAAGCTAAAAAACGATCCCTTTCAAGCTTTTGGTTATATGTATTTGAGACAATACTGAATACAATTGTAAAGCAATTTTGAGGTAATCTTAATACTTTACGTACCTTTTTTATTTCAGTCTTGATCAAGTGCGGAGGTTAATTCCGTTACTTAACGTTTAATATTTTCTTTAGACAGACAAGTGTTATATATTATTAATATAACAAAGTATCAATAACAAATCGTTCCTAATGATTTCACTAACTTTTTTCACTTGCTCAATGATCAAAGACATTTCGATCAACTACATAACGATAAGGCATGAAAATGTATGGAAAATAAAACCTACTAATCAAAAGGATAGTATCGCCGCCGATGCGGGACTGAACAGACGGTCACCAGTTCGAATACATATCAATGTATTTGTTCTTTCAGTGTAGTTACATAAACTTTATTGATTTTTTTTAAGTTTCAGTGTTAACTTACATTAAGTTACTTAGTTAACGGTAAAATAATAAACCAAATAATGTTATAATATTTTATTGAGAACCTTTGTCATAAATTAAAAAAAAAATGCTAAATCTAAGTTATCTTCGGTATTTGGTAATAAATTATTAAAATGGCGCTACAATATTTGGACATAAAATTGCATTATCTATTATTGAGTATTTGTGCAAGTTCACGCTTTTATTCGTTACAGACAACCCAGAGTCTTGTAACTAGGTTTTTTTTAAGATGAGGCGATTTCATGGCATTGTAGTCGACCTGTCAAGACTCCGTCTTCCAAGCTTTTTATATAGATGCCGAGTGACGGTATTCAACGCCGCGCTTTGTCTTATAACAGCTAGTGAGAAATGAATCTGTTACCAATGCAGGATCACTGACAAATACTATCCAAATATATACATATGTTTACTATTTATAAAATGTTATTCCACACTTAGGATTAGAAAACATTTTTGGAAAAACGGATAAAAGTTTTGAACGCAGTGGGATATGTAAGTGTAGAATAATAAAATAGCAATCTCTTGTTAAACGGTTATTTCTTAATAATCTTTAAGTAGTAGAAATTTGTAAAAATCTCCCTACAGAGATGCTAACAATATAAATAAGTTGTAACAAACGTACAAGAAATTCGAAGCAGGTGGTAGAAGAACGCATGGCTTAGCGGTCAAAGCGCTTTGACGGTATCAAAGGGGAATGAGTTCGAATCCCGCTGCGTTCAAAATTTTTTCAAAAATATACATATATATATTTAATAATATATAAATTATTATATATTTCACTATTTATTAGCTTGTTAGCAAGTATGCATCACATTCACGTGGTATAAAGCACATGTTCACGTTGTATTGTTATATAGTGAACGAAAGGCTTTTACAAAATAGAATTTAATAAAATCTGAACGTAAGTGAATCATCGATCATTGTCCGGAGCTTTAATTATTTTATCAAATTGCCTACAGTCTCCTACATAGTACATGTTATTAATAAATTGATATTTACCAAACATTATTAATTAACATTGAAATATAGTGAAGAAAAAAGAACATTTGTTACGTTACTTTAATCTCTAAAAATATTTTTTTTTTCTGAAAATATCACTAGACTGAATACATTTAGATCTTTGCTTCGAGGGAAGGTTTAGATTAAAAATTACCGGTGAGTCAAAAGACGGCATCTTGTCAACAGCGGAAACAAGAATTGCCGCCAATACTTCCTGATTTGAAACTTCCGGTTTGGTTTTACGATGTTATTATTTGATTTTTTTAACTGCACGCTTTTATCCTTCATCCTGCGTAGCAAGGATGACAGACCTAGTGTCATGATACTCCGTACTCCGTTTTCCGCCCAATTCCAGACATTGCGTGTTGAGTGGCGGAACTCATATCCGCGCTTTGTTTTACCAGAGCGAGAAAATGACAATAATCTAGGCATAATCGTTGCAAATTCAAATCGAACCCACAACCGATCGCGTTTACATTTAGACGTTTCCCCACTGTGCCAAAACCGGACCAACTTACATTTTTTAAATTAAAATTTATCATTTTTTTATGTTTTAATAATACAAAGTCCAACGCTTTCAACGTATATTTTGAATATAAGTTAAAGACTTTATGGGAACAATTGACGACTGATTATCTCCTTGTTAGGTGAATATTTAAAATTCAATGAACATCGCTAAGTGAGTTTCTTTATAAATTCTAGATTTGATTTTTTCTTAATTTTGCTTATTATAACTGAGTAATTTTTGCTTTTTCTTCTTTTGTAAGCAAAAACTTTATTGAAATTATAATATTTTGCAAGTTTAATAATTGTTAGTTTATTTTTAATATAAAAATATGCTACATTTTACTTCTATATATATATATATATATATATATATATATATATATATATATATATATATATATATATCAACAACTTAACGTTATTGAATTTTGAATAAGGCCGGATGTGGTGCAGTAGGGCAGCGTCTGATTGTAAACGTGACCGGTTGTGGGTTTCACTGCCTCTTGGAGGAATGATTAGTTTTAAATTATTTTCATGTCCTCTCTCTGCTAAGACAAAGCGCGGCGTTAAATTCTGCTACTCAACACGTAATGTCTCGAATTCAATGGCTAGCGGAATGTGGAGTGTTTTTATACTAGGTACTTCCTTGTAATGCAAGATAAAAGCATTAAGCTAAAATAAACTTTAACTATTCATAATTATTTATATATTATAATTGGAACTAGCTGATCCACGCAATTTTGTCTGCTTTACAAAAAATAAATGTATGTGGAATACATTTATTTTTTGTAATTTTCAACATTTTCCAGTATTTTTTATTAATGCTCCGCTTATTTAAATCATGGCTTGACTTTTTATGTTTTGTTTTATTTAATTTTTTTTGAGGACATCGCGGCGCAGTCATCAGGTGGTTCATCGTCTGACTACAAATGCTATTGGTTCGATTTCCTCTTAGGAAAATGAATTATGTGTAAAAATTATTTTCTTTCCTTTCTTCTGGTCATTGAGTCAAGACAAAGCATTGTGTTGGGCTCACCACTCTACATGCAATATCTTGATTTCAAGCGGTTGTCTTATCACTTCAAGAGGAGTGTCTTATCACTAGATTGTCTTTGATTATCCTGCTGTACGGGATAAAACGTGAAGCTATCATCCACACTCAGAAGAATTTTTCAAATCCATCCAGTGGTTTTGAAGATTAGTCAACCTGCAAATTGACATGTTCGTTTCTTGGGGAACAGTTAGGGAGATATTTTTAGAAGTAGAAAAGTTATTTGTGCATGCAAAATACCACAGTATATGCGTATATTAAATAAATATTTATTTAATTTTTTACGTCAATAAATACAATTTTTTATGATTTTTTTCGCTAATGACGATCCTTCATACTAACTTATATCTACTGCGTTCTGCGTACAAACAAACGAACAAAAAATTTTTTTTGACTTTTGACTAAAAAATTAAGCTTCTTGTAGTCTGTGTCACTTGTGTTACTGTTTAATACTTTCTCATACACTTTTATCGACAGCTAAGAATCCTTTCTTCATTTTGAATAAAAGTAGGTCGTACCGAGTCACGACGTCGTTCTTTCTTTTACACTATTCTTGGTGTTACTTAAAGGATACAATGGTAATTGAATTGCCTCTATCTTGGAGTGATGAGCATATTGTCAATTTAAAAAAAAATATTTGAAGTTAAAAATCATATTAGACGTTTAAAAAAATTGATGTTTAAAACTGAAGCACTTACCTTGTCATTTTAAGAAAAAGAATATTTGATATTTGCTTGTTAATTAACTGAAAGTGACAGATGTGGGTCTTTTTTGGGGAGTCCCCTATTTGAAGAAGAAGCTTGATGACCTTACTCCATATAGTTACGTATAATCAAAGAGTATAATGTAAAGATAATATATTTCCGTTTTGTCTAATTTCGATTAATTTTAAATTGAGTTTATATTTGTAAAGTTTGAATCATCTAAAGTTTTGAGTTAAGTATAGATTTTATTTTATTTTTGGTTTTGCTTTGGTTGGTTTTATTAAAACTTTATATATATTTAATAAATAGTTAAAAAATGAGCAATTTAAATTTAAAAAGTGAACGTGAATCTAATATAATTAAAACTATAGATAAAAAATTATATGTATCATATTAAACACGAAATTTAGACTCTAAGAAACAAACAATAAATATTTTTTTAATACAAGAAAAAAGAAATAAAAAGCCAATTCTATGAAAAATAAGCAATATGGGTTGTGGATCATCCGGCCACGTGGTACCAGACTCTAATGTAGATGAGAAAACGAATGGAAACGGCGTAAACGCTAACGGAAATCATCATGACGACGGTCTACCTACTGTAGTCCTACCGGAAACACCTGCTAAGACTAAGCCGCGTGAGTATATTACCTATATATGATACTTTAAAGGAAATGATTATTGAGCTGATTCACGCCTTTTTCCAAATAGTAAATAAAATTCACATAAAATACTAGACACTCTAGATTCTAGACACTCTAGATTCTAGATACTGTTTTTACATCTCCTCCCTTTTTGTCCTGCATAGCAGGATAGTCAGGCCAAGTGTCAAGACACTGTTGACTGCTTCACCTGAAATCGATACATTGCATGTTGAGTATCGAACTTAACGTGCGTTTTTTTTACCTCAGGGAATAAATGAAGAAATTAAAATAAATTATAAATATAATCATACCCTTGAGTGGGAATCTAACCTACACCTGTTTACAGTTAAACTGGGGCAGAGTTTGACTGTAAACAGTTGCAAACAGAGCATTCCGCCATAATTCTTTAAAAGACATTATTATTAGTAGACTCTTATCTTTCCCATCTCCGTCACATGCCGTAAATCCAAAATATATTATGTTTTCGGGCTTTTTCTGTAAAACATCTATTTAAATATACTATTTTCATTAAGTCACTGTGGTAATACAAAGCGCGGTGTTAAGTTCCGCCACGTATATCTCGATGTAGAAAGTGGAGCGAAGGGTCTTTAAATAAGATTTTCTGAAAAAGTGGAAATAGCGTGAAGCTGAAAAATTATATATATAAAAAATCTTATAATTAATTACACATTTATACCCTATAGCGGTAGCATACGAGATTCCAATAGAAGAATTCGATGGTAACAAACGGCCGTCCACACCGCCAGAGCATTTACAAAGACTGCTGCAACCTCCCGCTGCGGATATACGCTTACCAGACATAAAAGAAAAGCTCGCTGAGGCTGAACAAAGACGGTTATCGGTAAATAGTTTTAATTCCAACCGTCATACAATTATCGCAGTTTGGTACGAGAGGGCAGGGGGGCCTCGATTGACCTTCGAAAACATAGTATCAATGATACTGGAGGAAGATCACGTAAAACGCATGAGGACCTTCGAAGGGCATATAAGGAGAGGTCTATGACGATGCAAAAGAGATACCTTAGTGTTTGGCGCTCCGTCTATTCAGACTACCCCGCAAGGGATAGAGGATTTTTTTATCCTCATATAAAATAAGTTATACAGCTTCACGCTTTATCCCGCATAGCACTTTAGTCAAACATAACCTAGTGTCAAGTCACAATGATTGCTTTTAGCCCGAAATCGAGACATTGTATGTTGGGAGCAGCAGAACCCAATGTTGCATTTTATGTTACCAGATTGGAGAAATGACGATGATTTAAATATAATCATTATTTCAAATAGAAATCCAACCCACAACGAATCTCGTCATATGCCACGCTTGTCCGCCATGCATTGGTGTACTTTGATATCGTTATATTTAGTAATAAGTAAGAATGATTTCGTATTTATCATATGTTATGTTGAGTATTGCGATATGCTGGTTTAAGTGTTGATTTTCCTTCTCGAAAGTTAATACTTGACAAGTAGTTTCGTGTAACAAGGGAAATATATACGCTCTAAAGAAAACAGATAGGATAGCAAGAAAGTAATTGTTAGCGAGTATATATAAATAACTTCTTTTTATTACAGATTTTACAGCAACGCGCTGCTTCCGCGCAAAAGCGGACGCAGCGGATGACAAAATCCTTTAATGAAGCGACGAAAATGAATAAAGTCAGTACTTGATGTCTTTTTTCCTAGATACAAGTGACTCTTTTTTTTTAATAGCTTCACGCTTTATCCCGCATTGCAGGGTAGTCAGAGATAACCTAGTGTCAAGACATTCCACTGACTATTTTCTGGCTGACAATAGAGACATTGCGTGTTGATTGATGAACTTACCGCCGCGCTCTGTACTACCAGAGCTCCACACACCCCCGATTGAGAATCGAACCCCAAAACCAATCGTGTTGACTGTTAGACAGCTTGGAATCAAGCTTTATTTTATTTAAAAAACTATGCATTCGAATATTAAAATATTGTTTTGAATATACATCTAAATCTAAGTCAGGTGCCGTAACTCTACACCGCATTTAGTCTACACTAACCTAGAAATATGAATATTAAATTTGTATGTAAATGTATTAATTAAGTTCATTGTCCATCAGATACGGATTGTTACGGATTTTATCCTCATTTGAAAGAATGATTGAACGAACGAACGAACGAACGATTGCTTAAATTATTTATACTTCCCCTCTCTGTCAAGACAAAACGTGGCTTTGAGTTGGAACACTCAACACGTGTTATGTCAAGTAACTAGACATTAGGTTTTCTCGACTACCCTACTATGCGATCTTTTCTACTAGATCCTGAGAAATTGTGAGACTGAATAATAAGTAAAATTGTCTTTATTTATATTTAATATAAGACCATCGTCTGATTATAAACGCGATTTTTTAGGGGTTCGATTCCCACTTAGGGGAATGATTATATTTAAAATTTATTTCCATTTCTTCGGTCTGGCAAGACAAAGCGGGGCGTTGTTGCCACTCAACAAGCAATGTTTTGATTTCGGGGGAAAACCAGTTATTAGATAGAATGCGGGATAAAGCGTGAAGCTATTTATTTAATACAAAAAAATATTATTCAATATAAAAATATACCCGGGATGAATTTGAACCCATAAGCGTTTAAATCGTATTATAACCAAATTGTCATATTTACTATTTTTAAAGTGTTATTCCACACTTAGGATTAGAAAACATTTTTGAAAATCTTTCCACAGGGATGCTAACAACATAAATAAGTTGTAACAAACGTATAAGAATACCGCAGCTAGTAATAGAACGCATGGCTTAGCGGTCAGAGCGCTTGGACGGTATCCAAGAGGCGCGGGTTTGAATCCCGCTGCGTTCAAATTTTTATACGTTTTTTCAAAAATGTAACCTAATTGTCGTTTTTTGTACGTTTTGTTTATATATGATAGTAATATGGCATTATTTTAATTTTTTAGGCCGAAGAAACCAAATTCAATTCCAATGTTCTCACCATTACTCCCGAGCCCGGTGTCTGTGAAGATAAGAATATTTGATAAGTTATTTTTTTTAGTTAATTTTTGTTTTTTTTTCTTTATAATTTATCTTTAGCTTTGTATGTTAAAGAAATCGATAATAGAAAAAATATCGATATTATATATATAACTACATTTTATTGATAAATGAAACTGTAGGTTTTATATATGAAGATATTATATAATTACAGTATAAAAAGTTAAATTTATTTATTATTTATCTAATTGTATGCCATAAAGATTTTTTTTCTATCTATTTATACAAAATATACAAAATTGGAGTATCTATTTTGTAATATTGAAATAATCTCTTTTATATATACATATGTATATGTGTATATACGGTACTTGTACCAAAATAAGATTCTTCTTTTAGCCTCTCTGTTTGTTCCGTCTGATCTCAGAAATGGCTGGACCGATTTTGGCAGGATTTTCATTGGTAAATAGCTTATGTAAATAAAAAATAACATATATACTAGTTATTAAATAAAATGTAACTTTAAACATAAATTATATAGAAATATATCAGAATTAGAACCCGCGCCTTATTGATTCCGTCCAAGCGCCCTAGCTAATTAAACTAGAAGCTTTTTTTAGACCTACGTTTAAAATCTTTTACGCATATTACTATGTACAATAAATACTAAAGTATAATATCTATATAAATAAATTTAAATGATATTTATTTTTGTAATATTAAAATAATTGCTTTTTAATAAATGCATATGTATATATGGAAGATATATATATATATGTATATATACCAATATAGTATTATATACAAATTGTTTGTCTGCCTGTTTGTTCTGGCTAGTACCTGGAATGATTATATATATATATATATATATATATATATATATATATATATATATAATAAAGATCCAGAGATATGTATAAAGTCGCGAGCACTGTTAGTGTTACATACAGAAATAAATTGACTGTAATTTTTTTTTTATTATTTAGGAAAATATATTTAGGCAGATAAGTTGTTTAAGAAAATAATAAGTGTTTTTTAGCTTCACGCTTTTATCCTGCATTGCAGGGTAGTCAGAGAGTACTTAGTGTCAAGACATTTCGTACTTTTCTTTCCACCGAATTCGAGACATTGCGTGTTGAGTAGTGGAACTCAACGCCGCATTTTGTTTTTACCAGAGCGAGGAAATGAAAATAATTTAAATATAATCACTCCCTCGAGTGGGGATTGAACCCACAACCGATCGCATTTACAGTCAGACGCTGTCCCACTGCGCAAAGACCGATCTCACAGCTAGTAGATACATCCAGAAATAAATAAATTCCATTTTTTTATTATTTAGGAAAATATTTTTAAGCAGACAACTTATTGCTTAAGAAAATAGTAAGATTTCTGGCCATAATTTGTGTTTGTGCTTATTTTAATTGATAATATTGTACTATTAATCCGTCCTGACTTTGCTTGCTATAACAAGAAAATATATATGTACTGTAATATATATATATATATATATATATATATATATATATATATATATATATATATATATATATATATATATATATATATATATAATTAAAATCTCACTAAAAAGGATACAGAGCTTTGAAAACTTTAGCCAATTTCCTTTTGGCTTTATCTCTTACTACTCCGTAAAGAATAAAGCGTGAAATAAAAAAAAACATAGAAAACTCGCATTTTATGTTATACATTAGGAAAAACATACTTTGTAATGTGTTTTATAAAAAATAGTTTTCAAAAATAGAATTTTGATACTTTGTTGATTGATATCTTTGTTGATTGATACCTTTGTAGAAAATGAGAGTGAAGTTGTCAAGGTAACGAGTACGTTACGCTGCAAAATTTTCCAACATACAATAAATGTAGGTATTTTGCTTTATTTTTGTTTGAATTTCTTTATTTTTATATAGAAGAGCAAGTGAATATCACGTTGGAGCAATCTCTTAACGCAGAGCAAGACTGCCAGTGACATATTTAGTTCACGTTTTTTGCTTACAAAATAACAAATTTATTTTAAGGAAATACGTTGGCTACTACTGAGATATGTTAGATAGAAAATAACTGACATATATATTATAACAAATAATAAAACATATATATTTAAGAGGAAACATAAACATTTAAAATGTTTTTTTTCGTTTCTTTTAAATAATCTGTAATCATATGGGTTTCCTAAGCTTATATGAAATGAAATTATTTTAAACGGATTAATTGCGTATATTTTGGTATTCGAAAATACATTTTTAGAAATGCGATATTACGAACACCTTACATTTGTCCGTGGTCACAGGTATACTAAAGTGGCATTTGTCTGTTTATTGATACAAAAATTAATTATATCAATCTACCGTCATCTGTTTCTTATTTGCCTCGCGTAGTGCCCTGGATTCTTGCAGGATTTGTACCTTTGTCTATAGTGTGGTGTAATTAAAATTTTAAAATGTTCACATTTTTGTTTTTAAAAATGTATTTTCGAACACCAAAATATACACAATATTATTATATTTAAATAACTTTAATTACAACGCTCTAATAAGGTAAAGCAAGGCGTTTAGTTCCACCACTCAACATGCAACGATCTGTGTTACTTTTACACTGGATTTTTTCAGATCGCTTTGTTGTGAGAATTCTTTGCTTTAAAACTTTTTTAAGCCTTGAGACAAAATCAGGATTGATTCCATTCTATAAATATATTTAAAAGTTCCTGTTAATATTAATTTGAAATAAAATAAATATAAATAAAAAAAAAAAATTGTTTTATTCAAATTATTTATACCTTCCTTGTGTTTTAGTAAAAATATGAAAAAAAATTGCAAAAAGGAAAAAAATACTAATAAGTAAGTAAGTCAAGGCTAAGCCTTTTCTAGAATATCTCAACTACCTACCATGGAGCTCCTCGCACAGTAGTGTAGTCACAAAGAACTTACTGGAAAGAAACTTCATACAATGTCCGTTTGAATCGAATATATTGTTTATAGGTTTTGTCGCGGATCGCTAAGAATTCGATATATTCGAAGCATCGTCTACCAGACTGAGCAAACGACAGTAATATACACCCTCTGTATAGGGATTTAATATAAGACCATCGTGTTTATTGTCGGAAAACTTTCGCATTACACCGCAATGAACTATATATATATATATATATATATATATATATATATATATATATATATATATATATATAACATAGGCCATTCCATGTTGAGTGGCGAACTCAACTCGCCGTGTTTCAAAAAAAAACAGTAAATTATTAAAACACACGTGACATATCAGTTGCTATGGTAACATATATTTTACGTATCTAGTAGATCTAGTACTATAATTGCGCTTCCAAATCCATTAATAAGGCAAATGAAAGCTTTTAGTTAAATGATATATGCATTAAGCATATCCTTTGAGATCCAATAAACCGTTCTAGCTCGCTAGTGGTTCCCAACTTCGACGTATGGCTCTTACGGACGCTTTATAATATAGGGTGATTACACACTGTGATAAGAAATAAAATTATAATTACTTTTAGTTTCACGCGTTATTTCAAATAGTAAAATAGAGACAACCTTTTGTTAAGACAATCCGTTGACCGTTTTGTTTTTCGAAATCGACACATTGTGCGAACGCAACACCGCGCTTTGTCTTACTAGGGCGAAGAAATTAATCTAGTCTTAAGACACTCCGTTCTTCACTTCGAGACTTTGTGGAAATAAACACCGCACTTTGTTTACAGTCTAACGCTGCCCCACTATGGTACGATCGCTTCAATTCACTTGATACTTTTACGCTTTATCTCTCACAACAGTGTAGATAGGAAGTACCTAATATCAAAACACTCCCGACTCTGTTTTCCGCTGAATTTGAGATATTGCGTATTGAGTGGCGGAATTCAAAGCCGCACTTTGTCTTACCAGAGCGAAGAAATGAAAATAATTTAAATATATTGATTCTCTTGAGTGGGAATCGAACCCATAACCAATCGTAATTACAGTCAGACGCTTTCCCGCTGAGCTATGACCGGCACTACACTTAACAAAATAAATAAACCAAAATATAAATAAGAAAGGAAATATGAAAATTATGAGGCTGTATTTTGTATGTCAGTGAGCGGAAAGCCTTAGCAGTCTGGAGCAGATGGCGGCCGTAGTTTATTAAAGTCGTCCGTTTCTCTTGTCCCCGCCTTGACACGAGTGTGCTCAAACAATTTTCACTAGTACTGAATAAAAATTTTTATTTTGTAACGCGAATTAACTTTCAAGTTGAGTTACGTTTTTTTTATTGTATTTAGAAATGTATATTTTTTAGACATTCTGCTGACATTTGTGATCAGTAGGATAGCGTTTGACAGTCAAAATGAATATTAAGATATATTTTCTCCTTCAAAGTGTTATTAGAAGAAGGTCATGGCGCAATGGCACAGGGTCTGACTGTAAACGCGATCAGTTGTGGACTCAATTCACACTAAGCAGAATGAATATATATTATTAATAATTTCTATTTCCGCGCTCTAGTGATACAAAGCGCGAGTTTAAGTACCGTCACTCAATATGCAATTTCTCGTATTCACCGGAAAATGGAGTAGGGAGTGTCTTGACACTAGGTACTTCCTGTCTGTCCTATCCTTGCTGTGCGGGATAAAAGCGTGAAGCTAAAGAACTAAGCAATATAGTGTATTGTTATTTAAATTTTATAACTTACTTATCGGTTTACGTACTTTAAACTATTTTTTTTGAATTTATACTATTAATATATTTTTTATTAGATTCTCGCGTTTTTCTATATAGGAAAACCTATTAACAATATTAGATAGACTTCATTGACTGACATCAACTTTGTCAAATGAAAAAAAAATCTCACTGAGCGAGAATCGAGCCCACAACCAATGGTGTTCACAACCAGACTCCAACTGCGCAACTATAGCTTAGAATTACTTTTAGTTTTACGCTTTTAACTCACATAGCAGGGTAGACAGGATGTAGCACTCAATGTCTAAACACTCTATACTACGCTTTCCGTCGAACTCTAGACCTTACGTGTTGAGTGGCAGAACTCAACGTCGCGCTTTATCATACCAGAGTGAGAAAAGGAAAATAATTTGAATATAATCAGGCACTTGAGTGAAAATCCAACCCATAACCCATCGCGTTTACAATCAGACGCTGTCCCACTGCGGCACGGCAGTCTTAAAATAACCATATTATATTGGTTTAGGTTTAATAACTTTAATTCCCCCAATTTTACAACTCGTCTTCTTATTTCCCAATGGAATAGATGTTTGTTTTAATCTCAATATAACGGTTGGTTTACTCTTAACATAAGAACCCTCTCTTGGGTGGTGAGAGTAATTTTACTTGGCAATGAAGACTTTAAAGGTTTCTATATTTTACAGTTACATATTTTTTTTACTTACTTTACTGACAATTTATGTTTTTTGTACAAGCCAAAAGGAGAAATATTTAACAACATATACAACTTTGAATTCGAACCCGCTTCTAATAGTAATCCGCCCAAAGCTTTAACTATTAAGTTATACGTTCTAATCGTAATATTAGGAAAGTTATAAATATAACTGTGTTTCTAAATATTTCATTTATTAATACAAATGTTGAAAATAACATTTTAACAACAAAATAAGTTTACGAACGAACGAACGAACGAATTAAGTTAACGAAGACGGTTATTTCAATTACTTATATTTCCTTGATACGGTAAAACAAAGCTCGGCGTTGACTTACGCCACTCAACTTGCAGTATCTCGACCGAAATTTCGGATTGTCTTGATTATGTCCTAACTACAGGATAGTTTGAATATTTATAGTAAATCTATATGAGAAAAATCTCAAACATGTGTATTATATATTGTTTCAAAGACATTAAATATATATAATTATTTTTATTAGACAGATAGACAGGTAGACAGGTAGACAGGTTTAGGTAGACACGTTGACTGTTACAGAGGTAATCGCTCTTAAGATATAAAGATACTTTCAATTTGTTGTTGCAATAGCTGTTATATTTCCTTAAGTCGGCCCTATCTTAAAGTATGTTCCTACTAGGCACATAAAGCCTAAGACTTCATGTACTACACGACTTCATTGTGAAAGTTCTGAGGGAGAAATTATGAAGATTAAACCTTTATTATCTCACCCTGACAAAAACCCGTTTCTGACGAATATGTTTTTCTATCCACGATTTTCATGTGATTTCATTCGTTCAGATATAACACTGATTTCAGTGATTTCACCCAACCTCACACAATATCATGCTATACATGTCATTTGACTCGTCCACATATGCCATCATGGCGCAGATGTAATTTTACCCATCCACATATGACATTATGATCCACTTACGACATTATGTTCAACATATAATTTTCCTCATCCATATAGGACATCATGGTCCACATATGATTTGTCTCGTCCACATATGACGTCACAGCCCACATGTAATTTTACCGATCCACATATGAAATCATGGTCCATATTTGATTTGACTCGGCTACATATGACGTCATGGCCCATATGTAATTTTATCGGTCCACATGTGACGTCAAGGCCCACATGTGATTTTACCCACCCACATATTACATTATGATCCACATATGATTTACCTCATCCACATATGACATCATGGTCCACATGTGATTTTACAGATCCACATATGACATCATGGTCCACATGTGTTTTTACCGGTCTACATATGATGTCATGGTCCAATTTGATTTGTATCATCTACATATGATGTCATAGTCCACACATGATTTTACCATACCACATATATGACATTGAGATCCACATGTAATCTACATGGTCCACATGTGATTTTACACATCCACATATGACGTTATGGTCCACATGAGATTTGACTCGTCCACATATGACATCATGGTCCACATATGATTTTACCGGTCCACATATCACGTCATGGTCCACATGTGAATTAATTCGTCCACATATGACGTCATAGCCCACATGCGACTTCAAAGTTTACGTATGAAGTTTTCTATCGACACGTCATCGTGGCGCGGTAGAACCGAGCACAGAGCGCCTGACTCCAAATGCGTTGTGTGTTCCATTACACTCGGGGAAATTATAGTTTTATAGCAATTTCTATTGTTTTTTAACTTAAGTTTTTTTAAATAATCTTAATAATTATTCTTCTATCAAATAATAGTATCACTATTATTTCTACAGTCAAAAAATCAAATATTAAATAAATTCTTTAAAAATTTTATATTTTTTGTTGGAATAAGTAAATATATTTTATACTATATTTTAGAGTTTAGATTAATATTTTCACACCCACCTTTCAGAATGATGATCAATATCGTGTGTTCTGATGACGTAATAAGCACTGAATCATATGAGTACAATAGCCAATTAACCGTCAGGTCACCTACTGTACTCCTATGTCACTTGGTTTGGCATCTTCGACAGCTATCCAAATATAAATTGAATAGCCAGGCTGACATGGCTCAACTCTATATGACACCCAATTGAATATCACACGGAGGCGACATGCCAGCATCTAGTACTCAGAACACAGAGCGAATGATCTCGATAAAGAGATTTTACAGCCTGCACAAAAAGGTCCGTCATAATTTTCAGTTTCATACAAACTTTCAACCCCCAACGACACCTCACGACATCCTAGGGGTTGAATTTTCCAATATCCTAGCTTAGCTCCTGCCTGTCTTAAAATGAATTACGATCTAAAATATTTGACAATAATACCTTTGAAATAGGTTGAAGCATTTCATTCTCAAGGTGTGTTATCATTTATGAAATCTTGTTTATAAATTGTGATATAGAACGTTTCCTAGGATCCTATGAATAAACGCATATTATATATATATATATATATATATATATATATATATATATATATATATATATATATATATATATATATATATATATATATATATAAGTTATCGTGCGTCACAGTTCGATTGCTTCCGAGAACAATATCATCATCTGAACCTCTCCAAATGAATGACTTTGGGCTACTAAATTGTATGGTAATTAGATAACGCTATACTATGTTATAATTTTGGTTCTATTTGTTTATTTTTTAAATATATTTCTTTTTAAAAATATTTCACGCTTAGCATGGCAGAGGCAATTTAGTGTCAAGACACTCAGTTCGTTATCATACTTTCCTTTTTTGTAAATATATTCATTGCACAGCATAAACGGCTGACAAACAGATATACTGTACGTTTATCTGTAACATATATATTGTATTGTAAACTTTATGAATATATTTAAAATAATGAATTTTAAAACTAAAGACAACCCTATATTTTTCTTTAAAGATCTTGCAAAATTGGACAACACGGAGGTAGTGTTTTTTTATTTAATATTTTTTTTTTAACTTCTTCTCTCTCTCTCTTCTTTATTAACGGTACTCTTTTTTATTAACGCTAAGTGATGCCTAGGCAGGAATTATCTAGCGTAAAGGTACTGCGTACTCCGTTTTCCGCCGAATTCGAGACATTGCGTGCTGAGTGGCGGAGCTCAACACCGATTAAACTATTGCTATATATATATATATATATTTAAAAAGAAAAAAAAACACAAAATAAACATACATACTCCTACCATACTATAGTAAATTTACAATTTATTAGCACTACAGTCAGTCTAAATGTTTTATTCAGAACACAAGTATTGGAAGTTACTAAAACTTCTGGCGCGTTCCGTACAAAATATACTCGTATTTCAGTTCTTGGAATATCTAATGAAAGAAAGTTAGTTGTTAATACTTTTAGTGTTACTTACAAGTAAGGGCTTTTATGATTTTATGTGTCTTAAATTATTATGGACTCTGTTGAAAATCAATAATTAAACGTCAATTCGTTTTGTTTGTCCGTTTGTTTGTACTTACTAAGGTACGTGAAAAAACAAAAATAAATCGATAATATTTGGCATAATAATAGTTAATAATTTATTTTTTTAGCTTCATCCTTTTATATCTTCATAGCAGGGTATACAGGAAGTACCTAGTGTGAATTAATCAATTTACAATCGGCTATTGACGATATGTTGTTCCAGTTACCCTCTGCCGAGGTCGTGATACTTGGCGATTTCAATACGCACCATGCCGATTGGCTTACATCACGCACTACCGACTACGCAGGGAGGGCTGCGTTTGACTTTGCTAAGGCAAGTAGACTATCCCAATTGGTTAATTTACCTACACGAGTCCCAGAAGTGAGCAGCCACAATGTCTCCTTACTGGACCTTCTGCTGACTTCACATCCAGAATAGTATCAGGTTAAGGTTGTTGCCCTTTTGGGATCTTCTGACCACTGCCTGATACTGAGTATGGTGCCTGTTAAACGTGGTAGTTACAGAACACCCGCAACCCGTCGCGTTTAGCCCTACAAGTCAGCGGACTGGGATGGGATGCGTACCTTTTACTCATCTTATACCTAGGGGCCGGTTTGCTTTTCTTCTGATGATCCGAGTGACTGTGCCGCTGCTGTTGCCGACGTGATTCTACAAGGAACTTTACGTCCCTATGTCTGTGTTGCCAATCGATGGCAAGACACGGTCCTGGTTTGGTACGTCTTGCAAACAAGTTGCAATTACCAAGCGCGAAGCATACCAAATTTAGGCTGAGGCACTAATCACTAAGGATCCAAAGGTGAAAGCCTTAAAGTATAACCGTGCCTCAAGGTACTTTATGAGGCAAATTGCTAATGCAAAGTCCAAACATATCGCTAAAATCGGTGAAAAGCTTGAGAGATATCCGTCCAGAACACGTCAGTTCTGGGCCCTCTTGAAGGCTGCACTTGGCAATTTCAGCCAGTCTTCGCTTCCGCCGTTGCGCGCCGAGAATGACACCCTGATCCACACAGCGAAAAAGAAAGCCGATTTCCTGGGCACTCTTTTCGCCTCAAACTCGACTTTGGATGGATGGATGGAACCACGCCACCGACCATTCCGCGGTGCCAGAGCTCGATATCCGACATTATGTTCATTCATTATGACAAGTCGAGTGGGCCGGATGGCATTTCTCCCTTAGTGCTCCGTGTATGTGCTCCTGAGTTGTCACCGGTGCTAACACGTTTATTTCGGCACTCTTATTCACTCGGCCTAGTCTTTGATTCATGGAAGATCGCCCGATTCCGAAAAAAGGCGATGGTTTCGATCCGACTAACTACAGGCCCTCCCTGGTCATCAAAGTAATAGAGAGTATAATAACCAGCCAAATCCCGGTGTATCTGGAAGATCAACGGTTGCTCAGCGACCGTCAATATGGCTTCCGCCATGGTCGGTTAACCGGTGATCTTTTAGTATACTTAACAAACCGCTGGGCTGCTGCTATTGAAAGCAAGGGAAAGGGCCTGGCAGTTAGTCTGGACATGGCGAAGGACTTCGATCGAGTGTGGCACAGGGCGCTCCTTGCCAAACTTCCATCGTATGGGCTTCCCGAGAAATTATGCAAGTGGGTCGCCAGCTTCCTCACTGGGCGTAGCATAAAGTCACTATCGACGGTTTTTGCTCTCAATTAATGCCCGTGAACGATGGCGTCCCCCAGGGTTGTGTGCTGTCCCCAACACTGTTCCTTCTGCATATCATTGTTTTGTTAGAGGATCCTAGCATTCACTGTTATGCAGACGACAGCACGGTGGACGCCGTCTACACTGGCCGTGCAGGTCTTTCTCGGGTAAACTTCGAAGTGCCGAAAAAAACTTATGTCTTCCGTCGAGGCATATCGAATAGCGAGTCAAAGCGAGGGAATGAAAACAATTTCAAATATAATCATTACCTTGTGTGGGAATCGAACCCAGACCCATTCACATTTACAGTCAGATGCTGTTCCACTGCACCACGATCGGCCTTAATTGAAATACAAAAATATTTTTATTTGAAAAAATAGTAAAAATATGATGTATTGCATTATGTTATATATAAAATGAAATAAAAATATATTTTCTCTTATATCTACTAGTTGTGTCTTTGGAAATTTATTTAATAATTGTATAACAAAAGTTGTTCTTTATTACACCTGCTATTTACAAGTGAAATTCCCATTAAAATCGTTCCAGCCCTTCTAGAGATTACACTAATAAGTTAACCACTAGTTAGTACTATAAAATAAGTGAAACTTAACAAAATATTCATAATAGTGCTTACAAGTTGTACGGCGAGGATTTATTATTCTCTCCTTGATTGCCCTTCTATATCTGGATTATAATTCCCGGATATTATTTTTAACCTGCAATCTATCAATATAAATATCTCTAACTAACCTTCTATCTCTTTTGTGTGTTCTCCATACAACGTGGCATTGGCAGAAGTTACTGGCTCTTAATAAATTCATACAAAAAGTCGTTTTAAACAATAATCTCTGTAAAGGTGTAATATAAAATGAAGCTATTCCAGTGAAGACGATGCTTCAAGCCGGCTGCGGGGAATACTTCGCGTAATGAGGTAGTCTTTTGTTGTCCCACTTACAACTTCGATATCTGTGTAAAGTGTTTTTTTTATGTTTAAAAGTAGATTATAAGCTCTTCTAATAACTTAGTACACGCTTTATGTCGCACGGCATTTGCTCTAGAGTCAAAACACTCCGTTGATGCCTATCCACAAAATCAAGACATTGCGCGTTCAGTGGCGAACTCAACTCCGCGCTATGTCTTACCAGAGCAGAGTAATGAAATTTTGAATATAATCAGTCCTCCGACTAAGAACTGAACCCACAACCAATCGCTTTATACTCATGAGCTGTCCCATGTAACATAATTTAGTAAAAAATTCTAAATAAATTACAATCTATCATAACAATATCAATATTACAATGTGTGAAGCCAAAACTGTACCCTTTTATTTGATTAAAATAGTGTATAAAAATCATTTATTTAATAAAATAAATTTAACACAAATTAATTATATATAAATTCAATTTTTTGACCCTTTTTTTACCCTTTCTCATATAACCTGAACAGTACTATTGCATTCCAATATATTTTTCATGTAAATATTTTTAAAAAATTGGTAAAAGACAAAAGTGCGGCGTTGAGTTCCACCACTCAACACGCAATGTCTCGAACTAGGTGGAAAGCGAAGTACGGAGTGTCTTAACACTAGGTACTTTCTGTCTACCCTGCTATGCGGGATAAAAGCGTGAAGCTAGAAAAAAATTAAAACAGTAATACCACTAAATGCTCGCTCAGTTTATTTTCTTTTTGAAATTGCGAAATATCTACGTTTGTGTTTCAAATAATTCATCTGGAGGCTGACAGCCGGTTACTGGGGTGAAAAATAGTGCCTTTAAAGTAAAAGCTTGGTGCACACTATGTTATTTTATAAAAAATATGCTAAGCAATGTATAATATTTATTATAAATATTTTGAGGTCGATCGTGGAGTAGTAGAACAGCGTCTGACTATAAACGCGAGCGGTTGTGGGTTCAATTCCTACACGGGTGAGTGATTATACTTGAAGTATTTTTACTTCCTCGCTCCGGTAAGACAAAGTGCGGCGTTAAGTTCCGCTAGTTAACACGCAATATCTTGAATTCGGTGGTGGGATGGCATTGGGCTTATAAGTGTAAAGCGATTGGTTGTGGATTCAATTCCTAGTCGGAGGACTGATTATATTCAAAATTTCATTACTCTGCTTTGGGAAGACATAGCGCGGCGTTATGTTCCTCTAGTCAACACGCAATATCTTATATTTGGTGGAAAACTAAGTGCAAGAGTGTCTTGACTCTGGGTACTTTCTGTCTACCCAGCTAAGCGGGATAAAAGCGTGAACTAAAAAAAAATTTTAGAAAACAATACGTTAAAAGTAGCTAACATCAAAATTAACTTATATTTACGACTACTGTACTACACAGTTGGTTATAACACGTATGGCTTAGTGTTCAAAACGCTTGGACGATTCCGAAGGTAAGTGAGTTCCTATCTCGCTGCCATTTAATTTTTATGCATTTTCTAAAAAAAATGTTGTACAGCTTTACACTTTACCCCGCATAGCAGGGTAGTCGAAGACAACCTAGTGGCGGGACGCTTCGTTGACTGTTTCCCGCTCGAAGATCATCACATGGTGTTTCGAGGTGCGGACTAAACGCCTCGCGTTGTCTCTAATTTAATTTTCTACTTTTTATCTATATTAGAAACATCGCATTTATCAAGTTAATTAGCGGGACTTAACCCCACATTTTGTTACCTAGTTGAGCGAAATTAAAATATTATCGTTAGCACAATGAAACACCGTCTAACTTTAAATGCTAGTCATTATCTCCGCTCAGTTTAGATAAGGTGCGGCGTTAAGTTCTGCCACTCAACATACAATATCATTATTTCAGACGCAAAGTGATATACATTGTGCACTAATCTTTAGAACAGGAAAAATGTGAAAAGAGAAAGGACGACAAATGAGCGCTATACACAAAGAGAATAATTTAACAGTGAAACGAATCCTTTTAATGACTGCCATGTAACAGCTTCTAGTTACCAAAAAAGTCTTTTAATGTATAATATATAAGTATCTATGTTGTCTATATTATTGTTAGATATTTGATTTTAAATGAATATATTTTAAACGAATTAACCACGTATATTTTGGTATACAAAATTTTTAGCAATCTGACAGACAAATTCCACCCAAGTATTCCTGTGACCACGGACTACTGTAAACGTCAGGTTAAAAAAATATATTTTCAAATACCAAAATATACGCGATTAATCCGTTTAAAATTGTTAGATTTAAAATGTCTATATTATATATTTATACATAAATTTTAAAACCCAATTTCATTCTTTTAAAGAGGAAATTCAATTCTTTTATTTTGATATTCACGTATGAAAGAATATCCTATATATTATTATTATTATAAATACTTTTTAGATCGTTTGTGACAGAGTTGGGGAATATCTGACTGTACATGCAGTAGTTGTAAGTTTTATTTATTGAAAAAAGCTACTTCACGCTTTATTTCGCATTGCAGGTTAGTCAGAGTGGACTTAGTGATACCTCAAGCATTGCGTATTAAGTGGCGGAACTCAACGCCGCGCTTTATCTGGTAATGGAATTTATATTAAATTGTTGAATAAATCTGGCCTAGTAAGACTGAGCGCGGTGTTAGGTTACAACACACTAATATTTGTTTCTATTTTGGAAAACCCAATAATGCTAAAGATACGTTATAATAATAAATGAATAAATCATTCAAGATATAGGAAAATAACTGAAACTAAAAAACAATCATCTAATATAAGGCCGATCGTGGTACAGTGGGACAGTATCTGACTGTAAACGCGATCGGTTTTGGGTTCGACTCCCACTCAGGGGAGTGATTATATTTAAATTATTTTCACTTCATCGCTCTGGTAAATACAAAGTGCGGCGTTGAGTTCTACCACTTCACACGTAATGTCTGAAATTCGGTGCAAAGCAAAGTACGGAGTATCTGAACACTAGGTATTTTCTGTCTTCTACCCTGCTATACGAGATAAAAGCGTGAAGCTAAAAAAAACTATTTAATATTTGATATTTAACTGTACGGCGTTATATTCCGTCAAGCAAATGCAAATGCAAATGCAAAGCAAGCGTCTATGATATGTAGTGAACATAATTAGAGATGCACTATACAAAATTTCCAATCTCTCTGCTTACCTCGGAAGGAGAAATAATAATGAATCATAAAACAAACATTTGCGATTCTAAAATGATATATGAATCCTGATTTATCAATCCTGATTTATACAACATAATTGCGTTACAACCGAATTTTAATGAAAGGAAATTCACGTCCATCGCCGCTGAAGCGTGTAACTTATTCTAGCAAAATTGCACACAAGTGGTTATTACCTGAAGCAATAATACCGATATTATTGTTCCTTTATTATTTATACAAAATAATTAATCGAAAGGAGTTTTAAAAGATTGGATAGTTGTTTTTTGAGCTTCATCCTTTATCCCGCACAGCAAGGAGGATAGGATATACCTAAAGTCAAGACACCACTTTCCGTTGCATTCGAGACATTGTGTGTTGAGTGACGGAACTCAATCCCACGCTTTGTCTTACCAAAGCGAGGTAATGAAAATAATTTAAATATAATAACAATGCCTCCAAGTGAGAATCGAACCCATAACCGATCACGTTTACAAACACTGTTTTAAATATAAAATGAAAATATTAAGTTTTAATGAGTTTGTATATATACGGATAAATATATATATATATATATATATATATATATATATATATATATATATATATATATATATATATATATATATACAAGAAAATAACTCATTAATTTTCCGGAAAAAAAATTATGTTGTAGAAGCAAAAATAAAAATGATATTAACTATATATAAAGTTATGTGGGTTTCTCTGTGAATATGCAATTTATTAAATACGGAAAAAAATTGTGAAAATGGTTTTTTTTACGTATGTAATGTAATATATTATAATTCAAAGTATATTATATTTTTAATTTTTTTTAAACTATAAATATTAATAATTATTATAATTATAAAAAAAACCATTTTATTAAATAAATAGTTTCATTTAAATAATATATATATATATATATATATATATATATATATATATATATATATATATAGTCAGAAATACGACCTAATACATACAAATGCGTTTTCAAATAAAACTCAATTTAAAAGGAATTATAAGAATAAATATTTAGTTTAATAAACCTTATTCCAATACTAAGTGTGGAATATCACTTTGAAAATAGTAAATTATTAATAAACAGTACAAAAACTTGATACTTAAGGAGTGATAGATAGTGTTTTAGTCTAAAATCAACATAACATTTTGCCTTTGAAAAAATATTATGAAAAAAAGTTGATTTTCTGCTTAAGGTGGCTCCCGAATACCATCTACATGAACAAAACTTGTGCGAATATTGGAATATAAATAAAAGTTTTATATGAAACTTTTTTTATGGGTCCATACCCAAAAAGTAAAAATGGGACTCGTCTGTTTGTCCATCTGTCCGTCTATCCGTCTGTCTATCTGTATGTCACCAGGCTGTATCTCATGAACCGTCACTCAACAGTTGAAAAAATATTGGTACAGAACCCTTTGACGGCGAGTCCAGCTCGCACTTGGCTAGTTTTCTTTACTTTATTTATGTACTATATATACTAAGATTTTGAAAGACATATTATGAAAAAAATTAAAGATAATTTTTAGTAAGATATTTCTATTTCTATGTTTCAGAGTCTTATTTTGTTTCAACTCTTCATTTATACTCAAACAGAATACATTTTTGAAAAAACGTATAAAACTTGAACGCAGCGGGATTCAAACCCACGCCTCGTGGATACCGTCCAAGCACTCTGACCACTAACTAAGCCATGCGTTCATGCGCAGAGAGATTTTTACAAATTTCTACTACTTAAAGATTATTAAGAAATAATCGTTTAACAAGAGAGATTGCTATTTTATATTAATATTTACTATTTTTAAAGTGTTATTCCACACTTAGGATTAGAAAACATTTTTGAAAAAACCGTATAATTTTTTTTTTATAATAATCCTAAGAGTGGAATAACACTTTTAAAATAGTAAATATCAAACAGAATGATTATTTATACAATAAATTGACAGACAGGGCTAATTATATCTAAGGCTATTATCATATAGTGCCAATTCTAACAGTACACAATCAGTGGTCAGCAAACATTGGCCTTTCGTGATCCAATATTGACTTATCGAAAAGCCTGAGAACATGTCATCTGTACGATGAGATCTTCTAGTATCGACTGTGACTGGTTGTGAGTTCGATCCCCACTCGGGGGAGTGATTATATTTAAAACTATTTTTCTCGCAGCATTGATTTCCACCACTCAACACGCAATGTCTCGAATTCAGTGGAAAGCGAATTACGGAGTATCTTCAACGCTGCTCTTTGCCTTTACAGCGAGGAAGTGAAAATAATTTAAATCGATCCTCCTAGGGGGATCGAACCCACAATATATATATATATATATATATATATATATATATATATATATATATATATATATATATATATATATATTTATATATATATATATATATATATATATATATATATATATTTATATATATATATATATATATATATATATATATATATATATACAAGTAAATAAAATTAGTGTGTCTGTTTTGTAATAATACAGAAGTCACTTTTCACTATGTATTTGTATTTACACACGGTACTTTTGGCATTTTCACAATTTCTGCCTCTGTTTGTTTATTGTTCCGATTTCAAGAACAGCTGGGCCGATTTTGACGGGACTTTCACTGGCAGATAGCTGATATTATAAGGAATTAGGCTTAGGCTAATTCCACATTAAATTCCACGTCGTATCCACCACGAGTAGCGAGTACAGCTAGTATATTATGCATTGTTTATTTTGTCATTATACTAATATGTGTTTGAGAGACCATAGTGACGCAATCGGACAGTGTTTTGATGGCAAGCGTGATTGATTATAGGTTCCAATCCTCTCGGAGGGTTGATTATATTTAAAATTCATTTTCATTTCACCGCTTTGATAAGACAAAACGCAGAGTTGAATTCGCCATTTTGAACGAAAAGTAGTCAACGGAGTATTTAGACACTGATCTCAAAGTGAAAATCCTGCTATGCGGGATAAGGCGTAAAGTTGTTAAAAATAAAATAAGAGGTAAGTAGAAAATAAAGGGATAAGAAGTGAATGTGTAAATATGTAAAAATAAAACTTTGTGACATTTTAAAAAAAATAAGCTCATAGATTACATATAGAAGTTGTGCGGAATCCCTACAATTTGTACAATTATTCATCAGAAATACGTTTCACTAATAAAATAAACTGTACTGTATATTTGATATATTCTTTCCTTAAAATAGTAAATTCTTTACTTAAAACTTATTTGCATTTCTCCGTTCTAACACAAAGTGCGGCGTTGAGTTCAACACGTAATGTCTGAATTTCGAGAGCAAAGTCTTTTGTTGTCTATTATGCGGGATAAACCGTGAAGCTGCTCGTGTTTTAAGTAGCAAGTAGCTATAAACGTGAACACGTATTTTATATATCAAATTACCTTTAAATATGTGCGTGATTCTGTATATTTCATGCTTTTAGCGGAAATTATAAAAACTAAATTAACTTAGTTATTTTAAAATAACTATTTTAAACGGATTAATCGCGTACATTTTGGTATTCGAAAATATTCCAATTATTATTTTGATAGTCGAATACCAAACTATGCGCGATTAATTTATTTAAAATAATTTAATTTAAAAAGAAATCAAAGATCTTATAACTTACTTATTTTTTTTCTGTAATTTAAAATGAATCAATCTATACCAGGCGTGAATAAGTTGATAAATCAATAACGCCAACTTTTCAAGGCAGCCATTTCAAATTCAATTCAATTTCAATTGTGTCTTTAGTAAAATCGTTATATAATAATTCACATGTTACACATACATTCACATGTTACACATACATTCACATGTCACATGTCACATGTAAAATAAATACATCGGCTTAGTTATTTATTTAACTTACTGCTGCTGGTGATTTCTATTATTATTTTTAAAAATATGGGTGTGTGTGTGTATGTTTGTATGTATGTACTTGTACACACGTACGAAGTAAACACTATTAACAACATTACAGGAACTGGTTAAATAAATGAAATTAATAAATGGCGCGTAATGGAAATGTGACTTGGAAATAAAGATTGAAGATGGCGCGTAACAGAAAAACGTTATAATTCTTTTACATTATAATAAAAAACATATTGTGATAAGTTTCTCTTCAAACATATAAGAGTAAGTTTACGCTTGGTACTAAAATAGTCTGGGGACATACAGTACTTTTCCTCTAGCGATTATTTAAAATGAAAGAGCTTCCCGTATATTCTAAGCCTTGAACATAACATTTGTTGAGTCTCCCTTATTTTTTTACTTTCATAGCATAGTAGACCTGAAGTACCTAGTGTCAAAACACTCCGTACCCTACTTCCGTCAAATTCTAGACATTACATTTTTAGTGGTGGAACTTAACGCCTTGTTTTGTCTTAACAGAGTGGGGAAATGAAAATAATTAAAATATAATTATTCTTTCGAGTGGAAATCGAATCCACAATCGAAAGTGTTTACAGTCAGACCCTGTCCCACTGTGCCACGACCGGCCTTCTCTTCTCTTATTATATTTTTGGTAAAACCATTTTTTTAGGTCTATACAAAATAAATGAGTGCATCAATATGTAAATTCACATAAACAAGGATACCGGCATTGTATATGATTACAGTACGCTATAACATGCGATATTTAATTTGGTGGAAACAAAAGGAAGCTAACAAGTATAAATATACAAAGATTTTCTAAGATCTACACACTTCGTCTGAAGAAATCAAACAAAATGAACACCTTCATCACTGTGAGTATTTATAATGTAATTTTTATGTATTTCAAAAGTGCGATCGATGTCTGATTGTAAATGATGTGTTGCGTTTTGTTTTATTTTGAGGCGTGATTATATTTTTATTATTTCCATTCCGGTAAGACAAAGTGCGGTGTTAAGGTCCGTAAATAAATAATGTCTGGATATTGGAAAGTGGATGATAGTGTCTTGACACCAGATCTATTTATTCTAAGACTACCCTGGTACGTAGAAGAGTGACTCAAGAAAACTTATTTTCTTCAGTGTCTCAGTTTTCCTAAAATTTCAAAAATCTGTTGCTAATAGCTTAATTTAATTCATTAATTTTAGCTTCAAACATCATTATATTAAAATGTGTGTAAGTATGTCATATGTATGTCAAACTTAGGAGTTTAAAGTAATTGTAAAATTTAGTAAGAAATCCATAAATAACGCTATTCAGAGCTAAGGCTAACACTTAGATATTTTAGAATTTATTGTTAGAGAGAGTTTTATTATATTTAAATATATATATATGTATATATATATATATATATATATACATATACATATATATATATATATATATATATATATATATATATATATATATATATATATATATATATAAATTAAGTTAACTGTAAAATTAATTATTGCCATGTGTCAGGAGGGTGCTAACATATTAAAAAAAAATACAAATCCCTTCAAGATATATTTGTTTTCCAGATACTGTTTTTTCATAGGAATACGTTTACTATGTAACAAAGGCTTCATAAACGTTTTTTCTTTCAGTTGGCTTGCCTAGTAGCTGCCGTCGCGAGCGTGCACGGCTATGGTGGTTATGGTGGATATGGTATATTTCTATACTTTTTTACATCAATGAATTTGTGGGCTTGACAAAATGGCCGGTCGTGGCGTAGCGGACAGCGTCTGACTGTAAACACGATCGGTTGTAGATTCCCACTCGGGGGAGTGATTATATTTAAATTATTTTTACATCCTAGCTTACCATAGTAAGACAAATTGCGACATTGGATGGCACCACTCAACACGCAATGTCTCAAATTCGGCGGAAAGTCTAATACGGAGTGTCTTGACATTAGATACTCGCTGTCTATCCTGCTAAAAAAGCGTAAAGGTAAAAAAGTGCCTTAAAATTACACTACTTGACAAGTTATGTAACTTAACGCCGCCCTGTGTAGTGTGTGTGTCTATATTATGTTCAGTTTGTCAAAGAGAGTCTTGTTGACGGATGTATTACACATTCACCGCTGTGTAGTAGCGTCTTTAAGTAAGCAGTGTTGATGGGAACACTTGGTCAATATTGATGTTTGCTATCCTTTGACTCGGTAGTTAGATAGTAGTGACGTTTAGGAATACTGTAATAGTTGATCTTTAGCTATGTTATACGTAGTTCTGTTCCGTTATTTTACATCTCTCCCGTCTATTGCAGGGTAAACAGAGAGATCGTAATATAAAAACTCTATTTCTCTCTTCTTTCCGATAGAAATCAGTACATTCTTTGCGATAAATTGTAACTATCAACCCGGGTTTGTTAATAAATTCCAAAACCATATTATCGTAGTGGTTTTTTGGTATTATATTATATATAGATATCAATAATTTTCTATTCATAGTGGCACACGGGGACAGCGTTTAACACCGACGCCTTGAAATAATTGATTCTATATAAAATCAATTTCCATTGTTTTTTTTCTGGTGAAACGTGGCGTTGAGTTGCGCCACTGAATGCTTCAATCGTCTTAAAATCGGGTGGAACAGTGGAGAATGGAGTGTCGTGACACTAGGTTGTCTCTGACCTTGCCATGCGGGATAAAGCGAGAAACTGTAAAATAAATCAAATAAAATTAGAAACCAGGATAATCAGAAACATATTTCCCTCCATCACAACACAATGTATAAAAGTTATAACTATTTACCTACTTTAATATTTATTTCTACAGGTTATTCATCAATTGTGTCTGTGCCAGTTATTAAAGCCGCTCCTATCATAAAATCCGTTGCTGTAGCTCCAATTATTCGCAGCCCTATCTTGCAAACCGTACCCATATCTAGCTACAGCCTCGGTCTCGGAGGTTACGGAGGATACGGACTGGGATATGGGGGTTACGGACTGGGAAAACTGGGTTACGGAATTGGCAAACTCGGTTACGGACTCGGTTACGGAGGATACGGACTCGGACTCGGTTACGGAAAACTCGGTTGAGTGATACGAGCTTAATGATCTTCAGATGAAGCACGCTAGCCCACTTTATCGGTCAATTGGTCTTTAATAAATTTTTGTGCAGTTATTTTGTTATTTTTTTATGCTTACATTCTTATTGTGTCCAAAGATATTAATCGAAAGGACATTGTGTGTTACCCTGTTTAGGATTCATATCCATACTAATATTATAAATGCGAAAGACTGTCTGTCTATTACGCTAGCCCCTACAAGATTAAAATAGGGGATGAAATGCTTGTTTGGTAATATGGATTGGGTTTCACGCGGACAAAATCTCGTGAATAAAGGTAGTAAATAATATTTTACTATTTTTAAAGTGTTATTCCACAGTTTGAAATAGAAAAATAATAATATAAATTTATTTATTATATTTTGAAATAATAATAAATAAATATTTAATAATAATAATAAAAATAAAAATAAATGATTCATACATTTGCTTTATGATATTTAAAAATGATATATCTCGAAAATAATCATTTCTTGGGCTATATATATATATATATATATATATATATATATATATATATATATATATATATATATATATACATATATATAAAAATAATAATAGAAAATATTTTGAAATAATAATAAATAAATATTTAATAATAATAATAAAAATAAAAATAAATGATTCATACATTTGCTTTATGATATTTAAAAATGATATATCTCGAAAATAATCATTTCTTGGGATATATATATATATATATATATATATATATATATATATATATATATATATATATATATATATATATACATATATATATATATATACATATATATAAATAAAATAAGAGTGTTTGTCTGCAGTTTTACATACACGGAATATAATTAAATAACACTTTTGCAATTTTGTCAATCTGTCTGTCCTGAGCCAATTTTGAAGGCTCTTTCACTGGCTATTGATATTGGATAACTAATGTAAGTAGTAATTAAGGATACGTTTAGAATTATATATTAAAATAAAGATTTATAATATAGTATTCTACGCAGGAATTAGCTAAATTAGCTAAAGTTTTTTAAATTACCTAACCAATAACCTAACCGAGGTCACAGGCACTACCCTATCTTCCGTGAACCCCGGCATTGCAAGCCTGCAAGGCACGTCAAATCTTTTTTTATTTTTAATTTTTATCTAAATAAGATGTTGATGACTGAATGAAATGTTCCAAGTACCAATATATTAGAAATTAAAAATAAACCTGTAAAAAAGTCTCTACATCAAAATATCACCTACCAAAATATCGGAGGCGCTATTAAAACAACAATGGTAAATAATAATGGACATACAACTCAATGATTATTAAAATTCATGTCTGCACTTTCTAAATGCACACGTTAATTTTTGAAAGTACTAAACGAATTAAAACACATTCTTAAAAAACTTATAAAAATTTGAACGCAGCGGTATTCGACCCCGCGCCTCTTGGAAACTGTCAAAGCGCTCTGACCGCTAAGCCATGCGTTCTACTACCAGCTGCGTCGAAATTCTTATACGTTTGTTACAAGTTATTTACTTTGTTGGCAAAGCAAATTTTTATATATTTTTTAAAAATATTATTTTAATCAAAAATACTGAAAAGATCATATATTTATTTTTATAAGCTATTAATCCTGGGCATGGTATGCGCTGTTATATATTTTGGTGGCTAGTTTTTATCTTATAAAATCCTACGAGGTCTAGCAGAGAGATGTAGAAGGGTCATATATTTTCATAGGTAGACTGTCAGAGTTTACCTGTGACCACTTGCTTTCTGCTTAAAATAGATTGGATATTGAGTAGCGAAATTCAATTCTACGTTGTCTTACCAGAGTGAAAAATAAAAAAAAATGAAATATCATCATTCTAACGACCGGGAATAGAACTCACACCCATTCACCTTTACAGTTTATAGACACTTTCCCATTATGCTGTTATGGACTTTAACATTATTTTCAACTGGTCAATCAACGAAAATCTTTTAAATTAGGTATGTTTGATAACTACAAGCTATTAGTACTTTTGTCACTACTTGGCTGTGTGACGTAACTCAACGCCGTATTTTGTCTAACCAGATAAATAATGGAACATATATACGCAGATACATATTATTCCCTAACTTACGCACTTCTAAATACAATTTTTAAAGCTGGCTATCATGGTGCATTGGGCAGTGTCTGATTAGAAACACGATTGATTGTGGGTTCAATTACCATTCGAATTTGGAAGAATGATTATTATAAAAAAATATGTTCATTACTTTGTGGTAGTGTTAATACAAAGCTTGTCAAACACACAATGTCTAGATTTTAGACGAAAATCAGTCATTGTCTAGATAGGTCAATGTCTAGATTTTAGACGAAAAGCAGTAATTAAACATTAAATTATCTCTAACCACCCTGCTATGCGGGATAAAGTGTGAAGAATAAAAAAAAATTAAAAAAAATCATCCATGTATAAATATATAAATGAAGTAACCGGTTCTAACTTTAAGTCGGTAATGTTATTGCGATACAAATATGTACTTGATGTTAATAGTTCACTGAAATTTAAAGGAAATAAACTACTATATAAGGCATTTATAAAATCAATACATGCATTTTATTTGTAACAACCAAGCAACATGAACTCCTTTATTGCTGTAAGTACCTGTTATGTTTATATTGACTGTTAATTAAATAACCTAGTGATGTTCGCTTTAAGTGATGGAACTTAACGCCGTGTTTTGTCTTCGCTGATTAAAAGGAGGAAATAAAGTACGCCTTTTTTAGCAATATACGAGTGTATTTCACAGATGCAAATATCAAGACACTCCGTACTTTGCTCTCCGCTTAATATGAAACATTGCGTGTTGAATGGAACTCGATGCTGTACTTTGTCTTACCAGAGCGAGGATGTGAAGATATTTTAAATATGATCACTTCCCAATTTTAAGTCAAACCCACAACCGATCGGGTTTACAGTCGTAAGCCACTGCGCCACGACCGGTCTCAATTATTTTTAAATTATTAATTTAATTAAAATTTAAAAAGATACTGTCTCTAAAGAAAATTCTTGACCTTAGACCAGACCAGACTAAGAATTCTGGGTCATATAACAGGTATATTACGTTCATAAAATAATTATATACTTATACTGATTCACTAAGCAGTGATTCGATCAATTTAAGGTTATGTTAACATTATTTTTACTAAATATCCCGTTGAAACGTTGAGAACGCATTGCCTTAGCAACGTGTATGTCACTTTATGTAAACGTGTGTGCCAAATACATGGTAGTGTGTGTAACATTTTTTTTTATTTAAAATATATTTACACATTATTTGAAAAAAAAATGCATTCTGTACTCCTTCTCTATATAACTATAACTGTGTTAAATTTCATACTCTCTTCTATTAGCATAATTTTCGTAGAAAGGGATATTAAGAATTTACAGCACGTGTTAATATATAGAAACAAATATATTTATTTCAGTTTGCCTGTCTATTGGCGGTAGCCACAAGCGTGCATGGATCAGGCCTCGGTCTCGGCTATGGTGGATATGGTATGTTCATTTCTTTTTATATATTGGACGCTAGTAACTAATTTAGGTAGATTAAAGGAGGGTTTTAAAAAAAAACACATAAAGTGGATTCTATTTAATTTTCTTTATTTATTTTTTACTTTACAAACAATTGAAAATTATAAAGCATGTTATAAACTAACTAGATTAACAAATTAAAATGTATTTATTTGAATATATCCGATTAAAATGTATACATATAATAAACATGGAAGGTATATGAGGAAAATTATTGACGGTAAATACCCCCAATTGGATTTATCAATATCAATGTAATAAAATTCAAAACATTTTTTTTTCTGTTTATCCATCTATGCGTGTATGCACGGAAAGAGCTTGACCGATTTTAATGCTATTATATTTTGGCAACCTTGTCATTAAGTATTTATTTTATATCAATCAGGCTATAAATAAGAAATTTCTATCAATTGAAATATATTGTTCAATAACAAGGGTTCATTTCCTCGTTTAAATTATATTTACAGGAATATCAGCACCCATTATCTACAGTGCTCCAGTTTTAGCACCGGCAGTATCTTCTGTGAATGTCTATAAAGCTGCCCCAATTCCCATTATAAAGAAGGTAGTCGCGCCAATAATACCTGCACCAATTATATCTGCCCCGATTATTAAAGTGCCAGTTGTCAATTATGATCTGGGTCTGGGAAAAGGTCTAGATTATCTCAACCTAGGTATAGGTCTTAACAAGCTGTCATATGGCGGACTCGGCTATGGAGGACTGGGCTATGGAGGACTGGGCTACGGCAAATTGTAATTTTGTATAAAATGAAGAAAGTTAACATGTTTTTGGAAATTATTTGCTAGCACTAATAAAGCAATGAAATTAAATTATTTTTTTATTATAAACAATTATTTATTTTTCCAATAAATAATGGTTAGGTAGTGGAAATCATGACGCAGTGGGAGAGCGTCTGACTATAAACACGATTGGTTACGGATTCGATTCCCAATTTGAGGAATGATTATATTTACAATTAATGCTTAATTTTTTTATTTCTCTGTTCTGATGAGACAAAGTGCGGTGTTGAATTCCGCCACTCTATATACAATGTATGAACTTTGAGTGGAAATTGAATGAGAGAAAATTTTGAAAGGAAAAATCTGCAATAGAAATTTTCACATTAAAATTGGAAAATATCTTTTATAAACAAACAATATTTTACCCAAAGTACATTACGCTAGTAAAACTACTAAGACCGTCCTGCTTGATCTGTTATTTACATGTATTTCACGTAAACGATATCGACGGTACCAGGTTGAACATAAATAACTAGAAAAAGCTATATTTAGATAGCTCAGTTCATTTTAATATTTTTATACGATATATGATTCGCCATTATGGCGTATTCTGTATATCATTATGTAGGAGGGTCGTGGCGCAGTGGGTCAGCGTCTGACTATAAACGCGATTGGTTGTGGGTTCGATTGCCACTCGGAGGAATAATTATATTTATATTATACCCAATTCCTCGCTGTGATAAGACAAAGCACGGCGTTCAGTTCCGCCATTCAATGCGCAACGTCTCGATTTCGGTGGAAAGCGAAGTACGAAGTGTCTTGACACTAGGTACTTTCTGTCTAGCGGGATAAAAGCGTGAAGCTAAAAAAATTAAAAACAAAGTATGTTTGAGGCCATCATGGCACAGTGGGACGACCTACTACTGTCTGTCTTTTTGTTTTATTATTATTAATATTTTTATTCTTTTCATAAAACAATACCTGAGATTTACTAAAACTTATTTACAAAGCATTTTTTTTAATTTAATGACGAGTTGCGTTTTTCGTGTCTCGTTGAGATCATATACAACTGTCTATCTATAAACGTGATGAGGATAATTATATTTAAAGTATTTTCGTTTCTGATCTTCATGTAATGTCTCGATTTTTGTGGACAGCAAAAAACAGAGTCCCACTGTTAAGATAAAGTGCGACGTTGAGTTTACCTTTCAACAAGCAAAGGTTTTATCTGACTGCCCTATTTTTAACCTAAGGAAATCGCGTTACGGATACCTGCCCGATTGGGGACTCGGGACAGGTAATGTGAGACTCCGGATTGGCAGCATCTCTGCCAATCTGGAGTCCCACTAAAACCTCACGGTGCTCCTCCTGAACCGCCACAGATCTGGCCACAGGCTGGTCCTTGGGTACACCCCGATTCTTCCGTAAGCCCCGGCGGCTTTGACTCCCCTACTGCGCGGGATAGACCGTTCAGCAAAAAGAAACATATATAGCTTATATTTATAATATATGTATATTTACTATTTTCTGTTATTTTTATATTATATAAATTCTATTCTTTAAGAATAGGATTTATATAATATACTAATTTAGTTATAATTAAAAAAACAACTAATATATTTTAAACTCTCTCAGGAACTACGTGCTCATAGATAATAATATTTATATTAATTGTAAGCTTAGAATAAAAATTTTAATGAAAGAAAATTCGCAATAAGGCAAAAAAATAAATAAAAAGGAATCCTCTTTGTAAAAATTTATTGGGTTTCATTCATTACTTAGCCTGTTGGAGTCGAAGCTGAAGACCTATGACATGGATACAGCTAGATACTTCTTCCATCAGGGTCTTCCAGAGCGGGCAAGACCTTCAGTTACTAACAGAAACCTAATGAATTAAAACTATCTTAATTCATTAATAACTATTTTAATAATTTAAGCCATATTGGCCCAGTGGCACATCATCGGACTGTAAACGCTTGCTTGTAGGTTCGATTCTAATTGTAAAAATGATTGTATAAAATAAATTTCAACGCGAACTAACTACCTATCAATTCTCTCCAACTACCTTGCGATACGGTTTTAAGACTGAACGATGTTTATATTAATAAATTTTAAAAAAGTCAGTGTTTCTATACAAATTATTATTCAAAGTACATACAAAACAGTTTAAAGTAAGTTAAGCACGAGAAAAAACCACTTAAATATAAGCATCGAATCGATCGCACGAACCATTTTTCTATTTAGTTGTTCTCTTGATTCCTGTGTTAGTTAAATTAGAAACGTCCAACTTTGGCAGTTAGCATTCCGGATTTACGCTCAACTACAATACTCTATTAAACTATGTAGTTTAAGGGAGATCCGATAAATTAGGATAAACATATATAATGTTTATTTATTATAGAGAGGAGAAAAGGAAAAATCTGTAAATGACGTACATATATTGCAAAATAAATGCGTAGCAAGCGGTTTTGTTCTTTGGAAAAGAATAGGAATATTAAAATTAATTATCATTGTTTGAAATTAATTTAAATAATACTATTACATTATTTATTTGAAATGTGCTGATAGCTCTAGTAAGACATAATACGGCGTTTAATTCCGCCACCCACCTTACTTTGTTGTTAAAATGAATAAACAATACTATTACATTATTTATTTTTAATGCGCTGATAGCTCTAAGAAGACTTAATACGGCGTTTAATTCCGCCACTCACCTTACTTTGTTGTTGAAATGCATTTAAACAATACTATTACTTTATTTATTTTAAATGTGCTGATCGCTCTAGGAAGACTTAATACGACGTTTAGTTCCGCCTCTCACCTTACTTTGTCTTACTACTTACTTTAAACATTCTCAAACATATAATTTTATTTGTTTTCTGTTTTATCCCTTGCGGTGATCAGAAAGGATGGAACACCAAGGAGGTCTCCGCGACTTCTTGTACCACTCACCTTTATCTTATAAATCTTTCTTACCATTCTTTCATCACTCATCCTCTCAACGTGGCCAAACCACCTGAGCACGTTCTTCTTCCTTCTCACTATAGTATTCACGATTACGCCTGCCATTATGCGAATCTCTTCGCCGCATATACGATCAATTAAACTGATTCCGAATAACCGGCCAAGAAGACTAACACATAATAGTTTGTTATTTCAAAATATAATAGATAATAAATCATTATATATTATCGAAAAAGTATATGGATGTATGTAATAAGTATATAGGAGACCATCCATTCTGTAGAATGAGAGCGTATCAGGTGTATGTACTTACTGAGTCGCAGCCAAATGGAATTATAGTCGCCTGAACGTCGGCGCCGTGTCATAGATAAAGAAAGTTATAGAAAATGCATAAAGCTAAATGTATAAAGTATTTTTTTAGCTTTACTTTTGACAGAAAGTACTTAGTGTCCAGACATTCAGTACTTTGCTTTTCGCCGATTTCAAGACATTGAGTGTTGAATGACGGTACTCAACGCCGCATTTTGTCTTACCAGAGATAGGAAGTGAAAATAATTTAATTATAATCACTCCCCTGAGTGGGAATGAAACGCAAACCGATAGCGTTTACAACCAGATGCTGTCCCACTGTGTCACGACTGGCCCCATAAAGTAAGTTGTGAAATGTTTTTTTTTAAATTAATATTGCATAAATTGTAATCGTTTTCTTTAGGGTCACGCCTTATCCCTCCCTAGCTAGGCAGTCAAAGAGAACGTAACAAAATTCGTCTTTCACCTCGTCCACACTCATTATATTCTTCATGCTTCCCTTTCGGAAGGTCGTTATTTTTTTTAAGTGACCTTCCTCCTATTTCTCAGTATCTACTTATTTTTCAGTTTTCATAGGTCACCTAAGGTCAACTCCCATCTCCATTGCCCATCACCTTTACGTGTATATATTTCACATCATTTCTTCATTTTGTCATATTATTATTAGTTGTAATAATATTCTCATAGTATTATTTGATATATCATATAGATATAATGTAAAATTATATTATTGTGTATAATTTTGTTAGTAAATTATACACTATATAATTCAATAGAAAAAATAATTCTCTACTGTAGATACAATAGTTACAGGCATTGATTTTAATAACAATAATGTCATTGTTCGATTTTTTTTTTCAATATAATATTAATAATTTAAGTGATGTTTTCTATTTTTTAAATAATAACATTTCAACACAAAAACTCATATTTGGGTCATATTAACAAAATAATATAGTTCAAGAACCAGCTCCATTATATAAATGTAATTATGTACATATTTTATCCTTACACAGATTTATAGGGTAGCAATGAGAATTTACGTACAAGTCACTTCTGTTCTCTATTTATGTTCTATGATAGTCCATTACGTGGCGAACTGAAGATCGTCGAAGCGTTAATTGAAAAAGCAATTAAAGTAGGAAATATCTAAGATATTTGATCAGATCTTGATTAATAATCCAGATGTGTTTCATTAGATGCTGTGAACATTGTGACATTTCACGGCGTTGTGGCGCAGTTGGGCAAAGGCTGATTGATTGTAATGACCGTGAGTTCGATTCCCAGGGAAATGTTTATTTTCTTTTTAGCTTCACGCTTTTATCCCGCGTAGCAGGGTAGGCAGAAAGTACCTAGTGTCAAGACACTCCGTACTTCGCTTTCCACCGAATTCGAGACATGTTTATATGTATTATAATGTAATCTTTCAGACTTAGCCAAAGATAAATAAATTGTGGCGCAGTGAGACAGCGTCAGACAGTAAACACGATCGATTGGGGGTTCAATTCCCACTCGGTGGAATGAATACATTTATATCACCTTCATTTCTTTGCTCTGGTAAGACAAAGCGCGGCGTTGAGTTCCGCCACTCAACACACAATGTGTTTAATTCAGCGAAAAGCGTAATTATAAGAGTTTCTTGATACTAGTTGCTTCCTAGTACACTGGTACTAGATCTACACTGCCATGCGGGATAACAGTGTGAAACTAAAAAAATGAGCAAAATGGTACCAAGATTTTTGGCCTTAAATTTTCTCAACTTATGTTACAAATTATACTGGAAGATATCAAACTATGCAAAAAATAATAATTAAATTATGTTTATATCTATTGTTTTTATATATATATATATATATATATATATATATATATATATATAAAAATACAAAATAGTACCAGTGGTTATACTAATTGATGTAGAGATCAGTTTCTAAGATAACACTAGACGAATATGATCGCTGTATATAAAAATGATATACCAGTAAAATAACAAAGATGGTTCTTTGTACACAAACAAACTTTCTATTGTAGTAGAACTAAAACTAGATAATTTCCAGTCTAGACCAAACTAAAACCAGTACGTTATACCAACACATGAAAAATTGCTGATTAAAAAAAGTAACTTCCCAGCAACCAGAAGACTGATCTTATCTGAATTACATTCTGATTGGAAACGCTTGTTCCAGACACGCTGCCGTTATATTTTACCGTTTTTCTCAATTCGCTTTATAGAGTGTGTGTTTTTTATGAATTAGACTAGATTTATCCCGCATAGTATGGTAGTTAGAGAACATTGTTTCAATATACTCGAATCGAATTGATTATTGAGTGGTAAACGCCGCGCTTTGTCTTATCAAAACGAATTTATTTGTATAAGTATTTAACACGTAGTTAAACGCTGCTTATAAAAAGACAAAGGTCACTAAATGCATGGTAGTAAATAACCTATAAATAAAACAATAGGTTATTAATTTAGAAACTGATTTATACATTTATCTTTTGCTTGAGTTCGCTTATTTTATTAATTAGGAGCTATTTTTTTATTTTTGCATGATGTAACCGTCTATAAAGTTTACGTATTGTTGTAAACCAATGTTGATAGATCAATTTAGTATGATCATTTAATATATTACGTGTAATATTTACTAGTTATGAATACACCAAATTTATTAAGCATTCATAAATAATAAGCAAATATACCAACGACATGTTTAAAGGAAATGTTTTGCCAAATATAATAAATTAACAAGAGGTTAACGGTACTAATGGAGGTTATTTTCTACCACTAACTATAAATAGGCGAAATATTGAATTTGTATGCTCTCTGAATGTTTTTAGTTTAAACATGAAAAATCTTTAAACATTAAACATTGCGCCTGACTTCTTGTTACTTCTTGTTGGTGAGTTACGTCTCCTTGAAAATTTGCACTCCAATGACAATAATGTTTCAACCAAATTGAAATTCATATATTGTCAGCTTTAGAATAAACTAAAGTTCTTGTTTTAATTTGTTTTTTAAATTATTTTTATAGCTTTGCGCTTTTACTGCTTAGCAGGTTAGGAAGTACCTAGTGTCAAGAAACTCCGTACACCGTTATCCGCCGAATTTGAGATATTGCGTTTTGACTGATGGAACTCAACGCCGCACTTTGTCTTGACCGAACTGAAAATAATTTAAACATAATCACTCCTTCGAGTGGAATCAAACTCACAAACATCGTTTACAGTCAGACGCTGTCCCACTGCGCCACGACCGGCCTCTTATTATTATAAGTGAATACGAAATTTAAAAAAAAGGTACATTTATATAGACAATATGTAATCGGTTACACGTCATTACGTCAGCTTTACGTTAATTTTAATTCTGACTAATTCATAAATAAAACATCGATTTAAACGATTTCTTTGTTCATTAAACAATTACACGTATATTGGTAATTGAAGCATTTTCGCAACATTCTGCGCGGTGTTAAATATTTTCACATTAAGAAAAATCTAACCGGGCTGTTAAATTAGCATACTGATATTGAGTTAGTTATTTTTGGTTCTAAACAGTTGAAAGAGGCCGGGCGTGGCGCAGTGGGACAGCGTCTGACTCTAAATGCAATCGGTTGTGCCATCGATTTTTACTCGGAGGAGTAATTATATTTAATTTATTTTCACTTACTCAATGGTACGGTACTCAACGCTACGCTTTGTCTTACCAGAGCGAGGAAATGCAAATAATTTAAATATAATAATTAACCCAAGTGCGAATTGAACCCACAATCGCTCGCGTTTACAGTTGGACGGACAGCGTCACTGTGTAAATGAATCCTCTATTTGGTTTTTTATATTTACAATATATAATGTAGGCAGAGACTTCATAGTGCTATATCCCTCTACATTCTATATTCTGTCCTTGGTAACCTTAGCGCAACCTATGTATAAATAGGTAACATTGTATATTAGTCCTAAATATTAGTAATTAAGGGGACACCTTATGATCTTAATAGTTACATACAACTCATTTGAATATTAATATTATTAGAAAACACCTACTCTCCTTTTTAACTATGATTTGCATTCCTTTGTTCGATGTTTATATAAATCGGCGATTAAAGCCACACGGGGCTCTTTTGATCGTGGATTTTCGAAGAGTAGGATGTGTTCTTTTGTTCCTATTCTTCTAATCCTAACGTTACTATTATTTTAATGTATTTCGTGTGTTTATTTTAACAGTAGAAAGATTAGGTGTTGGTTTGTAATATAAAAAGATTTTGTTTAATACTTGACCAACAAAAAAAATATTTGAACCAGGATTCGAATTCATAACCAGAGTGTTCAATAAAAACATTTTCCAAAAATAGACATTTTTTAAAGATAAGGAATCTTAAAGGTTTTATTTAAGAACAATTTGGCATTTCATTGACAAGAATTTATTTTGGCATTTTGTTTGAATGCTACAGGTTCTTAGTAGGTAGGTCTGATGATATCAATAAACCACTCGTAGATAAGGTTACTGTAATATATCTACTATGTATGTATATCTTTAACAATATCTTGATTATTTTTCGGTATAATATATAAAAAAAATAAAAATTACTTAGGAATTTATCCAACTGTCGGTAATTTTCCTCGAGTTTACCAACAGACATTACGTGGGATTCATAACTTAACACCGAACCATATAAATCTCAAGTAGTTGAAAAACTAAAATATTTAAAATAATCTAAATTACCCCAACTGGAAATTGAACTCCAAACGTCCGTCCAATCAAAAGTCGCTATATAACATATACTAATATATACAATTTCTAAGAAAATGTTCTAAGAAAGAATGCGATGCGATTAGAGAGCGCTACTTCCTGAAGACCTAAATTGACTGCGATTCAATAGCTAATGGAATTTTGATCATACAGATCAACCGGTAACTTTCTATATTACGTTATATTACTTCGACATTTCACTGTGTATTTATATATAGGACATTTTTATTATTTTTTCTTATAGCTTCACGCTTTTATCCCGCATGGCAGGGTAGACAGAAAGTACCTAGTGTCAAGACACTCCGTACTCCGTACTCCGTTGAGTAGTAGAACTCAACGCCACATTTTGTTTTACGCGCCAAAGTGAAAGTAATTTAAACACTCTTCCGAGTGGGGATCGCACCCACGACCGATCGCGTATATACGCCGCCGTCCCACAGCGCCACGACCAACTTCAACAATATATACATATATATATATATATATATATATATATATATATATATATATATATATATATATATATATATATATATATATATATATATGTTTTATATTAATTGTTACTAGTTATTTTTTAAATTAATAAATGTAACTATCATTATAAAAGAAATTATTTTAAACGATTGCTTATATTTTGGTATTCGAAAATACTTTTTTAAAACCTGATGTTCCGAATACTTACTACAGTAGTCCGTGGTCACAGGTAAACTTAAATCTATTTTCGAATACCAAAATATACGCATATATAAAAAGTTGAACGCAGATGGATTCGACCCGCGCCCCTTAGAAAGTGCTACCTGTCAGTGCGCTCTACAACTAAACCATGCATTCTCCATCCCGCTGTATCGTAATCCTTATACGCTTCATACAACTTATTTATGGTTTTAGCAACCTGCTATACAACAAAAAACGTAAAGCTTTACGCTTTTTGTTGTATAGCAGGATAGACAGACAGAATCTAGTGCTAAAGTACTTTATTATTGATTTTCCTCCCGGAATCGAGACATTAAGTATTGAGTGGCGGAGTTCATCGCCGCGCTTTATCTTTATCCCAAAAGCAAGAAAAAGTTAATAATTCCCCCCCAGAGTGGGGATCGAACCCACAACTAATCTCATTTACAACACACGTCATAGATTTTATTTTTTCTATATAAAATCCTTTAAAAAATATATATCAACCTCATGGCGTTCCACCAGAAAATAACACTGTTTAGTTAAATTTTTATTGTCTTTGGTTATACAAAAACATGGAATAATCTTTAAAATAACTTACAAAAACACATTTATTTATTGATAAATACATCGTGAAGTACTAAACTTGTACATTTATTATAATAAAACTATTTTATTATAGATTTCACTCATAACTTTGCCATTTTAAAATCGCACGTTTAAAAATAAACATCATTCGTTTAACTTCGGTACAAGAGAAAGAGATAGATAGTGTTCTGTTTCACAAAAATGCTTTATTATGGTAACAATTTAAAAAGTTATCCGTCTGAGTTTATAGTTAACCGTGCGTTGTCATTTTTATTTTGTAACGATTACATCAAAATATGTATATCACAATAATTTATACATCGGCAGTAAGTAATGAAATAGTAAAGTATGGTGTATATGAAAATATAGCTAAAATAATTTTTATAATACATTCGATTAAATAAAATATATTCTTAAGAATGAACAAATGAATCGCTTTAAAAATTATTACAAATATAAGTTTAATTGTAAATTTATTCGATATTATATCGATTAATATAACAATGGTGAACTCAATGTATAGCGTATATAATAATATAATGTCAAGAAAGTGGTCTCTACATTCTTTTGCTAATAATATAAATTTTATGTTAGTACGAGTGTACACAGTAGGTATTTGTTTGTGGTATACACATGCAAAGTAATCACTAAGAACTTAGTATCTAGACATCTTAGATATTGCCTGCCGGTATTCAACGCCGCGCTTTGTCTTAAAAAGTAATGGAATAAGAAAATAATGTATATATATATATATATATATATATATATATATATATATATATATATATATATATATATATATATATATATATATATATATATATATATATATATATATTATTAATTCGTTTTAAGATATAACTAATAATTCAACATATACATTTTTAAATAATAGAAGGTTATTATGTTAAATAGGTAGAATAATATTTTAAGCCAATATTATAGCTAGGATATATATATATATATATATATATATATATATATATATTGAAATTAGGTACGAAAATTTGAAGTTATCAGGATTTAAAAGCGGTTTAAAGCGCTTTTAAACCTGTTTTAAAAAGTATCCATTGCTGCAATAACTAAGTGGGAACGTCATTATATTAAAATATTAAAAAAGAAAACCGTTTCGAAATTGATCAATACAGTTATAGTAACATATCGATTGTAGATAATTTATTATACAATTATTGGTTTAAAATTATGAAACGGGATCTGTACCCACGCTTGTTGACAATTGTTCTACGGAGGTTAAATTTTCATATGTATTTGAAAAGGTTTTATATATATATATATATATATATATACATCAAGTTTTTATATAATAATTTAAATATATTAAACTGCAATTTTCAAACTCAATTGTTATTTTGATCTATTTTAATTCCATTTACAATGTAAAATTAATTATGTGCATAAATTGAAAGCATTGTGTCAAGCTGTCAGTTGATAGACAGTGGGTTGTTGTTATATTTTTCTTTTAATTTTCTTTCAGCCAGTAAATTATTTAACTTAGGCTTTTTTATCTATATTTATTTAAATATAGATAAATAAATTGAAAACAAGAGATTATGACAGATATATTGTAATTATGCTAAATTTTTAGATTCTTTAAAGATTAGATAGATTGTACTGAAAATTATTGTTTTATTTTAGGAAATAATTTTATTAAACAAAAAAAAGTAAAATTTTATCTACGAAATTGAAATATTTTCAATAGTCACGTGCTTATTGCTCAAATGTGAGCTAATTTTTTAAATCCATAATATTCTTTACGATGTTCATAATAAACATCGTAAAGACGAGTGTCTGTGTGAGTGTGATTTGTTAAATACATAATACATTTTAGAATTTAAACACAATGCGTCTTAGAAACAAGCATATTTAAATTATCCATATACACGTTATCTTTATCAAAATTGTACCAGCAATTTCTAATATGAAAAAAAAATCTATATTAGATACAGTAGTTAAATAAAAGGCGAGTTAATTGAACATAAAGAAACAAATTCAAGCAAAGTTTTTTTGGCATTAAATTTGGCACTTCAGAATTGATTTCAATAAACTTTACATTAAATTTAACTATACAATAATTAAATTAGCACAGTTGTTCAGTTCGTTTTATCCCTTGTTTTAATGATTTATCGGTTACAGTACAAGCTAGTGATTTACAATAATGATGACCTCGACCTGCGTTTACACAACGTATGCATTTTCCAATATTAAAAATATAAAGATATTTAAATTTTATTATCTGTGTACTGAATTTTTTTTTATTATAGTTTTAATATATTTAGCATTATTTTTTCTTTAGACTGTATGTCACTATACATTTATTATTAAATCAAAAAGATGACGAACCGATCGATATTCACAAATTTTATTATTAAAAAATAAAATATAAATTAAGGAAATCTAACCTACAAAATCTACGAGGCGTACAATATAATTTATCTTAAAAGAGTTATTTTAGAACAAAATTATACCCTTTTATAAAGGAATTTTACGCTCTCCTAAGCTGAACGATGAGTATCAAACGCGTGTGTAATTTATACACGCAAAAATTAACAAGTGTACGCAGTTATGCAAAATATATTTGAACATTATATATTTGGTTCTATGGAAATTTGGTATTCATTATTAAACATAGAATGAAAAACATATTTTCAATGTTTAAACACAGACTGTTTGTGTTTAATAAACTTAACATTATTAAATACGAACACAGTTTCTTCAAACATAGTTTTATTTAATGATATTTTTAATGTTCATTTCTTCAGTACTTAGTGCTCAATGCAGAAAGGTTTTTATACTTGAAGGTTGTTAGAAAATTTTTGTTATTTTTTGTCTCTTTTGACTGTAAACGGCGTTTCTCGGTAAAATTTTTTGTTACTAAATGTTAATATTTATAATGTAAACTGAATTTCACTGCATTAGTTATACAAATATATATGCAGTATCTTTATATAGGCGGTTATTTTTGACAGATTCGTTTTGACAACTCTACTTTTACAAGAGATATTCGTACATCACGTATGTAGTTTAATATGTAGATAGTTTATATTATATATGTACGTACATATTTACGTACATATATACATCCATGAATAATTCAAAATCTGTAATTATCAGATGTTAGGAATAAATTAATTTTGTGTGATTTTTAATAATTATTATAATGAGTGAATATAGCTTTGGTAGGGTCAAGCTATGTTACTTGTACCGATTTCAACTGCTTACTCACATGTTATATTGATATTTGAAATAAATCAATAAACATTAATCAAAACGTTTTTACATTTTGCTCTAATAATATAAATAATATTTTATTTATTTATATTTTATTTACATATATTTCATGTAAAGTTGACCTAACAGATAACCAGATAACCAATTTTTATGTTAGTTGTCAATATTTTTTTAACTTTATCGTGTTTGTAAATGTTTGAATTTGTTCGAATTGATTTGTACTCGACTGACATCCCTGCACATATATAAGGGATTTTTTTGTATTAAAATATATAAAATAAAAGCTAACTATTTTGGCACTATAAAGCTGCGACATTGACTGTTAACTTACATCGTTTAAATGATTCATTTATAATTTCTTTGTGAAAAATAAATTAAAATATTTTTTCTTCAAATCAATTTTAACATGTAAATTAATTTAAATAAATGAAACGCTATATGAAAACGTCTCGAATATCGTTGTCTTGTCGTTGTAAAAAAAAATTCTTGAAATTTTCCATTCGATTGACGTTTTCTGTTACCTTTATTGTAAATATGATTATCAATTTTATAACTATTAATAAAATTCTTAGAATTTTATCATAAAATTTCTCTGAATATTAAATAAATAATTAAGTAAATTTTTCAATTTGAAGCAATCAAAAATAATATTCAAATATTTTGTGATATCATAACATTCTGATCTGTCAAATGTAACATATACATATGTAATTAATATTAAAAATAACTGAAAATAATCCTGCGATGAATATTTTATTATACTGTATCTGTATTTTTTTATAGTAATTAATATATCTGTTAATATTTTAGGGTTGGTACCACAGTTATTTGATATTGAAATTGTAATTAATTTATATAGCATAACTTTTTAAAGCTTTTGCAAATATGAATTTAATATTAAATGAATACATATTGAAATAAATAATATATATTAAATTAAAAATATTTTTAACATATACATAATTTTGCGTTCAGCAAGCAACACTTTGATTTAATTAAAAAACAAGCTTTAACATTTTTTAATAGTTTAGTGTATTTTACTTTTTTAATAATTTCCTTTGATATCAATGTATTGATATAAACAATAATAATCATTACCAGAACTCTAGTTGAATTTCAAATTTCAGCTCATTCTGACTCGGAAGAAAGAAAATTTAGCTTCTAAGACCGGATCCATACCAAAATAACTCACATGACAACTGACATTAAATGTAAAAACACATTTTGCTACCAAATTAAAATCAATAAATAGTTTTATTCAATATTATAGTATTTTCCTATATTTCATTAACTTGTTCGGTAATAAAATTTAAATATAATTATAAATCTAAGTGATATTAAAATATTTAACCCATTTACAATTACACCTAACAAAGTGAGATCACAGCCGGAATAAATTAAAAAATTAAAATGAAATGTGACAGTTTGTTTTATATACGATATACGAGTTTTGTCTTTTAAAGGTTAGTTTATATTAGGATTCATAGTTTCATATAAATGCGTCTATTATATATATATATATATATATATATATATATATATATATATATATATATATTTATATATATATATGTATTCGTGATATCTAACGCTATGTACATGTTAAATTTTTTTACAATTTTAAAGTAACAAGGACATCTTAAGTCAACTCAAAGCCTAAAAAAACGAATTAATATTGACATTTCATACGAATTTTAAAAGATATTTTTAGATTGAAACTCGAAAATTAATAGGAGTAATAAAAAATAACTGACATAAGTATAATTTTATATGTATAATTAAGATATTAACTCATTTTGTTACCGAAATGTCTTCCACCAAAAAAAATATATAATCTCTTATGTGTCTGTATAAATGTAACAAATTGAATATAATCTGTTTAGACATTTTTGTATTACATAGCAGTGACATACAAACTTACAACCTCCCACTAAATTATCAGCTATTTTTGTTAGCTTGCATAATAACATCGAAAGGCAAAAACAAGAGCAAAATTTAATTTTATAAGTTTTAAATAAATTACCATTACCATTGTCATAATTCCCATATTACTTTAAAATCGTAATATATATATATGTATATATATATATATATATATATATATATATATATATATATATATATATATATATATATAAGATACATACTACACGATATCTACAAAAAAAATGTTAAATTGTAAGACACACACAAAAAATATAATATAAACATTATTCTACTTTACTGTGCGCATTGACAATATGAGTAGGATTTAAAATTTATGACCAAAAGTTATTACAAATAAAGTTTCTAGGACAAATTATATAAATATGTATTTAACAAGAACAAATGTGACGTGTTTAAATAAATTGAAGGGTAAGCCTATTTGATTTTATATCAATAAAATAAATAATAAAAGTCGATAAACTATATATATATATATATACATAGCAGTATATATGTATATATGGTACGAGCATATACACATGATAATAATGATTTTTCTTTAGTACAATTCAAATTTTCAATAATGAGTCCATTAAAATTATGTAATTTATTTTAAAGTGCTCACATTTGAAAATTTTACAAACCTGGTTTAATTGGGTGTTTTATATTTCCAATTTACTTGTTCTAGTGATTGTAAAGAACAACTTATATATATATATATATATATATATATATATATATATATATATATATATATATATATATATATATATATATATATTTATATATATATACACATACATAGTTATATTCTGTAAGTAAGCATTGAACACGAAATTGTGAAATTTTAACCAATTTTCCGGGCCATGAATCCGTCTAACGAACTTAGTATTCAAACTTTTACAAAGTTTACTATGATGTAAACGTAACGTTGAATTCGCTTTATATTTCCATTTGTAATCGAAAATCATTTTTATTTATTTAACTCAAAAATTATATACGAATAAAACTTGATTATATATAATTACTTTACATTGAATGCGTGCAATAAATCTATATAATACACAATATTTTAATTTAAAAATCTTAAAAAACCTCTTCCTTTATATTATAATATTATTAAATTATTTGTAATAATTTTTGACCTTTGTAAATTGTGAATGTACACATTGAATTACGCATTTTGTTGGTTCTAACTTCTAATCGCTTTTCTATACTGTCCTTTAAAAATTCAGTTTATTTTCAACAGAGTTTATAAATAACTACTGTAAATGTATTAGATACAAATAAAATAAATAAATATATTTAGGTATTATATAAATAAATTGTACAAAAGCAAGTAGTTCCTGCTATGCGAGATAAAAAGCGGGGTAAAAAAAATAAAAAAAGCAAACTATATTAAGGAATTAGGTACTTAATAAAGAAATCTATCTATCTTTTAATATCATATGCTCGATCTGTACCCGTAAAATGCGTAATTCCCCTTAACCAGTATAAAATTTTAACTATATCTATACGTAGAATATATTTAAATATTTTCAATAAAATGTTAACAAAGGAACGTTCCACGACATTGATTTATACGTGTATATAAATATCCTATGAGATACAAATGGAATTACTTATTATATACATTATTATTTTTAAATAAACATCAAATTTAGAATTCATATTAACTTTACTTACACTACTTACACACATAATTTAATATATTTATAAATCTATGACTGAAAACAATTTTGCTGAAAAATTTTCTTGATATACGAATATATTGTATGTATAATATGGATTCTTTTTTTAAAAAATTGCAAACACACAACCTTTTATAAAAAAATTACAAATAATACTATATTTTTTTTTCCATCTAAATAGAACTATTAAACGATTTATAGAACGTATGTAATCAGTCATAGTTATTGATTTTTTTTAATATTTATTTTACCTTGAATTCGTTCATGATTTTTATCACAAAAATTATGCAAAAAAGACAAAAATGTCTAACACTGTGATACATTAGATTGGGCTTAAATACCCACAAAAATTCTGTAAACCTACATTTCACATCTACTACATACGTCTCAGAAGTCGTTGTATGACAGCTTACTAGAAGATAAAGGATAAATGGCTAGTTATAATACTCGAGCAATAATTAAGATCGAAAGTCGTAAGCAGGTACAATGTGGAAGTTCATAATGACAGAAACTAGGAATATTTTTTATATTCCAAAATATCTTACTTTGAAAATACGTTCTCATTCCAACACAATCTCACACATAATCCATACAAAATTGTTCCAATATTGCTTACTATCTTAAAATTAGAGAAATTATTAAAAAAAAAGATACATTTTTAAAAAAATTCTTGAGTTTTCATTAGACACAGAAGTTTATTTATAATTAAAATCCTATACAATTCAAGTTTTTTTTGAAATTCACCCAAAGTAATATAATTTGATTAATATAAGAAAAACTGCAGATTGGTCAACATGCTTACGAAAATTACGAATTCGAATAAATTTATTAATTTGCAAACAAAGTTACACCTAGATATATTTTAAGACAAAAATTGAATGCCAAACAAATCGCAATCCACGCACTAAATTCGTCGACTTTAACCCTACAAGCTCACACTTTACAGAACACCTTCAAAAATGACTAGAGAAATACTTAGCACGGTTATTTCTACGCAACATCGGTCGCAAGATACTAAACTACACTACTCACTCTTATATGGCAATACATTACTAACAGTTGGTTTCTAAACTGACCTTCTTATAACAGAAGATTAGGAATAAAAGAAACTTAAAGAAACGTATCCGAGGAACGAATGAAATAATTCAACAATGGACGGGACGATAACTCACTTAACCAAATATATTTATGTAAGAACTGACGATGTAGAACTGGCTAAAAAAAATGACACAAAACAAAATCTGGAAAACAGGTCTTTTGGACCATGCTAAGACGTTCCACTTGACGACGAGTTAGTTTTAGAATAGACTTCACTTGTATTATCTGAAAAACTTTATTAGTATACAGTATTTAAAAGAAGTGAGCAAATTTTTATATATTATATTATTATTCCTTTTTTTTATTATTTTATACAAACTATTTTATAAAATGCGACACAATTTCTATAAAACGTCTTAACGTTGTCTGCCATATTGTTGGGTACCAAAATTGGGCAATTACTATCTTGGCACCTTCCATAACCACACCACACTGACAAACCACTGGGTTATTTATAAGATAAAAATTTAAAAAAGTCCATATCAACACTAATTGTACACTCCCCTAGTCATAGCTTCCCTATTTCTGTTATGCCACTTACAGGTTAAAATCCTAACATATGTTCTTCTGAATGTCGCATTACAAAGGGCATAGCAAACAGGATTTATTGTAGAGTTTATATAGCAAAGAGCGTAAAAAAATGACCACAACTCGTCTGGAATGCATCTGGCGCAAGCAGTGAGGGGTTTCAATAACACAAGGATATTATAAGGCAACCAAGTGATAATGAAAGATAAAAGTATGGCAGAGAGCGTTTTCGCCGCTTTTGTTTCTTGTTTCTTCTCCTGTGTTTTCTTTTTCTTAGGCTGTTTGGATGTGATACCTTTGCTGGCTAATTGCTTAGGAATTATTTTGGCGTTGAGAGGAATTCGGACATCTTGTATATGGGACGTCCGTCTCGTTAAGGCTGGGTGACCTGCTGGATGTAGGTTGAGCTCGGAATCGCCTCTAGCTGGTCGGTAATGAGGTCTTGCGTTTGGGGGAGATTCTTCTGTAATCATTTTAATACTGGGTCTTTCTGTGTCTGCGTCTGGCAGTCGTATGAGTATTGTGTATACAGAATCTGCTGAGGCAGATTTAGGTGCTGGGGAAGCAGTAGTATTTATTTTAGTGTTAGGAGGAAGTGAACGGCTGTCTCGAGCAGCGGGTAAGGGAGGAGGTTCATAGTTACGACGAAGTGGGGACGTGCCCCCGTCTGCTACACTTGAACCCCCAGACCCTCCACGACCAGCGTATGGATCTCTGATGACATTGAGCGAAGTACATCTGTTAAAAAAAATATAAATATACACTCAGCTTAAATTAGAAATATAAAAAATATAAAAATGTTAAATAATACGTTGTCTATAATACGTTTCATATATATAATATAATTTCTATTATTTTATAAAGAGCACATATTACTCAATGAGATTTAATAAAACTGTACATCAAGATTAATGTAAATACCTGGATACTGAGCTTTGTAGTGGAGTTTCAACAGATACTGGAGTAGCATATCCAGGGTCTGAAGGTTCCTCTTCAGGTTCAGTATCTTCCAAGTCTTCTCTTCCAGAGTGATACCACGCGACACACCACGCTCTAATGGCTTTCCAACCTCGCTTTGGACGTCGAGACGATGCAGTCTGCAAACAAATCAAGATTTTTACATTCATTTATATTTTAGGAAAATACACTATTTTAATTTTGTTATATATTTCTTTTAATTTACTGAATCTCCTTTTATTTTTGCTAACTACCTAATGTCAATTTCAACAAATTGATAAAAATACTGGAACAATGTAGCTTCAGTGGACACCAAAAATTTTTGCCAAAAATTTTAAAATTGGTTTCATGCCAAACCTAATAGTAAGTGGAACGGAATATTTGGGCATTATCTTCTGACTCTCAGAAACAGGGGCAAACGAAGGTACTTTACACCACACCTTTAGATCAGATAAGCAAAATAGTTGCCAAAGCATTCAAAATTTCCAAATCTATCTGCCATTTGCCAAGTGTTCCGGTTGCATTCACTATTATTGGAGTGTAGCCAAATTGTAGAGTTTAACTAAATTGTTTTTGGAATACAAACTGTATATCTTTTAAACAGGAGTGTCAGTGACAGAATGTAATTTCGTTCGACTGCCGTGAACTCGATTATGCTTTATTCACCTTATTTATATTTACTAATTATATTTTTATAAGCTATTTTCAAACAAGACTGAGAAATTATAGTTCATGAAACACCACGCATAATAGACATAAATAAGAAATGAGGCCATTGTGGACATCGTCTAAATGTAAACGCGATTGGTTGTGGGTTCGCTTCCCTCTCGGTGAAGTGACTATATTTAAAATTTATTTCCATTTCTCCGCTCTAGTAAATCAAAACGCAACATTAAGTTCGCCACTCAGCATGATATAATCGGTTTCGGTAAGAAAGCAGTCAACGGATTGTCTTGACGCTAGGTTACTACGTATCTATCCTGCTATTTGAGATAAAGCGTGAAGAAGCAAAGGTGGATTTTAAATCGTTTAAAATACCCTACTTACAAAATGTAAGAAAATATTATTTATAGATTTAAAATATAATTTATATACTGTACTATAATTACTATGAGATATAGTTAACGATACAAGTAAGCGACTATTTTTAAAATACTGTATTTAGTTTCATATCTATTCGGGCATATTTGGCTTCCCATATTAAAATACTATATATAATAAGATCTTTGATTTTCGTGATTTTTATACATTTTAAATAAAACTATTTAACCGGATTAATCGCGTATATTTTCGAATAAAATACTATATATAATATTTTTTAGATTTGAATACAGAGATTCGAATTAATGTTTCTATTATTGTATATCAATTAATGTTTTTTTGGTTAATAAAATAAATTTAAAATACTCCTTATAACATGATCTGCCAGTAAAAGTCCCATCAAAATCGATCCAGCCACACCAAGAAATAAGCATACAGAATATAACAATTATATATTTTAATATTACACTATTTGTAATTTCACACTCCATTTTCGATTATTTCCAAAAAAATATATCTAAATAAATTTAATTTATATGTAATAATTATTAAAGTATTTTTTTCTATATGATAAAATTTTGATTTTATTTTTATTATTAAAATTATATATTTATTATTTTATTATTTTTATATTTATTATTATTATAAATTATATATTTATATTTTTAAAATTATAACATTGTTAGTGGGAAATAACAGATAAGTAAATAGTTTAAAAAAGTCTTTGAAATGTAACTTTACTTGTTAACTTAGATGTCAACTGCCTCACAAACGGTAAACGAAAGTATCAAGTACACGTGTTACAGAACAAGTGGTAATATTTAAAATTTGATTCAATGTAGTAGATAGACGCTCCATACATAAATTGCTCCGAATATATCGCGGAGCTAAGCGCAACTTGGCATTGGATAATGAGAAACAAGACGCAATTCACAATTTCTAGTGTACTTATTGCAATTGTATCTATATAACTAAAATAATTCTATTTAAATGAATTACTAGTTAATTGAAAGATAATTATTATCAATGCCGGAGAGCACCAAATGGAGTGTTATAACACTAGGTTCACAATTGTTTTGCAGCTTCACGCTTTATCCCGCATATCAGTTTAGTCAGAGACAATTTAATATCAATACACTCAGTTGACTGCTTTCCCCCAAATTGATATTGAGACATTGTGTTAAGTGGTGAACTCAACACCGCGCTTTGTCTTACCAGAACAGCGAAACGAAAATAATTCAAATGAATATTTTATTCAATCAAACCCAAGACGTCAATACTCTACTAGCACTACTGTATTTAGCCTCTTATTATTATAAATTAAATTAAATTCCTTTAAATTTTATATCAAAAACGTAGTGTGTGTGAGGCAAATAAGACGCGGCGTTGATATCTATCACTCAACACACAATATCTCAAATTCCGCGGTAAGTGGCGTACAGAGTGTCTTGACACTAGGTACTCCCTGTCTACCCTGCTATGCGGGATAAAACAGGAAAGTGAAAAAAACGTTATGTGATTGTTTCTATCCCACCAAGTGACCCAGATATATAGCAAGACGAGCTACAACTAGCATGCCTGTCAGTGGTCTAATTACTTTAAGACGTTTGCTGTTTATTGCGACTTTTATAGTAAAGAGCCACTTTTAGAATTGTTTTCTTCAAAATGTATACTTTTCTTAGTAAGAATAGTTAGTTAGCTTTTCTAGCGATATTTTGTGTTTGTTTATATATTTTTCTAATAATTTACTCTGTTTGTTTTTTCTCCCATATCTATTTTTTTATAAATTTATTAAGGTATAATGTTGTTGTATAATTTTTTAGTGCATCCCTCATAGCAGGGTAGAACCTATGTCATGACCATTGTTACGAGTATAACCTCAGTTATCCACCCGAATTCAAGACATAGTATACGGAACGGAACGGTACATGGCGGAACTGAACGCCGTGTTTTGTTTTAAGAAGCAGGGAAATAAAAATAATTCAAATATCACTTTCTCGAGTGGAATTGTATACAGTACAATAAACATAACGTACCTGATTCTCCCTCCAACGTGTATCTTGTAAAGCTCCTCTCACGTGGTACACTGAATCAGCATCTCCAGATTCTGATCTTGCTCTCCCATCCACTTCCCGCGTCTCATCACTACGTAGAAAAAGTGTGTTTAATAAATTAACAAAATAATAATATTTTATAAAAATTTAATATACGAATAGTCTATTCTATAAGTAAGATTTTTTTATACAAAAACGTGCAAATTTGAATTTAAATAGACATTATGAGTCTCTATGACAAATTGCAAGGACTTGTGTCTTAACACTCAATATTACAGCGTGAAGCGAAATAAAAAAAATTATGTATATACATATATATTAACCTCTCACTAATTGTATCTTAGCAAAGCCAGCTAGGTAGATTCAGACTATGTTTCATCCAGGAAATTACGTAATTTCCGCAATAAACGAATTCATCGCTGCTACATTTATTTATTTGTTTATTCTGAGTGAAGTGTTCATTATTAATAAATTATCGAAATGTTGCAATAAAGCAAGCACAACCGGTAATAATCTTGTGTTTGTTACAATTATAATATATAAAAATAGAGTATATATATATATATATATATATATATATATATATATATATATATATATATATATATATATATATATATATATATATGATAATAATGAAAATAAACAGTTAACCATTTATATTCGCAAAATTCGAATTATCGTGTATTTTGTTAAGCAATGCTGACAGACAAACCGCAGTTGTCATATACCTATAGCAAAATATTGACACTGGTTTACACTGTGAGTAAAGTCAAAGTTTCGGCATAGTATAGGGATAATTATTTTTTCATATATTATCATCTATTGAGTAAAGTAAGGATTGAAGAAAAACACTCGAACACCAGATGGGCTGACCCAATAAAAATTCAATTGCAACCAGCAGCTGACAGGAGCCGCTGGAAACATATATATATATATATATATATATATATATATATATATATATATATATATAAGTTGAATTTTCTACTCTTTATATATATATATATATATATATATATATATATATATATATATAAAGAGTAGAAAATTCAATTTTGTACATTAAATATTTAATATGTAAATATGTGAGTAATACAAGCTAAAAAGCCACTAAATAGAATTTTTATATGTCCGTTAGTTTGTGCGTCAACCACGTAATAACTACTGGATAGAATTTAATTAATTTTAGCATGGTTAGCTTATAATTCAGAGTATGAGATACATGTACATTTGTTATTCATAAAAATCTATAACTAACTGATCGTAATCTTTTATATATCATCGATCCATAGAGTACGAACAAGAAGAGCCATCACTGTCTGTTTTAAAAATTTTAATGTTCAACTTCTAAAAATAATACAATATTTTAAGCATGTTTTTAGCCTTTTAATATATTTTGTTGAGTAATTTGTTTCAAAATAAATCTTTGATTTTCGCAATTTTTATACATTTTAAATGAAACTATTTTGTAATGGAACTATATTGTCACAGGTAGTCTACTTGACTTACAACTGACTACTGTAAAGTGTTCGAAACGTCAGGTGTCCAAAATGTAGTTTCGAATACCAAAATATACGCGATTAATCCGGTTAAAATAGTTTCATTTAATTTGTTTCATAAAGACATGGTATACACGACATGTGTATCGGATATCGTAAAATAATATTTAATTAATAATAACAAAAATAATCATCCTCCTAAAGTTATCAATCACAAACGTTTAAGAGCATACTGTTATAACGTACAATTTGTATGAATAAAGCTAAAGGGTCTAAATGTTACAATTCTTAAAGAAAAAAATTGTTTTCTCAATATCTATTAAAGATGTCTTTATAAACTTTAAACTGAAAATTGCCGTGCATAAGCTAACTATAATTTATTTTTTACAATATTTTAAATATTAAAAAACGGAAAGCTAATGTTTGGGGTGGTGTGTGAACATACAATGAATAAGTCCAACCACTACATCAGGTTTGGTAAACCACATATCCTCGCTAGGGAAAGTAGATATATTCCTAGAACGATCCGCGAGGCTATTGAAATTTAAAAACATCCTAATTTCAATAGAGAAGATGGTTGGAAACTCTTTACCTGGGACCCACTTATGAAAAATTTAAAGTCTCAAATCCACCACACCAGAGACAAAGATACAGTGAGCTCATTCTGCAAGAATCCAGGGCAGTACGCGAGGCAATTAAGAAACAGATGGCGGTAGTTTGATATAATTAATTTTTTGTATCAACTGACAGACGAATGCCACCTCAGTCTACCTGTGACTACTGTAAAGTGTTCGAAACGTCAGGTGTCCAAAATGTATTTTCGAATACCATAATACGCGTATATTTACGCGATTAATCCGTTTAAAATAGTTTCATTTATAGTGTATCAATTGTTTGGTTTACATTTTTCATATTTCTTATTAATTATTTAATAATTTAATAACAATTTTCATATTTTTATTATTATTGATAATCGTGGCGTAGGGGATAGTCATCAGACTGTAAACATGATTAGTCTTCGATTCGAATCCCACTCGAGGAAATTGTATGCAGAATTTATTTTCATTTCTCTGCTCAGGTTTTGATCTATCTACGCGAGTGGGGGCAAGAATAATCAATTGATACAGTCAAGTACTTCAGGGAGCCAAAGCCGCGAGCAAATTGCTAATGTATAGAAATATATTTATTCCATAATTTTTATACTACAACTGTATTTATATCTAAATACAGCTAGGATATTCCACACCTCCATACTTAGAAATGCAAGATAGGGGTTAATCAAAAGCATATAAAGCGAGATGAATGGACGCAGAGCTGGCATTACGCCAGAGCGCAAGCTGGTACGCTTTAAATATAAGCAGATGGTGGTTTTAAATGTTTATATTTTAACTTTTATATATGTTATGTGACTTTTCAATATTATAATGAGGTAATTTTTAAATATTTTATTTTATTCCGGTACATTTCTTAATTTTTTGCAAGATTTACCTGGAATACAGGGAAAGCGTAACCGTTAACGTTCTATTTCCAATTCAGAAACATATAGTATTGAGGGACTTGACATAAAATCTGCACTTCTAGCTAGCTTCTAGGATGCTCAATGAAAATTATAATCACCCTCCCAAGTTTGACCTTCATCCCAAATTACCAGATACAGGAGAATAATTACTCAAGTTACAAAGAACTGATAGGAAAGAAACTGGAAATTGAAATGACTTATTACTGCATTGTATCTGTTTATGCTGATCGAAATGCGTTAAGTTCGCAAAATTAACTATTGTTTCTATGGAAAAAGGAGGAAAATGAACGGAAAGACCCCATGATGGTAAATGATCACCTTCGTCCACGTACATCTACAAAATTAGAGTTGTAGATGCGTTGCCGGCCTTGGGATGGAAGTACATTTATAAAATGTTAACCGCTGTCTCTTATAAATCGCACCAGATCACACCAGATCAAAACATCCATTCGCCAAGTGGAAATTGGTCGCGTTTAAATCGTCTACAGATCAGTCCTGTATAGACGTTGCATTGTTTTTACGCTTCTAAGCTATTTTATGGTGGTTTGCTTTTTGGTGGCATTTCCATGTATTACAGCCTTACTTTAATTCTTAATTTTAATAACTAATTTAAGTTATTATTAGAATGTAACTGTGATTGGTTGTGGGTTCGATTCTCAATTTATAGAATGATCACCAAGACAAAGCACGGCGTTGAATTCCGCCACTTAACCTACAATATCTAGGAGGTAGGATGAAAAGCATAGAACGGTATGTCTTAACTGTAAAATCTCTCTAACAATCCTGCTATATGAAAAAAAAACACGAAATTGGTAATCTTTCTCTTTGCGTGGTACATTCTTTTTTTAAAGGTAGACATAAAGTACCTAGTGTCAAGACATTGTACTCAGTACATCAGGTTAAACTAATTCTCTAGTGAATCTTCATATACGGAATACAATATCACTAAGTACTTGACACTAGGTACTTTATGTCTGCTTTTGAAAAAAATGCATGTACCACGTATGCACGCAAAGAGGACGATAGAAAGATAGATTTTTTTTGTGTTTTTATATGTCAACTAAAACAAAACCCACAATGTTTACGGTAACTAACTAAATGCGTCACGATAAGGTCCGTTGACTGCTTTGTGTTGCTAAAAGGGAGTAAGTAAAATAAATTTTAAATATCCACATCATTCATTTCTTAGAATGGAAATCGAACTAAAAACCAATAAAGTTTATAGTCAAAGGTTGTTCCACTGCGCCTAGATGGCTTTAATTTTATAAAAACTGGATTTTTTGACTTAGTGGCTTTGGGGACCATCTACAAGAATATATATTAAAACAGCATTAATCCTAATATCTAATTTTTTTAGCTTCCGTATAGCATATTGACATAGACAGAAAGTACCTAGTATCAAGACACTCCGTACTTACTTGCTTAGTAGTGGAACACAACGTCTCACTTTGTCTTACCAGAGCGAACAAGTGAGAATAATTTAAACAAATCACTCCCTCGAGTGGGGATCCAACCCACAACCAATTGTATTTTCAGTCAGACACTGTTCCACTGCGCCACGACCGGCCTCAATTAAATTATATAATTAAATTATTGCACAATTAATAAATATTAAGCACTTTGTTTGCTTTACAGTAGAGAGTTCTCTGCTTAATAATTTATAGAAGTTCTACAGTACTTACGTCTATTGCTTAAGTTCCCAACTAAACTAAGATATAACGATCGTACTTTGGAAAACTAATTAGATTATGGCTATTAATTTTTGCACCTATATTTACTTATAAAATATTTATTAAGAGTATTTTAGTATATATTAAGTTATCGTTTGTTATATTAGTTACTTTTAGGAGAGAACATAGGGTCAAGGCACTCCCTTCTCAGCTTTCCACCCAATTTCGTCATATTGTTTTATTTATTAATAAATAGGCCGCTCGTGGCGCAGTGGCGCAGTGTGGTGGTTTTGAGTTCGATTCTCAGTCAAGGGAATGATTATATTTAAATTATTTACATTTCTTCGCTCTGATAAGAAAAAATATTGGCGAAAAGTTAAATACGGAGTGTCTTGACACTAGGTACTTCCTATCTATCCTGTTATTCAGGATAAAAATGTGAAGTTAAATAATAAATACATAAATAATTTTTTTGCAAAAACATATTTTAACATAACAATGTTTGTAGTGGAAATTTCCTTTTGTGCAAAATATTGTAAGTTATTAGAGATTCCGCTTCCAATAATAGTTAATAAATACAATTCGATTTTAATATTTAAGAAAAAAAATAGAGTAAGAAAATAAAGACAATTTCATCAATTTCAATTTCAAAATACGAAGTACGTAGTGCTCGATAATCCGCTCAGTTTCGACACATTTATCGTTGTAGAGCGATAGAACATTACCGCGCTTTTTTACTTTTATTTATTTTTTAGCTTCACGCTTTTATCCCGCATAGCAGGGTAAACAGAAAGTACCTAGTGTCAAGACACTCCGTACTTCGCCTACCACCGAATCCGAGACACTGCGTGTTGAGTGGTGGAACTCAACGCCGCACTTTGTCTTTTACCAGAGCGAAGAAGTGAAAATAATTTAAATATTAACTTCCCCGAGTGGGGGGGGGTGAACCCACCACCGTTCGCGTTTACAGTCAGACGCTGCCACACTGCGCCACAACCGGCCTCAAACATATTATCTTAATTTAATATAAATATTATCATCATTCCCCCTAATAGAAATCAAACCCAATATCATCTCGTAGAGAGTGAGCACTGTTGCATTGCGTGACACAGATAGAGGTATACGTAAAGGTAAATTCTTTTCACAAAAATTGTGTAACCGAAGGATATTTATCATAGTTGAAGTTTATATGAAAATGCTAAGGATTTTTTTTTTGCTTCACGCTTTTATCCCGCATATCAGGCCGGACTAAAAGTACCTAGTGTCAACACACTCCGTACTTCGCTTTCTACAGAATTCAAGACATTGCATGTTGAGTGGCGGAACTCAACGCCGCTCTTTGTCTTTACCAGAGAGAGGAAGTGAAAAAAATTTAAATATAATCACTCCCCCAAGTGGGGATCGAACCCACAACCGATCGCGTTTACAGTCAGACGCTGTCCCACTGCGCCACGCCCGGCCTCAAAATGAATATGTTTCATAATAATGTATTAGAAATACATAAGTGGCAATCTCAACTGGCACAGAAACTAACTGTGAACACAATCGGCTGTAGGTTCGATTTCCACTCGGGGTAATGATTGAATTTTAAAAAATATATTGTCTTTACTACCACGTTACTCAACACGCAATATCTCGATTTTGGGTGTAAAGCAGAAAAAAACGTAAAGCTGTTATCTTTATATATTCCTAAGAATAATTATACTAAATAATGTTAAAATTAATAGTAAATAATAAAAAGATAATTTCTCTAATATTCGCCCAAAAAAATTATTAAAAAAATTATCAAAATTATTAAAAACAAAGGTTTCCCTCAATGAAATTCGAACTCAGAACAATCCAGCTATCACGTAAACGACTGTACCATAAGAGAGTAATCGTATAATATATGAAATCTTCAACAATACTTAAGGCTGTATAACAAATAAATAAGCGAAGTAAATCCAAGAGTCCTCCGCTTTATCAGTTAAAAATGCTTACAATACAAATGATTTTCTACTTTACGTATTATACAATAAAGACTATTTCACTGTACCGACCAGTATTAAGTCATTTTAAAGGCAACATTTGTACGGAAATAGAAACGTTTTTGGATGTTTTTTTTTTATCATTTGCCACTCTTTTCATAGGTTTGATGCGGGATATTGTTCGAACTTATTCTGAATAGGTTTTAATTTTCTACCTGCACATATATTTTTTTAAATTTTGCGTTTTTAATCGCATATGGGTAGTATATAGGGTAGTCAGAGAAAACCTAATATGATGTTACGCGATTTTCCATTTGTGAGCGTTGATTGGTGGAACTTAACGCTGATCTATTATACCCTATAAAAATAATGTATTATACCAACCATGTTAATCATTATATTTTTTTTTTCAAATTTACACATTACACCTTTAGTTATTGCCTATTTTACTGAATAACGACTTATAAAGTTATAGGAATAGTAAATTATAATTATTTTATGGTACATAGTTTTCTTCATTTCTTTTTTTAAATATCTAAAAAGCAATTAACAGAGTGTCTTTACTTTAGTATATCTATGACTACCTTGCTATGCGGGATAAGACTATAAAAAAATCGCAAAGCTATAAAAAAATCCCGACGTTTCTAACAAATTACAGTAGTCCGTAGATTTAGGTGGCATTTCTCTTTTGTTGATAGAAAATTTAAATATATATCATATAGGGTACTGTTTATATTCTTGCAAATTGATTTTAAACATAATTTTTTTTGGAAGTAGTAGAAAGTTTCCAAGCGTCTTCACTTTTTAAATTAGGACGTTTTAGTATTTCAACAGCCTAACGGATCATTATAGATATATCTATTTTCCCCAGCGAGGACATATTTATACGCTTTTTTTACAACTTATTTATGTTGGTAGCATCTCTGTAGAAAAATTTTTACAACTTTCTGCTACGCAAAGATTATTTCTAAGAAATAATTTTAATTTTTTTTAAAAAATTTTCTAATCCTAAGTCTGAAATAACACTTGAAAAATAGTAAAATATCCATTGTTATATTGTTTTCGCGCTAAAAACATCGCATCTGTCAGATTAATTCGCACTCTGACAGAACCATTTACATTCATTTCGTTTGGGTGTTTTCATACAAAATATTGCATTGCCTTTTTATTACCGCTCTTTGTATCTCCGCTTGTAAATTAAATAAATAAATAACTAAAAATATATTTTCTAGTATACAGCATTCGTTATATTCCGCTCGTATTTTACATGGTGAGTTTTTATTCTCTTTGATAGAGCAAATAATTTATTAATATTTATTGGTAAGAAGCAGATTAGTTTAATGAAGAAAATATTTAAAAAACATATTTTTAAATTAAAAAAGTTTATTATCTGTCAAATTAGAAGTTATATATAGTAAATAGGGGCATTAGGCATCTTCCTTTTATATTCACTAATGCAATATCATATATTCAAAACGAAAGAATAGTTTAAAAAATATAATTTTCTTCAAGTGATAAAATTATATAGTCAAAACATTGGTCATGTTATAAAGTAACGATTTCATGCAAATAAATATAGGGCATTCTTACATATGTTTATACGGTGATGGACAGACATCCAGACACGACCGAGTGATATCCACTAAAGCGAGGGAAAAATATATGTTTTCTTCCTAACTACCTTCATACTTCAATATAAAAATAACAAATTCAATTTTGAAAACGGTGCGCGCGAGAAAATATTGCAAAAAAAACTTTACACAGAAAATATCTAAAGCAAAGAACTTATGTAAAGGCATCTTGTGACTTGAAAAGAAGAAAACATTTATGGCCTGTGAGACGCCAAATGATTACTTAGTTTAACGCAACATCATACTAAATATGTATAACAAAATATAACAATATTTTATTGCGAAACCAATTTTAATAAAAAAGTAGTGCAGCGTTAAACTCCGGCACCTAATACGCAGTGAAGTGAAGTGAAAGGGAACGCACCATTCTCGAAAACACATTGACATTAAGTCTCTCTGACTTTCTACTTTGCGGGAAAAAGTGTAATTGACAAAAGAGGCAACTTTTACAGACGTCAAAAAGCTTTTATTCAGTTTCTCGCTTTATCCCGCATAGCTGTAGTCAGATATAAGTTATTATTAAGATACTCCGTTGACTGCTTTCCGCGCAAAGTCGAGACGTCGCATATTGAGTGACGAACTCAACGTCGCTTTTTGTCTTACTAAAATGAAGAAAAGAGAATAAATTATAACAAATTTTTTTTCACTCAAGTGGGGATCAAACTCACAACCGTTTACGCTTACAGTTCGACAATATCTCACTGCGCCACTATGGTCGCAAGCTTTTTTGATAAGTTTAAAATTAACAAACAGCTTCAAAGCATGTTTGGATAAAAATTTTGAGCTTACCCAAAACCTTTATATTAATTACCTGTTTACATGTAAAAAAACTTTGTAATAAAATTTTGAAAAGCGCCAAATAAATTTTATTCTTAACTTAAAAAAAAAACACAAAAATATATTGAAATGAAAATGAATAAAATCATTATTTGAGCTTCATACAAAATTATAAATATTAAAAAATACATAATGATTACGTAACGAAATAAACAACGATATTTTTAAAAACTTATAATGTCAAGGATAATATTATAGTAACAAGTTAATCATATATTTTTTTTAAATATTACAGACAGTTTGAAATTTTTCAGATTTATTTTAAATAATAATCAAATATTAATGATACTATGAAATAAATTATTTTGACACATTGTTACAGATTATAAATACTGAAAAAATGAGATTTTTATTTAAAATAGATAAAAAAGAACAAAAGCAACTTTCACTTTTAGAAAAAATAACGGACACGCATAATCCATTTTAATCTATAATATAACACATGTATGTACCAGGGCGACATATTCTCGAAAGCGGTTTCCTTGCGTTAAGTTACAATTGAAGCGCAACACAATGACACACGTCCTTCCCTTTCACTCTTAATATGACATAATATGGAATGGGAATAATGCTGTCTCACTTGACATGTCCGACGGTGTATCGACTCGAACAATTCTACGTTCTAAATAGAGTATCTGATGCTCGAGATTGTATGAATGGGATTGAAAACAATTGTTTCATGTTATTGTTTCTTTCATAATAGTGGACTGGGTGGTAAGAACTAAATGTATTTATTATAAAAAGGGCTTTATGGTGCAGTGTTTGACTAAAAAAGCGGTAGATTGTAGATTCGATTTGTACTCGGACTGACTTTATGTATGAAATGGTTTAATATGGCAAAATACAGCGTTAAGTGCCGCCATCAACGGAAATGTATATATTTTAGGCGGGAACTAGTGTAAATAATTAAAGATTTATTATCTAGTTTGTATATATATATATATATATATATATATATATATATATATATATATATATACATATACACACACCGTACTTCGCTATCCACCTAATTCGGGATATAGCGTGTTGTGGAACTAAACACCGCTCTTTGTCTTAACCAGAGCGGGAAACTGAAAATAATTTAAATATAATCACTCACTCGAGTGGGGTTCGAACAAGATTCAAGATTTATTAATAAATCTAATTGGATTCACCTTCATTCATTAAACCAACGAACGGACAACGGTCTATGGCTGAACGTTTCACAGTCTCAGCCTTATCCCTAATGGACTAATTAAAAAAAAGAACAACAAAAGAAGCGCGCAAAACAAAATGTCATATTTAATTAAAATTATTTTATTTTAATGAATGAAATATGATAATTGTTAATTAATTTCCATGTATAGAACAGTGTTGCTATAATTTACCATTATATTTTTAATATGAAAGAAAAACAAAGTTTCTTTTCATAGAATATCGTAGTACATTTTTATCTTCAAGAGGGTAGTGAAGGAGCCTGGAAGCTCGCACGATACAAGATAAGCGCTATTTCATATAGATATATTATAATTCTATATAATATTTATTAGGTCAACATTATAGTTTACTTTTTATCGTATGAATCGTAATTATGAATTTCTCATACATTTTTTTTTGCTTTATGCGTATTTTTATGTTAATATTTTTTTCCGTAATTCAATTTGTATGATATTCAGCTAATTTAAGTTAATTCAATTTCTACTTTATACAAAAACAGCTAATACTGTTTTAAGTAGTATTTGGATATTAAAAATAAACAAAAGCCATCGACATATATTTAGTGTATAGGATTTATGGTTGCGTTTTTATATTGCATCAATCTTTAAACCGCATAGCAAGGTATTCAGAGACAATCTAGTGTCAAGACACTCCGTTGCCTGCTCTCCGCCCGAATTAGAGACATTGCATGTTGAGTGATTTCGAGGTTTGTTTCACCTGTGCAGAGAAATTAAATAAATTTTAAATATAATCATTCACCGAGTGGGAATTTATATATATTTATAATATATATATATATATATATATATATATATATATATATATATATATATATATATATATATATATATATATATATATATATATATATATATATATATATATATATATATATATATATATATATATTAACAGTATCAATGATATTAAATTTTTAGAGACAATTATTTGTAAATCATCATTCACGTTCCTATCCCGTATAGCAGGGTAAACAGAAAGTACCTAGTGTCAAGACATTCCGTACTCCGCACTTTTGTATTTGATTTTTTCAATATTTAACTAAACAATCCGTATTAGTTCTTCTCCATTTTATCGGAGTTCAGCAAAGTAAATTATCCTCAACTGATAGGACGAAAAGCCATAAAACAAACATAGACACAATTCTTTACAAATATCGAAACATGGCAAGTGCTTATTTTTTTTTTTAATTTGCCTTTTTAGTGCTTATATGTCATTATAAAAAAATATTTATTTCACCTCTTTGACTAAGTATGTAAAATATAATACTCCTTTCGTATTCATAGATATCGTAAAATAAAGACAAAGTTTTTCTATATATATTAATGTTCCCAATAACAAGGCGGGTCGTGACGCAGTCGGACATCTGACTGTAAACGCGATCGATTGTGGATTCGGTTTCCGCTCGGGGGAATGATTATATTTAAATTATTTTCATTTCCCTGCTCTGAAAAATAGAGTGCGATGTTTAGTTCCGCCGTCTAATGTCTCGAATTCGGGGGGAATCGGAGATACTTCGTAGAGAAACTTAACAATTGGTACTTCCCTTCTACCCGTTGTGCAGTATAAAAGCATTAATCTAAAAAAAAATACCTAATAGTAATTTTTCCCCTGTGTTCTTTGAACGTATAGTCATCAAGTTCAATATGAACTACGTCACTATAGATTTATATATATGTAAATAAATATGGAATAAATGTGGTTTTAGTAATTGACAAAATATTGGCATGGCATCAAAATTTCTAGCATAACATGATATCTATATCACGGAGAATCGTTCTTAATTGAACGATGTCGATTTTTTTATTCAATTTTCTATAGAAAATACTAAAACGTACATAATGATGTAGAACGACCGTCCTATGGTATCATGACATTGCCTTATACGTCTGATGGTGGTATGGGGTTGAAAGGGAAAAAGATATAATTTTAATTGTTGTGAGTTCAAATACTAATAAAAGAATTTTTTCTTTGTTTATCCAAAATATTTTTGATATTCCCATCTAACTAAATAAATTACGGCGTTTAATGCCGCAGTATCTCTAAACTAAGCTTAAGTACAGTATTTTTTGTAAGCCATTTTCGTACTTCATATAAATTTCTAAAGCAAATGAAATAATACCAGAAACAATTAATTTCTTCAAACTCTCTTGTTAGTAACAAACATTCAACACCAGCTGGTGAACTAACTATCCATATAAGTTAGCCAAGTTTAGTCCGAATTTTAAACTCGATCTAACTGCCACTTGTAAGGACTCCAAAGTTTTGGGCTCAGATGCAATGTTACCGCACATACTCTATAGCAGTTTTTATATATATATATATATATATATATATATATATATATATATATATATATATATATATATACTTATATATATTTTATGAAACTATTTTAATCAGATTAATAGCGTATATTTTGGTATGTTATAATTTTTTGAAAACCCCACGTTTTACACGTAGACAGGTAAACCACCTAAAACGGTAGACAGACTACTGTGAAGTGTTCAATCATCGGGATTCATTTCCAATATGGAAAAGTTGGGAAAACCAGATACATTTTTTTAAATATATGTTTCTGTTTTTTAATTACTCTACAAGTAGGATTTATATTTATCTAACTATTTTAAACAATAAAAAAATATACTTTTCTGTCAAAGTATTCTAACAATATGGTCTTCCTTCTTTGTAGGGAGAATAATTTCCGTCTATTTTAAGATCCACTTTGTCCTGTATAGCAAAGAACAATCTTGATTTTCGCAAGGTTGGAAAATTTTGTAAGGTTGGACAAATGTAAATATTGATAATATAACCATTACCTGCATATAACTGTTAACATAACAAAACGCGGCGTTAAGTTCCATTACTCAACAAGCAATATCTCAAAAAATGCAAATCAAAAGTGTGAAAATAAAAAAAAAACTACCACGATTAGAGATTCATCTCACGATCATGACATTTGCAATCAATTTGCCATGTTGGCGTAAAACTTTTAATAAATATTTTTTTTTTCGATTGTGTAGTATTCTGTTGGCCCTACCGGCCTTGACAGCGTCACCGGATTTTGGGGGAGGCCGAGCTAGAAGAGCTCTGACCTTGACGTGGAGACCTCGAGAGGAAACCATCAACTTGGAACACGGTGTCACAAGGGCGCCTTCTTTGAGGCACGAACCTCGGTTTGTGTACACCATTTGTAGTGGGAGACTTGCCTGTCCGGAACAGGCCTATTAGCATCGGGCGGGTACGAAACTGAAATAAATAATATATTAAATATATTATATTATATTTAATATATTATATTAATTAAGTTATCGCTTTATTTTGTACGGCAGATTAGTCAGAGAGAACAAAGTCTCAAGATACTCCGCTAGCCGCTAACAAAAAAAAAAAAAAGTTATAGCATACGTGTGACTTAAAATGTCGAAGTATTACACTTCGTATTCGTATTCATTATGTATTTTTAATCTATTAAACATTATTTCTATTCTAATCTATAAAAAAATTTAACCTTGGTAATTTTTTACCAAGAAGACATTAATTGAAAAAAACGAACACAGAATTATCTTATAGCAAGGTACTAAGCCACAATGGCGTAATACTCAATTATATTCAAGTGTTATAACTAATTTAAATTTCATAGATATTTTTTTTCCTTTTTCAGAAATATACTGTAGAGTAGCGCAGACCTTGATAATAGATTTTTGCACCCGATGCATCTTTGAAAAGTCAAGTGGTCATTGTTGAAGCCTTACAAGAGTTTAATGGAGGCCTTTTCATCAACATATGGAAAATAACAATAATAAATCAAGGTATGTGTAAAGAATAAATTAATTTTACTATATTTTGCGGTGTTGTTCTCCATTTTATACCCGAAGTCAGATGCAATCTGAGACACTAGGTGTTTCGTGTCGGAATTTAAAGACTAGTTTTCGTGTCGGAATTTAAAGACTAGTTTTGTACACTAAATAATACAATAATTTTGCATTTAGATGTAGGTAGTGGCGCAACGGGACAGCGTCTGACTGTGAACGCTAAGGTCAGAATGCTGCGTTGAGTTCCACCACTCAACATGCAATGTGTCGAAGCCGGTGGAAAGCGGAGAACGAAGTGTTCTTCTCTCTACCCTGCTATACGGGATAAAAGGGTGAAACTAAAGAAAAATCGTTTCGCCAAGTATAGAGTGATGTCACAACCAATCGCGTTTACAGTCAGACGCAGTTGAACTCCGTTTGGCTTATTTGATTATAATTACTAAAATAAATATATAAAATTATATTTATGTTAACATTTTAATAATTAAAGTATTTATTTTACTTACGTTAAACAAACAGTAAATCTGTTTAAACAAGTGTCTAAGTTTTTTTTTATCGTGGAAGAAATCTCTCTACTGGTTCCCTGCCTGCACGGAGACTTGAACGGGTTATATGGAACTCCTTAGAATCTTCCATTCTAAGGGGTCCCATATAATCTATACGTGGGAATGCTAGCTTAGCTCCAGTTTTAAGTAACGATTGATGTATGTATAAACAGACCAAATATCCATTGTGTCATAATCGTAGTCGAGTTAAATTTGTATTGAATGCAACCGATGCTCGAGTTCGTCCGCGTGAAATTTACGTAGAAAACGAAGTGCAAGAGTGTCTTGACACTAGATACTTTGTAGTTGAGCTTCTATGCGGGATAAAAAAGCGTCAAACTATTTAACATCTCTTATTCTTTATTTTATAATTCTAAAATAAATAGTTAAGGTACTCCCTATTACATCGGCTATCATTGGCATCGAGCCATGAAAGTACCGTCAAAATCGGTCTGGCCGTTCCAGAGATTACCCAGAACAAACAAAGTGACATGCAGACAAAAAAAATTACAAACATACACTCCAAATTCATTTATTTACATAGTTTTAAAAAAACCAAGACAGACAAACCAAAACCAACAATAAACTTGGTACCGTCGCTTTAAAACCCCCATAAAAAATTTTATGCCAGCCATTGATGAAGTCACCTGAAATAACTATCTATAAAAAAAGAAATAAAAGTAATAGCCTATTAAGGACGCACTGAGAACATTCCCCTTCACCTACTTAGGTCTTTTACTTTAATTACCGTCTTGGATCGTAATTTATGATTTTGTGATCCTTTTGATATAAAGGGTGTAGTGGAAGTGGAGTGATACTCTATTCTCTTCGATATCCATTTGACATTGCAGATGAGTGACGGAACTCAACGCTGCGCTTTATTTTACCAGACTGAGCATTTCAATATTATATTATTAATCTCCTAGTCAGAATCAGGATTGAACACAATCGCTTCCCACTCAGAGATATTATTGCTTTTAAATCATTTCTCCGCTCTATTAAAACAAAGCGCGGCGTTGCACTCGTTAATCATCACGCAATGTCTCTGTTTCGGGCGGAAAGCCATCGACGGAGAATCTTGACACTATGCTTTTTCTGACTACTGTACTATGAGGGATAAAGCGTGAAGCTATGACAATATTTTTCACTTTTTTCATAGAAACTAGCAACCCAACGCAGTTTTAAATAAATATTTGGACTTTATTATTTTAATACAGTATTGGCTATTCCGTGATATAATAATAAGCGATATATTAACAGTTCTACAAAATTATAAATTTTATTGACTTGGACCAATAATTTATAATATTTAATGATAAAGTTAAAGCCTGTGTTGTACTGCGACATCATATATTTCAAAGTACTATAAGGGATAAAGCGTGAAGCTATGACAATATTTTTCACTTTTTTCATAGAAACTAGCAACCCAACGCAGTTTTAAATAAATATTTGGACTTTATTATTTTAATACAGTATTGGCTATTCCGTGATATAATAATAAGCGATATATTAACAGTTCTACAAAATTATAAATTTTATTGACTTGGACCAATAATGTATAATATTTAATGATAAAGTTAAAGCCTGTGTTGTATTGCGACATCATATATTTCAAAGTGGCTTTAATTAATAATTAAAAACTGAACTTGTAAAAACACCTTCCGTCATAAGAGGGTTGGCAGAACGAACCTAGTGTCAAGACACTGTTTTCTACTTTTCACATTCCAGAATATGTATTAAATGGTGGAGCGCAACGCTGTACTTTGTCTTATTAGAACCAGAGTGGGAAATAAAAGTATCTCAGACCTGTGTAAACGTTATCTCTGACTTTTATAATATTAAAACAGACAATAACAAAATACGACCGACAGCGCCTGTATACGCGATCCCAACTGTATACGCTATCGGTTGTGGGTTCGATTCCCACTCGGGGGAATGATTATATTTAAAAATATTTACACTGCCTCGCTCTGGTAAAAAACATAGTGTGGCGTTGAGTTGATTTGAATTCGGTGGAAAGCGAAGTACGGAGTGTCTTGACATTAGGTACTTTCTGTCTACCCTGCTATGCGGGATATAAAAAGAAATAACAACATAATATAATCAAAAAACCTTTTAGCTGTAAAGAAAATAACATATAAATATGAAACATAACCTAAGGTTAGTTTTCGATTGTCAGCAAACAAAGCAGCGAAGTTTTATCGCGAATAAGTCGGTCTCGTGTGAAAACGTACAGTCTACGTGAAAGTTTCACGTATGACAATAGTTTCTGCTATTCTATCTTACGAATACATACGTAATATATACTAATAGTTTTCCTTGTATTGTGATTTTTCTAGCTTCACGCTTTTATCCCGCATAGCAGGGTAGACGGGAAGTACCTAGTGCCGTAACACTCTGTATTTCACTTTTCGCCGAATTCAAGCATTGCGTATTGACTTAACTAACTAAGCTAACGCTGCACTGCACAGAGCGAGAAATGGGAAATAATTTTAATATAATTCCTCCCCCGATTGGGAATCGAACCCACAACCGATGGCATTTACAGTCAGATGTTGTCCCGCTGCACCACGAACGGCTTCAATATTATGATTTGTTATATTTAAAATTATATCTGTTTTCTCCATGATTTTGTAACGGTGAAGATGTCATGACGAAATGGGTGACTTTGGGATATGCAAACTCTTAACTTCAGTCAGAGTATTCCTAGTTGAGTGGCTAAACCTAACGTATAGTTTTGTCTTACTGAGAAATGACAATTATTTAAACATAATAAATTGTTCCAACAAGATTTGAACCTACTACCGTTCGTGATAATAGCTGTACGAACGAAGGCTGCCACTGACAAATTTTTAAAATATACGTTAGCTGCAGTATCTACAAGCACAAATGCAATTATATCCGAATTCAGATAACATTGAATTGAAATAGATACAATTTTTAAATCTGCCCGTGGTTTTTATTTTGCCAATATTTTTTCCAAAACTATCGTACATTTTAATGTCTATATGTCAGACGTTTTAATTGAAAGAAAATAATAACAAGTTTATTAATTTTAGTTAATTTTTTTTTAGTTTCACGCTTTTATCCTGCGTAACAGGGTAGGCATAAAGTACCTAGTGTCAAGATCCTCCGTACTTCGCTTTCCACCGAATTCGAGACATTGCGTGTTGGATGGTGAAACTCAATGCCGCTCTTTGTCTTTACCAAAGCGAGGAAGTGAAAATAATTTAAATATAATCACTCCTCCGAGTGGGGATCGAACTCACAACCGATCGCGTTACAGTTAGACGCTGTCCCACTGCGCCACGACCGGCCTAGTCTAGGCTTAGTTAAATTATTATATTTATATAAATAAATAAATCTATACAAATAAATTGGTGTGTCTGTTGGTAATAATAAAAATAACCGCGTTTTACTAAAATAAAACTACAAAGAGTACATATGTAAAAAAAAATCACAATTTTTTTCAGTCAGTCAGTCACTCTGTTTGTTACGACTGATCTCTGGAACAACCGTTTTTGATGAGACGTTCACTATCAGTTAGATGATATAGTAAGTAGTACTTAAGTAGTAACTTTTATTTATAAAATAACTAACATTCATTGATTAAAACACAAGATTTTTATACAGTATTCTGTTTTCTTGCATTTAATATGTACTGGGTGGATTGTAGAAGAATCCGCCATTTTGTTGTGGCGGCGTCATTTGGAGTGAACTAGAAACAAATATGCAATTTAATAAAGAAACCTTTAAAGATGATCATCAATGATCGGTTATCATGATTTTATAAAGAAAGTGTTTAAATTATTTCCATTTGCCCAACATTGTACGACAAAGCATGGCGCTGAGTTCCATCACTCTTAAGCAGAACAGAGTGTCGTAACACTAAGTTCTTTCTACCCATCACGCTATGCGTAAAGAAACCGGAAGATTTATATAAGATTTATATATAAAACAATCGATTGATTCATGGGTTGGTTAATACTAGATGGTGTACGAAAGGCGTCAATACAATTCCAAAGGAACTTAGATCTAAAATGTATAATTTTGCCAGTATGATCAGGTAAACAGAGCAACTTCATGTTTATCCAGTAAAGCAGAGTATTTTGAGATATAACAGTGTCAAGACACTCCGTTGACTGCTTTCCGTGCTTTGGGAGGCGAAATTAAAATAAATTTTAAATAAATCATTCCTCCGAATGGGAATCGAGCCCACAACCTTTACAGTGACACGCTGTCCCACTGCGCAACGATAGCCTCTAAACAGAGGCGTTAGTGGTAGTTAATGTGTATATCTCACAGTAATGCTATTATGGCTACAGCTTCTGACTGTAAATGCGATCGGTTGTGGGTTCAATCCCCACTCGGAATAGTGATTATATTTAAATTATTGTCACTTCCTCGCTCTGGTAAAGACAAAGAGCGGCGTTGAGTTCCACCACTCAACACGCAATTTCTTGAATTTGGTGGAATGCGAAGTACGGAGTGTCTTGACACTAGGTACTTTCTGTCTACCCGACTATGCGGGATAAAAGCGTGAAGCTAAAAAAAAATTTAAAAAAAACTATTATGGTGATTAAATGCTTAAAAAATAAATAATAAAATATATAAATAAACATTTTTTTTTGGAACTTTTATATTTCGCCCATGATGATTATTGATAGGGCGTGATTGATGAAGTAGATGCGACGTGCGTTTATCGTAAATCAATACAAAAGCTCTATAGTGTAAAATATTACACATTGTTATATTCTCAAGAGAATAAAGAAACAACATTTGCATAGTATTATAACAATGTATAATTTTTTTAGTGAAATTTGCTAATAATTTAAATTCGGGTGGATAAACGGAGTGTCAGGACACTCCACTCACCGCTTTAGTAAAGGCTTTAGTAATATAATGTCTTAAGGTCTTTGATTTTCACGATTTTTATACATTTTAATTGAAACTATTTTAACCGGATTAATTGCGTATATTTTGGTATTCGAAAATACATTTTGGCTGACGTTTCGAACACTTTACAGTAGTCCGTGGTCCGATTAATCCGGTTAAAATAGTTTCATTTAAAAATATAATATCTGTTTGTAAAAACATTGATTATGAATTCGATACCGAAAAAATATTTTATTAAAATTATTTGAATCTCATCTATGTTTCTACTATAAATGAGTCTTATATGTATATATTTATATTGGAATTACATTAAAAATGTTTCATTTTCATGTCCGATTAGAATACAAGTATATATTATATAGTAGGATAGACAGAAAGTACCTAGTGTCAAGACACTCCGTACTTCGCTTTTCACCGCATTCGAGACATTGCGTGTTGAGTGGTGGAGCTCAACGCCGCACTTTGTCTTTTACCAAAGCCAAGAAGTGAAAATAATTTAAATATTATCATTAATATATTATATGAATATACTTTAAATAAAGCAAACAGCAGGATTGCATAAATAAATTATACATAATGTATTTCTAATTTCGGTTTAATGTCTAATTAATATAACGGAATATATAACAGTCGAAATTAATGTGCCACATGGTAACGGCGTGTAGATGAAATTATGACTGTGGACGCATATGGCGCTGAAACGAAAATTGAGAAAGAAATCAATTTTGTTGCTTTTATATTGAGTGGAGGCAATATTTTAGAGGCTTTATAAGTAAATGCAATGCAGGAAAAAGCGTGAAGCTGTATTTTTTTTTTAATATATATTGACCGGTCGTGACTCAGTGGGACAGCGTCTGACTGTATACGGGATTAGTTCGTAGTAGATACGTTCGTTCATTTGTTGTAGGTACGAGGAAGAATGATTATATTTAAATTGTTTTCAATTTCCTCGCACTGTTAAAATATATTGCGGCGTTAAGTTATGCCACTCAACACGCAATGTCTCCACTCTGTCTGATGGAAATCGGAGTACGGAGTGTTCTGAAATTGGTGAAAACTTGAAACAGAACCGTACATCAAATGTGTTTTAACAACTAAATTGTATATTGTAAATGAAACTTTTTCTAACGGATTAAATACATATTTTTGGTATTCGAAAATACATTATAGAAAATCAAAACTATATATATAGCTATTAGATGTTTAAAAAAAAAATTTTTTTTTCATATAAAAATATGAATAGAATTAGGAGGCCCCACCTGTATCACGCAACATTGCAATTCTCAAAAAACATTAATTGCATTAATATTTTAAAGTATCACCAACATTGGAGGCCTAGACTTTTTTGCTTTACGTTGAACGCCCCATCAATTTTTTTTTAACTTCACGCTCTTTATCCTGCACAGCAGAGTGTACAGAAAGTACCTAGTGTCAAGACACTCCGTACTTCGCTTTCCACCGAATCCGAAACTATTTTATCAACAATTTTTACTATTACATTGTTAAAAATAAACGGTTAAAGAAGAAATAGCCATTTTCAGTATCTTTTATGTCGCTGATACCTTACAACACAATAACCACTAGATAGAATACTCTAGCACTTCATTGTTGTGCTTCTTACACTTTAAGTGGTACAACATTTTTCAAGAACTCCAAGAGACGATTGTAAAGGAAATAAAGAGATTCAATAGAAATGTAAGGTAGATATAAAGTTTAGATACGTTTTACGAATCCTTCCTTATATTTTACCTAAAAATTGGTGCCCACTTATTTTGCTTACACCGGTTGATCCAGCTGTTTGATGCTCGCATCAATACCTAATTACCAGGTTAGGACGAGAATTTCATTAATTCTCAGCTGCAGGCCCTTAGTCACTGACGTAGTGTTGCTTCATTGTCTATTTTTTTATCCTATACACTTCGGAGAGTGTGCGTTGGCATCGCAAGGTTTATTTCTTATACCCTATTTCACTATCAGACTTCTAAGAAAACCGCTACAGATGGCGATCCGTATGTGATGGAAATTCTTATTATGCTGACAAAAGGTTTTGGGGCCAAGTATATTATCCGCTAAACGAAACAATAGAACTCACTGCCAGCAATAGTTCCGAAATCATACAATTCAGAAATCTTCAAATATAGAGTAAATAGAGACATTTTAAGCTAATTTATATCATAGTTATATTGTAAACCGCATTAACGCTTAATATAGGCTTGATGTGGCCAAACGCAAGCCTGTCACATAAAAAAAAGACACTGGCGAGACATTATTGGTCAAAGACAAAGTTTCATAAACACGAAGAAGAAGGAAAAAATTAGTCTCATTTTATTTTAAATACAGCCAATACGGCCAAAATTATACCTTTAACTAAAAGTACTTAACAGTAAAGTTATCCATATGTTATAGTCGAGGACAACCTAGATTTCCGCCCAAAATCTAGACTTGGGTTTGGTTGGAACTTGTTTTGGTTTTGGTTGAGTGGCGAACTTAACGCGACGCTTTTGTCTCATTAGAGTGAGGTAATAAAAATACATAATTTATATATTTTTGAAAATAAAAACAAAAATGGAAACACTATACAAAATATATACTATACAGAGTTTAAAAACCGCGTCTGCGAGTAAATTTAAATTATTTTCGTATAGCAAGACAAACCGCGGCGTTGAGTTCCGACAGTGAAAGCGGAGAACGAAGGATCTTTGCAATGCAACGCCAAGTTGAAACTTGATTAATTTGCGGCGGGCCCCCTTTGCTGATAGCAACTCACTATTTATCAATCTCACTGCAGTACTCCATTGTTCTTATAAAATACGACTAGAAAGTTACGTATTACTGTCTTAGATATATAATTTTTTAATGGATGATGAAAGGGAAATGAAAATGGCAAATGAAATTTTTTTAAACATATAGAATTCATTAAGAAGAACTTCAAGCTTTTATCTCGCATAGTGATTTGCTTTCTACCGAATTCGAGATATTGCGTGTGGCGGAACTCAACGCCGTACTTTGTCTTACCAAAATGAGGAAATGAAAATTATTTAAATATAACCCCTAGTGGAAATCACACCCACAACTGATCGCATTTGCAGTCAGACTAATAAAATCCACACATATAATTTATACTAAATACAAATCACAAAGATTTTATTAGTATTTTTTTACTAATTGATTTTATTTTGCGTTGTTACACCACTTAATGTCAATGTCTCGAAACCAAGCTGATTGTGGAGAACGGCGTGTTTTGACGATAGGCTCTCTTTGGACATTGCTATTCGAAATTGCGTACAGCTGGAATAGAGCATCTATTATATACCTATTAGATTTATTTAGTTTTGCACTTATATCTTGCAAAGCCGACAAAAATCACCTAGTGTCAAGACACTCCGTACTTCGCTTTCCTCCGAATTCGAGAAATTGCTTGTTGAGAAAATAATTTTAAATATAATCACTCCCTCGAGTGGGGATCAAACCCACAACCGATCGCGCTTACAGTCAGACGCTGTGACACTGCGCCACAACCGACCTCATCTATCTATTTAATATAGAGATCAAAATATATACTTAGATATTATAGAATTATCATAATAATGTCTGTAACTCAATTTAAGTATTATATATTAAGAATTATCGTATAAATCATAGATTTTTGCTATTCCCCGTTTCCGTAGGAATTTCTGTAAATTCCCTATTAGAATTCTCCCTACACTCTCCAAAGTACCTACTACGATAAATTTTAGCGTATTGCGTCCCATAATTCCAGTTGCGTTTTCTGTCAGTCACTTAGTTGGTAACGGAAGTTTACGGAACGGTAACGGAACGGAAGTAGAGATGTAATAATATCAATCAAAATACCTAAAATCCATTATCCTATCCATCTATCCAGCCAATTTGATATATGCATTTAGTAAAAAATATGTATTTTTATTATTTAAATTTATATTCCTTTGTTTTGACGTTGTTTTTGACATTAAGAGACAACCCAGTGTCAAGACACTCCGTTGATCCTTTTCGTATACAACTATATTGAGTGATGAGTCCAACGCCGCGCTTTGTCTTGCCAGAACGCACAAATGAAAACAATTTTTTTATATAATCATTTCTACGAGTGGGAAATATCTTTTATAGAGCTCGTGGCAATTTAATCCACGTGCAGACCGTTACAGTCGACACGATTAATTGGAAGATTATGTAAATTCAGATAACAATATAAAATGCTCTAGTTTAATAGAAATAATGTAATTACCGTCTAGTTGTGTGTTAATGTATAACGAGATATAGTTTATTATGTTAGCATCCTGTTAGATGAGAGCGTTTGTTAAGAATTTTAATTGCTATTATAAAAATTTAATTTTAATTTGCTTTCCACCGAATTCGAGACACTGCGTGTTGAGTGGTGGAACTCAACGCCGTACTTTGTCTTACCAGAGCTAGAATAATGAATATTATTCATATAATTACTCCCCCGAGTGAGAATAGAACTCACAACCGATCGCGTTTACAGTCAGACGCTGTCCCACTGTGCCACGACCGGCAGATTACGGAGAGTCTTGACTCCTACTTTCTTGGTACTTTCCGTCTACCCTGCTATGCGGGATAAAAGCGTGAAGCTAAAAAAAATACTAAAAAGTGTCATTTTGATATAAAATATAGTTTTTTTTTGCAAATATACAAAATATTATACAGAAGCAATAACATAGCTTGAGAGTGACAGCAACACTCTACTGTCTTCCCCAATTCAAGAATTGCTTATTAAAGGCGTAATTCAACCCCGCGCTTTGCCTTAAAGATTTTTTTAATATATACCTATATCCTCTTAGCAAAAAAAAAATAATAAAGTGAAATATATATCTATAATACTTAAATTATTAGGAGCAAGTCTGGTGCATGAGATCTCTTCATAATACAAATAGGGTTATATTAAAGCACAAGTTCTAAATAAAGTATCAAACGTAGCGTAAATCGTTGTATCTTCGAGTAATGTGTTTCAATGTAAGAAGCAGTACGGGGTCTGAAAGGATGATAAGGTAAATAAGGCTGGTTTCACGTGAAGCATTAATTTTAATTAACTTATAAACTTTTTATAATGTTACTATTAACATGCCAATGTACATATATATATATATATATATATATATATATATATATATATATATATATATAAATAAATAAAATTTAAGTGTCTGTATTATCAAAATATTCGCTTTTTACTAAATCTATAATTGTATGTATATGTTTGTATATATGGTACATATAGCAAAATAATAATTATAAGATTTTTTATCTGGCTGTCTAATTTCGAATTCATGCTAGTAGACAGAATGCATCTAGTGTCAAGATATTCCGTATTTCGCTTTGCACCGAATTCGAGACATTGCGTGTTAAGTGTATGTAATTATCTTATATAATAATTTATTTGAAGATTATAAAGAAGTTCTGAGAAGAAGAAGTGGAGGTGGCAGGTAGATAATCATAAAAACTAAAACCATGCATAGATAATATGATAGATTGAGAAGATGATCGATAAAATAATAGTGAGAAATATATACATATACCGCAAAGTTGAGCGGCATGCGAGGTAGGGGTAGTATGTAAATCTTTGTGAATATATATAGAGAAAAGAACTAAATTTGGGTATCTTTTTTAATTGAATTTTTGAATATTTTTTTAAAAATCATGTTTAATCTATGTTTTTATCTGCACACTTTTATCCCGCATCCTTCATACTTTGCTTCGCTTTCTACGGTCTCATAATGGTATATTTAATATAAGAATCAACTAAATAATAAGGAAACTAATAATAAAGCCGGTTGTGGCGCAATGGAACAGCATTTGACGGTAAACGCGGTAGATTGTGTGTTCGAATCCCACTCACGAGAGGGATTACATTTAAATGATTTTTACTTCCTCGCTCTGGTAACACAAAGTGCGATTTTGAGTCCCATCACTCAATACGCAATATCTTGGATTCGGTGAAAAATGAAGTACAGAGTGTCTTGACACTAGATACTTTTTGCGTTTGCGGTATAAGAGCGTGAAGCTAAAAAAAGAGCGAGAAGCTAAGAATGCAAAAGTTGGGTGGATGTTTGTTAGTCTTAGTCGAAAAAACTACAAATCGGATATACATAACAATAAACAGTAGTTACTGATACTTAGGACTCCCCCAAAAGGAAATCGAATCCAGAACCGATTGCGTTTACAGTCAGACTCTGTCACACTGCGCCACGACCGGCCCCAACATGCATTCTTAATATTATTAATAAAATATAAATAAATAAACATTCCATGTGAATGGAACCTAAATGCGCGAAGGCGCTGAAATTTTTAAGAGCTCTCACGCGATAGGTATTTTTATTAGATACGTGAGGTAAAGGATGGCTGTTTGGGAATTTGTCGTTTATGCCTACCACGAGGTAATCGTAGCGTGTTTATGTTATATTTGTTTTATACTGCTATATTGAGACTTGAAAACTTATATTCGATATTTTTCGATTTAAAATTTAATTATTAAATAAATTTAATCAATTTAATATTATTAAACTAATTATTTTATTTAAATAAAATATTTTTTCACATTTCGTTATAAGATATATATTTTAGCCAGATACGAATAAGTAATTGGAGTTCAACAGATCTAGATAAATAAGCTAAAGGTAGCTTGAGTTAGTTGTTTTTATTAATAATAAGATCTTTGATTTTAACACATTAAAAATATTCATAATTAAACTTATTAAAATTAATTTTATCTATATTTTTATATATTTAGAAAATCTATAATCTATAGTTTTGGTCATGGTTTAAAGATTCCACATTTTGCAAAACCATTCCACAGTGTTCCGCAGTCTCAAATTTTCCGTCAACTTTTATTAATTTCATTTCTTAAATGTACTTTCAAATACCAAAATCCTGTACCACGCAAATTAACTCATTAAAATATATCTAATTAAAATAACCTTAAATAATTTGCAAACAGAAAACTGTATTTCAGTAACATAAATTTTGCATCTAAATTGTGAATTAAACATTTTTTTCCTAATTTTTATATAATAATAAATAACATTTAAATTTTCAACAAATCTTTTAAGAATTAAAGCTTTTAAGTGAACAATCAACGTAGAATACGTGATAATACATAATGTAATAAATAGGCGTCCTTCAAAGTTACACAGAACTGAATCTGTTATGAGAATTATAACTATAATATTACAATTGAGGCCATCTTAGCAAACTTGATTGCAAATACAATAGTTGTGGCTTTGATCCTCTCTAGAGGGGTATATATATATATATATATATATATATATATATATATATATATATATATATATACTTATTTCTCTCTAACTACCCTGCTATGCGGAATAAAGCGGAAAGCTTTTTGTATTTAGATGGCTACTCGGGTACTTATTATTCTAGTACTGCAAACCTACCAACAAGTTTTGCCACTCAACATGCAATATCTAGAATTCATGTGGAAAGACGGGAAATTGACGAGAAATTGGGTCTTGTTCTAGGTACCATAAGTATATAGACTTATATACTTAAGGTACCTAGACGTATATAGACATAAGTAAATAGACTTATATTAAAATTCAAGTATAATTTGTAATTTACTTTTATTTAAAGAAAGTTGAACTGAACTTACCTTGCAGATATTACATATCTATAAAGTAATATTATATTCTACATGTTATGATAATTAGAGAGGTAGGTGCATTAGAAATCGACAACCAGAATTGTGTTACCGGAGAAAAGAAAAGAAAAATATTTCAAAATAATTTAATTTCCCCCAGTGAGAATTGAACTCTATTCATTTCTTTCAAACTTATTACTTGTACCATAATGGTACTAACATTTTTTTAGCTTCATGTTTTTATCCCGCATAGCAGGGTAGACAAAAAGTACCTAGTGTCAAGACACTCCGTACTTCGCTTTCACCGAATTCGAGAGATTACGTGTTGGGTGGTGGAACTCAACGCCGATGGCACTAAGTGATTGTAAAAATATTAAAAAAATCCTAGAATACGAGAAATACTAACTTTTTGCCTTACTTGTTTACTAAATATAGTTTTTGTATTATATTGAATTGAAAATGCTATTTGAAATAATGTGAAAACTAAACAGTAGTATCGTTTAAATGGAAAATCAATAAACGAAACCCAAAGCATTTCCTAAAAAGACAATATAAATTTAATTAAACTGTTATGGCACAATTAATGATTGAATTGCTAGTTCCTCCTTCATAGCATAGTTCTTTTAAATATTTTTCTTTATATAAAAGGTATGTATAATGTAATATAAAGAGACAAAGATATAAGGAGAATTATACATACATATATATATATATATATATATATATATATATATATATATATATATATATATATATATATAAAATAAAAAGATGCTAAAATATATTATAACGAAATTTCTTTACCAATTTCGGAATTCATTATTTTTTCTAAAATACACAAATTTATCCTGAAATGCCTATACTAATCCCAATTGAGGGTCAAATTTATGCATTTATAGATAAAATACAGATACAAAAGTAAAACTATTATCATTAATTACGCACTGTTATTCTTCCATCTGTTACTGAATATTCATCGATACTTTAACAACTCGAGTTCCATTATGTACATCGATTCTGACGATTGGACAGACCCAATTATCATATCAAAGGGATTATTTCACATTCACGAAAATTGTAATTAAAATTTCATATATTTGTTTAATTTAAATAATAAAAATGATAGCCGATCCAATTGTGACGCAGAGGCCTACAAATGATATTTACAGGATCTTGTCTCTATGAAATTAAGCATTGATAGTGTCTGCTCACTACCATTATGACAAACGTTACTCAATATACAGTATATATATACTACGTTTATATCCTTTAAAAAAACATTAATGATGCTGTGAAGAAAAATATTGCCAGTACATACAAATAAACTCCAAGAAAAACTATAGTCATTGAGCTTTTACACGCTTTGGGCGTTACGGGCACGCTTAAAATACTCGCTCAAGTACAGAAACGTCACAGCTAAAAACGGACCTTAATGTAAATGGGTAAAAAACACAAACCAGAGTGTCGAGGTTGAGAGACGCAAACAGAATTATAGTAAAAGTTTTTGTGGCCATTCCGAAAGTTGCAGATTGTAAGTAATGATTTTGCTCGTCTACTATTAAGCTGGGTAACTCTGGGAAAGTTCGGCATAGATAAAAATAAGAGCAGTGATTCTAAGACTTAAGAAACTTGAATATACAAACTTACCTAGAGTTGGATCTCTTCGATGAATCATGTTTCTTCCCTCCTTGGAGGTTGGGCAGGTCTTTTTGTCTTTTCTTCGTCTCCCTCCAAATCTTGTAATACAATATACACATAACTGTCACTGGCACATAAAACGCAGCAATGGCCGTCCCGAAAGTAATAAACTGATTGGTCTCAATGAACTGGATGTAACACTCGTGGGGGGGCACTTTCCTCTCGCCGTCTATGTACGGCCACGCATATATCCACGGCGGCCACAACACTAGGCTGAAGCCCCACGCGCCACCGATCATCACCGTCGCGCGACGTGTAGTCCTCTTAGCCCTGTACGTAAGCGGGCGTGTCACACTAAAATACCTATCAAAACTTATAATTAAAAGGTTGAGAACCGATGCGTTGGATGCTAGGTAGTCCAAAGCCAGCCAGGTGTCGCAAACGTGCGGCCCGAGCGGCCAGTATCCATATATTGTGAACATGGTGAACAAAGGCATCGATATCAATCCCACTGCGAAATCCGCGACGGCTAAGGAGAACAGGAAGTAGTTGCTTATGGTTTGGAGCTGCTTGTCTATCTTGAAGCTTATCATGACCATAGAGTTGCCGACGACGGTGAGAACTGAGAGGACGCTGGCGATAATTGCAATGACGATCTTTTGGGCGAGGCTGAAAGGGCTGGCTGGGAGGTCGGGGCCGAGCGCCAGGTCAGACAGGTTGGCTGATTGGTTGAAAGCGATGAGCATGACGTCAACTCGAGCCCGCGGCCCCCGATCCGCCGCGGCTCGTTCGCCGACCGAGAGCGGATCCGTCTAGAACAAAATATAATAACTTTAATTTCAAGATGAAAAAGCCATTGGTTTAACATTAAAATCTGGTGACTGTAATAAATTACGCTACTTGTGAAAAATATCAAAATTGTTGGTAACCATTGCAAGTATTGCAGGTAATGACATGTTTTATTTTACCTTTATCATTCATAAAAAAACAAAATTAGATGGTTGGCGACAATTGATAGCTTCGCTAAGAATATATCCTTGCCTAAAGCGAGCAAGTTACATCGTAGAACACATGAACGCTTCACCCAGGCTTGATGTTGTCAAACGCAAGTCTATCATATATAAAAAAACAAATCTTAGATGTTCTTTTGCATTTATGCATTCAAATATAACTACATAATTTTTTATAGATCTCTAAAGAGCATTTAAGTTAAATAAAATACAAAGCAAATTATACGATTATGAATAAATATATATATTATTACAATAAAGGGCAGACCGTCGCGCAATGTGAACGGAATCGGCTGTGGGTTCGATTCCCATTCGGGGGAGTCATTATATTTAAATTATTGTCACTTCCTCGCTCTGGTGAGACAAAGTGCGGCGTTGAGTTCCACCATTCAACACGCAATGTCTCGAATTCGAAAGCGAAGTACGGAGTGTCTGAACACAAGGTTCTTTCTCCCTACCCTGCTATACAAGATAAAACCATGAAGTTAAAAAAAATAGATATATAACTTTAAACCAAACGTTGCCCAAATAAAATCAACAAAAAATAAAAGAAAAGCAAGCTTCCAAGAGTCCTTCTCTATATAAAGAAGTAAAAAATAATTAAATTTATTACCAACATTACAAAAACACGTAGAGCTTTAATACTTGACGAGATTACTTGAATTCATTATATAAACAAGACGGCAGTGTTTACCGTCCGCGGTTTGCAAGCCGACCTCGCTCAAATCAAATGAACGAGGATATTGCTTGCATATCTAATTATAAATTCACGCTTTAAATCACATAACAGAGTAATCGGAGAGAATCTAGTGTCAGGATATGTTGCCGAATTTTCAACCAGACAATCAATACAAAAATATAAAAATAATTAAAGCATTAACATTCCTTCAAGTGAGCATAGAACCAACTGCTTGGTGTCTTAACACTAGGTTTAGGTCGCATTTACATAATAGTCTCATATATATATATATATATATATATATATATATATATATATATATATTAGATTCACGCTTTTTATCCCGGATAGATGGTAATGTAGACAGAAAATCCCTAGTGTAAAGACACTCCATACTTCGCTTTCCGCCGAATTCGAGAAATTCCCTGTTGAGTGGTAGAACTCAACTCAAACGCACTTTGTCTTTATGAGAGCGAGGAATTTAAAAATAGTTTAAATATCTTTTTTAAAAATATGTTTTTTAAATAAACGTATAAAAATTTGAACCCGCGTCGAACCCGCGTCGCTTGGATATGGTCCAAGCGCTGAACCGCTAAGCCATGCGTTCTACTACCAGCTGCATCAAAATTCTTATACGTTTCTTACAACTTACTTATGTTGTTAGCATCTCTGTAGAGAGATTATTACAAATATCTGCTACTTAAAGATTATTAAGAAATAATCGTTTAACAAGAGAGATTGCTATTTTATTTTACTATTTACTAAGTGTAAAATAACACTTTAAAAATGTGTTATGTAGATGATGTATTTAATTATATGTTTAGATTAGTATTATATTTTTTTACTCTTTTTCATTTACTACGTACACCCCTTCCCATTTAATTTATTCTCTCCTCTACCCCAAGGTTGCCTGGACGAGATCGCTCTCTTAGTGATAAGGCCGCCTGTTGTGCTACCTTTCATTAATCATTACTCTCCTGCACATGTTTTAATCGGTGTAAAATAAAGTATTTTCATTTCATTTCCTTTTAATATTAATTTAAATATAATCTCCCCCGAGTGGCAATCGAACCCACAGGCAATCGCGTTTACAATCAAACGCAATTGTAATATCCCTGAAAACACGGAAATTCTAAAACTAATTATTTTCGCTTACATTGTTCTTATAAAATAATTTAAAAAATATTTTATAAACCTATGCACCATTTTATTATATGTATATAAAGAACCAAACGCTAAATATTGAATAGAACGCAAAGAAATTAGAGTGAACTGTACCACTGTTACAAAACATAATCGAAAATTGATCACTTTTGAATATATTAATTAAGAGAATAATTTAATAAACAGAAAGTACCTAGTGTCAAGACACTCCGTACTTCGCTTTCCACCGATATATATTTGCTTTATTTCATTATTACTATTGTCTTTTTTAGCCACTCGCTTTTATCCCGCATTGCAGGGTAGACAGGAAGTACATAGGTACCTAGTGTCAAGACACTCCGTACTTTGCTTTCCGCTTATAGAGTATTGAATAAGCCATTTCGATTTGCTAAAAAGAATTTGTACTAGATGACGGAACTTAACACCGTACTTTATCTAAGAAAAATAAAATTATCATTAATTTTTATCATCATTATAGTTATAATTAAATATTTCGTTCAACACAGATTCGAATTCTTACACCATAGCCTAATTTATATTAAAAAATGCTTAAAGAATAGTACCTAGTTTCAAGTATACAGGCTGACAGTGAGATGACCTTAATTACATTTAAACATATTTTCGAGTAAATCATATGAGCATTCCAAGGAACATTTCATTCCATGTATAGGTAAAAACGGATTTTTTAAAGATTTTGTTAAAATCAAATATTATTATATCAATAAATGAACGAAATTTTGTACGCCTTTTAACGTAAATAAATTTAGTTACATTTTATATAGAGAAAGAGTTCAAATAGCCAGTAGTTTAAATGGTTTTTTAGCAAAACAGACAGGGTGTAGTGGCGGACCTCAAAGCCGCGTTAGGGCATGGTAGGGAGTGAGCCGCGTTAGGGTATAAGAATATAGCGGCGCTTAGTTTCAGATTTCTTTTTTTTAAGCTTCACGCGTTATTTCGCATAGCAGGGTAGACAGAAAGTATCTAGTGTCAAGACACTCCGTATTTCGTTTCCACCAAATTCGAGACATTGCGTGTTAAATGATAGAACTCAACGCCGCGCTTTGTCTTTTTACCAGAGCGAGGAAGTGAAAATAATTTAAATATAATCACTCCCGCGAGTGGGGATCGAACCCACAACCGATCGCGTTTACAGTCAGACGCTGTCCCACTGTGCCACGACCGGCTTCAAGTTTTAGACGAAGCGAAAATAAATAGCATAAAATGTTAAAGACCGTTTGAAATGAAAACACAGTAATGACAGAATAACTTCGGCTCCAATTTGAGATAAGAAAAAAAGGACAAGAAATATGTTATGATATTCTATAAACGAGTACAGATTCAAATCAAAGATCGAAAAGTAAAAGAGTAAAATCAAAAAAAGAGGCCGGTCAACATCTGACTGTAAACGCGATTGGTCGTGGGTTCAACTCCCACTCGGGGAAATGATTATAATTAAATTATTTTCATTTCCTCGCTTTGGTAAGCGCGGCGTTGAGTCCAGCTACTCTTCACACAATGTCTCGAATTTGACGGAAAGTGGAGTATGGAGTGTATTGACACTACGTACTTTCTATCTACCTTGCTATGCGGGATGACAGCGTGAAGCTAAAACAAAACAAATATTGAAATATTTATAATATTAAAAAAAAACTTAATGCAATTTAAAAACACTATTTCTCTAAATTCTACGAGAAAACAACGTTTTACATTAATTACTTTAGAATAAATAAAATTTTGCAAGTTCTCGAAATCTACACCGAGTGATGTTTGAAAAAGGGAATGCAAAAAATAATTCCGCTCAACACAAAGACAATTTATGCAGCTTGAAAACGTTTGTAAAAAAAAACATTACATTTGTTAAGCAAACTGAACATCGGATATCTGTGGAGATGGTTACGAAAACTGTGTTGCTTTGTGGCAAACTTGTTAGTGACGTTTACAGGAAATATGAAGAGAATAATTTCTGTAAATGTCACTAACAAGGTTTAGTTACTCACTTTGTTGGAATTGGAGTGAGTTGGAAGTAAATTGTGCTTTTTTACATATAAAATTTTGTAATTGATCATACCACTGGTGTACAGCTTCTAAATGTAAACGTGATTAGGTGTGAGTTCGATTCCCACACGGAGAAATTAATATGTTTTAAGATTCTGCTCTGTCTCTAGTTTGGTAAGATAAATAGCGGCGTTAAGCTCTCTACTCCACACGCCATGTCTTGATTCTAGGTGGAAAGCAGAAACTGAGTGTCTTGCCACTAGGTTATCTCTATCTACCCTGTTGTGTCGGTTAAAGCGTGAATGTGTGTTATTGTATTACAATAAATTTAAAACCCATTGTCCCTTTTCATCAATCAAATCATAAATTCTTACAAAATTAAGAAACATAAGAAAACAATTTTAATCATCTACAACATTAAAATATATACGTATCTCGATCTCAAGCTCAATAACGCCCCCTTATATAAAGGATGTTCCTTTATTATGAATTAAATGAAATCATTGTTTATTTGACTCTCGCGAAAGATTCATCTTAAATTTTAAATGGTTTTAAATGAATATTTTACCCCAATGGCTCGATAGAACTCTCGCTGATAGTTTTATGTTCAAATTTACATTTAACGTGTGTGTTTTATAATTACACATAATTTTATTCGGATCATATAAAACAGATTGACCAAAGCGATAATTAAAAAAATATTATACAGACATTATTTGTTTGTTAGCGGAGCTTAACGCCGCAATCAGTCTAAGTAGACCAGAAAGCTTGTAATAATGATGACGAATTCAAATCCATCATATCTGATATACATAAAACTATAAACATGCGACCAAAAAGACAGCATGAAAACATAACAAGTAATAAAATAGTAACTGAAAGCGAAATTAATATTAAAACTGGCGAAAACTATTAAAAACACAATCTCTTGATATTTCTTACGCCAGCTACAAAGCCGATGGCTGGCGACTTGCCAACTTAGCCTTATAATTAATTACGGCTCGCCCCAAAGCATCTGAGCTGGCTAATGTAATTGCACTATATTGGCCTAATAAAACGAACCTACTTTGTTAAAACCATTTATTGAATTTAAAGTTGACTGATTTATAATCGGATTTAAAATTAGTAGAGGCCTGTCGTGGCGCAGTAGGACAGCGTCTGACTGTAATCGCCATCGGTTGTGGGTTCGATCCCCACTCGAGGGGGAATAATTTAAATATAATCAATATTTAAATTATTTTCACTTTCTCGATCTGGTAAAAAACAAAGTGCGGCGTTGAGTTTCACCACTCAATTGTCGCAAGCATTGTTTTGAATTCGACGGAAAGCGAAGTACGGAGTGTCTTGACACTAGATACTTTCTGTCTACACGGAATATAAGCGTGAAGCTAAAAAAAATAGTATAAACCAATTATACTAAATATTATTTTTTAGTACAGCGTCTGACTGAAAACACTGGAGTTTCATCTAAACTCAGATAAATAAATATATTTAAATTTCCCTGCTATATGTGAAAATACGGCGTTGATCTCTCTCTATAACTGTCAAATGAGATCCCAATATCAGGCATAAAGATAAGAACATAGAAAATATTTTAAACGGATTAATTGCAAATATTTCGGTATTTTAAAAATATTTGCGATTAATCCTTTTAATTTTAAAAGTTTCATTTAAAATGCCGAAAAATCGCTAAAATCAAATGACCGAAGATATTCAAACAAAAAATTATTAATTATTAAGTATTTTTAGGTAGAAAATCCCCTCAGCTATGTTCCTTACATGGATAATAACAATAGAAGTGACTTTTAATCTATCTGTTTACAATGCATTAAATATTATTTATACATTGTACAATTTATACTTAAAAATAACGATATGTTTAAAAATACTAATATTTATTCATTTTCTTGCATTTCTCCTATGAATAAATTCAAAGATGGACTACCATACTTCCCGATATATAATGACTAGATAGATTCTGTTCGCGGCTTCGTCCACGTGGTATATTGATAAAAATTAACACATTACTTTTATAGTTATAACAGGACCAAAATTAACAATATTATAGTAAATTATGGGAGGCCGGTCGTGGCGCAGTGGGACAGCGTCTGACTGTAAACGCGATCGATTGTGGGTTCGATACCCATTCGGGAGAGTGGTTTTATTTAATTTATTTTCACTTCCTCACTCTGGTTAAAAGGACAAAGTGCGGCGTTGAGTTCTACAACTCAACACGCAATGTCTCGAATTCGGTGGAAAGCGAAGTACGGAGTGTCTTGACATTAGATACTTTCTGTCTACTATTCTGTTCACGGCTTCATTCACGTAGTGTATTTTGCACAATACATTTATCGTTATAACAAGACCAAATTAAACAATATTATTTTATTATAGGTTGTTTCTTATATGGATGTATAATCTACATTATTTTTAAAATTTAACCAAAATCTGTTTAGTAGTTCGTGTAAAACAAGTAACAAACATACATATATACATCCTCACATTTATAATATTGACAGGTAGAGTCTACTATTTCTTAACAGCAACTCCAACTTTCTATCTGTTATGTCTCATCATAAAAATTAAATTAATAAGAAATAAATACTTGACTATATTTAATGTGTTATTTCATTTACACTTAGTATTAGAAAAAAATATACGTTTTTAAAGACTTAATAAAATTTAAACGCAGCTGATAATAGAACGCATGGCTTTGTAGTCGGAGCGTTTGGACAGTTTCCAGGAGGCGCGGGTTCGAATCCGACTACTTTGAAATGTTTACACGTTTTTTCAAAAGTGGTGTCTAAGAAATAAATATACACGATATTTAAACACTTTCCAACATCACCAAATTATAAAACATTTTAGAAAAAACGTATAAAAATTTGAACGCAGCGAGATTCGAACCCGTGACTCTTGGATACCGTCCAAGAGGCGCGGTTTCGAATCTCGCTGCGTTCAAATTTTTATACGTTTTTTCTAAAATGTTTTCTAATCCTAAGTGTGGAATAACACTTTAAAAATAGTAAATATCACCAAATTATAAATTATAGACAGAAAATCGTACCGTAAAATATATATATATATATATATATATATATATATATATATATATATATATATATATATATATATTTAAATTGTAACACATAAAATATATGTAAAGTCATATGGAAAACGTAATATATTCAGTAAGCACACTTTAACACACATGTAGTGTAATATAGAGCAAAAGTAAGCAACGACGCTCCGTGCTATGAATGGGGCGAAGCAAATTTGGCCTTAATTATGAATTTCTGCGGTCGCACACTGCGTTATGTAATCTGCTTCAAATTTACATCTCAAGTATATTATCTTATAAAAATTATATATACTATTTATCTGATTATATTAAGTCGATCATGGTTATGGGTTAGATTCCCACTCGGAGTTATGATATTAAGTTTTTTTTTATTTCCTCACTCTGGTAAGACAAAGCGCGGTGTTGAGCACCGTCAACTTGCAATGTCTAGAATTAAGCGGAAAGCGGAGTGACTTGACACTAAATGCTTCCTATCTACCCTGTTATGCGAGATGAAAACGTGAAACTAAAAACAAAATGTTTCATTTTATACATATATAGTTACTGTTAGATCGCGCACTAAGGAAAATTTAAAGACTGCCCAAGTAATATTAAAAGCCTTGCCCAAAAGGCTTGCCCAAGTAAAGCCTAAATCTTATCGAGGTACTAATAAGTACCAAAATATATTAATAAATACCAAAGATCAGTTGACACTTTTAATAGAATATTTTGCGATTTTATATTTATCTAACACATCTAACATTTAAATGAAAATTACCTTTCTTCTACACAAAATGTCAAACATTTTGACCTGCCAATGAAATTAATGGAATGTGGAATATATTAACTACGGTATGTATGACTATCATTGTACTGATAGTTATTTCAGTTACCGGCTTCATGGCGAAATGCCTCAAACATATCAAGAGGTTAACGCGTAACTAGTATATAAATAATACTTAAAACAACTTGTATTTTTTTCCCTTGGATGGATATCAATTAAATAAAGATGTAAAAGAGAGAAAAAATGACTTAACGCTTTATCCCGCATAGCAAAGTGGTCAGAGACAACCAAGTGTCAAGATACTTCGTTGACTAAAATCCGTCCGAAATAGAGACATTGCGTGTTGAATGACGAACTCAACACTACGTTTAGTCTCACCGGAGCAGAAAATGAAAATATATTTTAAATATAATCAGTTCTAAAAGAAAAAATTGAAAACACAACCAATCGCGTTTACAGATACACACTGTTCCACTTGCATAATGCCCTAAAAATCAAAATAATATTAAACTTTTCGTTACAGAATCGGTTGTGGATTCGATTACCACTTGGGGAAGTCATTATGTTTAAATTATTTTCACTTCCTCGCTCTGGTAAGATAAAGCGCGGCGTTAAGTTCCATCACACAACACTGTCACGAATTCGGTGACATTAGGTACTTTTTGTTCTCCCTGCTATGCGGTAAGTGTGAATCTAAAAAAAGAATGACTTGAAACTGGACAATAGAGTGTCTTATCACTAATTTTTCTTTGCCCAAAGTACATTAAATTTATTAAGCAGCTTTTTTAAAAATATGATTGTTATAGACTCAAATGCTATCCCATATACCTGTTTATATTTTATTTCATATAATATTTCACCTCACGGTCGTAGTGTCGTTCATTATAATATGCGTTCAGAGTGGAAATAATATTCGTATATAAAAATATGTATTCAATAGTTGTCAACGGTATTCCAATATAGAATATTAAATAAGAAACTCGTTAGAGTTTAATATATCATCAGTTTTTATTTATTTAAAATCATATATTATTCTGTTTTTTAATTCTACTTTTTATTACCTAGAGACTAGAAAAAATGATGGGAAACTTTACATATAATAATAAGATAGTAGGTATCGACTGCCGGAACTTAACACCGCAGTTTGCCTAATTATACCTTAAACATTTTTAACTATACTAAAGTTGAATTGAGACGTAGCATGTTTCTCGCGTGTACCAAAGTGGATAAAAGCCCTAATGTCAAGATATTCCGTTGCTTACTTTCCGCCCAATTTTAAAATATTATTTGCGAAGTGACTAAGGCCAAAAACCAACTGGAATATATATGTTAAATCTTCAATTATTTTTTTTCATTTATTATATATGGCTTAAAATCTAATGTGATGTCACCGTGGTAGAACAGCGTTTGAGGATAAAAAAGATTGATCGTGGGTTCAATTCCCACTCGGGGGAGTGATATATTTAAAATTTATTTCTCCGCTCAACACGCAATGTCTCGAGCGGGCCGAAAGCAGTCAACGAAACATCTTGACACTAGGTCGTCTCCGATGCCTTTGCGGACTAAAACGTCAGGCTAAAAGCTAGAAAAATGTTTTAAACCTCAAAGAAAGCTCCATATAAAAGTTCCTTTACTTCTCAACTTTGGTACTGTTACATACCAATACGAATGGCATCCAGACGGCATGCTTGCTACTATTGGTCTGCATAACTAACATAGCGACGCCTGTAACATTGTTCCAAATATATTATATACATTTTCTATATTTTTATAAAATTACTGCAACATATACATAATTGTATAGAAAAGTGTAATTTAATATATTTATTATATTAAATATATATATATATATATATATATATATATATATATATATATATATATATATATATATATATATATATATATAATACACATTCTTTGTTGCTCTTAAAAAAACAACATAAAAACACATTGTATATTGCAGTTTCCTTCCAGTTAACCTCTCAACGTAGATAAGCAACAAGAAGCGAGATTAAAATTGTAGTACAATAATAGTAAAAGAAGAAAGAGAAAAAAAAGATCAAGCTAACACTACATTATATTATATACATACATAAAAACATACAAATAACATTGACATATATATACACCAAAATCTTGAAATTAAATAGTTACTTAAAAATCGAGGCCAGTAGTGGTACAGTGTGACAGCGTCTGACTGTAAACGCGATCGGTTGTGGGTTCGATCCCCACTCGGGGCGGTGGTTATATTTAAATTATTTTCACTTCCTCGCTCTGGTAAAGAAAAATTGCGGCGTTGAGTTTCACCACTCAACATGTCTCTAATTCGGTGGAAAGCGAAGTACGAAATGTCTTAACAACATTCCTGCGCCGATGAAATCGCATATACTGCTAATATAATAATAAAATTGAAACTGCATCTATTGAGGCCACGTCTATAATAAAGCTACAGAATATAATCAAGAATGCATGGGATTTCTATTGTTCATACAAAATGTATACTCATACATCGCTAGATTGACATTTCCTGTTTTCACAGTCAACAGAGAACTCCGTATCGTTCATAGCTTTAGCTTGTGATAGAAAAATTTATAGATTTTTTTCGTTATTAATTACTTACCCTATAGATATAGAATTACCTACTTTAAAGAAAATATTTTTTAGCTTCACGAATTTAATCCCCCATAGCGGATATACAGAAAATATCTAGTGTCACGACACTCCGTACTTTGGTTTCCACGGAATTCGTGTTATTGCGTGTTGATTGGTGGAAATCAACGCCGCACTTTGTTTTTGGCGGGACGAGGAAGTGGAAATAATTTAAATATAATCACTCCCCCGAATGGAGACCGAACCCACAACCGTTCGCGTTTACAGTCATACGTTTGCCCACTGCTCCACGGCAGACCTCAATAGTAAATACACTTATAGTTGTAACTATTAGCTTATTAATGGATTCGTTGATCTTTGTATACTCTAGGGAGAACTATTTTCATATTATAAAAAATATTGTAAGGCTTTATCACATTATAGTCCATACTGCAAGTAAGATTTATATAATGTATTATTTTACTTACCAGAACACTCAATTTCTCATTTGCTAACACTACAGAGTGTCTTTATACTAAATTTTGATGTCTATCCTGCTTTCGGGATAAAGTTTCGGTTTAAGGATTAAGTCTTATTACATGAATTAAGACTTATTTATGAAGCCAAGTGTAAGAGGTCGGGGGAGACCTCGGTTGACCTTCGAAAACACAGTATCGAAGGTACTGAGAAAGGTCACGTAAAAAGCATGAGGACCCACCGTATTGCATGTATGAAGAGGATATGTCTGTGGACGAGGCGAAAGAGGTATGCAGGGACCGTAGCGTTTGGCGCTCCATGCTCTCTGACTACCTCGGAAGGGATAAAGCGTGAAGCTAAAATAAATTAAAAATTTAAAAAATAAAAAAAAACTTATTACAAAAAAAAGTTTAATTTAACTTTATATAAACTAGAATATTAAATAATCAAAACTATTTTTGTCGAAATAAATCAGTCAAATCCATTTTTAACAATAAAATTTCATTAAGTAAAACAGATTTAAACGCTATATTTTAATCCAAAATCTATTATCCAAAAATTCTAATATATATTTTCTTATAATGATTATTTTTACAATGTCATTATAATTATTCCATTTCGCACATAAATGTTCCTAATTGAATTTGGTATTGAGGCCGAACGTGGCGCAGTGTGACATCTGACTGTAAACGCGATCGGTTGTGGATTCGATCCCCACTCGAGTGAGTGATTATATTTAAATTATTTTCACTTTTCCGCTCTGGTAAAGACAAAGAGCGGCGTTGAGTTCCACCACTCTACACGCAATGTCTCGAATTCGGTGGAAAGTGAAGTACGGAGTGTCTTGACACTAGGTACTTTTTGTCTACCCTGCTATGCGGGATAAAAGCGTGAAGCTAAGAAAAAAGAAAAAGAATTTGGTATTTTAAAAATTTTCTAGTTATAATATACTGATTGTATTCTCTTGTATGTACAAGGGTGGAGCATAATATATGCTATTTCAACTTGTCCAGAACGATGATTTATATATACCATACCATACCATCAGAATCACTTAGTATTGAAGCCGATCGTGGCGTAGTGAGACAGCGTCTGACTGTAAACGTGATCGGTTTTAGGTTCTATCCCCACTCGGGGGAGTGTTTATATTTAAATTATTTTTATTTCCTCGCTCTGCTAACACGAAATCTCGAATTAATCATAAAACAAAGTACGGAGTGTCTTGACACTAAGTACTTTATGTCTACCCGGCTATGCGGTATAAAAACGTGAGGCCTAAAAATTAATAGTATATAATGGCGTGTGACTTAGAGGGAACAAAGTATTAGACGAACAATCATTGGTAGAAGGTAATCTGTAAAATAAAATACACAGGAAACAGAGACTACCGACATTATATTACTTGTGCCTTAATTAATTTAAAGGCAATATCAATTATTTAATTAAAAAAACTAAACGTTAACCGGCGTTAAACCTGATATTCCATACATTTCTTATAATATTTAATCATTTTAGATATTTTCTAACAATTCCTTTTAAATCTCACATAACAGGGTATATACGAAGTATCCAGTTTCAAAACACTGCGTACTCCGTTTTCCACCGAATTCAAGACATTACGTATTGAGTAACAGAACTCATTGCCGCGCTATGTCTTATCAGAGCGAGTAAATTAAAATAATTTCAAAACAATCATTCCCCGAGTGGGGATCGAAGCTACAGCCGATCGAGTTTACAATCAGACGGTCTTCCACTGCGCCAAGACCGTTTTCAATTTTAATTAAATTTCTACAAAAACTTTATAAAATGCAAAATGATATAAAGATAATGCATTTGAAATTAAAAATAAAACTTTGTTAGTTAGCTAATAAATAGTTTACAATTAGGTTATAGTGACAGAGAGAACTAGAGTAGACAATGCATGATTTGCCAAAGAAAAATGAGCCTTATTCCATTATGTTAGAGCTCACTACGTTAATTGAAAAATGCAGTGGAATTTCAAACAATGTTTACTTTCAAAACCAGTGTTTGTTCTTCCAGTATACTATAATGAAATATTAAAAACAATTGGCTCCGACATGGAAATTTTGTATAGAAATATTTGTAAAATAACGAATAACGGACGCTGTTCTACAGCGTCTGAGTGTAAACGTGAAAGGTTATGGGTTCGATCCCCACTTGGGGGAGAGATAATAATAAATTATTTTCACTTCCTCGCTCTGGTTACACAAAATGCGGCGTTGAGTTCCTCCACTCAACATGCAATGTCTCAAATTCGGTGGAAAGCGAAGTACGGAGTGTCTAAACACTAGGTACTTTCTGTCTACACTGCTATGCTGGATAAAAGCGTGAAGCTTATGATTAACAGATATGTCATTTAAGTTAGTGATTGTTGTGATTTAGAAGGAAGAATTTTAATATATTTTTAGGATAAAAAGTGTTTAGAGATAACACCTTAAAAATATGTGTTAAGAAACATATGAACAGTTAAACTATTTAAAGTTTTGGATTGAATTTAATACGTAAATATAGTTTTTGCTACGTTTAATTTTTTATACTTTATGTAACTAGAATCTGTACAATTTTTTAATAATTATTTTTTTTATTGCACACAAGATATGATGCACAAAGTGCAAATTAATATTAAAATAATATAAAAAGAGCGGTTTAGCTTAAATAGAGTAAATTCACAGGTTTACGATTATGACCTCTACGTGTTGCTTTGGCCGTATATATATATATATATATATATATATATATATCTAATACGTCCAGAGATATATAAGTGTTGAGTTGCGTAGCTCAGCTCCAAGGTTTGTTTTACAAAAGCGTGGAAATGAAAAATAAACATTCCCCCGAGGGAGAATCGAATCCAGAAACGATCGCGTTTTCACTCAAACTCCGCTGCACTGCGCCACTACCGGTCTCAATTTAATATTCCCCCATATACAAAATTTTCATAAAAGGAGCTTTGTCTTCCTTCACGTACTTGAATAAGAAATTCGAACCCATTACAAAACATTTAACACTTAAGTATGTCGTTATTTTAAATATAACGTCCTATTTAAAAGTAAACACATGTATTACGAATATGCAAAGGTTATATTACTGAAATTAGGTCGGTGTGTCACGTAACGATGTCAAAGATCGATTGAGACCATTAGCCCGGATAAAAATATAGTAAAATATTATAAAAATATTTTTTTTATATATTATCAAGCCTTCATGGTTAAGAGGGAAGTATCTGATTATACACGTGTTTGGTTATCAATTTGATATTGACTCGCAGGAATCTCTGTTTATAATAAAAAAAGCAACTTCACGCTTTATCACGCATAACAGGACCACCCATTATCAAGACACTTTATCAATTTCCGCCTGAAATCAAGACATTGGGAGGCGAACTCAACACCACGTTTTATCTGCCCGAGCATAAAAATGAATTTATTATATTATAATATAACCAATCATGTTTACAGTCAGACGTAACACAGCGCCACGATGGTCTTTCTGGTCTTAATAATTTTCATAATTAAAAAATTAACATAACCACTCGATGCTTAATTCATTGATTATATATTTATGTATATTTGAAATATATGTACACACATTTTCATAAGCTACATAAATATGTTTTACTTTGATTCCTTTTAATAGAAATTTTAAACGAAAATATATTTATAAACAGAAAATATGAATGGAATGTTTTCAGGCGGAAATTGGGTCGACGTGTCGTGTTGTATTGTCAAAATCGATCATACTAATATTATAGAGCCTATCTGAAAGGTATTTTCACAAAATATACTTCATTTAAATATAGTTTTTAATAATATTATTGCGATTCCTAGCTGAATTATGAAAGTCTGACTTGCGATGGTTGTTCGCTTAATGCCCGTTTGAAAAAAATATTTTATTATAAAGCATATTCATTTCGCAGGTCTGGTTAGACTTTAAATGGCAGAGATTGATTTATCACTGGATTCTATCTGACCATCTACAAGCATAAATCCGTAAATATATAAAAAAATAATAATTTTATTTAAACTCCTAATGCTTCAAGCCACTGTTCTTTTACGTATTTATATAAAAACCGAAAATTTCTTCTTGCTAGTCAAAGTTTTTAAACTATAAACAATTTTCTGTACAACATCAGAAAAATGCCAGTAAACTAACTTTAGCTCACGTAAATGTGTTATGTGAGTGACCTGAATTGTATTAGAAGTGCAGTGTGGGCGGCGTAGACGTGCTACGCGCTACGACTTCCGTAGAGTTCGTAGGGATTATGGGATTGTACAAATATACTTGTAAACAATTCTGTTTTTAATACTATTACATTACACATGGCATATGGTTAATAATATTTGAAATCTTACTCCATTATATAAGATATGTTAATTTATTTTTATAAGATATGCAAAAAACATGCTTAGATTTCCTGTCTTTGGCCAAAAAATACGCTTTATATTCAGATATTGCATATTAAGCTGCGTAGCTCAACGCTGTGCATTATCTTACATAAGAATAATATAATAAAAATATAACCAATTTCTCCAATAATGTATATATATATATATATATATATATATATATATATATATATATATATATATATATATATATATATATATATATATATATATATATATATATATATATATATATATATATATACAACGCTAGCTATTTTCTTATTTCATTTAACTCCATACAGTTTGCTGTATTTCAGCAACCTCTTTGACCATTCCGAGAAATGTCTTTTACGTTTGTATGCATTATTCCATTGGAAAACCGCTAAATTATAAAGTACAGAGCTTTCGTAGCTGACACGATTTCTTCAAATCGAGAACTAAATGTAATTTGCAGAAAATCCTTATTTTGAGTACTAGTTACTTTTATGTCATGCCAATGTTACACGAAATCTGTATAAATCTGTATAAACCCGTATATTATTCTTATACATTCTAATTTGTTCAGTACTTTTTATAGGAGCAAGTGAAAAACATACATATATATATATATATATATATATATATATATATATATATATATATAAATATGTATTAGGGCTACATTTAACTTCAGGGCTGTTAAAAATCTACGAACATCGCAATTGAAAGGTAGAGTTCAAGTGACATAACACTACTTTATTCCTGTCAAAAAAGTAACGTAGTTAAAATACAATACATTTTCTTAATTCTTATTTTAACAACTCAAAGGCTTAACTTGACCAGCCATAAATCTTAAACTTTATATAAATTACTATTGTACATCTTCCTTTAGAAGAATTTTTCGTTTGCGCAATTTCGAGAGTTTGTCAATTAAAGATAAACGATGCGATTAAAGGAGGTCGTTAATCCCACGGCGCGTGTAATCACTGAATTCAATAAACGAATTTGATAGAAAGGATTATTCAGTAAAGAAATTGTATCAATCGAGTACAAAAATACATTATATATTGCACATTGGGTAATATTATACTCTTTACACACATTGTGTAATATTACACATGTGTATTTTTTCTCTGAAAACCAGCGTTAGTTCTAATTTAGCGTATATGCCAAAAACTTTTTACACTCCACATTGCTGTACAAATTGTATTATCAATAGAATAAGATGTTTTATAAATTACTTATAAAATTGTGGCGCAGTGTGACAGCATCTGACTGTAACACGATCGGTTGTGGCTTTGGTTCCCACTCGGGGGAGTGATTTTATTGAAAAATTATTACCACTTCTTCATTCTGGTAAGATAAAGTGCGGCTTTGAGTTCCACCACTCAACACGCAGTGTCTTGAATACGAAGTGTCTTGACTCTAGGTACTTTCTGTCTACCCTGTTATGCTGGATAAAAAACGTGAAACTAAAAAAAATAATATAAAATACTTATAAAGATGTTTTCGAATCCTAGAGTAACATAACACTTTAAAATTCGTATTGGATTAAAATAAGTAGCATTCTCTCTTGCCAAACGATTTGTTCTTAATAATCTTCGGGTAGCAGAAATTTGTAAAAATGTCTCTACAGAAATACGTAAATAAATTGTAACAAAACATATAAGAATTACAACGCAGCTGGTAGTAAACACATGGCTCAGCCGTCACTGTACTTGGACCGTTACCAAGAGGCGCAGGTTAGAATCCCAATGCGTTCATATTTATATATATATTTTTTAAAATGTTTTCTAATTCTAAATGTGGAATAACAATTTAAAAATTGAAAAAAATAATTTAGACGAGTTCATTCTTACATTTTGTTTTTACTGTTTTTGTTAATATTTATTTATTTATGTATAAAATTTGCAACAAGACAACGTTACGTTTTTCTTATGCCTTTTTAAACACAGTATTAATTAAACAAATTTTAATTGAAATAAAACTTTGCCATTTTGACAATGTGTTTGGCAAATTATACAAAATGTACATCAAACACATCATAGTATGTGTATAAAATAAACAAAACATCCATTTCATATATACCCAATGCGATTTTATAAAATAACAAATCACGTTTTATTCATTCTATAAACCAAATATAAACTGAATCCCCATACCTCTACACATATAATTTGTAACTCAGGGGTGGAAACATTTTCCCTATAAAAGTATATTATATCTCAAACACACGGTGATGATGAATTAAATTATAATCTAATCATTCCCGTATGTTGGTACTTGTAATAGAATTATAGCTTCGATTTGGCAAATTAATTATAGCACAATTTAATGTGTTCGAAACTTCACGCTTTTATCCCGTATAGCAGGGTAGATAGTGTAGTACTTAGTGTCAAGACACTCTGAACTCCGCTATCCGTTGAATTTGAGACATTGTGTGTTGAATCGCGGAACTCAACGCCACGCTATATCTTACCAGAGCGAGTAAATGAAAATTATTTAAATATAATCATTCCCCCGCTCATTCAGGACCTGTCCCACTGCGCCGCGATCCGCCTCTAGACAATTTGATATGACTGATATATTATAAACTAATAAGTGCACTTACTATACACGATTTTATAAATCCTTACTTGTTTTGGGTATCAATGGATAAAAAAAAACAAGACAATATCAAAATATTATATTTTCAATTAGACAATAGCAAGAAGGTTCATTTGAATAGTCTACTAAAACATATTATTTTTAATAGTATGAAATTTTATAATTAATAATCGATTTGGCAACCGAGTCGTAGTAGGACGAAGACCAGTCTTGACATTAGGTTATTCCCGACTAGCTTGCTATGTGTATTTAAACCAGAAACTGTTTTTAAATCTTCAGAAAAAGTCAATATTTACACACGGAATTTTCACGATCTTGAAGTTTTGCATAAGATCGTGGAGCAGTGGAATAGCCTCTGACTGGAAGCGCAATCGGTTGTGGGTTCAGTTCCGACTCTAGAGATTGATTATATTTAAAATTATTTTTATTCCCTTGATCTAGTAAGACAAAGCGTGGCGTTGAGTTGGAAAGAGTAACACTAGGTACTTTCTACATATGCAGGATAAAAGTGTAGCAAATAAAAAAATATTTTCTCCGCTCTAGTGAGACGAACTGTGTCAATGAGTTCGCAACTCAACACGCAATGTCTCAAAACCACTAAATCGTCTCTAACTACCTTGATACCTTAATAAAATATATCTATTTAATTAAAATCGAACAAACCAAACTCAAGCCATATATCATAGACATGAATAACTAACCACTAACAAAATATATATAATTTTTACATAAAACGATAACATGTAAAACAAACTAACAATACACAGGGAAAGTTTGAAGAAAAAAATGATAAATGTCTCGAATCGCGTCGTGACCTCGGCCACCGTGACCCAATTTCCTAGCGGGCATTCCCTAGGCGGTGCGGCGAGCTGCACACGTGATTCGGCAGGCGGCGTTTTGTCAGCGCTTACTTCTTTTGAGATATAAGAAATCGACCGTAAAATTCCAATTTGCCTCGCTTTCTGATGGTTCTTTAAAATGTAAATTTTCCTCTCTTTTTCTGGATTTGTATGCCTTATAAATTTACAAATACAATGCCATTAATGATCACCCTATGTAGTTTCTGATATTTTTTATAATATAATATATAAATATACATTCATAATAACAATAATAAAAACCATAACATCGTTACAACCTCATTTTACGAATTAAAATCTTTATTAAACACAATAATTTAATCCATTTTAAAAAAAATATTATGTAAATTAAAAAAAAATAAACCAAAATGATAGATTTTGGCTTTAGATCTGGCATTAGAAGCTACTTGCACAGGCATTTGACCACTATGACCTAATTTCCGAGCGGGCATTCCCCAGCGAGGTGCACACGTAGTGAGTCACGGCGACAGTTTGAAGGTAGCGATCACATCTCGAGGGATGAAATACCAAATCATATTACATTGATATTTCATGTTGATCCACCATCTTGTGTAGTGGTAAGGTTGTTCAGATTTTATAATGGAGTGTAGGTTTGATATTTTATTGCCTTTTTGAGCTTTTATTTATATTATATATTTAATTTTGTTTCTACACTCTGGTAAGGCAAAACGAGGCGTTGAGTTCGCCATTCAATACGTGATGTCACAATTTCAAACGGAAAGCAGTCAACAGAGTGCCTCGACACTAGATTGTCTCTGACTACCCTGCTATTTAATTTAGTGGAGAGGAGTTTTAGTTATATATTTTAGTATGAAAACGTCTAAAATTTATTAAAGATTTCTACTTAGGACGTATTAATCTTGTTTTTCTTGAATATTTGAATTAAAATATTTCTTATAATGACAAAGTTGAATAAACAAACATATGACTAAATAAATATATAAATTATAATATCTAACAGAAAATATATTAAGTAACAAATATATTTACTTAGTATAATAAATAATATATCAAAAATATTATTTATGTAAAGATTTATTCACAAACAACTATTTTTTTATTAAAACCTTTTGTCGCAACGAATAAAACGTGAGTGAGCACTAGACCTTAGTTACTTATTAAAGACCTCGACAGCGTTCTCTGCGTTAAACAAAGTGCTCTCATGTTAGAGTTACGTTAAGACGTTTTCTCTTAGATGTTTCTTCTTATTTCATAAGTATATTATTAATATAAGTATTTTCTTTTCTAATATGATTATTATTTAACACACAAATAGCCGTTATGAAGCTTTACTTAAACCAAAAATTTAAGTAATAATATAAATAAATAATAAATTTACATAACGAAGCCTATATTTCAAATAAAAACATTCCTTAAACAAATTCGAACCTGTGACTATCGTGTTCAGAGCAATCAGACCAATAATAAATCAATGTTGTAATTGTGAATAGTTATGTTAGTTAATATTAAAACACAAATTGCTACGATAAGCTGACTTCCAATTTTATTATTTGACTGAAACTAGCTATGCCTTACATACATATATATTGTTATTTTAAAATTAAATACAGAATATTTATATATATATATATATATATATATATATATATATATATATATATATATATATATAAATACATATTGTGTAATCAGTAAGAACTTTGATATATATTTTTAGCACCACACATTCCATGTATATGGCAGGGTCAGTAAAGAACCAAGAGCTCCTCAACTTCCGCTCAATATAGAGAAGCATAAGTATCTTTTCCCACCGAATTTGCATAATTATAACGTGGAACTTAATGCCACATCTTGTTCATGACCGGCCTAAGTAAGTATTGAGATATTTTTTATTAATATTGAAATATTAAATGCTTACTAAAGCCTGTACATGAATGTATAATAAATATGAAGCAATTGTCCCACGACTAAAACTTTTCCGTACACTGAAACCCAACTTCAATACACATTTTAAACAAGACACCCAACCCGACACTTATATCTCAAGTCTCAGACACTGCTCTACGTTTCTCTTTTGAATCAGGAAATACTAAAAAGTCTCTTCTATTGTATATGAAAAAGAAGATGAAGAACGCAGTTTTTATATCGAATTACATGACTTTTATAATGTTACCTCAGGTGTGTTGCAAAGGCCATCGTGGCGTAGTGGGACCACTTCACGGGTTGTAAGTTCGATTCCCACACGAGGAAACTATATATTAAAGACAAAACACGGCGTTGAGCTCCTCACCAACAAACAATGTCTCTTAGGTTAAATAAATAGTGAAGATACTTTGCTTTTCTTTTTTTAGTAATATTTCGCTGTTAACGGCTTTATTGTGAAGTTATGACTCTATGTATTCTATATCCAATATTGGTCAATCTATTATATATTAAATAGGATCTCTATTTACTACTAAGATATTATAACAAACACAAATACAAACATGAAAGTCCATTTTCTTTCAATTTCATACAATTCGTACCTTTGCGTTATTATTGTAAACAAAATCAATCACCCGCTTTATTACTGTTGTTTATTTCCAACTGTTATTGAAAGTATAAATCAGGAAGTGGTCTTTTTTGGCTTAACATGTTTTGATATTAGTTTTTCATGGTTTTTATGAAAAATATTGTGCTGAAATTTCAATTTTGATGGTATTTAAGTTATTTGTATTAAAAATTTATAAAATAAAACTTTTTTCTTCAATAATCTAGGATATTGTATTAAAAATATTTTTGTTTCTCCATTGCAAGTGTGGCGTTAAGTTGCAACATCAAGCCATCTATATACAAACAAATAAAATTGTAGTATCTGTTTGTAATAATAAAATAACAGCATTTCATTAAATAAATATTTATATTGAAAAAAATTTTTTTTTGTAAATTTTGTCTGTTTGTTTCGTCTAATATCTAACGATTGGACCGATTTTAATGGGAGAGTTAAAAAATAAAGCTTGATGGTCATATAGTTTACAAATCAACATTAAATCAAAACGTAGTTAATAATCACGAAACTTCCTTTGGAAATCTTAATTTATAGAAAAAAAATTAAAGTGTATATACTATAATAATTGAGAAACTCGACATAAGGCATTGTACAAACCTCTTATATTTTTAAATTCGCTTCTCCGCTCCGGTAAGACAAAGCACGATGGTGTATTCTACCACATTATTCAACACACAATGTCTATAACTCAGACTAAAAGAGTAGAACAGAGTGTGTTGACACTAAGTATATGCCCCCTATCCCTATATCCCTAGGCAAAAGATGAGAGAGTTAAAAATAAGAATTTTGTTCGTAAAATGATATTAATTTTAAGTAACAGTGTCACGTTGCTCTAGTATATCAGTATACGTATACATCGTCCTCTTGTATAGCGTCAGCTATAATTGAAAATTTAATCTCAGCCAGTGGCTGCCCCCAGTGAATATTGCCTTTATGCGAAACATCTTGTGACAAGATAGAACTGTTGCACGTCACGAGCAAACGAGTATACTGGTACTGTTCTAATAAGTTTTTTTGGCTTCACGCTTTTTTCATCCCACATAGCGGGGTAAACAGAAAGTACTTAGTGTCAAGACACTCCGTATTTCGCTTTCCATCGAATTCGAGACAATGCGTGTTGAGTAGTGCAACTCAACGCCGCGCTTTGTCTTACCAGAGCGAGGAAATGAAAATAATTTAAATATACTCCCCCGAGTGGGGGTGGAACCTACTACCGATCGCGTTTACAGTCAGACGCTGTTTTACTGCGCCACGACCGGTCTCAATCTCTATTAAGTTATTCATCTATGTTAAATTATTAATAAAATCAATTTGCATTGTTAAATAATATAAAACAAATATCTAACGTATTTTGCTTTAATTTCTCGTATATACTTTTATTAAAATAGGAGTCATGTAACACTCTGTTTTTTGCTGGTTGCCGTACAGTCTTCGTTGGGTGTCAATCGTACGCGAAATAAGATCGACTAAACGGAAATATTAAACGAAGGAAATTATATATGGAGTTCAAAAATATTATACACTTAAATTTATATACTCAATAAAACCTGATTTTTTTTTAGCTTCACGCTTTTATCCCGCATAGCAGGGTACACAGAAAGTACCTAGTGTCAAGACACTCCGTACTTCCCTTTCCACATAATTCGAAACATTGCGTGTTAAGTAGTGGAACTTAACGCCGCACTTTGTTTTACTAGAGTTAGGAAGTGAAAATAATTTGTATATAATCATTCCCCCGAGTGGGGATCGAACACACAAATCGCGTTTACAGTCAGACGCTGTTCCACTGCTTCCAATAAAAGTGCATTCTAAAGCCCTTAGATAAAGCTAAAACGCAATGTATTGAATACTGCACGGTATGAGCATATTTTGCATCTGAAAGACGCACCGTCTATAGTTATATCCAATTTCATACGTAGACGTGTTCGATATCGGTATCCTTTGAATTGATCGCATTTTGAGTAACACCACTATGAAATTGCAATTTTCATACTGAAACGAATATTTTACAAAGAGAAATATTTAAATGTGGATATTTTTATCTTTTATCTGCCTGTTTGATTGATCAAATTGATTGATCAAATTGATTGATCAAATTGATTAATGAATTTAGTTTAGTGACAAGTCACTCTGTTCTTTATTTTACATCATTTGGAGAGATTTTCTAGGTTTCCACTACGATATGATGTCATAGTAGAACAGCGTCTGTTTGCAAACGTGAATAGTTGTGGGTTCGATTCCCATTTGGGCAAACGATTACTGTATATTACTCGCATTGCTCCATTTTGGTAGGGCAAAGTACCGCGTTGAGTTCCGCCACTTAATTTCTAATCTCTCGAATTTGGACGCAAAGCGTCGAGCAGTGTGTTTTGATAGTTTCTTTTTGAATTTCGTTATCTTAATTAGTTTTTTAGATCCTTTTAAGAATTTGTTTTTTTTTATAATATTGCATCAAAAATCTATAACTTGAATAAATAAATCTTGCCACTTGCGTTGCTATAGGCAACTTGTATTTTATGGTCTATTAGAGGTACTGGAAATATACTGTCTATATTTAAAAAAAATTAAAAACGTACAAAATTTTGAACGCCGCGGAATTCGAACCCGCGCCTTTTGAAAACGGACAAGACGGATGGACGGTTTCCAACAAGCGCTGGTTCAAATCCTGCTGCGTTCAACTTTTTAGACGTCTTTCAAGAATATTTTCTAAACCTAAGTGTGGAATAATACTTTAAATATCGTAAAATATACCGTCTTGTTGAATTTGGTATAAGTTTATCTCTCTTATTTGTATTATTTATTAATAAAATGTTAAATAAATGAAGTAATATTTAGAACATCTAATGTACGGACGATTACTCAAAAAAAATGTATCTCTAAGGTTTCTATCCCAGTACCATAAACACATAATAAGGTGTTTTTTTTTTAAATTCACGCCTCTATCCCGTATAGCAGGGTAGACTGAAGTAACTTAGCGTCAAAACACTCTGGAATCCGTTTTTTTCCAAATTCGAGACTATATGTGTTGGAACTGGCAGTGGCGGAACTGAATGCCGCGTCTTATCCTACCAGAGCGAAGAAATAAAAATAATTTAAATATAATCTTTCCCTAAGTGAGAATCGGACCCATAATCGATCGCGTTTACATTAAATCGTATAAATAAGTATGAATATACTTAAAATTGGGGATAATTTCAATAAAACCATTTGCAAATTTTCTTTTTCTTCAAAATCTAGATCAATTAATACAAGTGTATTAAAAGAAAGCAATAAATATGAAAAGTAAATATAGAATTTCTCATACTGATTTATTTACAGAGCAGTCACTATGAACCTATTACAAACGCGACAGGATATTACGTTTGTATCGCATCGGTACAATCCTAATCTGGTTTCCGATTCCGCCTTACTAAACTGATTGCAAAGACCATTCGTATTTCTATATAAACATTACAAATCAGTTTTTTTTTCTTTTTTCATAGTAAATTATTTTTTTTTATCAAGCATATTTTTTTACTAAGCCTTTATCGTGACGAAATTATAGACATTAAGCAGGTTTAACAGAATGTTTTATAAGCACAGACATTTCATTGGATAACATGCGGCGTTATGTTACAACACCGTGTACTCGACTCGCTTGTATTAAAATTGGAAAATTTGAAACAGCTTTATAAAATTTCATTAAAAAAGACTTAGTGATGTGGCCTTGATAGCGCAGTGGGACATCGTCTGACTTTAAATACGATTGGTCCTGGATTCGATGCTCACTAGCAGGAACGGTTATGACATGCCAAAAACCAACGGAGTGTCTTGACACTAAATTGTCTCTAACTAACCTGCTATGCGGGATAAAGCGTGAAACTATAAAAAAAAGACAGAACTGTTTGTCTGTGATATAAAATACAAAGATATAGAGAAAAATATACTGTACGAGACATGCCTGCAGATTTACAAACACCCTGTACATCATAACACGCGTAGGTACATCAGTGAAGAGCACTCTCAGCTTACAAAATCGCTTATTACATTTTGACACTTAAAAAGGATGACAGAGCTGTAGATCAAATTTCTAGAGCCCGATGCCTCTTCGCAATTAATATAATTACGATGCCGAGCAGTCCATTACTGAAACACAGCGTAAAAGAACGTGGGAAATAATTGGAAAGAAGTCTTCTTTTAATTAAAAATTGTTTACTGAATGTCCGGTGATGTTAGATCAAGTAATAATTGGGTTCGATTCCCCAATTAGTGTTTGAGGCTTGTTGTTATAAATTCTTTGAAAAGAACCTATAGGTAGACGTCTAATATCTTTACATGGATATTTACTATTTTTAAAGTGTTATTCCACACTTAGGATTAGAAAACATTTTTGAAAAGACGTATAAAAATTTGAACGCAGGAGAATTCGAACCTGAGCCCCTTGGACACCGTCAAAGTGCTCTGGCCGCTAAGACATGCGTTCTACTACCAGCTGCGTTGAAATTTTTATACGTTTGTTACAACTTATTTATGTTGTTAGCATCTTTGAAGAGAGATTTTTAAATGTCTTTTCAAAAATATTTTCAAAAACTTTATATGGATTTTTTTTAGCTTCACGCTTCATCCCTGGCGGGGTAGTCAGAGAGTACGAAGCGCCAAACGCCACGGTCCCTGCACACCTCTTTTGCCTCGTCCACAGACATTATCCTCTTCATGCATGCACTTTGGGGGGGGGGGGCAAGACGTGCAGGTAAGCTGACGTGTTGCCGTCGCATCAATGCAGCAAGAACACCGTTAACCCTGTTACCGGCACCAATACGCCTTTCCACATCCATTTCGTATCTTCCATCTCTATTAAACATACTTCCAAGATATATCAGCTCATTCACTTATTCTAATATCTTTCTATCTACCATAATCTTGCATTCCGTTTTTTCTTCGTCTGTTTCAAATACCAGAATCTTAGTTTTACTCGCATTCAGGTTTAGACCATTACTTTCATATCCTTCTTTTAGAGTGGTGACCAATGCCTGTAACTCGCATTCTCATGATACAATTAGCACTGCATCATCTGCGTGCAATAGACAGTTTACTGTCAAATCACCAACTTTCACTCCTATGCCACTATCTTTCACTCCTTGGGGACAACTATCCAAATTCGTAAGGGAATTAATATATTATCCTTTCATATTAATATATTATAGGTAAACTATATTTTTGACAATATGTAATTAAAATAATTTATAAAGACACTTGCAAATATACTTAATTCACAAAACAAACATTACACACCCACACACGTTTAACACACACTTTTACAAAGTGACATATAGGTTGCTATGGCAACGCATATTTTACGAACCACAAGGTCTACTGGCCAACATAGATATGTACATATGTTATGTGTAAAAACAAATATATTAACAAAACAGCCACATAATTAATTTAAAACAGAATAGTATATCAGAGGCGTTACGCTTGTTTGCGCCAGTTATTATATATTCAACTCGACTCGATGACGAGTTGCGTGGTAATTATTTAATGTGTCGGTAATAATGCGCTGAATGTGACCCAACTATATTTGCTAAGAACATTAATATTAATCAACTGTTGTTAAAATATTAAATATTTGGGGACTGTAAAGGCGATCGGTTGTGAGTTCGATCCCAGTCGGGGGAGTGTTTATATTCAAAATTATTTTCACTTTCTCGCTGTGGTGAGACAAAATGAGGCGTTTAATTTCACCACTCAATACGCAATGTCTTGTATTCGCTGGAAAGCGAAGTACGGAGTGCCTTGAGACTAGGTACTAGGTACTTTCTGACTACCCTGCTATGCGGGATGAAAGCGTGAAGTTAACAAAGAAATTAAATATTTTTCGACTCTCATACTTCCTTTTTTTGCTAAAGCTTGAACAAAACGTTCAAACTTTAGTAAAAAAAGGAAGGAATTCAATCATATTTATTAGTTAAAAGGTTAAAACTTAATTTATTCACGGAAATGGTAGGCGCAAACAGTATAACAGCGAAATATCTCTTTTAAATACTAAAAAATTTCGGCCTCTCTAGAATTATCATAAGTTTATTCCTAGCATGCATTTCGATTTTTTAAAATCTGGTTAATTAGAAAGAGGAGCTTGATTAGTTAAGGCGAGAAATAATGCATATTATAAAAGGGGGCCCTCAAGCCTACACTTGGGTCGCGAATCTCAGGCACATCTACTGGCTTTACTGACAGTGAATCCATGAAATACTATGTAGATTTTTGTCAACCATTAATTTATTACAACTTGACTAGAAACAGTTTCGAAGTTGAGAAGACCTAGCGTAAAAACTGAATACAAGTATTTTTTTCAAAAATTTAAACACTTTATGTTAGTTTAAATATGCTTGAAATTATAAAATGTTAAATTCTTTAAAAATATTCCATTTTTTGAATATAAAAACACACACGGCTGTATGTATTCCAAATCTAGCAATGGAAATTTTTTTTAGACGTTTTTTAGGATTTTTGTGTGCACCCGTCGCGTATCGCCCGTAGAAATGGAACACCTTTCTTTGGTGAAAAACATAGCAAAATACCAAAATATTCGCTTTATGTAACGAAAATGTGTTTCTCGTTACAAAATAACCACATATATCGTTTTTTGAATTTTAAATTTAATTGCAAATAATCTAAAATGCCACATTGAGATAATGAAACGCCAGAAAATATTTGAGGCCAGTCATAGCGCAGTGGGACAACGTCTGACTGTAAACTCGACGGGTTCTGAATTCTAATTATATTCATTTCCTCGCTCTAGTAAAACAAATCGCGGCGTTCACTTCCACCACTCAACACACAATATCTCGAATTTGGGAAGCGGAGCACAAGGTGTCCTGACATTAGGTACTTCCTGTCTACCCTACTATGCGGGATAAAAGCGTGAAACTTAAAAAAATATATATTTCACTAAAAACATAAACCTTATTTGTTCAAAATTCTGAAAGAAAAGCAAATAAAATAAAATCGTTTAATATTTCATTCTGTTCTTGGAAAATCTAAAGTCACAAACAATCTCTGGAATACGTATAATATGTATCTATAAATAACAATTCCAAGCCAGGGAATGCATTGTAATACATCGAATTATATGTAGCGAAAGAGTTATTGGAATTTATGTAGTATTAAAAAAAATACTATAGTGAAAATAAATATATAATTTATAAATAATGTTTAGTTATTATTATTTCGATTATTAAATATTGTCTAGTTATATTATGAGGCCGGTCGTGACGAAGTGTGACAGCGTCTGTAAACGCGACCGGTTATGGGTTCGATCCTCACTCGGCTGCGTGATTATATTACAATTATTTTCACTTCCTCTCTCTGATATATCAATGTGTGGCGTTGAGTTCCATCACTCAATATGCAATGTCTCGAATTTGGTGGAAAGCGAAGTACGGAGTGTCCTGACACTGGATATCTTCTGTCTACCCTGCTATGCGGTATGAAAAGGTGAAGCTAAAAAAAGTATTGTAGTTCAGTGGTATAGTATGTGATTGTAAATGCAATTGGTTGTGGGTTTGATGTTATGAAAAAGCGTTACCCTAAAAAAAACAATAAATATTTAAAATATATGCACCTAATCCTTATATATTTTTAGACCAAGTTTTAAAAATGTAATTATTTTGAAATTCTGAAACAGTCTCAATAATTTTATTAAGAAGCCATTGTAATGCTGTTAGCTTAGTTTTAGATGTCATTATTGGCTTGAACCTGTATGAGGCCGGTCGTGGTGCAGCGGGACAGCGCCTGATTGTAAACACAATTGGTAGTGATTTCGATTTCAACTCAGGAAAATGATTATATTTAAATTCAATTAATTTCCTCGCTTTTTGTAAGACAAAGTGCAGTGTTAAATTTCGCCAGTCAAAACGCGATACCTCAAATCCGGTGATAAATAGTGTTTTTGTGAAGCTCTAAAATATATCTACAAATATATTTTTATCGGTTTCACTGAAAATGTTAGACATTTTTGCCTTTCAAGCAAGCTATTTAAGAGACAATGACCGAATGAGATCTTCTATATTACCTCTGAAAATATAATGCGTAGAACTTATACATAAAAGTATACTTTATTTTTATTAAATTTCCGTCCAGGTTCCGTTTTTTATTAAAGTCCGGGAATCGAATAAGGATCGAACCCACAACCGATCACGTTTACAACCACACACTGCCCCATTGCGCCGCGGCTATGAAAAATATTAGGAAATTATATTTACAAATTGATAATAATACTAAAATGAAGTCGCATTTGACTAGCGTAACAAACAAACTAACTCAACCAGTAGAGTGTTAGAGATCAATTCGATTCACTCGACAAATAGCCTGGCGGGCCGGATCAATATAATCTCAACGGTTTTGTTCTATTCACACAATACAGAGTTACAATACTTTGACGTTTTCATATTGTTTTTGTCACTGGAAAAGATACGATTTGCTGATTCCAAAGATTACTTAACTATATTAGATATTTGCGTCGTAGATATACTGGAATCTAGATGTTGAATCATTTGTATGAAACCTTTTTCGTTTAATCTTGACAGGTAGGTCGTATGGATGTTTTATGTCTGTGTAACAACTTTGACATGGATTGTCTTGGAATTATTTTATTTGCGAAAAGCTTAGGTTCAAACTTTGTGCAATAAAAAATTGAGCTAGATTTGAAGTCGTAGAACTATATATATATATATATATATCGATCGTAAGGTAGACAGGTAGTACCTATGGTGGAAACACTCCGTACTCCGGTCTTTACCACATCCAAAACATTGCATATTGAGTGGTATTAATTTGAATATAATCATTTCTCTGGATGGGAATCGATCCCACGACCGATCGCGTTCACAGTCAGATCACGTTATCACAGTCAGCAGTTGTTACGCAACGGAACACCACTGCGCACCACTGATAAAATGAATGAACGAAAATGAAGCTTAACAGGCAGTCCTGTACTGTGAAATTTGACGGCAAGAAGAGAGATTTTTCTTATAACAAATTTGACTAAAATCTTTATTACCAATATACGTGTATGTGTGTGAATATCACTTAAAATAATTGTACACACCACGCCTCTTGGAAACCGTTTCTTGAAAGATTTTCAATAGGCGCAGGTTAGAACACCACTGTGTTCGATTTTTATATGTTTTTAAAAAATATTTACTTATCTTGACTTTAGAATAACATAAAATAGTGAATAGAAATATATAAAATAATAATAAAATATTGAAAACCACTTTTAGGAAAAGCGGGCATCACGCTAAGCTTCTAAAGGTTTGGTTGAAAATGCTCTTTCTGTATATATTTGATTTGAAAAGCTCTTTAGGTATATGAAAATGTAACTCCCCAAATTTTAACATTCAATATGTACTTAGCTTTGAAGACTTTAATGTCACTATAATTTTATTATTATATATTATAAATATATAATAATAAAATAATATTGAGAATCACTTCAATTTCCATGTTTGCTTTCAGATGTTCGGTGAAACTTAACACCGCTAAGTGACAGGCGTAACTTACGATTACGTACAATATTATGGATGATATGTATATATAAACATACATCCAGTATACGTTCAAGGAAGTCATCATTCTTGCCAAACTTGTTTGAGTCATATGCGTGTTTACTAAACTATATCATATCCATATTTATTTTCTCTTCAAAACTTTACCATGATTCTCGAAATTAATTTTAAACAAATATATGTAAGTGTATATATAATAAAATTGTTTATTTTTAATCTGTATATTCATATTCCGCAAAGAAAATGGAGATAAAAAACACTCTACGCTTAAATATAGAAGTAGATTTTTTTTTAACTTCACGCTTTTATTTCTCATAGCAGGGTAGACAGAAAGTACCTAGCGTCAAGACACTACGTATTTCGCTTTTCACCGAATTCGAGACATTGCGTATTGGGTGGTGGAACCCAACACCGCTCTTTGTCTTTACCAGGGCGAGGAAGTGAAAATAATTGATATATAATCACCGCCCCGTCAATAAAATATATAAAATTTCTAATCTACAATTATTATGATGAGCACTTTGTATATACCTTTATTATTATTATATACCTTATATCAAGTTACTAACTTTAAACCTCCTTTAACTATATTACAACGTTAATTTAAGACAAATATAAATCCGAAACTTTTCTATATAAAATGTGATTTTTTACTTATAAAATACTTACTTTCTCTTTTATATCTATATTTTTAGAACGTAGCTCGTGTCTTCTCTTAAATAACGCACTTGTAGCGAGTAAACAATGGTGTGGGAGCTTCTGAATACTTCACGCTTCGGGAAGTCCTCTCAAATATCTGATAGTAAAACCTCCATCGATTTAAATATACATAAAATAATATATTTAAAAAAAATAAAATTCTATTTAAAATTATTTTTTTGTGAATATAAAGAAATCCGTTTTACAAAAACCCCACTAACATCGACCACTATGGCTATTAAACAACTTAATAACTATAATAATAATATATTTGAACTGAATTTACGTTTTTTAATTAATGGTGGCGTAACCTAATACCGTACTTTGTCCAAACACACTGGAACTGTATGTTAATACTGTATGTTATAGGAACTGTATGTTAATAGCAAATATTATATAAGTGTAATGCTCATTTTAAATGAAACTATAAGTACTTAACGTATACCTATTATTATTATTATTTTCGAATACCAAAATATACGCGATTTATCCTTTATTCATAAAAATAGTTCAATATTAAAATTTGTAAAATTCTCAAAATACCCTAAGATCTTATAAAGACACATATTCTTTAGAAATAAAATTCTATACTTGCAGAAAGCTATGAACAGCATCTGATTGATAGAAGAAACACTCTAGGGATAGATTCTACCCCGGATACCGGAAGTTAAAGCACTTCAATACATTGTTTAAATCTCTTGGGAAGCTCTTGTTACTTACAATGCTTGTTACATGCATTTTACATTTAAAGGAAAAGAATAAAATGTTATTAGGAATTAAATTAGGTCTTAATTTAAAAGCTAGTGTTGAGCCAATAATTGAAGCTTTAATACTAGAAATTAGTTAAGTAAAGTCAATCTATTGTTGTTAGACAAGCAAATCATCAAAAATATTATTTTATATGTTACCAAAATATGGAAAACGAGTTTATATATATAATACACTACAGCCTGGGTCTGTACCGTTTTTTCCTTCTTGTTATATATTTATCATTTACATATAATTATAATCAACTACATTTAAAATTAAGTGATTTTTTGACATAAAAGTGACAGTTTTTTTTGCACAACTGTCATTTTTGACAGCTGAGCTTTGCGAACAAAGCTTAACAAAACATTGACGTTTACACAATTAGAATAGCGACACGTCGACCCTTTATTTATATAGGCAGTGTGAACAGTATTAAAAAAATAGCCTACCACATAACTCCCACTCTGTTATCTGTTGCGAACATGGAAAAAAAATACAAAACTTTGAAGTGTTGGACTTTTTTAATATGAATTTCAAAAAGCTTCATTTTTTCTAACAACTGACTATTATTCTTCATATTCAGTAACTAGGGCAGCCGGAGTACTCTCTAAGCCAATATTGCAATATTGCACTCTGCTGGCTCACTGTTGGTTATTAAATCATAAATTGTATGATTGAAAGCACTTATTGCTCTTACTTTACTTATATAACATTTTGGTATAGTTTCTTTGGAATATACCTAAAGAAATTAAAAAAAAAAACGTATAAAAATTTGAACGCAGCGGGATTCGAATCCACGCCTCTTGGATATTTATGTTGTTAGCATCTCTGTAGAGACATAAGAATATAAATAAGTTGTATCAAACGTATAAGAACTACGACGCAGCTGGTAGTAGAACGCATTGCTTAGCGGTCAGAACCCTTGGACGGTATCTAATAGGCGCACGTTCGAATCCCGCAGCGTTATTATACGATTTTTCAAAAATGTTTTCTAAACCTAAGTGCGGAATAACACTTTAAAAATCATAAATATCTGAAGAGAAATATCAGTGAAATTCATATAAGAAAATGTAGATATATGTAATAAATGTGTAATAAATGTGTTAATTATGCTGTTTTTGTTGTGATAACTATAGGCTTAAAGTGGATATTATCAAGTTATTTTTGTATTTCCAAAAAAGTAAAAAATATAAACATTTTATGCAAACTTTGGTTTGAAACTTTTTTTTATTTTTAATTGGATATTTATTAAACTTCACGTATTTTAATTATTATTATTATAAAAAAAACAATATCACTTTTTTGAAAAAAAACAGTTATTCTTTTTAAATTGTGAATAACAATATGTTAGGACATGTAGATGTACTAGGCCGTCTAAAACATTTACAAGCTAATATAAATAGTAACAATTTCTAACCTAAAACAAATCAATGCTCGAATTTCCCTTAGGAGTTAGGACTCAAGGTACGACGTGCGACAACCCTTACATTTCAATTTTATTTATTTGAGTCGTAATAAATTTAAACAGATTGGAAACCAATACTGGAGGTAAAAAGTTATTATTAATTGATAATTTGCGGAGAAAGGAATGTTTTTTCACCCGTTTTATTCATAAAACAGAGTTTTATTCAAAATATATAGATTTTATTCAATTATGCGTCTGCGTCTGACTATAAACGCGATCGGTTGTGAGTTCGATGCCCACTCGGAGGAGTTATTATATTTAAATTATTTTCACTTCCTCGCTCTGGTAAAGAGAAAGAGCGGCGTTAAGTTCCACCATCCAACACGCAATGTCTCGAATTCGGCGGAAAGCGAAGTACGGAATGTCACTAGGTACTTTCTGTCTACCCTGATATGCGTGATAAAAGCGTGAAGCTAAAAAAAATGAAAATAAATACTGTTAATATTGATCTTACTGGCTTTTCGTAAGCAAGCGATATGTTTCGAACAGGGCAGTACTCCTTGGTCACAGCTTACTTAAAATTTATTTTCAAATATCAAAATGTACGCGATTAATCGCGTTGTAATACTCTAATTTAAAATGTGTAAAAATTGCGAACACCAAATATTACCTATAGTAAGTATGATACAGGTAACTTAAAAATCGTCGTAGAACTAAGATATTGAAATAACTGCAGCGTGGAATTCCGCGATCAATGACTAAATGTCTTAAAAATAGACAGTGAGTAGATCACGGAGAGATCTTACACGGTTCTCCACGACAATCTAATGTATGAAGATGAATACAGCAGGATTAGACACAGGACTGTAAAGATCGATTATTTGATACAGTATAGTGTGGGCGGTTTTTACGTAACGTTGTGGAATGTGGGCGTATAGGCCAGGAGTCAACGATGCTGACATAAAAATTATTCAAATAATGTAAAAGAAACATTCTAAATTAATTATCTTTGTAATAAATGTTTTTAAAGGTTAATTTAAATAATTATTTTATATTTTTCTAATAAATATTGTTATCAAATTATTCACGTATATTTTTGTATTTGAAAAGTTGTTTTGGATAATTTGAGGTTTTGAACACTTAACTGTAATGTGGTACCAGATATATATATATATATATATATATATATATATATATATATATATATATATATATAGGTAAGCCGAGTGTTTTTTAACATTTAAATATATTTTACGTTATGTTTTCATATTTGAAATTGAAATACTTATAAATAAACTAGATAAAATAGTAAAATAAGTATACGTGTATCAGGAAAATAAACATTTTAATTGACTACTGTAGCTCGTCTAAGTTTTCATATGATTGTTAATATCAAAGCTGTATTTATTTTGCCTAAAATCTATTTAAAAATGTTTTTACAATAAACTATAAATCTCTAAACTCTAGTTTCACATTGAAACTCCCATAATTTATTTTATTTACAATAAAATTACTAATTAAATTTCAAAATCGTCCTTTATAATATTTATAATACGCTTGTAATATATTCTAATAATTAGGGATGACTCACGAAGGTATGGTTACAATAGGCGGCGAAATTTAACGTGGGAAGATAGGCTAGGGAATGAGTGACATTTCAATTTAATTCACAAATAAAAATGTAAAGCACGCAATTAAGAATAATTAACAATTTATCTAAATATTTTTTGCACGATTTTTGATAAATTAAATTACTCGTTTTATACATTTAGTAAATATACTTTAAAATATATTTATTATACATTTTTTGAATAGCCTCGAACCTGCGCCCTATAAAAACTGTCTAAACTATAATACTACATACATAGGACTGACAATACTAACGTTTTCATGGTAACTAACGATTCTTCCTACAGAGAAATTAAAATAATTAAACATAATCATTTTTCCGATCCGGACCCACTGCTCCACAATAGCTTCAAGATCGTCTGTTTATATAAAATAACCCAAATCCCAGGTAAAACTCTTAAATATGTTAACAGCACTTTAAAATTTCAATTACATATCTAATTTAGCCACCAGCTCTCGTACTACAATGTAAATGAGAGGATCGTGTACCGATTTTAATTAAATTCCTTAATCAATTCCGGCATTATGACGTGTATTTTGCAGTTTTACGGTCGGCCATTATCTGAGTGACCTTATATTTATGGTTATGTCAGGGTTTATTATAGGTTGTATTACAACCTTGGAGATGATATGCAAGGATAGCATATTATCACAAGGAAATTCATATAGTTTTAATCAATAAACATTTCTTATGATAAATATTTGAAAAAATGTTGAAATGTTTACTAAATCATACCTCTTAGCTTATTTTGGTTCTCAGAAATCTATGGATATCAGAAACTTTTTAAATGAAACTATTTTAACCGGATTAATCGTGTACATTTTGGTATTCGAAAATACATTTTGGACACCTAATTATGGTATTTACGATTATCAAAATATACGCGATTAATCCGGTTAAAATAGTTTCATTTAAAATGTATAAAAGTCGCGAAAGTCAAAGATCTTATTACATCAGAAACTTGTAAAAATCCTCCTTACATAGATCGGAAACAATTTGCAAAAAGCGTGCAATAATTTTGACATAGCTCTCTGTATTAGTTTAGTTTTAGTACTTGGACGGTTTCCTAGAAGCGCAGGTTCGAATTCTCTTTCTATAATTAATATAATTTGGGTTTTTAAATTCTTACATCTTCATGAATCTCAAAGAAGTGATAAATCACTTGGATTTCTCTTATCACCTTATTTATATATATGAGTAATATTAATAGGAAATCGCTGGCACTTATGTAAGGGATTACATAAGTTCTTATTGGATATGAATGATAAAAAAAATTCTCTACTACGGCATTAATTTTACTCAAATACTCTATACATTCTACAACTAATTTGGCGAAAACGGCGAAAGAGGTATAGGCACCGTAGCGTTTAGCGCTCCGTCCTATCAAACTACCCACTACTAAAGAAAATAGACATTTAACTATAAATATTAAAACAATGTATGTATAGATTCTATTGGTTCGTGAAGAGGCAATACGGCGTCGTAAATAGTCCATGCCGTTAATGGCGGCCGAAGTTTACGATAATCTATTGAGTGATTGATATTGGAATTGATACTGGTTTAGTAACACGATTGGGTTTTATCCTTTTTCTTTAGCGTCACGCTGTATCCCTTGAGGGGTAGTCAGAGACAAAGAAGCGCCAAACGCTACGGTACCTGCATACCTCCTTCGCTTCGTCCACAGTCATTACCCTCTATATAGACGCCCTTCAAGGGATCCTCGTGCTTTTTACGTGACCTTCCTCCAGTATCTTCGAAGGTCAATTGAGGTTTCCCCTGACTTCCCTATATTTTTTACGAACTTTTTAAAGTTATTCCCTTTAGAGCTCCTTTTACGTTATTGATATTTTTATCGTAAATATAATAATATTAATAAATATTATGCCTAATTCCAGTAAGGTGTCTCGATTTTCGGGAGGAAAGCAGTCAACCAAAACTGAATGTGTTGACAGTAAGTTATCTCTGACTACCTTGCTATGCGGGATGAAGGAAGTGAAGTTGCACTATTTATATAGCTATGAAAATTGTATTTATAAAATCGTTTTATATTTTCAACGGGATAATACAAACATATAGAAGAACAAACAAATAATCAGCTCATAATAAATTTTACTTCATGTATTATTTTATGAGTATTCTTTTAAATTTCTTTATACTACGATATATATAAAAATAAAAATTATAATAAGTTTTAATAGAATATTAATTCATTTATAATTGAAAATTTAAGCTGCATTTAAAAACATATTTTTTTTATATCCATTGAAGCCGGTCATGGCGTAGTGGGACAGTGTCTGACTGTATCATATTTAAAATTATTTTCATTTCTCCGATCTGGTAAGACAAAGTGCGGCGTTGAGTTCCACCAATCAGCACGCAAAGTCCCGAATTCGCTGGAAAGCGAAGTACGGAGTGTCTTGACAACAAGTATTTTCTATCTAAAAGTTGTCATGGTAATGATAGCGTGTCTAAGCTATAAAAATATTGTAGTCACTGAATCCGGACACAAGTGCAAATCAAAAACAGCGCATTGCCTACGACTCGCCACTACAAACGTCACAACCCAATTATATATTACATTTTATATTCAAAGCAAAGCTATTTAAAAACACATTTAGATATTTGAAAATATTCGTAAATGCAAATACTTTCGTCGTCGAATTCACACCGCTTCTATTCAGACAGAGCCGGGCTAGCTATTGGAAAATTGGATTTCAACTGTCTCAACTGAAACACGAGCTAACATTACCTACACCTTCATTTTTCAACCTTTTATATAGAATAGATATAAAATATCTTAGACGAAACTATTTTAAACGGATCAATCCCGTATATTTTGGTATTCGAAAATATATTTTGGAAACCTGACGTTTTGAACACTTTACAAGTAGTCCATGGTCACAGGTAGACTCAATATACGCGATTAATTCGTTTAAAATAGTTTAATTTAAAATGTGTAATAATTGGAAAAATCAAAGAAAATATAAAAGACTTTCCCTTTAAAGTATCAGAAATATTTGTTTTTTACTTATATTATGTAAAACAAATTTTAAGACACTGTGAAAAGGTGTAACAAATTAATAATAATTTTATTTATAAAAAAATATATAATAATATACTTAAGTAGATTACCTATATTCACATAAGATAAATTTACCTATATATCTGAAACTGCTGAACCGATTTCAATGTAACTTGTACTGTACCCTAAGTTGAAGTGTACCTAACTTAAATCAAGGAGAATCATCTCGATACGATTTTAACTTCTAAGAGAAATTTAAAACCAAACATTCAAACAATTATACAAATATATATTTACCAAATTAAGTACAAGTGCTTGGAAGCCTAAATAAATCATCAGACTCAAAAATTATTTATTTTCAACAATATTAAACACAAACACATCAAATTCTTCCTCTTTATTTGAAGTAGGTTTAGAATAGTAATTAAGTTACCAAATACTATTAAAGTTTAGAAAACATAATTTGGTGTCAATATTTAATGTATATTTTTCGCTTCACGCATAGTAGGGTAGACAGAAAGTACCTAGTGTCGAGACACTCTGTACTTCGCTTTCCACCGGATTCGGGACATTGCGTGTTAAGTGGTGGAACTCAACGCCGCACTTTATCTTACCAGAGCGAAGAAGTGAAAATAATTTAAATATAATCCATAAATACTCCCGAGTGGGGGTCGAATCCACAACCGATCGCGCTTACAGTCAGACGCTGTCACACTGCGGCACGACCGGCCTCAATCTTAATATTATCGCTATCCAAATACTCAAAAGATATAGTCGTATTTTAAAATCCTTTTAACAAAGAGAGAGAAAAGAAATCTCTTTGCTTATAGACCAATAATGCGTGTTTAATAGCGGAACTCAACGCCACGCTTCGTTTTTCAGGGGAAAATGTGAAATTAGGTTGTTTTCACACTAGGTTCTGGTATGAATCTACTTACATCAAATGTCAATAGCTGTCCATTATCACAGGGAGCCGTATCTAATTTACATCGCATCAGATTATATCGCCACTCTGTTGGACTCTAATTAATTGCAATATAATTATGCACGACCCTAACATTATGCGTCTGCGAGGTTGCGTAATTATATATACATTATAGGACAATATGTAAATGAGTATATATATATATATATATATATACATATATATATATATATATATATTTATTAATTCATAATTTTGAATTCTAAACAGTAAAGTGCTTTCTACTCTAAAATCTTGAGTTTCTTTACTATCTCGCACCAGGGTTTTACATATCAACATTCAAAGCGAAGGCTTCAGCCGAGGCTTAACAAGCTAAACTTACTTAGCAACGCTCCACCGTCGGTTCACATAAGTCAGAGTTTCAAGTTTGAAAATCTAATACATGTTTAAAATGTATACAAAATATATTTATCGTATAACACTACTTATTTGAACAAAAACATATATAAATTGTAAAGCTGAAAAAACATGTTCTCGGGTAGAGAGAACGTAATGTACTTTTGCATGGTAAATGGCGGAACTTAACGCCGCGCTTTGTTTTAACAAGCAAAATGAAATATGAATATTACGGGAATGAGATCATCTATACAAACTATGCTACGATGGAATAATTATTTAATATATAGCATAAAATTGTTCAAGTTTTTTTTCTGCATAGAAGGTTATTTGTCTAAATTGAATAGAATCTACTACTATCAAGTTCACAGTTAAATGGAATTCTACGTCACGATACCTATACGATACGATAGTATACTTTCATATTCAATATAATATACGTGCTCATATGTTCAACGCCAAATGCAAATTAAAATCATTAGAATATCAATAATTCATGTCTTTTAAATTATATTTTAATATATAATTTATTTATATTAAATTTATGTTTTATAAATATTAAAAAAACTAATGCAACAAATAGTTACAATAATATAAATAGCTCTTGGTAATCCCTACAACGTGTAGGAAGTGTTCTTACACGTGTCACGGTTACGTTCTAAGTAAGTAGTATGGTATACTAAAAAAATATATTTTTTTTTAGCTTCACGCTTTTATCCCGCGTAGCAGGGTAGGCAGAAAGTACCTAGTGTCAAGACACTCCGTACTTCGCTTTCCACCGAAGTCGAGACATTGCGTGTTGAGTGGTGGAACACAACGCCGCACTTTGTCTTACCAGAGCGAAAGTAAAGTGGAAATAATTTAAATATAATCACTTCCCCGAGTGGGGATCGAACCCACAACAGATCGCGTTATAGTCAGACGCTGTCCCACTGCGCCACGACCGGCTTCATTTACTTTTTCCCGTATAGCAAGAGTCAGTTAGCCAGAGAAAAGTTAGTGTCAAGGCATTCTGGCTTGTTCTCCACATTCGGGCATAAATCGAAATATTATGTGTAAAACAGAGAAACTAAACGCTTACCAGAGCAGAGAAATGAAAATAATTTTAGTGTAATAATTCCACCAATCCGCAACCAACTGAGCTTTTAATTCAAACAAAAACTGTTGACAGAGTGACTTGACAATGAACACAAAAATACCTCCCTATATGATAGGTCCCTGACCATAATGGATTCAGATCTTTTATAATAATGTAAAACTAATGTAGAACTATGTTTAGTGAAGACAAAGTGTGGCGTTGAGTTCGCCACTCAATACGCAATGTCTCGACTTTTGGAAGCAGTCAATGGAGTGTCTTGACACTAGGTTGTCTCTGAATCAAAACCAAAATCAATATATTCTATATTTAAATAAGGCTGTTTACAAGCACTTTCGAATCAACACAATTGTCAGAATTGTTTGTACTACAGGAAGCTGCCGGCTAAGAAGGCATTTTTTTTTATAGTACAGGCAAGGCAAACGAGCGTGCGTTGTCACCTGATGGTGGGTGATTTCCGTCGCCCACGGCCCCGTATAACTCCAGAGGAGCTACAGGTGCGTTGCTAGCCTTTTGGTGGGAATAAGCGCACTTTTTAAAGGTATTTTTGTCATTGCGTTTCCCAGTTCTCAGACTATTCTAGGAATAAACTGTAAGATTAAAAAAAAATAACTCCTTCATTTATATTACCAAAGACAAAAATTATAGCCTCGAGTGGAAATCAAACCTGTAAACATCGTTAACAGACACTGTTTCACGACACCACGATTGTGAACAAAAAAATCTATATGAAAACAAAAGATACAAAAACGAGTACCGAATGAGATTTGAATTATTATAATAATAAAGAGTGGAGGCATAGGGCCGCTAAGTACCCATTTCCATAATAAAAGGAACGATAAAGGTCAGTTAGGTTAGATATGTTTTATGATTGTTGAAACGTGATAGTTCAGAGTTCGATTTTGAACGGTATATACATATGTATATATCCCGTTTTTATATATTTTTTTTATTTATTTTTTTAATAAACCCTATTTAATTTCAAGTTTGTCACTTTATTCATCGAAATAGATCAAGTAATTTAATATTTTGCAACTACCCGCATACGTAAAGGATTCCCGTATACCAAAAATTTATATTCGAATACCAAAAGGGGACAGAAAATAGTGTCAAGGCACACCACTGTGCAATTTTCACCTGGTTTTGAGACCTTGTGTGTTAAATGGCGTAACTCAACCTCATGGCCTGTTATGTCTTAATTATTTTTAAATTATATATTAAACCTTTGTTAACAAGAAAGAAAATAATAAAAACGAATAAAAGCTTATTTGTGAATTCTTATATAAACAAATCTGGGTTTTACGCTCGTCTCGATCCACGTGGTCACATGTCTAATTTAATTTAAAGATTAAAAACACTGTCTAAAATTACGTTTTTTTTATTACATTTAAAACAATAACATAACATTCAAATTTATTCATGGCCTTAGCCCAATAAGGCTGTCTGATCATTGCACATTGCTATACAAGCAAAGTATTACAAAGTACAAAAAAAAATATATTTAACCTCTAAATTAACTATTTTTAGGTAGATCGAGGTAGCATTTGTAGTCTACTTGAGACCACGAACTACTGTAATGTGTTCAAAACGTGAAGTTTCCAAAATATATTTTCGAATACCAATATATGGGATTAATCCGTTTCAAAATATGTTCATTTAAAATGTGTAAAAATCGCGAATTTCAAAAATTCTATTTTAATTATATTACACACATCATAGCATTGAATATTAATTTAATATCAATTCTTATCTATACGAAATACGGAGTGTCTTGACACTACGTACTTTCAGTCTACCCTGCCATGCGGGATAAAAAAAAGCGTGAACCTATAAGAATATTATAAAAAATATATAATATAATATATTATGAGCATAATTTCGCAAAAACACATAGAGACGATAGTTTATTTAAAAAAAACACACATGCACCCTTTTAATTTAAAAATACACTGCTTACGTCCATAACTCAATCAGAGCTAACCCGCCTATGTCCTACTTACCTGTCGGTGTTATAGGTCGCTTATATATAGACTACCAACGGTTATATTAATATAGAATGAAAATAGTGTGTTGCCAGATACAGAAAATATTCTAACTATATAAAATGATGCATAAAAATAAAAAAATATATATATATAAAAAGCACAGATGAAATATGTCCGATTCAAAATATAATGGCGGCCGATTGTAACGCAGTGGGACAGCTTCTGACTGTAAACGCTATCGGTGGGGGCTCGATTTCCATTCGGAGGGATTATTTTAATTGATTTATTTTCATTTACTCTCTCTGGTAAGTCTTGAATTCGGTCTCGAATTCGCCTGAAAGCGGAGTACAGTGTCTTGACACTAGATACTTTCTGTGTGATAAAAGCGTGAAATGAAAATAATTGAGGCAATTACATTATCACACAATCTGTATGAAAAATTTTATTTTAAAAAATTGCATATTTCATTTAATTACTAAATCAACGTGATGCCAACCAATAGTTAGGAGTAACTTAATGCCGCAACGAATATAATTTAACTTCACTAAATGGTTACGTTAATTAAGGCAACTATTTATAAATCCTGGACTCTCTCTCACTAGGGTCTCTACGAGTCTTATAAACTTAAGCATTTTAAACAGTATTAACAAAATACTCTAAAAAACATCATATATTGATGTTGGTATGGGACAAAAGGTATGGGCCTGTGTTGATAAGTGTTAATAAATATATTAGATAATATACTAAATGGTTTTAGTAAGGCGTTCTAAATAAGCCAAAAGATCAACTTAACCTGTACATGCGTAATAACCGAGAAAAGTCATCATTTTCTTTTTTTTTTTAATTTTTTAAACTTCCTTTGGCTGTTAAGTTGCTAACAAGTGTTGTTATTTTACCATTTTATTACGTATAGAGGTTTTATTTGAGATTTAATAAATCTTAAATTTAAGTTTACCGATTGAATACAGGCATTCGAACATTTTGCAGTACATCCTGCTAAAATTTGCAAATTTTCATACTTGGATATATTAGTAAAAACTCTATACAATAAAATTAACTCATATCATATTCTTGATACTAGAAAGATCAACTGTTGGGTTTCTCGCCGGCTCTTCTCACAATACTGACTGACAATACTGACACTTGCGTTGATTGATGATTCGAAAGTAAACAGCATATTTGAATCAAGTATATTTTCATTTGATTTTTGATTTTCAGGTCGATGTAAACAAATTATAAGATGTACTAGGATTACTTAGGACAATTACGTCAATACATATCTTGAAACAAACGTTCTAAGAATATTTATTTTAACATTATTCAATTTTTTTTAATTGACGAATTAATCGCATCAATCAAACACCTCAATCAACCTGAGACCACAAACTACTGTAAAGTATTTGAAACGTCGGATTTTTAAAAATATATTTTCGAATACCAAAATAAACGCGATTAATCCGTTTAAAATTGTTTAATGTAAAAATCGTGAAAATCAAAGATCTTATTATTACTCAAAGTGCTATATTATTCATTTGCAAATATTTTTGCGTTAGGTGATACAGGTATATTATAATCCTAACGCACCGAAATCTAACAATTATAATATATAAGAATTTTTACATAGGAACGTATGTTACAATTGGCTAGAACACAAGAACGCCTAAAACACAAAGCCAATAATGTCATTGATACGTGGATTATATTAATTTTAGCTGTACAAAATACGCTTGGAGAGGTGAGCGAAGCGTTTGACATAATTTCATTTACGCCAATCAAATATCAAGAGTGGAACAGCACGTTGGAAAGTAGCGACAACTGCTGTCAAATGTATGCAAATTTCAAATAGCTAGTAATACATTTGGATTTCAAAATATCAAAACTGTTTCCCGTACACATTTAGCTCAGAAACACGTGTGTTAGTTTATATTTTTAATTTGGTTTACCCTTTTATTTCACGGTACGGCGTGCGACAGCGTCTGACTGAAAACGCGATCGGTGGTGGGTTCGATTCCCACTCGGGGAGTGATTATATTTAAATTATTTTCACATCCTGGCCCTGATAAGATAAAGTGCGGCGTTGAGTTCCGCCACTGAACGCGCATTGTCTCGTATTGGCGGAAAGCTGAATATGGAGTGTCTTGACTCTAGCTATTTTACCGAGTATCGTGTCTTGTTCATCAAAGCAATATGCAATATGTATTAGAAAATATCCAGGTTTTAAATTTAAAAAAAATATCATATGATAAGAAATAAACACGAATCATTTTACTTTTGAAAGTGATTTTGTTTTGGCTTATGATTATTTTATCAATTTTTGTTAGCGAACAATGATAAATGTAATTAAACTAAACAAAGATAATCATAAATATGAACCGTTTTAAAGTCACTTAAACCTTAATTAAGATCTATGAGGTGATTAAGTAAAGAAATTCTAATGTTCATTTCCACAAGACACTATTCCAAGAAACTATCATGTAAGTGAGTTACGAAGTTCGAAGAAATTTTCCTTTTCCTCGTACAAAAGAAAGGCTTTCATTATAGGAACTTTTATTTAACTCAACTCTTCGACTTAACTAGACGCGAGGTCGCCAAGTAATTCCTCATTGAATGTCGAATTGATGACCAGTGCCTGTTTCGTCTGAGCAACCTAATACCGAGAAAAAATGAACTTTTAACGATTCGCCTATCCACAAAGAAATTTCAACTTTATATCTATAAACAAAAAGGTGGCAAGTCGTTCGTTCAGCTTTGTTAGCTGTAAATAATATTACGGCACCACAAAGAATCCTCTGATAGCGGCATGATTTAAAAAGGCTATATAATTTTTAATGGAAATAAGAGAATTTAATTTGAAACTCGTGATGCCTTCCCCATTGCCTGCTTACTTTGTAGACCCTATTTCGTAAAGGTGATCTGATCGTTTCCTTACATAAATTATATTCACTCAAGTTCACTTATTTTTCGAAATATTTTATATTATAATTTCGAGATATACTCCACTTTTCGCCCGAATTCGAGATATTGCGTGTTAAGTGGTGAACTCAACGCCCGTTTCTCGAATTCAGGTAGAAAGAGGAGAATAGAGTGTCTTGATATGGGATTACACTACTTCATACTTTTCTTGCTTTATTGTCATTGTTAATGCCAGCTCGTAACACATTTGTGTCTGCACTCCAATTCACACTCCTCTATTTTTAACGATCGTTAACGTCCTCTCTCGTTATTCACAATATACATCCATCACTTCCTAAGATATTCGAGAAGTCAATCACCAGAGAGAGATATGTCAAGACATATTCTTCCGACATAGTTATATATTGGTATATCATCACAGGCAACGCTCTTGTATTATCTTTCTTATCTGCTACATCACGGAATTCAAGATGGACATATTACGTGTACAGTCAGCCCTCATTACGCCATATATCCACCTTAACATCTTCATTGCCATGACGTGAAGGTAAAATATTAGCTAACTTACAAAACATATCGGATTTTGCTCTTGTATCAGTCGTATGAGCTTGGACGGTATTCTATGTCACTTGTGTCACCCCACGATCATTAGGCCCAAGCAGCACTTATATGGGTTTATGCATCGTGATTGTTGCACCCGGACTCATACAAAACAGATCTTAGGTACCTCAACTGTTCCTACTTAACAGGTGGTTCAAATCCTATATGGATAGTGCCTGAGTCCGGGTTCTCATAAGCTATGAACTCGGTCTTCAACACATTTAGTTTAAGACCGCCGTTCTAAAGCGTACCCTTCCAGAGGTTCATTCTCTGGTCCAGATCAATCCAACTTATTCGTTATATCGTCAGGTCTCATCGCTTTCTGATATTTCATGCGCCGAAAACAGTTCCAAGTATCGTCAATGGTTAGGTTAGACAACATATAAAACACCCCCGGAAACTTTGACTCAAAGACATTTTGTAATATTTGTAATCGCTTTATTGTTGAGTATTTTATATTGCGTTTCACTTTGCCAGAAAAACTATCGTGGACATGTTCATACTTCTTAGCAGCCTTACCAACGTAACCGTTTAAGTACCCGGTACTGCGAGTAGAACCTCGTCAAATTGCTCCCCGAGTGATTCCTTTTCGGCCTCACTACAGCCCGCCTGGGACTTAATTCTCCAACTACACTGACAGCAGTGAAAAACGTAAAGCTGAGAACAAGTTTATAAAAACATTTACAGAGCTAGATTCTTACGCGGTGAGTTGGGAACCAATTCCATCACTGTACACACATTTTTTCTGATTTCAAAAAAAGGAAAAGCATGAAGCTCAAAAAACAAAAGCTTAAAGCTTTCTATGTTAAGTTAAAGAAATAAGGGATTACATCACGTCAGTCATAGCATTTAAAAGACATTAAGAATTGTGCATTAGTCCCAACTCGGTGCAATTTAAAAGGATTTTCAAATAATCTTTCTATATAAAGCCTTTACCGGGGTATAAGCGATATATGTATATACATGTATTTTAGAACGTGAATCTTTATACGGTGATGTGAGCGTCATAAGTGTAGTAAATACAGTGTATATATATATATATATATATATATATATATATATATATATATATATATATATATATATAATTTTAGGAATAAGTTTTACCAATTTTTACCATATAAATCCTACCCCAAAGTTGAGAGAGATATTCAAAGGAGTTTCTTTCAATATCTTCTATATTTTTCTGAACATTTGAAGTGCTTGTTACTTATGATATATGAAAAGTACGTGAGCTACTTTATCAATGCTTTTTCAGGTTAATACGAGATGAATTATAATGTTATAGATAAAATACTACGAACAAATCAGCTTTACGCTTTATCCCGAATAGCAGGGTCCACAGAAAGAACCCAATATCAAGACACTCCATTTGCCGATAAGGACAATTTTCTTAATAGATTACGAACAATGATCATTATGAATTCATTTATCACTTGGGTGGAAGTTAAAGGAGTATATCTAGAATAAACCTATAAGTTATATAGAAATATAACTTAAATAAAAAAAAATAGTAATTTTGTATTATTTAGTTCATTCATTAACATACATATTTTTGTATTTTCAATGAAAAGTCTTGAACAGAAGAAAATATATGAGATTTATTGTACACCCTTATATACCTATACGTGGAATTCGATTAACAGTAAATTATTTATTATTTAACACACTAAATATATAAACGCTTTGATTTAGCAGGTAATCTCATACTAAATTTAACTGCACTGAGCTCGTTTATCAAACAACATTATGTAGAGCATGGGTGTCCAACCTGCGATAGTAATTTAATCAAATTGCCAAAATCAGGGCGAAATTGTTAGCGAAATCGTCTAAAAGCTTTTGTAATTTACATTGTTTTATATAATTTTAGTTACGATAGTTTAATTTTTCTAAACATTTTGACCTAGATAGGTACATACAGTGTTTAAAGGGGTTGGTTTAAAAACAAAATGTTTATAATTTCAAATTTTTCCTGCTTGGCAGTGTATACAGACAGAATCTAGTGTCAAGACACTTCGTTATTTCTTCTGCTCGAAATCGAGATATTGAAATAATTAAATCGGTATATTATTAATATGTATTGAAAACTCATTCTATTAGATAGAGTTAAATATAATAATTACCAATAGAAGGCATTTAAACCACAACCAACTTTAATTAATTTATTTCAATTTCAAAACATATCGTTCTTATTGAGAAACCCCATACTTCAAGCAGAAATCGAATCACCACGTATCAATCCGATATAGATGTTCTATACCTGTAAACTAGCAAACTTTCTTTTTTCTAATTAATGTTATATATGTATATGGCATCCAATACGTCTTAATTTCTTATCAAAATCGGTCCATTTTTTCTACAGATTAACCACTACAAACAGATAGATAGACAGACAAAAATTGTAAAATATCATATTTAGATATATGTACCGAGTATACATATATATGGATTTAGTAAAAAGAAGTTATTTTAATACTGCAAATAAACACTTCAACTTTATTTATTTCTATAGATATACAGATATTGTCCGATAGTTTATATAAACGATGTCAAACATGAGAAATTATATTAAAATTATTGTCCTCGTACAGTCCAAAGGTTATTTACCCCTGATAACATAAACTTAAACCAGTAGTATATCACCTGAATTGATTACACCATTTGATTGCCACAGCAGATACTAAGCTTGTGAAAATTTAATTGAATTATTAGAATTATCTTAATTGAATATTAACTGATAACGAAGTGTCTTATCACTAGGTGCTTTGCCTATCACAAAATAGAGACGAAAGTATTATTAAAAAACATAATTAAATAGTATTTTTTTATGTTTTAGGAAAACATGCACAACGTGGAGAGATTGAGATATATCTGACAAAAAGCATTTGTGGGTTCGATTCAAAGACAGGCCATTCTTATAATTAAAATGGATATAGATAATATTTTTCTTCTTAATATAAGACTTTTTTACTTCCCGCTATTACCCTGTATAGCAAGTTAGACAGGAAGTACCTAATATCAAGACACTCCGGTCTCCATTTTCCGCCAAATTTGAGACATTGTTGAGACGTGTTAAGTTTGCTGAATGCCGCGTTTTGTCTTACCAGAACGAGAAAACGAAAATAATTTAAATATAACCATTCCAACGTGTGTAAATCGAACCCACAACCGATCGCGTTTACAATCAGACGCTGTCCCACAGCACCACAACCCTAATAAGAGAATATAAAATCAGCTAAAACAACCTAAAATAAAAACAAAAGGGAAAAAACAATAATAAACCATTGTTTTTATCCAGGTATTTCTTTGAACTTGTAAAAAAAACATCAAAAACCCCATTTAACAACATAAATAATAACCGTTGAATGTAAAGAAAATTCTAATTGAAAAGTATTCATGAAATACCAAGTTGCCAACGTTTACTCACAACATCATACAGTCTGCAAAAACCTTCCGCCTACGGGTTAAATAAATATTTCTAAAGAAAACCATCTCAGAGTGCCTAAAGTACTATTTTTAAAATATCATCTCCTTTAATGGACTGATGTTAAAAGGATCGAGAATTTATGATAAACAAAAACCATATCTTAGTTTTTGTTTTTTACATTTTCTTTTAATTAATGATCAATAAGGCGAGCAAATTGTGGGTATGTAAGAAACTGTTGATAATAGTAACTGAGAAAAAGGGTATGCATTGATGAGGTTCTGTTCCTTCTGACTATCCCGCTGGGGATAAGACGTGAAGCAAAAACACAGAATTCAAAAGTCCTAACTAACTCAGAAATTTAGAATATAACTTTACCTGTAAAACTTCTGTAATTCTAACTGTTTCTATATTATTATGATATTTAAAACAAAACACTATCGGGTATCTACAAATTTGTGACTACCCGCCAAAGATAACATAAAATCCTTAACATTAAATTCTCTAAGCATTTTTTTAGCTTCACGCTTTCATCCCGCATAGTAGTGTAGACAGCAAGTACCTAGTGTCAAGACACTCCGATCTCCATTTTTCACCGAATTTAAGACATTGTATGTTTAGCGGCGAAACTCAACACCGCGTTCTATCTTACCAGAGCGTGGAAATGATAATAATTTAAATATAATCATTCCAGCGAGTGGGAATCGACCCCATCAGTCACGTTTACAGTCAGATCCTGTTTCTCTGCGCCACGACCGACCCCATTTGTTTTTTTTTTAATTTAAAATGTTCATATTACCTTATATCACGTGTGATACATTAGGCCGTATACAGTACAGGGTATATAATATGTATCAAAGCAAAGAGGTTCACACAAAAAGCTCTCATGGAAAATTCAAGATGTAACTCATACGAATTTACATTTAATTTCAGGCAACAACATGGCAGCATCGAGCGCGGTCAGCTAACAGACACCAAAAGAATTTATTTAATATATTTAAAAGGGCTTTTGCCTAATAAAACGTATTTTTTAACTATTTTATTTATTTTATTAAAACGTATTTATATTAACTTTTCAAGAACAATTATTTAACGTTTCTTTCAAGTAGATGTCAATATAGGGTGAAAGTCCTGAAATATATAAATTTTTATCCCGCAAAGCAGGATAGATAGGAAGTGCTCAGTGTCAAAACACTCCGTACTCCGCTTTCCGCTGATTTCGAAATAAATAATATATTTGAGTTCATTCCATTATATGTGTCATTGTCGTTTAGTACATATATTTAAAAACGCAAACACAATCTATTCAGTTATAAAAAAATTACTAAAGCTAAACAAAATTTGAAAAAACTTGTATAAATTCATAACACATTTCCCAAAATTGTTATTCCAAATTAACTTAACCATCAGTTGCTAGATACCTCTTTATAGCATTTACGACGTAAAGTACCGAGATACGTCTGCTTTGCGAACGGTATCGTACACATTAAAGCCACTTACTGCGTTCACCATCTTTACAGTTGCTTCACAATGAAATGGATATAAACATCAAGTTATTGTACTAAGATCTTTGACTTTCGCGATTTTTATACATTTTAAATGAAACTATTTTAATCGGATTAATCGCGTATATTTTGGTATTCGAAAACCTGTGACCACAAACTACTGTAAAGTGTTCGAAATGTCAGGTGTCCAAAAATGTATTTTCGAATACCAAAACATACGTGATTAATCCGGTTGAAATAGTTTCATTTAAAAGTTATTGTACTGTGTAAGAGAAAGAATCATTTTGGTCTCGACGCTCAGAAATTGATTATTTTTTGGTGAGGAAAGTTTTCTAATTTTTTTTTAATTGTTGTGAAATAGGGTTATGCTTAATTTTTTTTTATTTTTGCCTTTTTTTGAGCTCGTTGACACAATGCGCGTTATATATATATATATATATATATATATATATATATATATATATATATATATATATATATATATATATATATATATATGTGTATTTAGCTTCACGCTTTTATCTCGCATAGCAGGGTAGACAGAAAGTACCTAGTGTCAAGACACTCCGTACTTCGCTTTCCACCGTGTATATATATATATATATATATATATATATATATATATATATATATATATAATATATATGAAATGTAAGCGTATGTTGTTTGTACATGGAAGCTATATAAGGAAAACTGTTATTGGAGTCGTTTATTAATATAAATTAAATCTAAAGCTCTGTGCGTTTGTGCGCGCTTATCTCGTAAACGGCTTTATCGATTTATATGCAGTTTTCACTATTGTATGTTGATGTTGATGACCTTCCCTTAACATTTAGGAATTGACTTTATTTCTATCTGATCATAAATAAGAAAGTTATATGAATTTCAACAATTATTTTCGACTAAATTATAACTAGAGTCAAGTTCAAGCAAACGAAGTCGCGAGCATACACTAGTTTCATATATTTTTATTATTATTAATAAAAAAAATATAGACTCTCTTCATTTCTCCATATAAACTTTAGTAACGCTAAATTCAAGGCTTCTTTTCCTTCTAAAGGAATACATATTTATTTTGTAAAATTCATATAAATATATTGCGAATTTTATATGAAAAATAAGTAAAGCATATATGGTGAAGTATATTAGTACCGTTAAATAGTACGAAATGGATGGACTCGTGTTTCTGTCGGTAAACTCTGCTAGATGGGTTATTAACCGCGTTTCCAGGTCATTTATAACAGAGCTTAGATTTTATTTATATCTGACCTGAAATTTTAAACCAAAATTTATTCCAATATCCAATTTCTACTGGTATAATCGATTCTCATTATTAATTTATGGTTGTATTAAGAATAATTGAACTTCGTTTAAAAATAAAAAAAACAGTCTACAGAGTAGACAAGGTACCTAGTGCCAAGACACTCCGTACTCCGCTTTTTGATGAATTCGAGACATTCCATGTCAAGTGGCGAAACTCACTGCTTTCGCGCTTTGTCTTACCAGATCGAGGTAAGGCAAATAATTTTAAATATAATCACTTCTCGAAGTGAGAATCAAACCCACAACAGATCGCGTTTACATTCATACGTCGTCCCACTCCGCCAAGATAAACCTTAAAACAAATATTCATTTAAAGTTAAATTAGTATGATGTTTTATTGTTTTTATTGCTGAACATTTTTAACTTAAGTTTAAACTACAGTTTTGCCAATGCCACTCTAGAGAAACTTGAAATGCTATTTTAAATTTCATTGCTATTTTGCCTAAGTCCACGTGGAATTTAGCATCTTTGGATTGCAATTCTAAAATAAAAGCTGCTGTCATAATTGGTCCAGTTCTAGAGATTAGCCAGAACAAACAAACAGATCAGAAAACACAGAAAATGATGAGGAATAATAAAAAATAACACTATTTTGTACAGAACTGATTAAAAAAAGGGTGCCTTTTCTGTGTAATCCTATAATAATTTCATATCGAGTGGATTCCACAAAATGTGACCTGATAGGTATTTTCTTGTGGCGGCTATATTATAATGAACAATATGTCAATAAATATAAATAATTGTATTGTCTAAACAAATGAATAAAAAAATCAGCTCAGCCAGTTGAAGATATTTATTTCCAGATATATATATTAAGGCCGGTCATGGCGCAGTGGAACAGCGTCGGTCTGTAAATGTGATCAGTTGTGGATTCGAGTCCCAGTGTTTATATTTAAATTATTTTCACTTCCTCACTCTGGTACGATGAAGTCCCACCACTCAACACGAAATGTCTCGAATTCGGTGAAAAGCAAGTACGGAGTGTCTTGACATTAGGTACTTTCTGTCTACTCCGCTATGCGGGATAAAAGCCTGAGGATCACATATTATTTGCAAGATTCCACCCAACAAACATATGTACCTACATACATACATGCATATATATATTGCACGTTAAGAAAACTTGTAAAAACAACCAACTTCAATCCAGTTACAAGCCAACTAGCTAAAGAAGTTATCGAATCGAAAAACAACGTAACTTAAGGAGCTTGAGAAAGTATTATATTTTCAAACTAAACATTAAATTTTAATGTTAACGGCCTGTATGCTCCGTTATGGAAGTAGGACTGTCTCAGCTGAACTGATCTACACGCAGTGTATATACTATAATTCACACTGAAATATTTAAAGTTACTTTTTGTCTATATTTTGTAAAAAAAAACATGATCATAAAATTTATTAATAATATATATATATATATATATATATATATATATATAATATATATATATATATATATATAGAAAGTCAACGTATCGCAGTTAGCTTGTATTTCGCTATTTTTTTTTTCAGTGAGAGTGCAGTGTCAAGACTCCGTTCTCCCTCTTTAATAACATTTAAAATGTTGAAATGTTACTAAAGAGAAAAAAAATTCCATTGGGCTATTTGAATATATTGAGAAAAGAAAAATAAACTAACTTAGTAATCATTTTTTAATGTTTTACTATATTTAAAGTATTACGATTCACTTAGGATTCGAAAACATTTTTACAAAACGTATAAAAACTTGAACGACATTTGAACCAGCGCCTCGTGGAAACCATCTAAGCCATGCTTTGTACTTTTTTTTAAATTTTTTTACATTTTTATTTAAATATTTGCTACTGATTTTTCTACGCCGTCTTTCCACTAACGGAACCCGTAACTTATATTTATACACAGAAAGACAGTCCTCATTGCACCATGACGGTAAAAACAATTAAAATAAATTAAATAAAACTTCCTTATCTCAAAAGTGTCATTTAATTTTTAATCTATTATTTTTTATATATTTTTTAATTTATTTCATCGTTAACAATTGCCTCCAATAACTCAGCGAGTGCTTCGCTTCCAATTAAAAAAAAATATATATTGTCATCCGCTTGGGAGATGTCACGAACACTTTCGTCGTGTAATTAAAACAACTGACAGATATTTTTTTAAACAAATTCAATAGTTTTGAATATTTTTTTTCATTATATTGGGACTCTTTTAATTGAATACATTTTTAAATATTTTTTGATATTAACGATATACATTATATTGATGTCGCCATGACGCATTAGATTCGATTCATGCTTGATGGAAGCTCATATTATAGTTATTTTCATCTTCGGTATTGTTAACGCAGCGTTAAGTTCCGCCACCCTTTGCGTAATGTCTGTTAAAATGTCTGACCGTAAATAATGATTTGTACTAACTAATTCTCTCTGCCTATTCTGCTAAATCGTACGATAGAGGTATGAAAAATGAAAAAACTAAAGATAATACCGTAGTGGCTCATATTTTTTGATTGAAAGCTAAATTAGAAACAGAGAAAAAAAATGATAGATAAATGATTAAAAATAGTTCAAACAGAAACAAATTTATACTAAAATGGAAAAAACTATGAAAATTACTATTTGTGAATTTCCTCAACAGTTTATATAGAGCATATTGAAATTATTTCTGATTGGCTACTGTATAAGAAATATTTTAGTAGAGGATTTGGTGTTCAATGCTTATGGCTTTCCAGTACTTAATGTGTTTGTTACCTTATGTGAAAGCGTTATTCATACATTAAGGAAAAAGTATACTTTCTAAATATTTTTCATCTTACAATTTGTTAAATAACAATTTTAAAAAATATTTTAATATATTTAAAGAGATATTCCACACTAAGGATTAGAATTTTTTTTTTTAATTTAAATAAAAATATTTTTTATTTTATGCTAAATATTAATTTCTAGAAATAATAATCGGGTTACAGAAATTTATAAATATCTCCCAACATGCTAATGCTAATAACAAAGAAGATTATAATAAGAAAAGTGTTTTGTTTTATTATATTTTAATTTATTATATTGTATTTGAAAAAAATAAAAAAATAGTTTCACCCTGTACATACATAAATACACTCCATGATCTGCTTCCACCCGAAATCGAGACATTCCGTGCTGAGTGGTGAATTCAACACCGTTTATCGTGTTGCCAGAAAAAAAAACAAATATGAATTTTAAATATAATCACTCTCTAAGTGAGATTTTTTAGCCATACGCTTTTATCCCGCATAGTAGGGGAGGCAGAAAGTGCTTAGTAGCAAGACACTTCGTACTGCACTTTGAGTGGTGGAACTAAACGCCACACTTTGTTTTACCAGAGCGGAGAAGTGAAATAATTTAAATATAAACACTCTCCTTATTGGCAATTGTACCCAAAACCGATCACGTTTAGTCACACGTTGTGCCACTACGCTGCGATAGCTTCTTAAATATGTGAATAACTCTTATAAGTAATAAAAAAATATTATTCTTCCAAGTGGCAATAGAAACCAATGCCATAGCGCTTACAATCAGACGCTCTATAATAACATCGATGTTTCATACAGTTAAAACAATATTACCGTCTGTAAGCAGCCTTAATATACGTTTGAAAGGTTCGCGGCGGTCCTCAGTGGTGCAGAAAATGATCCCCAGCGTTCTGTCGTCAAGCCTTTTTTCTATTATTTATTTTTAAAGTAAATTCTGTTTTCAGTGACCAGTGGCTTATCACGTGTTTGTTTTTATAATATGAAAAAAATAATAATAGAGTAATATCTTTGGGTTTTAAAGTAAGCTACTTATATATTTTTCATTGTAAATGATCTAGACATTTTGCCTTTAAGTGTTATAGATCTGGTTTGATAGTTAAAATAATATGATGATAATAAGTGGGTACCTTACATACAAAAAAATATCCTAATTTCAATAGAGAAAGAACTTTCCACCGCCTAGGACGCATTTATAATAAATTTAAAGTCTCAAATCTACCACACCAGTCAAATATCGGCTCAATCATTGTGCAAGACTCCAGGGCAACACGCGAGTCAATCAACAAACAAATGGCGGTAGATTGATATAATTATTATTTGTATCAAGTGAGAGAAGAATTCCACATCAGTCTACTTGTAACAAAATTCGCAATGTCGAGTACCTATTTTGTTATATATATATATATATATATATATATATATATATATATATATAATGTTTCATTCCATATTCCTTCAGCTGTTTATTCCTCGTATCCTTCAGACGGTAATATATTTAAATTAACTTGAACACGTTAACTTTTACTACAGGCCATTCGAGCTACTTTTATTCAGTGCAATAACAATAAAATGTAAGAAAAGCAGAGATCGTTTGTTTTTTTTTTAAATAATTTTGCACATCACTATATTTTCTTCAAAGTGAACAAGTGTTGTAACATGAAAAGGAATTAAATTCAAATTCATATTTTATATATATACATATATATATATATATATATATATATATATATTTTATTTTCTTTACAACAAAAAACACATAAAAATATACGTTCAGGTGTTCAGTTTTATTAAGTTGAGTTCGCCTTAGCTTAACTTTATACATAACTTAAAAAACCTACCTAATCTAACCTGAGTCTACCTGTGACTACTGTAAAGTGCTCTAAGCGTCAGATTTTCAAAAATGTATTATCGAATACCAAAATATACGTGATTAATCAGTTTAAAATAGTTTCATGTAAAATGTGTACAAAATTGCGAAAATCAAAGATTGTATGTACTAATTTAAAAAAAAGTATGTATAATCTTTCCTGCAAGTGGGAATTGAATCCACAACCAACTATCCTTTAGTAACATACTGATATTTTCGGTTTTCATACATAGAGTCTAATAACTACTCAGGGATGCTAATTTACGTTTTACTTTACTTAACTTGATGTTGTATTTCATCACCTGCTAAAAAACACTGCCTGTTCTTTACAAGAAAATTATTTATACTATTTATACCGTTGTTATAAGAAACTCAGTAGACAACGTCTCTCGTAACTAACGTTCGATATTTGTTCGAGGTGACGGATGGTGTTTAAATTATATTTATTTTCCCACTCTGGTAAGACCAAACGCGGCGTAGTGCCACCAATTGGCACACAAAATGTATCGAAATGAGCGAAAGGCAAAAAACGCAATATTTTGATACTCTACCTACTCTATTAATTAGAAAAGGGTGTGAAACTAAATAAAAACAGCAAGAAAAACATTATAATAAAGCTATATTCAAAGTAAATACAGTACGAGTACAGTACATGTTCGTGGAACAATTCGGAAAAGGTTTTTTCTAAACTATAGAATCACATTAAAATTAGTCCCAACTCAAACAGAACCGAGCTTCATCAACCTTTAGTTTGTTCAGTTAGAACAACGAGCGGTCATTAATTTTGGAATTTATGGGCTTAGAATTGAAATGGATTTATTTGAAAAGTTTTTTAAATCAATCAATACATTGATAAAAGTTCGTATTCTTACTCTACGGCCGTAAAGCTTTTAAGCTTCAACACTCAAACCCCTTGGATATTAAAGAATAGTAAAAAATGTATTGCATTTTTTTCTAAGACCAACAGACGTTTTATTGAATAGTTCTCGGAATTTATCTTCCGCCTTTTACAACGATTCGCCACGATTTTAAGTGTTATGTACTACTCTACTGTACCTAGAACGTAGATTTTTAGATGTTCTAGTTTATTTGTTTTATATTATTACATATTTCTTTTTTTTGTACGGTATAGGAGAAGATAACGAGGCGAGAAAAGTATGTAGAGATCGTAGCGCTTAGCGCCTTTCCCTCTGACTACACCGCAAGGGATAAAGCGTGAAGCCAGAAATATATGTTAAATTTTAATCATGTTAATCGAGTACATTTTGGCATTCAAAATACACTTAAGAAAATCCGTCCGAAAAAATTACAGCTACTGTACCTACTGTATAATATTCAAAAAAAAAAATATATATATATATATATATATATATATATATATATACTAATATTATATATATATATATATATATATATATATATATATATACTAATATATACAAATAAAAATGTCTGTTTGTACAACAGTACTAATTTTGGAAATTGCCGGATGGATTTAAAAAAATATTTTTTACTATAGTAAGCATGAAGGCCATACAATGGTCGTATCAATAAAAGCGGAGCATCAATGTAAAATATTGAAATGAATTCTTTTTAGTATGCTGACGAAGTTGCGTATATCAATTAGTACTAAAAAATCCCTTCTCTCACCGTACGATATCAGTCAGAGTATAAATAAAGATACACGATTTATCGTATCGTATAATGTAGCAATATACATTTAGTAAGCTTTGTAAGAATCTCATAGTTCAAAATTTGTAGCTCGTTATAACTTAACTGGTAACTTGTAGTTTAACTACAGTTGGGTCCGGCGCTAGGAAACACACATTTAACTCTGCAAAGCCATGACTAATATATATTTATATATATATATATATATATATATATATATATATATATATATATATACATATATATATATATATATATATATATATATATATATACACCTAGTGTCAAAAGACTCCGTACTCCGCTTTCCATTGCATTCGAGATGGCACGCTAAATGATGAGGCTCTACGCCACGCGAGTCTTACCAGAGCAAGGAATGAAATGAAATGAAATTATCCCTACAACTGGTTTCCTTGATAAAGGTCAAAAAGCAATGTCATAAAAATTACTTACAACTCCACGTGGGCAAGGAAGTGGGCAGAGTATTATCCTGCACGCTTCTAGAGTGAAATAGTGGTCTCAGATTAACAGGATATACTAAATATCCTGGAGGCCAGCGTGGGTCGACTAGATACTGATACGAATAAAAAATATAGTTTCTTATTTATCTATATACGTGTGTTTTATGTTGATATGTATGTGTACATATATTAAAATTTAAAATATCTAAGCAAAAAGAACCTAGTGTCAAGACACTCCGTACTTCGCTATCCGCCGACAATTCAAGACATTACGCGGCATTGAGTGACGGAACTCAACGCCGCACTTTATCTTACCAGAGCGAAGAAGTGCAAACAATTTAAATATAATCATTCATGAGTGATAATAGAACCCTAATCCGATCGCATTTACAGTCAGACACTGTCCACTGTGCCACAAACGATATTATATTTCTATTTATAAATATTGTCATTGACATTGACACTGACAGAGATACGTGTAATAGACAATGTTTGAAAGAATAATTATCATGGTTCTGTGCCGCAAGTGTGACTTTACTGATAGTGTGAATCTGCCTTAACGAACTCAAAATGGCATTAGGTGTCAGTGACGTTTTGCTAAAGGAAATATCGCGATTGCCATTCGTCTGTCAGCATCATTAGAGTTTAACAAAATACTTCACAATACGAATTTTGCTGATATATGTATGTTTTCAACTCTATATCTTTATTTTTTTTAATCAGATAAGTTTTCAATCGAGTCGTCATGCGTGTGTGTGTATGCGTATGTATGCGTGTGTGTGTGTGTGTATGTGTGTGTATATGTGTGTGTGTGTGTGTGTATCAGTGTGTGTATGTGTGTGTATGTGTGTATGTGTGTGTGTATGTGTGTGTGTATGTGTGTGTGTATGTGTGTGTGTATGTGTGTGTGTATGTGTGTCTGTATGTGTGTGTGTATGTGTGTGTGTATATGTGTGTGTATGTGTGTGTGTGTATTTGTGTGTATGTGTGTGTGTGTCCCTAGACGAAATTATTTATATAGATTGTATACAATTTTTTTTTATCCATTTTTTCATATTTTCATATTATAATATTCTTAAAGTATGTTCATATAGAAAAGTTTAGTTTACAATAAAAATTAAATTGAATTTGAAACATACATAGCTACTTGATGGATTCGATTTCCAAGCTAAAAATAACTCTTTAACGATCAAAACCTATTTCCGTTTCCTATTTAGGAATCTATCAAAGGAAGCTAAGTAACTATTGCAGATACATGTTTAAAGGAGTTAATGTTTGTGTATTTTTATAATAATTTCAGTTATTCAATTTAGGTGTTAAAACAGTTAGTGTGAAACTCGAAGGATACTTAATTTGTTGTTTGTTTTTATTGTTTTTTTCATAGTCTTTTAATAAAAAATATATAGATATAACTATCTAAAGGCCTTGCGTGGCGTTAAATTGCACAACCAATAATAAACACATAGCATTGCGTAACTAAACACAGCCTTTCCTCAGAATTGGAAAGACGTGTAATTTGAAAAAAAAACATTTTACTAAGTCCTTAAATATTTAAAAATATCTCCTCCACTTCACATTCAACTACACCTTAAAGAATTTCATCAACCCTTGTTTGAAGCCGACTCCAAATGAGGCCAATCGAGCCCATGTTTATGCTACGCTGACTACATAACTCGGCAAGTTTATAGCTTTCCAAAAGAAATACTGTTAAAATACCAAAATACGGTACGTCTTGCTACTGATTACTTTATATTGGAGCAAATATTGAAATTTCTTTGCAATTTCGTTTCATATTTTAAGTTGAAATGAGACTAGTGGAGTAGCGTCTTTAAATCGTCGTTGAGGACACTGTGGCTTAGTGGAATAGTGTCTGACTGTGCGGCGTTGAGTTCCACCTCTCAACACGCAATGTCTCGAATTCGGGCGGAAAGCGGAGAGTGGAGTGTCTTGATACTAGGTTATTCTTGACTCCGCCACCGGGGCTTACGGATGGATCGTGGTGTATCCGAGGTATCGGCTAGTGGCGGTCGAGGAGGAGCACCGTTAGGATTTAGTGGGTAAGGGAAACGGCCTATATCTGCTAATCGGAGTCCCACATAACCTGTACCGAGTTTCAAATTGGGCAGGTATCAAAAAACAGAAAAAAGGTCATTCTTGTCACCCGGCTGTATAGATTAAAGCGTGAAGCTACTTTAAAAAGCTGAGTCTAATAAAATGTGCCATGTTTATTAATTTTAATTTATTAACCCAGATGTAGATTATAAATAACATTTATAATTATAATGTAAAAGCATAAAATGTTCGTATGCTGCTGCGTTCAAATTTTTAATACGTTTTTTTTTAATATTTTCTAATCCTGAGTGTGGAGTAACACTTTAAAAATAGTAATAATTATTCCACACTCATGATTAGAAAATATTTAAAAAAAACGTATAAAAATTTGAACGCAGCGGAATTCGAACCCGCACCCCTTGAATTGCACGGTATCCAAGAGGCGCGGGTTGGAATCCCGCTGCATTCAAATTTTTATACATTTTTCAAAAAAAGTAACAAGATATTTTATGTAAAGATAAAACAATTGAACTGTGTCTTAAACTCGCTCAGATATTGGCTTCAGTTCTAAGTAACTTAATTATAATTATATAAGTTATACAAGTTAGTAAATATTGTAAAAAGTAGAGGAAACGTACAGACCGAGTCGATAGTGTGAATTAATTTAATAATAAAAAAATATATATCAATAAATGTCGTTTGTCTGTCTTTTCAGTAAAAAATACGTACAAAGAAAAAAAAACAACAATATAATAGTTTACCCAACAATTGATGATTACGTATAAATGTTTCAATCAAATTCTATACAACGAATTTGTATAAAATCTCACAGTAGTACATAGTTATATTAAGAATAACACATAACTTATAATTATTTTACTTAAATTGGTTATAACGATCAATATTAAATACATTTTTTCACATAGAATCTAGTGTTTATAAAAGACATTCGAAATTAATAGATAACAGAAAATTATATATTTTTGTTATACAGCAGCAGAAAAAGCAGGAGAAAAAAATGGAACACTTGAAATCTTTACTTCTTTACCATACATATTAAAAAATATAAAAAAGAATATAATAATTTATCCCAAGCTCAATGAAGATAGACTATAATAAGACGTTTGATTTTCGCAATTTTAAATGAAACTATTTTAAACCGATTAATCTCATATATTTTGGTATTCCAAAATACATTTTTGAAATACTGAGGCTTAGAACATTTTATAATAGATTGGGTCTACCTGTGACCAACAATTATTGTAAAGTGTTCGAAACGTCAGGTTTTTAAATATGTATTTTAGAATACCTAAATATACGCGATTAATCCGTTTAAAACAGTTTCATTCATAATGAAGATAAACCAATGCAGTTCAAGTAGTTAAATGTACATTCTATAAAAAACGGAACGACTAGAAAAGGGATTTTTGCCTTAAATTAATATTATAAATTTACAAATAATAATGAACGACTTGCGAATAGCTCCCTACAAAAAGAACAGCTTGAAAAATAATAAGATCTTTGACTTTCGCGATTTTCATACATTTTAAATGAAATTATTTTAACTTATTAATCGCGTATATTCTGGTATTTGAAAATACATTTTGGACATCTGACGTTTCGAACACTTTATAGTAGTCCGTGGACACAGGTAGACTCTTGGTCTAAATGTATTTTCGAATACCAAAATATACGCGATTAATCCGGTTAAAATAGTTTCATTTAGCTTGAAAAATAACGATTTCCGATAAACTATATACATGATTTGCTTTCAATATGTTTATAACCCCGCTTTGATTAGTATAAAGCAACAAAGCCATACAACTGACCATGAGTCAAAATATATATTTTTTTTAATACAGAGATACGTTTGTTTTAAGCCAGCATGCTCAAAACTATGGTGGACACTCTCACTCAGTGTGATATATAAAATAAAAGACATATATATATATATATATATATATATATATATATATATATATATATATATATATAAAGATATTTTAATAAAGATATGAAAACCTTGTCAAAAGAAAGGTATAATAGAAAGGTATGTTAAAGACTAATTAGAGGCGCTTTTAAGTAGCTTCACGTTTTATCAAACATCGGGCTTTTCTCTATAAGAGGGTGGACAGGCAGTGTCTAGTGTCAAGACACTCCGTACTCAGTTGTCCGCCAAATTTGAGTCATTGCGTGTTGAGTAGTGGAAATCAACGCAGTAGTTTATCATAACAGAGCGATGAAATGAGGACAAGTTAAAAATATTCATTCCCCCGAGTGGGAATCGAACCCACAATTGATCGTGTTTACAGTCGAACGATGTCCCACTGCGCCACAACCAGCCTCTTTAGTCAGAGAGAATCTAGTATCAAAACACTATGCTAGCTTCCACATGAAATTGAGACATTACGTATTGACTAGCGGAACACAACGCCGCACTAAAATCGCTAAATATAATCATAGCGAGGTTTGTTGACACTAATTAATCATAAAATACAAAATAACAACACGCGAGTAAGTCAAAAATTACGTAACAGGTCTCCGTGCCAAAATGACGTTGGCTTGACTCAGTTCAGTGATATTCGGCATTCCGCCAATCGATTGTTAGATATTGATGTATAGTTAGTAAATGGAAAACCAAAATTTGTGTATTAAGTCTCAAAATTAATATTATTTAAATATTAATATTATTATTAAGGCCATCGTGGCGCAGTGGGACATCGTTTCACTGTACACGTGATTAGTTGTGAGTTCGATTCCCACTCGGGGGAACGATTAGACTTTAAATTTAAGCGTTAAGCTGCTAATATATAAGTGTAACTGAGACGTTTCTTGCTGACTGGTGGTAACAAATTCAATGTTCATTCATATAAATAGACACTGAATTGAAGGAAAAATAAAAGGTCTATTAGCATTGTTGTAAATTTTAAACAAATTAACATCGTTAATATTTATACAGTTAATAATTATTATTCTAAAAATATGTATATAAAACTTAGTACTTCTTTCGTCTTTCTCATTGTTTAAAAATATATGTCTTTTAATAGATATGACACTGTCATGGCTAATGGAATTTAATATCTCTACATTTACATTATATTTTATAATTCTAAAATAAAAAGTAACCTAAACTATACTCCTTATATATTAGCTACACTAGTGAAAGTCCCATCAAAATCGATTCAGCCGTACTCGAGATTAACCGGAACAAACAGATAAGAAAGGCAAATTTGTAAATATGTTATTTTGGAATATGTACCGGTATATATTTATGAATTTAGTAACTAACGTGGTCACTTTAATATTACAAAAAGTCACATCAATGTCATTTATTTGCACAGATAATATAAATATAAACTTTTCTTTAAACAAAAACATATTCAAAAAGTATAGTATGAAAGTATCACGTCACTATTTTTCTCCTTGCTTATTTCAAATATATTTAGTATGAAATCCAAACAAAACAAGAGTCGTACGAAGCGTGATTTTGAAAACATGGTGAGCCGAAAGTAAATTTGACAGGCGGCGGCGTAATTTTGTATATTAAGCAAAATTTAATTAACATGTTATAAATGGGGGCTGAGCGCAATCCGTTACCTGTGGAATCTTTACATTCAAACTTTATAATTTATATAACAAATACATCAAGGTAGATTACTTTTTACGTTTATCGTTTGGCTGAACGGGTGTAGGTTCATATATCACTGAGGGATCTTCACAAGGTTCACGATTATTCAGCGCATAGGTCAAACAGGGAGATAAGAGATTGTCTGTATTGCATTTCCGCAACTCAACACCGCGCTTTGTCTAACTATGTCAAAGAATACAGAATAAACGGATATTGGAAATAATTAATGTATTTCTACTATGTCACTGTTCTTTAAAATTATTAGTATTTAAATTTTAGTTTAGTTCCGAGCTGACAAGAAAGTTTTACTATATTATATATGATAATATTATGGAGAGTTATGGAGAATATTATGGAGAGTATAGAGAGAATTTAAAAAAAAATTACACCCATTACTTTATATCACCATCTATAATATAATTTATTATGAACAAAAAAACTATTTTATTTGATATCATTTTTACAGAAGTTATTTTCTTCTTAATATTTTGAATTTCATTCATACATTCATTCATTCAATCCATGTATTATAATTTTCTAACAGTAGACTTAGTCTGACTGAATATGATAATTGGGGATTTAAATCCTTTTTTTTAAATCAAACTATTTGAGGTAATACATGTATGTAAGTATACCTGAGACCACGGACTACTGTTAAGTGTTCGAAACGTCGCGTTTTCAAAAATGTATTTTCAAATACCAAAATATACGCGGTTGATCCGTTTAAAATAGTTCCATTTAAAATGTGTAATAGTTGCGAAAATCTAAGTTTTTAATATTAGTCAAAATAATATATACTTAATACTAGTATATTTAGTGCAAACTTGACAACGTTGAGTTTGGACAAATTATTAATATTTAATATTTAAGTAATGTATAGAAAATAAACATTATTTGTATTTAAATTGTAAGTAAGTAAGTGGAACTTTTTTTAAAATAACTCACTTTTACTTTTAAAGTGTTTTTCCACACTTCGGATTAAAAAAAAATATTCTTTTAAATTAAATCAGAATTTTATATTACGGGAATCTCCTTATTATTATATTTCATGGGAATCTCCTTATTATTATATTTCATGGGAATCTCCTTATTATTAAATCATTTACTATAATTAAAACTTAAAAAGTCATTATATTAACCGTTTACAATCAATTTTTATTTCACACTCCCTAATTCTACTTTCAATACATACACATTATACGTATTAAAAACTGAATTTAATAATTCAATTATTTACTCAATTCCGACTGAAATGTCCACGGGATTAAGAATCTTAATTAAAAAAAAAACGCAACGCACGTACAAGGCGCGGTAATCGTTAACATTTTAACGCGAAACTATTATAACAAAATTGCCACTGTGGAAAAATCAAAAAAAAAAAAAAAAACGTTGCACGATACCAAAAAAATTTGTAACAATAACATTATATCCGAACACGCGCACCCAAAAACTTGGGACGTACCAGAAAAAAAAACACATGTCGCCACTAAAAAAAAAAAACACAAAGTCAACTGTCACGCAAGGAAGAATTTCATTCGAAAAAAGAATCACTAGTCACTCAACAAATTGACCTTGGCAACTCACCTATAAGTTCGCACATTGTCGTTAGCCGGGCTCAGGAGAGCTGGCCTCTCCTTTCACGTCTCATCATCACCGTGTCTGACTGGAGCAGGCGTCTGGACCCACTAAGGTACATCCATTCACTGCCCGGGCGTGTACGGTTTGCGCAAGCCCGGCTGAAATGACGCCAGAGACATCTAGGATATTTCTCAGTTTGCCGGGTTGGGCTTTAGAGGTCATAGGGTCGTCCTAAGTTCAAGCTATTGTTAATCTACCTGTTATCTTAGTTATATGTAAACATTATAGATAATAAAATGTATATATATAAATTATTACTTAGACATAATATCTATGGGAATCCCCTTTTTTATATTTCAACTGCAAAAACGTGAATATATTATCAATTTTTTTTTGGGAAAAATCAATTTCTTTATGTAGATATAAAATAAGGATTATTTTTTGCCACATAATATATTTGTGTTAAATGTAATTTTATAATGCATCTGCAGGTATATCAAAATTTTAACATATACTATTTAAAATATTATTATTTTTAAAAAAATATTTTTTGGCATTTTTATTTATCGATGACTTAAATAAATATTTTAAAATAGAATTTTCATCAAAATTTTAGATTTATCTCTCTTTCTCGGGACATACAAAAAAATATTTTTATTACTTATTTTATATGAAACTGCTTTAAACAGATTAATCGCGTATATTTTAATATTTTTGAATATCAAAATATACGCGATTAATCTATTTAAAAAAGTTTCATTTAAGATGTGTAAAAATTGTGAAAATCAAAGATCTTTTTTTTAGCTTCACACTTTTATCCCGCATAGCAAAGTAGACAGAATATACCTAGTGTCAAGACACCCCGTACTTTGCATCCCACTGAATTCGAGACATTGCGTGTTTAGTGGTGGAACTCAACGCCGCACCTTATCTTTTACCAGAGCAAGCAAGTGAAAATAATTTGAATATAATCACTCCCCCTAGAGCGGATCGAACCCACAACCGATCGCGTTTACAGTCAGACGCTGTCCCACTGCACCCCGACCGGCCTCATTATTGTTTTATTATATATTTTAAATAATTATTGTAACCTGAAATGACCTTTTGATACTAAGTTGATGTAACTGATGGCTCAGTGGGAAGCTCAAACTGTAAACATAACGCTTGTTGGTTCGATTTCAATTTGGTTGTAGCTTCAAATAGATTATATATTTAGTATCAGTCTGTTTGTCATTTTTGATTATTTTAAGTAATATTTTCATGTACCAAAAAATACGCGATTAATAGAATTAGGTTTCTATGAAAAAGTCAATATTACAATATTTCATTCAAAAGTTAATATTTGCAACCTTTGACCCCACACAAAACTTCTCACGAACTTGCCTAATAATATGCAAATTATAGATCCTTGGAGTAATATTAATAAAATATAACTTTTGCAAGTTTGTGTTTCTCTTTCATCATTTATGACGTTTCAAGTTAGAAAATTGAAATTAAAAAAAAATCTTAAAAAAAATTCTTCGTAATAAGAAATTAAATATATTATTATTAAATAAATAATATATTAATATCCGGCTTAGCAGTTTAGTCAGAGACAATCTAGTGTCAAGTCACTCCGTTTACTTTATTTAACCCAAAATCGAGATAAAACGTTATAATTCGATTGTGTTTTTTTTAATTTTCTTCAACCCAGGCCTTTGGTTGTATGGTGGACCTCCTCGAGGCATAGATTATATTATAAATATTTACATTTTGATAAGACCATTTTGATAAGACAATATACGGCGTTAAACAACACAACTAAACACGCAACGTTTTCATATCGGGGAAATATGGAGAACAGAGTGTCTTAACACTAGGTGTGCTTTGTCCCTGCTTTGTTATTATAGGCCAAAAAATGTAACTAACGTCATAAATATATATTATTAAAATAACTTTAATATTAAATTATATTCGTTTATCAAATATATTATAAATTCTCATATCGAAGAAAAATCTGGAAAATGTATAAACAAGAAATAATAGAGCTAAATTTAATATGAAATTATAAGTTGAAAGACTTAAATTGTCGTGGTATTGCGTGGCCATCTATAGTTCTCAATGGCCGTGGGTTCGATTCTCACTTCGGAAAGATCGTTCCACCATAGTAATCAAACTGAACACCAATCCCGTTTACAGTCAGATGCTGTCCCTTTGCGCTATGATAGCCTGGCTGGTATAGTTTACGATATTTTATTTAATAGTTAAACCTTGTAAAAAATATATAAGCCATGAATTAAAATAATCTATGGATATTATAATTTTCTAAATTATATATTTATTAATTTATTACTTACTATAAAAAGAGTTAATAATAGATAATTGAGGTTCGACTTCCAGTCAAAGAAATGATAATATTTAAATCATTTTCATTTCTCCACTCTGATCAGACAATGATCTTTTAGTGTGGTACTAACTACATAACACGCAATGTGATGAATTTGGACAGCGGAAAACGGAGTATCTTGACACTAGGCTATATATATATATATATATATATATATATATATATATATATATATATATATATTTATATATATATATATATATATATAAATATATATATTAAACCATAATGTGGGTACTTATGACATCATTATTGTAAACTCAAATACCGTCATATTATCAACATCGAGGTCACACGCTGTAGTCGTCGTAACTGAAAGAATCTCACGGCGTTTCGCGTTATGTATTGTGCCGTGAACTATTATAATGGCCGCTGTCCAAAAATTGTTCCATTAAAACTTATTTTACACAAATCGCCTGTAAGTCGGTTTGTGTAGAAAATGTACATTATTGGAACAATTGACTGAGGTATGTTTATTAGATATAGGAGATACGATATGGATATACAAAGGGGTATTGCTGCCAGTAACTGAGTGCTCCTATCCCGCTAGGCATAAAGCGTGAAACTAAAAAAGTAATATTCATGTAAACGTGTTTCTGCAATCCCAATACAATTTAAAAATCGTATTATATGTTAAATTTTAGATTTTTTACGTGAAACAGTTTTGTACTTAGTACTAAGCTTGAGAATTAATTACGAAAAAAAATCTAATAAGTTATAATATTAATATTTACTATTTTTAAAGTGTTATTCCACACTTAGGATTACACACACTTAGAATTTTTATACGTTTTTTCAAAGAAGTTATAATATTATTTTTACGCATATTCATATTTTTTGGGATAAACAGAGACTAACACTTTTAAAAATACTGTGATCTAGGCGGCGGATCCTAACGCCACGCTTCATCAAGAATGGCCTGCCATTAATATATGTACACTTTCCAAATAATATTAACACTCACAACACTCGTAGCGGGACACGAACCTACGCTCGTTGAGAAATATCTAAGCGCTCCAGCGAATTAAGCTATACGTCAAAATCCATATGTACGTACGTCAAAATTAGTTTGAACTTTCAGCAACTTATGTTTACTGTTAACAGATGTTAACTCCATTCATTATTGTTGAGTCTACATGTCACCAAAATTATATCCAATTAGATATTTACGATTATGGTTGAAATTTTATATGGTTGTAATTTTTTTAGCTTCACGCTTTTATCCCGCATAGCAGGGTAGATAGAAAGTACCTAGTGTCAAGACACTCCCTAATTCGCTTTCCATTGAATTCGAGTGGAACTCAACGCCGCACTTTGTCTTTACCAGAGCGCGGAACTGATAATAATTTAAATATAATCAATCACCCGAGTGGGGATCCAACCCACAACTAATCACTTTTACCGTCAGACTCTCATCATTGATCAGATTATTGCGCGAGAAATTGGGAAATTGTATGTATTATTAGAAGAAACTAAATCTATAAAAAACTGATATAGAAGACTTCTATTGCAGAACAGTTCATTTAATATTATATAACAAAATTACATTTTTGAAAAAACGTATATAAAATTTGAACGCAGCAAGATTCGAACCCGCGCCTCTTGGATACCGTCCAAGTGCTCTGACCGCTAAGCCATGCGTTCTACTACCAGCTGCGTTGAAATTCTAATACGTTTGTTACAACTTATTTATGTGTTGGTATTCAAGAGGTGCGAGTTCAAATTCCGCTGTTTTAAAACATTCAAAAATGTTTTCTAATCCTAAGTGGGGAATAACACTTTAAAAAATAGTAAATATAACAAAATTATCTTATATATTTTTTAAATAACAGATAAACTATATTTATTTGCCTCGCCCAATTTATATAGAAATAAAAAATATGCTTTCTAATCTATAACTTACTTATATAAAAGTGAAAAGTCATTCACTAACTCATTAATCACTAAACGTCGAAAACTATTTGACCCATAAACATAAAAATTGGCAGGAAAGTGGCTTACTGGTCAGACATGTTAGCTGAAAACGGATTTCACAAAATTCATATAAAAGGGCTTAATAAGTGATGACATTTTATATTGAAATAAAAATGTTTCATATATTTTTTCTAAGACTATTCCTTATTAGCAAAGAGCTGCTCTATCGACTTCATTCGTCTGAAATTTGAAAATTCTTTATTTTTTATAATTCTAGTAACAGTAGCATAAGTAACTCCTTATTACATCGATATTCTGCCAGTGAAAATGCCATCAATATCGGTCCAGCCATTTCAGAAATTAACCAGAACAATAAGACAGACAAAAATTATAAAAAATATCATTTTGGTATACTCGGATAAATCGTGTTTAGTATATATTTATTAGCATTTTAGTAGTATTTTAATATTACAAACAGGCACTTCAATTTTATTTATTTATTTATTTGTATAGATAAGTAAACTTACAAGACGCTTTTTTCAAATAAAAAAAAACGAAAAGTTGGGTGGTACAAAAGTGGAGGGGGGAGGGAGTGGGGGAATAAGGAGACCGAAAGAAATAATAAATTAATAAAAGGCTTTTTACTATGTTTTTTCAGCGTTACGCACGAGAAATAAACATAGTGAAAATATAATCGTTTCACCAAAATAAAACCCACAAACAAACGCGTTTGGCATAAGCTTATAGATATCTACTACATATGTATACATTTTAAAATCATTCCCAAAATCAAATGTAAAAATAATCCTTAAAAAAAATATTTATCATTCTTATAGTGTAATAAAATTAAATTACATTAGTTAAAGCAATCAAATAAAGCAGCCCGTATTTGTCTATGCGGCAAAACCTTTAAGTATGTTTAAAGCTTTAGTTCAAAGGCATGGGGGAGTGAATTCACAGCGTATAGCTCTTAAATGATATTCACTTAAAGAATAGAATATGTTCTTTCGCAGAAAACCCACTGTAATAACTTTAACAGTATGAAGAAAACCCTGAAATGTGGCAAAAGAATGTTTTTTTTTATTTATAGCTTTTTAAAAGAATGTCGTGTTTTAAGTTTTCTGGTATTTTTGCTTACCAAATTTTAATAATTATACAAAATATAATTTTGTTTTTTGTTTTCGATAACAGATTAAAAAACAATTATTCTGTTCTTTCTTAACAATCTTTAGCTTTTATATCTCGTGAATTCATAAAAAGAACAGCAACTTTAAACTGTAAAAACTGATCTTAGGTTGACGGTAATATAGTTATTATGTATTAACAGGCTTTCCGTGCTTGAATGTCTTCAAGAAGGCCCAGTACCAATTATTAATAATATCTATATTTTTTAGCAATCTGTTATAACATACTAAATCCGTACCTTTTGTTAGCCGTAATTTTTTTTACTCTTTCTTATTTAGCAATATTTCTATGTTGCTTTTAAAAACTGTCTTAATAATGCCCATGCGAAATGTGAATGATACAACAACTAGTATATAAATTATATTTTTTTATTGATTGATTGATTGATTAAATTATACAATTTATGGAATTTAGGATTTAACCCTTTTTTAATTTTGGCTTTTTATCTTTTGGCTGCAAATATATGAATTTATTTATTTCGTTACTTGTAGTAATTAATTAAAGGAGAATATTATACAAACACGCAATGACTATATAATTTCGATATATATAAAAATCATGAATATTTTAACAAATAGTACATCAATTTAAAGTAAAGAATGTTAATTCACATGGAACCGATGTTGAATAACTTTTAAAAATTTTTATTAAAATTTTTAAAGTATTGGTTCCATGTGAATCCTAACATGGTCGTTAACTCTTTCGATTTCATGTTGTTAATTTAAATATTATACAAATGCGAAAACACAATGCTCCACTCAACACGCAATGTCTCAATTTTAGGGAAAAACATTCAACGGTTTTGACACTAGGTTTTCTCTGACAACCCTGCTATGCAAAATAAAGCGTAAAGCTGCTTTTCTACTCCATTTTATTTTAATTATTACAAAGATGACTTACGTTACTATTAAAATATTTTTAATAACTAAATGAACAATTTAAAGTATTGTTTTGTTATGAAAAATGTGTTTTTTAATCTATACATTTAATTTATTTTTGTATAGCAACATTATCGAATAGACATGTCTCTGTGTTTATAATCTGTATGTCTTTTTTAACTTGATTCTTTGCCGTGTCGTTTCGGGTACGTTGAATTAATCCGTAAAAATCTCCGTTAGCTGCACATATTGATATTGTTCAAAGTTTTTAAATTATTCTTAAATCATGTTTTATTTAGAAGACATATATATTTTGCTGTTATTACGTTATTGTGAATTAAAAACCCGCCTCGGCAACTTGACGTTTAGCGCACATAGCAATAACCTATTGTGTATCAAACAGTGAGTTAAAACGTGGTTGTTTTCGGTTTTCAGTGAAGACTACCAGTATGAAGTACAATAGGCTGGTAACGTCCTCCAGGAGGAAAAACAGGAAGAGGCATTTCAGCGCCCCTTCCCACATCAGACGAGTCTTGATGTCATCTCCCCTTTCCAAGGAGCTGAGACAGAAATTCAATGTTAAATCTATGCCTATCCGCAAAGACGACGAGGTTCAGGTAAATTATCTTTATTTCTTAAAAATGTTTTATAACCTACAAACGACTGATCTTTGCTTTCTTTACGCTCGCAATAAGGAATTTTTATAAGTTACTTTAACTTGTATTAGATAATTACTATTATTATATTCTAGGATTCAGTAAAAAGAACTTCGTAAAACTAACAGTTTCTGATAATCAATTTTAAATATTCATCTTTATTTATTTATGACTGACTGTTACTAAATGTGCACATGTAGTTAGGTACATGTGGTTTTTGAAGTATTTACTGTAATGTGCTCTTAAAAAACCTTATTTTTATATAATTTGGTAAAAAATTATTGGAATACACTGATCTAAAATGCATTTTCTTGAATGTATTTAATTAAAATATGAAAGGATATTTGATTTTTGAAAAAGATTTAAGTTAAGGTGCCAATGTTAATTTGTATGATGATAACAAACCATTCACAGACAGCAGACATTTACTGCCGCTGAAAGAGAGTACTATGGGTTTTCTGTAGAACTCTCTAGATGTGACAGTGATTCTGTACCATGGTTCAAAATATGGCTCTGATTTATTAACTTGGCAAAAGAATATATAATTAATAAGACATGCTCCTAAAATTTGATAAATAATCTTTTTTTAATATATTTTTAGGTAGTTCGTGGACATTACAAAGGTCAGCAAGTTGGCAAAGTAGTCCAAGTTTACCGTAAGAAGTTTGTTGTCTACATTGAGAGGATCCAAAGGGAGAAGGCTAATGGTGCCAGTGCATATGTCGGCATTCACCCCTCAAAGGTAAACATTCTGAACAAGTCTGTTAAATTAAACTTGTTTGCTATATTTTTTTTAGCTTCATGCTTTTATCCCGCATTCTGTCTACCCTAGACAGAAAGCACTTAGTGTCAAGACACTCCATACTTTGCTTTCCACCAGATTTGAGACATTGAGTGGTGGAACTCAATACCACACTTTGTCTTTTACCAGAGCAAGGAAGTGAAAATAATTTATATGTAATCACTCCCCCGAGTGGGGATCGAACCCACAACTGGTCGCGTTTACCGGCCTCTGCTATGTACACAGTAAATAAATATTGAAAATTTGTAAATAATAAATTAACAAAGATATAGAAAGTATTATATTAATCATCATTTAAAATAAAATGGTTATACATGTTGTTTTCTCAGTTATCTTTCTTAACAGAATGCTAAAATATGTTTTTTTTTTACTATTTAATAGTATTTTGGTTTGGCTAATATATGAATGGTGTTACTTTAATTTGCAATGAAATTAGAAATCAACATGTTGAAAGAAAATTTCTTTATATAATAGCAAATAGACTACAGATTTAAAGATATTTTACAATTTTAGTTTTTTTGTTTTTGAAGTATTTACTGTAATGTGCTCTAAAACAAACATATTTTTATATAATTTGGTATAAACCAATAAATACAAAACATTTAAATGATGATGTGAATATTTGGGTATTTAAAAATATGTTTTTGAACAAACCTTACAATAATAAACTAGTATAAAATGTGTGGAACGTCAGGTTAAAAAAATATGTTTTTGTATACCAAAATATATGCAATTAATCTGTTTAATTTTATTTAGAATAAGTTGCGAAAATTCAAGATTTTATTATGATGATAATTTCTTACTTAGATTATATCAATATAACATTGCGTAGACTCTGTTATAGATATAATAAATGCTGAAACACTTCCATGGCTCTGATATTTTTACTTTTTAAATATTTTTATTATAATCACAATAATGGCATATATTACAAGGGATTTCTTTTTTCAGTGTGTTATCGTAAAACTAAAGATGAACAAGGATCGTAAGGACATCTTGGTGAGACGCGCTAAGGGCAGGCGTGCAGCTCTCGGCTTGGAGAAGGGCAAATACACTGAGGAAACTGCCACCGCAATGGAAGCCTCGTGAACATAGATTTAAGATTAATAAAATTATAAAAAAACCACTATTTTTAGTTTCATTTACAGAACAACAATCGCATTGCTATATTGTAATATCTAAGTATTATTTGTTGTCAAAGAAATATTTATAAGTAGAAAATCCTTTGAGGCCAGCCGTGGCGCAGTGTGACAGCGTCGGACTGTAAACGCGATCGGTCGTGGGTTCGATCCCATTCGGGGGGAATGATTATATTTAAATTATTTGTACTTCCTCGCTCTTGTAAAGACAAAGAGCGGCGTTGAGTTCCACCCCATCAACACGCAATGTCTCGAATTCGGTGGAAAGCGAATACAGTGTCTACCCTGCTATGCGGGAAAAAAATGCTGCTAACTTCATTTGCGTGGACTTTATGACCCTTAATTAATATTACGAACTGGGCAACAAAGGCCTTAATTTCTGATAATGTTATCTTTGTACTATATATGTTGCAGTTAAGCTGATCTATTATGGTTAAGGTATCTCTTGATTTACATATATCCACCGTTTTTTACTGAAAGTTGTCCGAACTTGGTAAAGTGCACTTTAAATATCCCAATGCGTCATTGGTCCTTAGGGTTCCCCATGATGGAAGACCAGCCATCTAAATGAATTAAAGGTAAGCTTCATAAGAAAAAAGAGAATTTTTAAAATTCTTGCCACTTTGTATTTGCGTCGCCCTCCTATTGTTATTAGAAAATACATTTTATGTACAAACACACTTATTGTTTTATATTAAACATATATTTAAAGTAAATTATGGAGACTATTTGAGTATGTCACACAGTTCAATTTATATGAAGTGCAGAAAGCAAATATTTAATAAAATATTTGCATAATAATGCTTTAGAACTATACCAAATGCTACATATACGTACAGACCAGCGTGTGCTTGATATAAAACTTTGTATAAAGAAACAAGAACGTTGCTATGGCTGTATTCCCGACAGGTTTTTATGCTCATTACACAATACTCAACGCCGCAATTTCTCTTATCAAAGACAAGAAATAAAAACAACCATTCCCGCGAGTGGGAATCGAACCTACAACCCATCGCGTTTACAATCAGACGCTGTCCCACTGCGCCACGATTGGCCTCAAATTGTAAAATTGCAGTTACGGTATATAATCTTTCTAGTAACATTGTCATCATAAGAACAATTTTGTATAAACATAACGATTTTTAAAATTCAGTATAATAAATCACTTCATATAAAAAAGACGATCTTGGGGTTCCCATTTTGATATGAATCCGCTACTTGAACAGTAACAAATAAAACAAAAAAATATCAAAAATACTTCCAATAAACAAACAAAACGCAGGACATATATAATAAAAACACTCATAGTCCTTAAATTATTAATATTTATTTTTGAATTGCATATAAATTTGTGGACTTTCTGTTACAATAGTACTCTCAAATGATATCTTTTTTTTTAGTATAAAAACGCTAACGCTATTGTACCAGAGGACCAAACAACATTCGTCCCAAACAGAAAATGCACACAATAATTTAAACTAATCTTATTTTTTTAGAAGTTAACCTAAAATATAATCTAGATTTAGGTACTTAGTCGACCTAAGTTTCACACACACTCTCATACAACAAATAACCAAAAACTTGTTATTTAACATAATGTGCGTGGATCTGAGTCTGACCGTCATATTGAATTAAGTTAGGGTGAATGGAATCAAATTTTTATATATTATTTATATATACGCTAAGCCTTATATTGGGTGGTGAGCTTTCATATTGGTTGACATGTACAAAAATATGTAAACCGCCATTTTGCGGCGGCCATTTTGGATTAACAATCAATATTGAATTAGCATATAATTGCATTGTCATCAAAACTAAAAATTAATATCTAAATAATTAAAAACAAATTAAAACTATTTAGATGTGTTCCAATAAATGTCAAAATTAAAAAAAAACAATCGTAGTGTTTCATATATACAAATACATGAAAGAATCGTTAATAAACACCTTCAAATACCAATATCTTAAACAAATGTAAAATAAACATATTTTATGTTTTTTTATAATTTGATTCCACTCACCATAACTTCATACAATTATTGTACAAACTTGAAACATCTAAAGGAATATCCAAAATTTTGATTTTTTTTAACTACATACGGAATCCAAAAGAAAAAATAAATGTAAACACCATTATTTTTGAGCACTAATAATCAATTTCCAATAAATGAAAAGAAAAATTCAAGTCGTAAGTAATTTAAAAATTCCGCTTCAAAAAAAATTTATATTTATATAAAAAAAAAATTAAAATTCTCGATAAACCTTTGAAATAATAATTAAAAAAAAATGCCGTATTTAAACCACCTAGAAACCTTGTAATTTACAATAGGCAGCGGTACACTTGCATACACAAGTGAGTACTAGAACAATTGGTCCAGAATACAATTTCCATTACAACTGCTTCAAATACCCTAATTAAAAAATAAAATATCAAAATAATATCCTTAAGCGATTACCTTTTTTTTAATTATTATTATTAAATTCAAACAATTTAGACGCTTTGTACTAATATACAATTCTCCGCACTAAAATTGAAATCTAGAAAAGTTTTTTTTTTAATATCTTATACAAAAATCAAACTTATACAATCTATTGCTTAACGTTTTAGAGGTAAAAAACCTCAAATATAACTCCTTATTAGAGCAAAGGAGTGACCACATTCAGCCGTACAAAGGCATATTGGTGAATGCGGCAGAATGAAGTATCTCCCTTGCCCAATATTTTTTTTTATTATAATATAATAATTATAATATGATATTTTTTTGTTAATTTTTATTATATATTTACATTGACTGTTTTAATAATCTGTTAGAAAAAATAATTATAAACCAAGCTTATATAAAGTTCACATATATTTAAGTAAATAAATTTGTGATGTCAAATTCTTGTATATATCAGTTAGGTTCGATGTTTCGACAGTTATATTAATATGTATAAGGTTTCCTCACTTATAAGTTTCTATTGAAATGAACTATGAACTCCTCTCATTCATTATAATATATAATTATGAAACCTTAAACAAAAAAAAAAACAATTTCTTGAAACATACAATGTTGTGCTACGGTTCAGTTTGGCTATATCAAAATGCTTAATGTGTTAAAAATTGTTTGAAATAAGAAGAAAAAATATAAAACCTTAGTGTAAGTAATAAAAAATTATATATATTTTTTAAATTATTGTTATATATTTATTAAAAAGGCGCCACAACAGCCTTTCCTCACCTTTAGCCTTCTTTATTTACTTAAAAAAAATATAAAAAAAGTGAAAATTTATTAATTAATTATCTGCACAAAACATTATTATAAAACATTTTGATACAACCAAACCATTTTAAGCCTAAATATGTACTAAAATTCACAAACCATTCGTTCAAATAAAACGAAAAGACAACATTTCAAAAATATTCATAAAAATCTTATGTTTATTGGGAAAAAATAATAATATAAAACGTTGCCTCCTGTCCATAAACGAACGTACAGACAATTTTTTTATATATATATAAATACATACCATAACAATAAACGACGCCGAACTAAGAGCCTTTTTTTACACAAAAATAATAATATGAGCAAAAAATAATTTAAAAAAAAAATGATTATATTATATCAATGTAACATTGTAATATAATTTAGTCAACAAAGTTTGAACTGTTCACCATTTTAACAAAAATAGAATTATCAACTATGCATTTCTATGAGCTATGATCACAATTGACTGCGGGTCTTCACACATTCGCTGTTTAAAAAAAACGATATATTTATAATATATATATGAAACGATATATTTATAAAATAAATATATATATGAAATAATTTTATTATAAACAATGATTTTTTTTTGAAAATATATTTAAAATAAAATATTTTCATAGAAACGAATGCCGTAAATAATATATGAAAACAAATGTGTGTGGACCCCCATACAAATAAACACCTATATTTAATGTGTAATGAGAAATATCTCTATATTATATTAAGAAATAACAAACGTTTGATGAAATATAGCAGTATAAATAATTACTTTTTTGTTCTAAATGTTAGTTATAAAAAAAAAACAATAAATTTAATATATATATGTTATTTTACATTTTCTCTGCATATTACGGTATAAATTGAAAATTTTTTCTATGTGGTAACATTTAACATGGTTGTCAGATAGGTTCCAGTGTCATATTAATTCACAATGTTCCTAAATCCAACGCTTAAACGCTTTGCTTGATCACATAATACCAAAAATTTAAAAAAAAAATATTTTGAGTAAATATATAAGAAAACATATCGAACTCACAACCATGGTATTTACAAACAAACACCACTACAGAACTACAACGAACAAAAACCTCGCTACCGATACCTGTAAGATATTATTAACACCTATACAGTGTTAGTTGCAATGATGTATATATAACAGTTATTTTTACTTTTTTTTTGTTATGTTGAAAAAAACAATTAATAAAAAAAAACTAAGAAATATATCACTCATTACACATATAAATCTAGACACATATAGATCATTGATTAAATGTTATCTATATAGGTTTCTATGTTCGGCGTCAACGCGTATGTATTGTCGTTATTTCTTTATGGGGCGACGCGTGCGACTCGTCTTGCCGGTTGATGTGGACGGCGTGGGTACTGGCGAGGGCTTGTTTTCTGGAAAATATTATTCAATTATTATTATTCCAATTATGTATAATTTTTTATAAACATCAAAAACAATATTTACTATTTTTAAAGTGTTATTCCACACTTAGGATTAGAAAACAATTTTGAAAAAACGTATAAAAATTTGGACGCAGCGGGATTCGAACCCGCGCCTCTTGTATCCAAGAAGCGCGGGTTCGACATACAACATAAATAAGTTGTAACAAAACGTATAAGAATTTCGACGCAGCTGGTAGTAGAACGCATGGCTTAGCGGTCAGAGGGCTTGGACGGTATTCAAGAGGCGCGGGTTCGAATCCCGCTGCGTCCAAATTTTATACGTTTTTTCAAAATTGTTTTCTAACATCAAAAACATTTATTTATTCGTGGGTGAAGCGACTCACACTTCAGTCTAATATTGGATGGGTGTGCATTTATTTTTATGATAATAAATTATACGCAAGAACAGCTTATGTATTTTAATTAGTACTTATTATAATGTTGGTAGTTGTAAATTTTATTAAACGAGCCATAATAGAGAAATATATTGATTTCACTACTACCAACATTAAATCTAAAATGGCATCCAATTGAAATATAAATTTTAATTTATTAAAAGGTATCTCAGTTACCTCACGTAATTAGTATACCACCTACCAATAGGACGAAAGGTGTAATTTTTATAGAGTTGGGTAAGGTAATCAAAAATAAATATTTAAATACAAAAACTTGGATTTTATGAATATAATTGATAATTTTATATTTTCATAGTCTTGTTTGATTGAAATATAATTTCCTACTTAACTATATAAGCTCCTTTAAACCTTCAAAAGTTAAAATTGAGAATGCAGAACTCAACACCACACTTTGTCTTACAAGAGCAAAAAAAAGAAAACAATAAATATTTAATATAACATTACCCAAGTAGGAATCAAACCTACAACCAATCGCACTTACAATGCAATTTAATCTCACTGTGCCTCCACAATAGCCTCTCCCACAATCCAATAATTTAAACATATTTATTCAAATTTTCATTATTTTAAAATAATTATGTTTAGTTTTATATATTCCATATAGAATTAAAATAATTTAATTTTGTCAAAATTTGATTAAATTTATATACAGATCGTAGTTCTAAGTAACTGATTATAATTAAATGAAAATAAAAAAATAAATACCAATAAGGGCAAAAGGTGCAGATCCAGTCTGTAGTGCATTAAATTTTATAAAAAAAAATAGCAGTAATTCCCATGAGTTGGAATAGAAAGTACCTTTAGCTGCTCGTCTTCCTTTCCTGGGTGTGGACACTGGGGTTTCCACCTTCGTTGGTTTGACGGGGGTTCTCTTTGCTGGTGTTTTGGCTTTAGCCTTCTCCGTTAAAGCTGTTGCCGTCTGAAAACATTCGTGGTATAAGTATTATGTTTATTTTTAAATGTTTTTTTAAAGTATTTTATTATTTATTTATTGATATGTAAAATTTATCAGTTTATTATTAAGCTTGTTAAATTATTATTTAAGATTTTAATTATATTTTATGGTATATTTTAATTTTATATGTTAATTTATTATTAACCCATTTACTTAATAAGACAAATACATATGTAAAGACTAAAAAAAAATAGTTACAGATAAAAAAGAATATTTATTTTGATAGCTGGCAATTCGTATACAAAAATCTATTTTTATATATTTCAAATAAATCTTACATATCATATTTATAAATAGATAGAAACACATACAATATTATTATTAATACTATTTAATATTTCTTATTAACACGTGCAAATTCAATTATTAGTCATATTAGTGTTTCTATCAAGTTAACTTTATTTATTAAACATGCAATACTTACATGCATATATAAAATAAAAAATATTAAAAAAAAAATTGCAAATCACCCACTTAAAATAAATTAAAAAAAATAATAATAATACATTTTTAAAAATAAGAAAACACAAAAAGCAAGCGATGATAGATGAAGGTGTATGATTTATTTATTATCTGTTAAATTCATTCATGATTTTAATTAACTTTTTAAATTGAGAACGAAAAAGTTTCTATATCTCAATTTAATATTTTTTTGTTTTTCATAAAATGATTATAATGGGAACGATATGCAATGGTTGGTGGGATAATAGAAAAAATAAATTGTACCTTGACCCAATCAACTTGCAATCCATAACATTCGTACTATAGCATGCATATATATATAATTAATAAATACTCTCACTTCACTTCACTAAATAACTCTCAAACTCGACTCATGCTTTTTTTTTAATTGAATTTTATAGAAAAAAAATCTATTCAATAGTTTTGAATTATTAAGGAAGATTTTTTTTTTTGGGATAATTAAAGTAACATAAATACATCAAACATCCATACAATAACATGCATTTATAAATAAAACAATCATATCCTTTCAAATCTCAAACATTCTTTGTATAGGTCAGTCATTGTCCAGTTTTCTTTAAATGACCAAAAAAAACAATTAAATATAAGTTGCATTTAAAGCAGTATCATAAACCATTTTATTTTCTTTTATAAATTTAAGTATTTTTAAAATTATTTATTGTACCTAATATAAAAAAATTAAGAAAGGAAATTCAACTATAAAATCTAATATGTATAAAACTATTTTACATATTTTTTTGCTTCAGGTTTTCTCAGTTTGTTTTGCTTTATAACTATTAATAAATATTTTAAATTAACTTCATATTTATGCAATTTCAAATATAAAAAAAAATAATTTTGTATATTGTGTTAGATAATTTATATTAATAAGTAAAGGGAAATCAGTGGCCCCTTTTTATAAAAACAGTAGAATCATAGCGCAGATAACAAATATATATTATCATTAAGTGACATATACGTTACCATGGCAACACGTCATAACTTCCCTACTACATAAAAAAATCAAAACAACCAAAACAAATCTAAGATGACCAGGCACGTCAGTCACGTGTGTCAGTCAGGTAAGTCGGGTGTCAGTCGTCCGTCCGCACACACACCCGTCCACACAAAGCTCACGTGTTAAGTAGATGTCAGCAGATACGTACATTTCTATATATCCGTCGTACTATGCCTACCTTGCTAGTGGGCGCCACATTGGGCGTACTACCTTGCCGCTTGGCTTTCATTTTCGTTTTGGTGCTGCGTTTTGGCGTTCGCGTTTTTTTGACGGGTGTCGCTTCTTCTTTCTGTTGATCGTTTAAATTTATATGAAACATTTTAGAGTATAAGGGAAACTATATAACTGAATAGTTGCTTTTGCCGTCTGTCAATTTGCATTATTATTTTTAAATCACATTTTTATATAGAAAAGCTAACATTGAAGAGGCATTTTATATATAGGTAAATAATTAATATAATTATTCCGAAAAGTTATATCAAATGGCAGTCAATGGGAAATACAATCTAAGTGTCCTTAGACCTCTTACCAAGCTTCTCTACCATACTTAAAAAAATCTTACTAAAGCTAATGCAAATTATCTGATAATAATTCTAGGCAGGCCGAGATAATTTCAGTAGATTTTTTACAACTTGTCTTGACTGCTTACCTTTTTACTATTTGTCTGTACCAGAGCGAAGAAACAAAAGTAAGTTTTAAATATAATCATTCCTTCAAATGAGAATCGAACCCACAACCAATTGCGTTTACAGTAAACAGAAATAACTAACTGTCAGCACCATGATGGACGACGCCACGAATGATCTTTACCAATAATTAATAAGTTAATATATGTTAAAGCAGTCAACGAACTGTCAACTTGACACTAGACTGTCTCTGAATACCCCGCTATGCGGGACAAAGCTGTTTTTTCTTTAATTATATTTGTATACAATACCGAAGTGTCGCTAGTGTCCGCGTTTCTTGAGCTTTTCGAGCTGTTGCGTTTACGCGACTTCTTGTCTAACTGCGACTCGTCCGTGTACAGCGAGAGGTCCACTGTCAACAAAATATATATTATTAAAAATATATATTAGTAAATTGCAATTAAGAATTAAGAAACTGGTAAATGCCAACTCAGTCTACACGGACTACTGTAAAGTGTTCGAAACGTCGACTTCTCAAAAATGTATTTTCAAATATCAAAATATACACGATGAATCCTTTTGAAATAGTTTCATTTAAAATGTATAAAAATCGTGTAAGATCAAATATTTTATTATAAGGAATTTAAATAATTATTATAATATTAAAATTGTTAATTATTAATTTATTAATTTAATTTAATATTAGGTTTTCATAATGGAAACTGTCCGAGTCTATGTTTTATTTTCCATAAAATATATATCAAAATATATATTTAATAATGACAAATGGTATGTATATTGAGTTAATTCTTATTAGGAAAGTGAATAAAAATACAAGTTTGAAATCATTAAAATGTCACATAATGCAGTTTGAAGCAAGAGGACACCTGAGAAACGTTACAAAGAGGTACAAGGCTGGGTGAGGGCTTAGTATAACGCGTATTTTTTTTAAACATTTTTGAAAAATGTATTACAAAAAGGAATCGAACCCACGACTTTTATTTACTGTCCCAAGTTCTCTTAAAGGCAAGCCATGCGCAATAATATCTGCGTATAAATTCTTATACGATTACAAGATATTACAATTTATTTATGTGTTTCTTAGAAATAATCGTATGACAACTTATTTATGTAGTAAGTTGTAACAAAATGTATAAGAATTTCGACGCAGCTAGTAGTAGAACGCATGGCTTAGCGGTCTGAGCGCTTGGACGGTATCCAAGAGGCGCGGGTTCGAAACCCGCAGCGTTCAAAATTTTTATACGTTTTTTCAAAGATGTTTTCTAATCCTAAGTGTGGAATAACACTTTAAAAATAGTAGCTATTTAATAAACTTTACTATTTTTAAAATGTTGATCCATATTAATGATTAAAAAATGTTTTCAGGCTTGAATCTCGCTGAGTTTAACTTTTTTATACGTTTTTTAAAAATGTTATCTAGTTCTTATCAAACTCGAACAAGATTAAGAATACTAAAAATATAGTATTTTTTTTATTTACACAAGAAACTAAAAAATATATTATTACGTAAAATCTAGACTTTCAATGACGTTTAAATGAAAAGTCAGAAAAAATCATTGTAAAAAATTTCGACTCCAAATATATCTTAGGCCCATGCCTAACTTTCTAACCCAACCGAATTAGTCATAGACATTTAAAAGAAGTTATTTTAATTTTTGTTCTAAATGTCACTTAATGACATCAGTGTGTCATATAGTGACCATATTAAGCACATGTACAAAACCACTAACATCCATCAGGGTGTTCCTCGGTGAGCTGCAAACAGTTGGCGCCGCTCTGCTCCGCGCGCAGTGCGCGCTGCAGTATGGACTGCGCGCGCGCGCGCTCCGCCGCGCGGAGGAGTTGAGCGCCGCCAGCGCCGCGGGTCAGCGATAGCGTTGTCAGCACGCATTCCATATCTGTTGACAGAAAACAATGATTATTGTCGGCTTACAGAGTAAACCTGATAATTTCGTTTTGTTATTATGATCGATGAATAATGAAGAATTCATTTAATTTCTAATTTTAAAATTTATATATTTTGAGTAAAACTTTAAAATCATTTCATATTGAATGACAAGCAATGCACAGTTAATAGAAGGAAAAAGCAAAAAATTGACATGTAATTAGACATGTCAAATTTTACCTACATATCTAAAGTAGGTTCCTTCATATCTAGTAATAGTGAAGCACGGGCCATAAATATAACCCAAATTAGGTTAGGAAAACTGTCAAAAAAAATACCTGTCACATCATAAAAATCAGGCTTGTAAGTCTCCCCCGAAGAATCAGACTTGTCTTGAGACAACCAGCGTATTTTAATTTTGCGAGTTGTCCTGTATACATTTTGTACGGCTTGGCACACGTAGAAACCTCCCTCGGCGTTACGCACCGCCAAATATTCATTTCTGTAGACAAAATAATAATTTATTAATAAATAAAATAAATAAAGCGACAATCAGTGTGTTAAACCAATAATCAACCCCTATATTATACATCTCTAAGGATAAGAATAGTTGTTTTTTTTATTTATTAATATGAGACCAATAAGAAAGTGTGACAGGAACATATAACTGAGTAGAATTAGTGAGTGTGTATGAAATAAATTTTCACTTCCCATTCCCTATCCTTGTACACCAGTAAAGAGTTTGCATTAAAATTTAAAAAAAAATAACAGAATTTACAGCCTTAGGAGACTTTAAAAAAACAAAAAAGATCGTCCTGACAATGAATTACCACGATTGCTCATTACTGGATGGAAAGTGGACAACAGAGTGTTTTAACACAAAGAAATATCTAGAAAAAAATTAAAAAAATGTCGAATAAAATATGTAAACATTTTATTCTTTAATTTCATAGTGGACTATAAAAAACCTATGGTTTTTTATAGTCCACTATGAAACGTTTTTAAATAACAACATACATATCTAAAAGGACAATAAAAACTATCGAATTATTTTTTCGTTTTTTTAATAAGTATGTCTTTTATGGGTTTTAATATAAAAAAAGTAAAAAAAATAATTAAATGTATACATCCTCGTCATATCGTACTTATATGGGCAATTTATAAAAGTTAAAATAATATTTTTAGCTCCATGTATCCTTCGCATATATCAATTAACTTAGAACCTAAGCTAATCTGTTAAATCACAAACATCGCGTCTATAATGACGTAACAGAACGCTACGCTTTGTTATGGTCATTTATCGTTCTAAACAGATCAGAAGAAAGTCATTCACCGTATTGATTCCCATCAGATTTTCCACAGGAGAGGAGCTCCAAGCAATACCTAGGGAAGAGACTTGAGACACTAGTGTAGGGCCACTTTAAAATACATTAACAACCTATATAGTATCCGAAATCCTAGTGAGGAGCTTTCTACCTTATCATATTAAAAAAGATGCTACTTATGTCGTATTCAAATTGCGTTTAAGAACTGGTGTTAGTTTTTTAGTATATTAATAATAATACACATTTTAAATGACAGTATTTTAAACGGATGCACTTAGTGTATCTACCTGTCTATAACCACAGACCTAGTGTACAAAACGTACGGGTTTTAAAAATATATTTTCGGATACTATTTAAAATAGTTTCATTTAAAAATAATTATTATTAAAAATCTATGTAAAGTAAAAAATGTTAAAGAAAATAAATTTACTTGTAAAAGACGATAAGTTTGTCATCATTCGGCTTAGTCGGCGTGGACCGTCCCGCTGACGCTGACAGTTTTGTCGCCATCACTATTTCCGGTGTTGGGGACTGGTATAGTTGTACCTGGAAATAATTTTAAAAAAATTAAGACGTATTGTACATATTTTATTATGACGTCATCCTGACGTCACTTGAAAGTATTGTAATCACTTGCTACGTCTCACAATAATACATACTAACAATGTAATATAATTTAATTATTACTCGACAATTTACGTACGATGATAGATGAAGATTATTTGTTTTAAGAGCAAATATTTTTTTTTATATTTTTAAAACATCTCAACCAATAAACATCGCATTCATGCACGTTTAATTACGTCCTAGTAACGTCTAAGCTAGTGGTTCTCAAAACACTTGCAAGCCACCTGTTACCTGCCTACATAGATGAAATATGATACAAATCAAATCAAAATATTCTTTATTCAAATAGGCCGTTTACAAGCACTTTTGAATCGTCAATCAACATAAGTGTCAGTATTGTCAGACATACTGACAAGAGGCGGCGAGAAACTCAACTGTTGCTCTTTTCAAATATAGTTTTAAATTCTGGCAATTCCGTTTAGATGTTCTAGCATCTAGTTCTTGAGTTAATCTATATTGTCTTATATCAAAATAAAAAAAAGAAAAATTGGAATTACCAGTAAGCGACCCGCACTTTGGGAAGTACTGCTTTGCACCATTACAGAAATATTTAGTTTTAATTGCTAGGTGAAGTAAACAATGAAAAAAAGGGATAATTAAGACCAATCTATTAATTTAATCTTCAGTATTTGAGCTTTAAAAATAAACTTTTTATAGAAATTGATACGAACACAAATTACTTACATTATATAATAAGATATTTAATTTACGCTATTATTGCACTTTTTAAATGAAACTATTTTAAACGGATTAATCGCGTATATTTTGGTATTCGAAAACCCGCCACGTTCGTGTTGTCACGGGACCTGTGACCACGTACTACCTACAGGAAATTGGGTCGGATTTTCAAAAATTTATTATCAAATACCAAAATATACGCTATTTATAATGCGTTTAAAATAGTTTCATTTAAAATACTTACGTTACACTAATATAAATAATTTATTCATACGTCATATCAAAATTAGAACGTGATACTCATAAAGTGGTCATTAATTTACTATCAATTGCTTGGAGGTATTTTTACGTTAGTTTACAAAAACGGATGTATATTACGATATTTTATACAGAAATACCTAATAACTTGAAAAAAAAAACGTTTTGTTCTCGCAACGACCTGTTTAATGCATTGGAAATATTTTACTATCAGATCCGGACACATGTACAGAATTGGAATTGAGTCAAAATACTGCTTGATATTCTTATATAGTTGTTTTGATAATATTTAAGCCAATATAAGCGTGTTAATGTGCGTTTCTTTACGCACCTAGCGAAAGAGCCGAACCTAACAATACACTTGCTTCTACACTTCTACTCTTTCAATAAGGTATTTTATTATGTTTTTGTTACATCCTCATAATAAAAACGTTTTGTATTCATATATCGGGTTAGAACTAGAGAACTTGACAAGCAAAAAAGATAGATATCAACAACAACGAAATTCCATGTATATATATATATATATAGGTAGTTATATATATATATATATATATATATATATATATATATATATATATATATATAGATATATGTATATATATATATATATAGGTAGTTATTTTAAAATTAACAACTATCATTTAGTCAGTTAAGTCAGTCAATTGCCCTACAAAAACGTCCTATATTTTTATCTACAATATTTTAAAAAATGTATTACCAATGGCAAGTGTCAAGACAACGTCGTAAATACGGTAGAATGCTTTACGAGGTACGTAACGCAACTAAGTTGTTTATAAGATATTTTAAGTCTTGCTATTATGACATTAAAGTTCAATTTACTTTGAAATAATAAAATACGTCAGTCGTTCAGTAGTTACTACAATAAAATGGTGTGTAGAACTTGAAAACTAAATAAAAACCTCTTTCGCGAGTTCTCCTTACAACGTGACATCGGCGAAATGATGCACTCAACTGACATATACTCAGTTATTAAAAAAAAAACAATAATAATAACTTTAAACTATGGTATATATGACATTTATAAATATACTATACATGTCAAAAAACAAGCATGTCTTATGTAAACAGATATTTGTGACACATATATATAGATAGTGATGTACTAAAATGATTTAGAACACAAGTGTAAAGATTCATGTTACGAAATTGTAACTAGGATTTATATTTTTCTCATCCCCCTATATAATATATGTTCATTATATACCATATAAACAGTGTAATGGAAGGATAAAAATATCTATCATATATTTCTCTTATTGGCCATTAAAATAAGCAATTTTATGTCAACATTATTTTATTTTAAAAGTAAAGTTTTGGTTAAATAGAGGTTTTGGAAATTCATTAAAACTATCAGTCCTGACAATATTAAAAGCAAACGGGTATTTTACATGACATTGTAAAAAACATAATTTTCTTTGCCTATATTGGCCAAAATTATTTAAAAAACAATTAAAATAATATATTTTGATATTTTTTTATCCATTACAAATCTCAAATTATTTTTTTTTTAAATTCATTTTATTAAATATTTATTATAATAAAAACTTGATGTTATTACTTCAAAATTATTTCTAGGTATTAGTTTTAATTAAGAAACATTGATTAGATTAGAATAGATAAGGCTAAATAAAATTATAAACATAATAGTTACCTTTGTTCTATTCCTTTTAGTTCTTGTGTCAGGTGTAACGTCTCCCTCAGCTTGTCTTTTAGCTGGGGTTGATCCATCCACTTTTTCCGAGGCCTGCCTTCTTTTTCTCATTGGAGGTGTCACTGTAGCCAGTTTTAATGTAGATTTAGGTGTTGCTTTAGATTCTGATTTAGCCGGAGTTTTAACTTCAGTTTTTTTTTCTTCAATTTTAGGTTCTTCTTTTGGAGCCTCCTGCTGTTCTTGTTTAGGAGACTCTGGTTTCTCTTCTTGTTTTTCTTCTATAGGTGGTTGTGCCGGTTTTTCCGTCACTTCTTTATTATCTTCTTTTACTTCAGCTTTGACACTATCAACAGGTTCTTTCTGCGGAGAAGGTTTCTCTTGATTTTTATTGTCATTAGCCGACTCAGGTACAGGTTTGCTATCACTCTGTGTGGGTGCTATATCTGCATCAGGTGCTGGCTTAAGCTCTGTGGGTTTAGATGGTGACTTTTCTGGTACCTCATTAGCTGTGGCCACTTTAGGCTGTGCAGGACTATCAACCTGGTTAACAGGATTTGAAGTCTCAGGCTTTTGAGGTGTGGAAGGTGTGCTAGCAACTTTTTCAGGAGGTTTTGGTGTGCTTGGTGAAGTTTTAGCAATATCTTGCTTCTCCTGTTTAGGTTCAGGATTCTGAGGTTTTAGCGTAGCAGGTGCATTTGGTCCAGATTTTGGTGACTCTACAGTACCATTGGCTGGGCCCGTTGAGTCTGGCTCTTTTTTCTCAGGTGTTCTAGTTAAAGCTAGGGGCTGCGATGGCGTTGGCGGTTTGTCCTGAACTAAGCTGAGAGGCGCACTTGTGCTCGCACTTTTGCTAGGGCTAGCGGCTACATTTGCTGGAGTAATTGAATTTTGTGTTATGTGTGACAAGTTTCCATGGTGGCTCATGTTCTGTGCCATCTGGGCCATGTTGGCGGACACGGGAGCCATCGACGGCACCGCGTGGGACGGCAACGGAGGTATATTTACGGGGTGGTGTGTAAGGTTCTGCCCGACCAGGTTGTTGGAGCCGTGGTGTAGAGAGTTTTGAGCGCCCTGCGGCAGCCCTACCGCGTGATTCGCGCTGGCAACGTTCCCCTTCGCGGGACTCGCCTGACCGCCAGGCTGAGGCACCCCCGGCTGGGGTAGCACTGGTTTTAAAGCAGAGTTCATATCAACTTAAAACTCACTTGCTTCACCGTGAATTAGCTGAAACATAAAGATTGTACACTGTTGTTGTTGATTCAGAACACCGAGATGTCTTTGACCCAAAACAATAATCCATACATAATAGTTGTGTCTATGTATAGGCGTACGCGCGTAAGAACGCCGCCGAGGTAACTATGCCCGCGTTTATTTCTTTTATGGGATACAGTAGTGAAAAAGCTGGAAATAACGATTAAAAGTTACCACTAGCAAAACTGGCGATAAATGCTCATGAAACTGATGTGTTGCGAGCGCGGCAGAGATAGCCGCAAAAAAATATGCGTTGCTATAGCTAAGAAACTTCCGCAAGATCGAGACCCCGCCGTCGGCACTGATTGGAATAATGCAGTCATCAAATGTTGCACATATACACTTGACCTCACTCGCGACACAATAATTCCATGATTAACGTTTTTTATCACGAATTAGCGTACACTAATAACACTTAAGTCATCGAAATCTTTCAACAAGTATTATGCACAGAAGTTTAGAGATGGCGTCGGCCTAACGCGCATGCGCCACCCTCTTTTTTCCCTCCTCCAATGGAGTCATAGATTAATACGGAATTTGAACGAAGTGATCCGAGAATGTTTTGTCTCCTTTTTGCGCTAGCATTTTTAGTATCTTTGTCTCATCTAACGAATTTGTTCTTTATTAGAACAAAAAATACAAGAAAAATACGTTTATTTTTTAGGGCATTGTTAAATTCGTTATCATTTTTATAATTTAAATTGTTATATTACATCTAATTATATTTTTCTTTTATATAATTGATAATTATAATTCGATAGATTAAATTATTTGAAATTTTGATATTTACTTCTGAATATCTTTCAATTATTTTTTATTGAGCATTTAACATTGGAGTTACATGTTTATTTTCATCGTCATGTAAAATAAACTGTTGTAACCCACTAAATATTTGATTTAATTTCTTTTTAATGATTTTATTTCATATAGTAATGAGTAAAAGGTAATTCGTATAGAAATCTAATGCTTAACATGTGATTATAATTTTGTCTTAACTTAGATATTAATATCGTATTTGAATAACAAATCTACATAATTCAATAATAATAAAGTCTTGAAATTAATCTTAAGTTGAAAATTTCGAAGGACTATAATAAAATTCCAGGAACGTGTTGGTAGCAGTTGAATTAATTATCTATTATACTTTTGCTAGTCTATCATAGTAATATCTTCATATACAGAATTTGTGCAAAATCTCTATCTTATCTGTGCTACTTTTGACGGCTGTTTTCAGCTGCGTTTGATTTTTCCATATCGTGTTCAATTTATTATAAAAAGCAATTAATACGTGTTATCAATTATTAGTAACGCCGGTAAAGTTGTTATCGACTTATCCATTCTCTCTATAAATTAATTAACAATGGCAAGTACATACAGTTATAGTAAAATCTTAGCATACATGAGTTATATTATGCGATACTATAATTTTATGTATTTCAGGACGTTCTAGCAAGACCAGCTGAGGAATTTGGTAATGATGAAACCCTTGAGCACTTGTGGGCTGCCAGAGCTATGGAGCACAGTGATATTTATTTTAATGTTGGTTACAATTTAATAACCTCTTCCTAACTTAACCAAAATGTTCTTCATATTGAATTTCTATTACAGGTGCTCTGTTCAGTAGATACCAGATGGCTCCGATTAACTCCTCACGACGATTTAATATATACTCACTTTAGACAAGATTTCCCAGATTTAAACATTTCTTATATAAAAGAAGCAGAAATAAAAAATAACATTAATAAAGCTAAATGGCGTATATTTTGTGAAAAATTTAAAAACATTGTGGAAGATTACAGTTTTGGAACCTTACTTCGAGCAGATACAAAAGGTGATTACTCGGAACAAAATACCATACTAGTGCCAAGAGTTCAATTCTATGCTATTGAAATTGCAAGAAACCGAGAGGGACTTAACAATGAAGTTAAAAAACATTACAAATGTGCATCGAAAGCCAATATGGAGGAACAAAATAATGCACAGGAGGTTGCTGCATGATTTGTCCCAAATTTTTAATTGTCATAAAGTAAAAGGCTATGTTCTTCATAGCAATGATCATTTTCATGTAATCCAATTGAAATGCCACCAGTTTTAAATATAATTTACGATAGATTCTTAAGTAAGTAAGGATGTTGATATTATTTATATTATGTGCAGCTTTTTAAAGTGTTATTGAACACTATATTAACATAATAGTAACTCATATTACAGTAGTTGTGAATGTCCTATAGTTAAATCACATTTAATTTAAGCCAATTCATTCTTATTTTAGACTTAGGATTATCATGTATGTCAAAAATTCATATAAATAATGAAGAGCATAGCTATTTCATATGATAAAATTATAAATTACCACAGTAACATCCACACATGAAACCTGTGAAGAGAAACAGTAAAATTTCTCATTGAACATTTGTTAATTCATTATCCTCGCCATAATCTGTATTTCAAATTAAGAAGTAGGTGTTATAATATTGATCCTAAAGTAATGTATGTGTAAGTATGTTAGGCGTTGGATTATTTAAAAAAAATAATGTGTCATCAAAAAAATTATATTAAATATGATTAAGTATTAAAAAAATGTTTATATACTTTGTATGTATATAATCCAATGCCTATTGAAAACATTCTCAATAATAACCTGCCATTATTAATTATATATTGTATAAGCGTAAGTAACTCATTGTTCTAAGCTTGTAGATTATTTAGCTTAAAAAATGAATGGGGTGCTCAATTTCTCATACATTTTTTGATAATAAACTTTTTACAATATCTATATTTTTATTTTTTTGACCTCGTAATAAATGAATTAATCAAATTAAGGTTCAAAGGTATAGCTACAAGTAAATTAAAAAAATATATCCAGAAAAATATTTACAAGTATAGTTGGGAGGATCTCATGTTTTATTATCAGACCAAAGGAATATAAAAAGAGAAATAAAATAAATTAAAACTTTGAGAAGTTAAATTTTTAATCATCATCAATATTTTCTAAAGGATATTCAGTCATAATTAAACCTCGACTCCACAAAGCATCTGCAATTTGTACTTTGTCAGATTCACTTGGAACATCCAAGTTTTCCACGGAAACATATTCTGGGTATGAAGTTATTAATGTTTCAATAGCAGGGGCCATGTCTTCTTCTATTTCTAAATATGGCAGCTCATTTCCATGATATTCTAGAGAGTTCTCTGCATAATAATACAATCTTATACAATCTTCAGATACCATTCTCAGTATGTTTTTACGTAGTAATCTTATTCTAGTGTCTAAGCCTATTTCTACTCTGTTGGTTACTTTACCATTTTCAATCATAACATCTGTGTCTCCATACACTGTAACTGCTTTTTCCAAGTCATTTAAAACTGGTGGCAATGCATCTTGTTGGTATTTCTTACTCATTTGGTCAACAGCTTCATCAATAGGTAAATAACTTTTTATTTTATCAAAAAGATTTTTGATGACATCTTCTATTTCTGTTTTACGGGGTGTATTAGAATCTGAATGTACAAGGCCAAAGTTATCATATATATCAAATGGTAAACCTTCTCTTAACTCAATATTTTCATTGATTGCAATTTGTAATGCAGCGGGCACCATTTTCTCAAATAAATCTGCCCAAGAGTGTTTTTGGTACATACTAATTGTTACATGTAAAGAATGTTCTCCATCAATAGTCACTCCTTGGTGAATATATCCTCGAGGGAAATAAAGCATATCACCAGCTTCTAAAGTGACTTCCAAAATTGGTTCTCCAATTTCTTCATCTGAAAAATTTTTTGAAGAAGTTCTTGGCAATACTTCACTATCATCTCTGGGTTTATAGATTCTCCAATGCTTTTTTCCCTCTGCTTGTAGAATAAAGGCTTCAATATCATCATAATGTGGAGCAAAACCTTGACTATCTGGAGGTGTGAGGTACGCATTTGCTCCCACAAATGAATTAAAAAACTCCTGTAGAGTGGCATTTAGTAAATGTAGTCGAGAAATATATGTTTGTGGATTTAATAGTCTAATACTGCAACCATTTAAGTAAAAATCCCACACTAAATGAGGATGAGCTCTGCCTTCCGGATTATGTGTTTCTCTAACACCATCTATGTATGACGTGATATCTATGTTTTTAGTAAATTGAATATTATCTTTCCTTAGCATTGTATCAATTGCAGGAGTTGAAATAATGTCATTGTAGTAAAGTGGTTTTTTCCTTGCAATATGTAATGGCTTCTTCTCCCAAATTTCATTCAGAAAATCTTCAGGGCTAAATGGAGCAATCATCCATTTGAATACCTTTAATCCTTCTTCTGTGCTATCTGTCTGTACTGGAGTGAAATCAAAACTACCATTACTTGAATGTATTGATGCTTTATCATCTTCATAGCAATTTTTTTCTTGTTTATATTCGAGTTTAGAATCAGACTGCAGTAGCACTGGTATGTCATCGCTTCCAGAAGATTTATTGGTGCCGTTGCCGTTTACAGCCTTTACTTGATCATTTAGTTTTTTGGTGCTCTTCTTTGCTTTTTTCTTTTTATGTGACTTTTTCTTCGTAATATTTTTAGATTCTTTGATTTTCTTTTGTTTTTGTTTGAGTTTTAACCCGATTTCTTTCATGACATCTTCAGCTACTTTCTTACCTTTGGTATTAACAGCTTTTGGCGACACTTGTATATTAGTGTTACTTCTAAGTCTTCGTTGCTTCCTTTTAATCTCATTTTGTTGCTTTTTAGATTTGTATACAGCAAAAGCTGAGATTGGTGCATCCATGCTTTTTATAAGTGTTATAAAATTTATAATAATAAAATATCAAAACTTGCAGATATAACCTCACGTACTACACATTAATATTTTCTTGATTATTTACATGTACACGATTATCAATAATCGCCGCTACCTCCAAAATAATAGTTCTTTACTAAATGTTTCATTTATAAATCAAAGTGTGATATACTCAATATTTGGGGTTATGTCAATTTATGCTTTTTAAAACAAAACTGATTTTGCGGCGCATACCACGGAATTGAAGTTTGACCATAGATTAAATAAAATATGTATATACCAGATATCGATCGCTCAACTGTCACATTATACCATATGTTGTATATATAACTAATGTACTCAGTTTACATGGCAGTTTGCATTCAAAAAACATATTTTATATTAAAAATTTAGTATTGCTATATTAAAAAAGTAAATGTTATAAGAGTAAGTACATACTTATTTAATTTCTGGTGGTTATTCAGAATTTCGTTCTAACGTTGCTATAGATATTTAAAATTTTGAATTTTGCGAATTCAAGCCGCTATATTTCGAAAATTCAGTGCAAGCATCGGCTGACAAAGATTTGGAGTTGGCTCGAACAAGTACTTGAATATATTTATTCTGTTTTAGCAGTTTTAAATATGCGTTATAATATTCTATTACAATATCATAAGAAATCAAAATAAAAATTATGGAATATCCATTTATTTTGGCAGCGACAGTAGATAATAAAGAGAAAAGTATTAGGTTTTAGTTGAAATGAAAATACTAATAATTTCTTTATTACTTTATTTCAGATTTGCATCAAACACAATACACGATTTATGCGAATTACCATAAGGGCAATTTGTGTTTTCACAATTTATATGTATACTAATTTCTATTTTTTGTGTTTATTATATTTAAATAATAATATTTTCCTACATAAAGTGATTTATATTACTTAAACGAACAAATATGCTTTGCTTATCTTCAAATTCAACACATTCAGCTAAATAGTTAAGATTAGTTTTAAATATTCATTAGGTATAATTTCATGATTTATCATTAGGTGTAGGTATATCTATAGTGGAATTTTCCCTGTAAGTATAAGTATATATTACTAAAGATTAAGATAAACATTTGTGATTCTAATGATAACGCAGTATAATTTGTTAAGTGGATATAACACCTATATATTTTTCACAATTTATATCTATTTAACTAACATTTTAAAAAGTTAAAAGATTGAGATATATTTAACAGGGAATATACATCTTCTTAAATCATTAAGGTTACATAAATATATCAGGCTTAATGTCATGGATAGTAAAGTCTATTCTACTTTAGTCTTACTAAAAGTAGCGATAAAATTGTATCTAATAAAATAATTATATAATGTGCAGTTTCTTTTTGCGTAAGCTACATATTGTCATAGATTTCAATTTATGAGGTGAAGGAAAGTATTTTTAGGAAATTATGTACATATTTATGCTTGTCACAGCCACAGTATACAAAATCAATTTTAGAAAGTGTCATCAAATCTGAAATCAACTGAAGAAGATTTAAGCCAACCAAAAATATATTATTAATGCTTTACGACAAACACTTATATTTTATCAATTAAATTCTGGACTTGACATTTTGACATGTGTCAGTTCATTTAAATATATTTTTTTGTTAATGCATGATGTTGGACAAAATTGTTTAGTGTTGTAAATTAACGATATTCAATCGCTTTAAATATAACTGAAAACAGATTTGTAAACTTTTTATAAAATGTATTCTAAATATATGATATGCCACCGATTGGTATGGTTTTTTTGATATTTTCACGTATACAATACAGACTAAAAAGGGATCAGTTCCTCAGTCTGTTGTTATATAATATTTTATGAAATTCGTATTTAATTTTTTTTGCTTTTACCTCTTGACATAGAAAAATGAGAAAAATTTAAACCCTCCTCAGTCTTTTTAGCGAACTAAGTTCGATTTGTTCAACAGAAAGAGTGCACAGTTAAATGTTAGAAGGTATCATTTTTAAAAATACATATGAAGGACGGTTGCCAACGAAGCGATAGTCAATGATTTTATACAACTTACAAATTAATAACTAAATTAAAATAAAATTAACTAAATACATCGATTACATTTTCATAGAAATATTTTATATTCTATGTGTCTCTAACATTTACTTCATACAAAGAAGAATATCTACTACGAATTCAAACAAATAAATATTTCATATGTGTAATATATTTGCCATCTAACGTATAATTTTTACTGTAAACATTAATAGACACACATATATGTAATTGAGACCTCTAACACATTCCTTAATATATGTAACTTTTTTTAAACAACAAAACTACTTATCGCAAACAATATAAATACAAAGCCAAGAACTAATTTATTTACGTCATAATAATATAAATTGTGTCAGATACATTTTAAAACACAATATTTCTATTAAAATGTTGCAAATTAATTATGTTGCATTGATTTATTAACTGCTTAATGTACTCGGATGTCACGTGCGTGGACTGGCGTAGTGTCCTCGGGACTGGGACTGTCATCGAGATGGGGTCTAATATGAACAACTGAGCGACGTTGATCATGATGATAATCATCTCTCATAACCAATCCCCCAATACCATATCCCGGTCCCATAACTCCTGAACCGCTTAGTCGCATTTTTTCTGGGTCCTCGTCGAGTTTCATTGAAGAAAATACGGTACTCAAATTCAATTGCGGTATATCATAGAAGACGGTTAAAGTTAGCATCAGGAATGTAAGGCCAGCGATTAAGTAGCCTGAAAGTAAAACAATTTTAAATTTATATTATGTGTGCTATAATAATTATACATATTTAAGTAGACTTTGAACTAGAAGTGAGAATATTTTTAATAGGGCAACATTGGGTCTAAAAGTCAAAGGTCATATGCTTATCTAAATTTGTTTTGATCAAGATTATTGTAAAATAATATTACTCGCATCACAGATATAGAATGACAAATTATTTTAATTATCATCTTACATTGATATATATTTTGTAATTATCCCCTCTATTATATATAGCAAGCTAGTTAGAAGATTGGACGCCAAATATTTTTAATTCCATTTAAATTCCAAACTATAAGATAAAATTTTTACTAAACTAAAATTGATAAGTTTTACAGGTTTTCTTAGAATCTTCTTATCTGTAGTGTTTAAATATTTTAAAATAATTAAAAATCTATACTCACAAGTTGCGGCAACCTTATAAGCCGGTCGGTAGATTTGTCCTGGATAGTCTCCTGGAATGTAATCCCCAAGGCCAATAGTTGTTAGGGAAATAAAGCAATAGTAGAACGAGTCCAAGTAGTCCCACTCTGGCTCCATAAGGTCAAACACGGCTGCTGGCACCATTAGGAAGAACACTACTAGGATCGTTACTGAAACATGGAATATATATATATATATTTTTAGTTTTATATATTTTATATTATTTTTTTAAGAAGAAATATATGTATAGGTAAAGAATTGCATTTATAAAATAAATACGAGATACTTGTAACTAGGTCAAAAGAAATTTTATAAAAGAAGCTTATAAGTTAGTTTATTTTTTTGCATCTTCACTTATCGCTGTAGTATTCAGATTTTAAAACGTCTGTATTTAAAAATAAAGTATGTTATTTAAAAAAAAAATTGTAAATAATTTAATTAATTTTATTGTCACACGTTATGAGGTCATAGTGAACGGTTTAAAGTAAAAAAATATTGGTATTTGGGTACATAGGTATTTATTTAAACGTACATACTTATATTTACTATTTTTAAAGTGTTATTCCACACTTAGGATTAGAAAACATTTATGAAAAAACGTATAAAAATTTGAACGCAGCGGGATTCGAACCCGCGCCTCTTGGATACTGTCCAAACGCTCTGACCGCTAAGCCATGCGTTCTACAACCAGCTGCGTCTTCAAATTCTTATACGTTTTGATACAACTTATGTTGTTTTATACGTATTTTTATAAATGTTTTCTAATCCTAAGTGTGGAGTAACACTTTAAAAATAGTAAATATTAAAATAAAATAGCAATCTCTCTTGTTAAACGATTATTTCTTAATAATCTTTAAGTATTAGAAATTTGTACAAATCTCTCTACAAATATGCTAACAACATAGCTGTATCAAAACCTATAAGAATTTCGACGCAGCTGGTTGTAGAACGCATGGCTTAGCGGTCAGAGCGCTTGGACGGTATCCAAAAGGCGCGGGTTCGGATCCCGCTGCGTTCAATTTTTTATACGTTTTTTTCATAAATGTTTTCTAATATATACTTATTTTTCTCGCACATTTAACTTTTTGTACACCTAAACAAAATGCTTTTGGTTCTTCTCACGTCTAAAAAGACAAATGACTTACCTATAATCATAAGATGCACCAAACGTATAGTGAACGGACGGTACAAATGTCCCAAGGCGGCGTTTAAAGACCTCAATAAGGCTGTAGCCGGTAACAATAGGCGTTCCACTAGTGCTGATAACAGAACTAGAGTTAGGGGAATGCCTAACAGGGCGTATACCATGCAGAACAGTTTCCCTGGCTGCGACAGAGGTGTCACGTGACCGTAGCCTGTGGAAAAAATGTCAAGAACAGCATGAAAATCGTCATTATATAACCATGAAGGCGCAGTGGGACATTGTATGACTGTAAACTCGACTAGTTGTGAGTTCGATCTCCGTTCAAATGTTTTTTCTATTTTAAATATATATTTTAATTTTCTTTGCTCTGATAAAATCAACGTGTAACTCATTTCTTCATTCAACAAAAAATGCGAGAACACGATAACGTGATATTGCATTTGTACACATAACACATAAATATTGTTTGAATATGTTAAAAATTGTGTTTTTTTTTATTTCAATCGATAAGAGAATTTACAAACATTAAATATTCTCCTCAGATATAACTGACTCCACGACCAATCCGTGTTTGGCCAAAAAATTTTTTAGTTATTAAACAGTTATTTATATAATATTAACACAAGAAATATAAAAAAAATCTATTATTTTACAGTGTTATTCAGACAAAAATAAATGAAATTTCTTTTTACAAAAATATAAGAAAAAACGCGTGAATTTGATTCGACTTCGTTTTTCTTTGAAAACGTCAAGTGCTTTAGCCGCCTTTTATCTAACGACATACATCGAAATAAAATTTTTTGCTATTATTATTTTTAATGATTATATTTTGACAAGAGTTCTAGCTTCACGCTTTTATGCCGCTTAGCAGAGTAGACAAACAGTACCAAGTGTAGAGACACTCCATGCTCCGCTTTCCAACATATTCGAGATACTGCGTGTCGAGTGGAGGGAATCAACGACACGCTTTTTCTTACCAAAGCGATAAAATGAAGTGATATATTTAAATATAATCATTCCCCGAGTGGGAATCGAACTCACAACCGATAGCGTTTATAACCGACTTCTCTAAATTTAGTTAAACGCAATACTATTTACTAAATAATTTAATATTTTTATAAAACAAATAGTAAATAATTAATATTCAGTACCAAATAAGTCTCCATAGCTTTTAATTAAGATTGACGACGGACGTGTCCTTAGGGACAGGGACGGGGCGGGGACGTACGATAGTGAACTAACAAAAGAATGGGATGGGGAATAATAAAGTGGTATCTCAATCAATTAGAGGCGACGCTGTCGTTTAGTCTATTCCATCTCTTAAATAGAAGGTCTTTTGTTTTTTGGTAACTAAAGTGACGAAGAAAAACTGAATATATTTGATTGTTTAAATGTAGCATTTAAAAGATATGTAATGTAAGTAATTAGCAAAAGTGCAGATCATGTGTTCATAGTGGACAAGTAAAAAATAAATTATAAAAAGTTTAAAAAAAATAAGTTTTTAATTATAATTTTGTAAGAGATATTTGATCCTGTTCTGTTTTACACGCTTTTATATAAGCTTTAAGCCGATTTATTATAATTTAAAGGCTTCTTGGAGTAATACAGCAGTCTGAGTATTAAAATTATTAAAAAAATAAAAAAACTACTTACCAATAGTAGTGACTACGGTCGAAGAGAAGAACAATGACTGTCCGAAGCTCCAATTAGGTCCTCTCGTCACATTCTTAGAGGCGGACACCCCGCGGTTACTTGCGCGTACTACTTCATCCAGTAGGGTCTCTAAATCGTCATCTGGAACAAGTAAATTAATTTCGTTAATTATGCTATTAATAAAGTGTTTATTTCAATATTTACTATTTTTAAAGTGTTATTCCATACTTAGGATTAGAAAACATTTTAGAAAAAACGTATATAAAAACGCAACGGGATTCGTACCCGCTTGGACGGTATCCAAGAGGCGTGGGTTCGAATCTCGCTGCGTTCAAATTTTTATAAGTTTTTTCTAAAAAGTGTTTATTTTTTACCCAACTGCGCGGCGCTTATAAGAGTTATGTGTTTATTAGTATGTAAGCATGTTTGTTCCTTAGTGGTGATGTAGAGACTAAAGCGTTGACTGACTGATTTTGATGTCCATTGATTGATGTCATATATATATGACTAACGTACTCTATACAATCATCTTAGCTTTGCAAGTGTTATTAATATTGTAACTGTGCTATATATTTTTTTTCGCTTCACGCTTTTATCTCGCATGACAGGTTAGACAGAAAGTACCTAGTGTTACGACACTCCGTACTTCACTTTCCACCGAATTCGATACATTGCTTGCTGAGTGGTGGAAATCAACGCCGCACTTTGTCTTAACTACGGTACTACGGTATATATAATTATATATTGTATATAGGTATAACAAATATACTCTGTGGTCATTAATCATAGACAAAAATAACTAACCACTACAAACCATATTGTCAAAATAAAGAAGTCGACCTACGTCACCTGTCAATGTCATCTGAATAGAAATAAAATCCTTGAATTATTGACAGTTACACAATTACCAATTCCGTCACTATGACATTAAAAAAAATATACTTTAAATAAATAGCCATTTATTTAAGGCAAATCTTATTTACTGGCCATTCTATTAAAATATAAAAAGTGATTTAATGAACTCATGAAATTTGAAGGGCTCTTTCATTTATGCAAATTGGCGTCACGAACGAGAAAATTGAACAACGAATCTTAAAACAACTTTGGATAAGCTTCAAAGACAATATTTATTTACGCTAGGGGTTGCGACTTGTGGCCTCTATCAATTGTTGAGGCAATTTTGATTATGTTGTCTGTGGTGATCTTTTATTATCGAGGCCGGTACAGTGTGACAGCGTCTGACTGCAAACGCGAACGGTAGTGGGTTCGATTCCCACTCGGGGGAGTAAAACAGCATACTCAGAGAGCATCAAGACACTCTATTTTCCCATTTCGGATCATAGTAGTAGATAGTTGGTTAAGTCAAAGTTTGCGTTTGTAATATATAGTAGCAGAATTTAGCGTTACGCTTTGTCTTACCAGAGCGGGAAAATCTGAATATCTAAAAATAAGCATAGCATTTTTTGAATGAGTATCGAACCTACAACCATTGAGTTGTCAGTCAGAGGCTGTCTTACTGCACTACGACGCTTCTATTGCATTTATTATGCATATATAAGTATTTTTTTCTATTTAATGGCTTGATTTTGCGATGACAAGCGCAGAATAATCTGCCAGGGTCACGTACAGTAGAGAAAACACGAAAAAGTAAGTAAATTTAGAACAGCGATATGAATATATGAAATATTAATATGTGATATACTGATCTCGAAGAAATTTAAAACAAATGGAAAACTATTTAAGTATTATTAAGATTTTGTTACTTTTTAAATTTTCTTTTCGAGGAGGCACAGTGGCACAGTGTGACAGCGTCTGACTGTTAATTGGTTATCGATCGGTAGTGGTTTCGATCCCCACTCGGGGGAGTGATTATATTTAAATTATTTTCACTTCCTCGCTCTGGTAAAGATAAAAAGCGTTGAGTTACATCACTCAATTCGGTGGAAAGCGAAGTACGGAGTGTGTTGACACTAGGAGTTTTCCGTTTTCCCTGCTATGCGGGATAAAAGCTTGAAGTTAAAAAAAAAGAAAAAATAATTCTGCCAATTCAACAAAGTCACTACTTGTTTGATGTCTATATAATTTCTATATTAAGTATTTGAAATGAACATGTCGGATAAAAGATTTCTAAAAATAGCACAGGATTTCCAGACATTCTATTAAATTTAAGTTAACAAAACTAGACTTCAAGTATTATTATTTTAGTTTAAAAGAAGAATAACAGTAAATTTTAATATTACTTGAAATATGGGAGTTCTTAACTTAGTGTCGAGTGAATCTGTGAGTACAGCACGCTTGGGCAAACAATACTAACCAAATTTTCTTGCTTTTCCTCTCATTTTGGATGGAAATAATCTGAAAAATCCTACGTTGTTTGTTTATATATCAAATTTATATACATATTATATTTACATTATATTTCCATATTAATTACGGTATATAAGTGCCATATTCTTAAATGGAGAGTGAAAAATATAGAGACAGTATTTTAATCTACTTAAATATTATAATATAAACCTATTTTATAAAAAATAATTTTAAGGTTATTGCATTTATAGAAAGTGTATAAAAGTTTGAACCCGCGCCTCTTGAAAACCGTCTATTCACATAGTCACAAAGCCATACGATCTTATCCAGGTATGTCGAAATTCTTATACGCTTATTATGACTTACGAGATTCAAACCTACAAACCTTCATTAACATTATACTAGGTTTAAAAAATATAATATATTTTCAGCAAGCAGAACATATGCACAAGTAATATATTATTATATACATAGTTTTCTATATAGAAGTCGTTTTCAGCTGCAACTACCTGACATGTAAAATGAGGCCGGAACGAGCAACGAATGCTTCGGTTACGCGATTAGATATTCTGAGGCGAGGTCGGTTTGAGAGCGGTGTTCTAAAGATAATATTGGGTATATTATCTTTAGAACATTTATGAAATATTTAATTATTAGTAAATCAATGTATTGATTTTTTAGAGCAATATACCTTTATATATACATATAATCTATGTATGTATCTTATTCCATTTGTTTTAATGTCAAACTGGAAAATATATATTTTTTGTTAATATAATATATTTTTATATATCAATGTGGAAGATAATTAAGTAACTTTTACTCTTTACTTTACTTAACTTTACTTGACTTTACTCTTCTTTTCTCTAATTTCCTTCACATAAGATACTTGTTAAGTCAAAGAGATATAGGTATATAAAAGAGAGACTGTTCTCTCTATAATAATATATAAGCATCTATATGCTTAGTGATTAGACACTTTGTTTTGTCATAATTTTCGTGACATTGCGTGTTGCCAACGTCACGTTTTACCAGAGTGGAGATAAAAATAATTTAATATAATAATAATAAAGCCTACTATAGACAATTGACTATACTGAAATAGAATATGAATATTAAAATTTTTATTGATGTTTATTGCTAACAATATAATTCCAAGTGAAACGTATCTATTTTTACAAAAATTACGCAGATGGAGAAGTATGGAATATGGCACAGTTATTTTTCATGTTATAATTTTTTTAAATAATACATAAAAAATATATTAAATTAACAAAATAAATGTAACACACACTACCATGTGTTTGACATACACGTTAATATTAAATGACATTAACCTGGCTAGGGGCACCACCAGGCCTTTTTTTTAGCTTCACGCTTTTATCCCGCATAGCAGGGTAGCCAGAAAGTACTTAGTGTCAAAACACTCCGTACTTCGCTTTCCACCGAAGTGGAGACAGAGAGTGTTGAGTGGTGGAACTCAACGCCGCACTTTGTCTTTACCAGAGCGAGAAAGTGAAAATAATTTAAATATAATCACTCCCCCGAGTAGCGATCGAACCCACAACTGGTCGCGTTTACAATCAGACGCTGTCACACTGCGCCACGACCGGCCTCATTGTACAATAGATAATTATACCAACACAGAATGAATATTCAAATGCTAACCATGTGTTTTTCTAAGATAATTAATACGTTACATTATTAAAATATTAGTTACATTAATAGCATTTGTTATATTTTACTGAATTATGGCACAGTCTGTGTATTAATTATAAGGCAGTTAACTGTAGAATGTATGGGTACTATCGGTTAACCTACACGCTACTTGTTACTTAATCATAAATTTCTCTAGTCATTATTTTTATTTTAGACAAAAAAATAACATATGATTTTAAATAAAACTATTTTAAACGGATTAATCGCGTATATTTTGGTATTCGAAAACACATTTTTGGAAATCTGACTTTTTGAACACTACAATAGTCTACCTTGTACCTGTAACCACGTCAAATGTATACAAGGTAGATTGGTAGACAGTAGCCTCTGACTGTAATCTTGGCTATGGCACTGGCCACTGGCTGCTATACCAACTTGGGGAATTATATTATAGAAACTATTTTCATTTTTCCGCTCTGCTAAAATGAAACGTGATATTGATTTGTATCACTCAATACACAATGTTTAAATTTAGAGCAAAAAATTAAAAACGGAGTATTTAAACCCAAAAGTATCACTCCAACTATCTTCTCTGTAAAAAATTAAAATATATTTTTTCTCTATATCATTAGAGAGAGTGCGGCATTGAAACCACTTAGCTTGTTAAAATATATATTTTTATAATATAAATGAATAAATAATATACCTACGTACAGTACTCTCACCGCGCCCTCACCGGGGACCGCAAACCGTTTTACATTGCTTCCGCTTTCCTATCAAATGTCGCTTTCCCCCATATTTTGCGGAAACCAGCATTTTTATTATAAGTATTACGTTCTAGTTGAGATTTTATATCAACTAACAACTGTTTTTATGCATGTTTTTTATTTATCTGTATATTGAAGAATAAAGAAAAAGCTTTGGATTTATTTTTAATAAAATTTTCGTAGAAGTATGAAATTTGGCACAGTGAATATATATATATATATATATATATATATATGACAAGAACTGCATATTTACCTATGTATTGATAAGAACTTGATTACGTTTGTAGTAGAATTGATTGTAGTACTTTGATGATCTTTCTAAATGGATGTTATAATAATATATATTATTACAATTAGTATTTTCTAATACTGGTACGGTAAATGGTGAAATAGACAATCGAATTTGATACGACCTACGAAACAGACGTGCGACTGAACTCATTCTACTTGTCCTAACAGTGAGCTTGTGTGCTTCTATAAAAAAAACAACTTGATAAGTTAACAATATTAGATGATATTGAATGCCAATGAATCGCCTATCCCTAAAATAATTATATTAAAAAAGTCTATAATAGTCTTTGTAAAATCATAGATATAAGTCGTATGTGAGGCCGGTCGCAGTGTGACAGCGTCTGACTGTAAGCGCGACCAGTTAAGGATTCGATATCCACTCAGGGGAGTGATTACATTTAAAATTATTTTCACTTCCTCGCTCGGAGTGTCTTGACACTAGGTACAGAAAGCACCCTCTCTTTCCCGCGTAGCAGGAAAGAAAGAGTGAAGCAAAAAGTCGTATGTATGAGGTTTCCCAATAAGAACAATATGTTTTGAAATTGAAATAAAACATGTAATATATATTCAAATTTCGTGTTCAATGAATTTATTTGATAGGAAATTTTATGTTATTTATAATTTAAATAAAATATTGTTCAAATCACCGCCACAACAACTTTTTTGCACTGGTGAATACGATCGGTCCAATTTGTGATGATTTCTGATGACTAATGTTGCGTTCAAGGTCTTGAATCGTAGCTGTTTTATTGGCATACACTTGAGATTTAACATACCCCCACAAAAAATAGTCCAAGGGTGTTAAATCGCATGATCTTGGTGGCCAATTGTGAGGACCGTTATGAGTAATAACCGACTCACCAAACTTATCACGCAATAAATCCATTGTGACGGTCGCAGTGTGGCATGTTGCACCATCTTGTTGAAAATAAATGTCTTCCGCATCGATTTCATACACTTCAGGATAAAAAATAGTTCAACACGATAACGGTCGCCATTGACAGTAACAGTACGGCCTTCGTCGTTTTTGAAAAAGTACGGGCCAATGATTCCACTGTACCATAGTCCGCACCAAACAGTCAATTTTTCAGGATGTAATGGTGTTTCATAAACCACTCTTGGATTTGACTCACTCCAGTAACGACAATTCTGTTTGTTTACATAACCATTGAGCCAAAAGTAAGCCTCATCTGAAAAGATGATTTTCCTATGAAGTTTGGTGTCCGTTTCCATCATTTCAAGCGCCCAATCAGCAAATTCACGACGTAATCGATGGTCTGCTGACTTGAGTTCTTGTGCCAACACAATCTTGTATGGATGTAGGCCAAAATCCATATGTAAAATTCGCCAGGTTGTCATTCTGGATAAGCCCAATTCTTGTGCACGTCGTGGAACGCATACATTTTGATTTTCTTCGACACTGGCTAATACGGCGGCAATATTTTCTTTACTACGGCCTGTCCGCTGTCGTGTTGGTGGTCTTTTATCGTGCAAAGAATATTAACTTTCCAGTTTTTGGATTATGCGACGTATAGCGAGCTCAGACGGTGCACCATGACGACCATATTTAGCACGAAATGCTCTTTGAGTAAAGACATTACTTCTCGAATTTTGATAGAAAATTTGGACAATTTCCAAACGTTGAGGTAACGTGAACTTGTTCATGATTAAATGGCAAACATTACTGAACACAAAACACAAATGTCAAATGTTAAACAACCAAAATAGCGGCTGTGAGCTATCAAAATCCTATCATCCCTATTGGGAAACACTATAGTTTCAAGCATTCCTGTTCAAGGAATAAATGACTTCGAAAATCATAAGTTACGAAAAACCAACAAAAAAATATGACTATTTAAATTTATTTTATGTTATTTCAGCTTAGTTTTTTATATATGGCGCTCCGAGCCTGCCAGTAGAACACAAATCACTTTGCCAATGTCATATTGTATAGAAAACACACAAAAGAGATTGTTCTGTATAAAAGAGATAAATACACTGCTTTAGTTTGCATGTCAAAAAGAGATCCAGTAAATCTTTAATGTCATTGAGCTAATGTCAGAAATATTTGACAGTTATGGACTTCATTTTTTTTATTATCTGTGACCATTTCAATCACGGATATACAATTTATTAAAAATTCAAAACATAGCGTAAATCAAATCCCACGCTCCATTACTTTATTGCCAGACACAGTATATTTTTATTTTATTTATTTAATTCTGTTTTGATGTCCATTTGTGAAATTAATCCATTATCGATGCGAATACAATTTTACTCTATATTTTATTGTGTTATAAAATAATCTATTATCATTTTATATGTATTATGGGTACTTTTACTACATCTTTATAGCGAATAATATTTGATGCCGGTCATAGCGCAGTGTCTAGATGTAAACGCAATCGGCTATGGGTTCGACCCCAGTCGGGGGAGTATTTAAATTATCTTGACATCCTTGTTCTGGTAAGACAAAGTGCGATGTTGGGTTCCACCACTCAACACGCAATGTCCCGAATTCACTGAATTCGGGACATTGCGTTGAGTGAAGTACGGAGTGTCTTGACACTAAGTACTTTCTATATACTTACTAGTTACTTGTGTATACTTAATACTTTCTGTATATAATATTAATAACATTTAAAAGATATTCCAAATTGAAGTAATTAAGCAAAATGGAATAAAAACAAAAGAGATGAGATTTCAGAATGTGTGTTTTAACGAACGCTGCGGAACCATACAGATAGACTGTAATTACAATCGTTTTCATATATTTGCTGGAATTGTTTTTCTTTCAGCTTCCCACTTTTTCCCTTATATAGGCTAACAGAGAAATTCTACTGTCAAAAGACACCGTTCTCCGTGGCTGAAAAGGCGTGGCGTTTCAGTCATGCCAGTATACATAATTAAATTATTAAACTTTATATTTGAATTTAAAAATATTAAACCTTTTCCAAACATATTTCCCTTAAATAAAACACTATTCATACACATTTTTCATTTAATTACAGCAAAGTTCATATAGCCGGTCCGTGTCCGACGCATGGACGCTACAGGTCAGATTCAATTAGTAAAGCAGCGCACCGTAAGCCGCTTAGCTAAATAATATATGAGATTGTGAGTTTTGTTAAAACACAGCCGTAATGTGAAAGCTTTTCGACGTAATTTATTACACATTCCTTTGGTAACCCAAAAAGGCTGAATAAATGTTAATAATATATATATATATAATATATAAGTTTATTAAGTAGATTATATAAAGAGACTCGGTTCTCCAGTTACCGTTAGAAATTGAGATATTGCGTATAAAATAGCGAAACTTAACACCGCGCTTTGTCGTTTTAAAGCGGGGAATAAAACAATATAAAAATAATAAGGATCTCTCACGGATCTGTCATCTCTTAACAGGTCTTGAGGTTCTCTTTGCCCAGCCTGTTGCTGAAAATGCGTGAAGGTGCGGCTTTACGCACAATTAAAAAAACAATACTATTATTTTATATAGAAAACAGTAGAATTGCTATT